>JAKTRF010000006.1:0-660577 GCA_030579535.1 Saturnispora saitoi | reverse complement strand
TGGTATTGAACTCATTATCGGTTCTGACGTAGCAGATTGAACGATCGTGAAGTTTTAGGTGACAGGCAAATATTTTCAAAATACCAATAAGTTTATTAGAAGCGTCACTTCTAGTTTTCAAGGTCTTTCCGATACAAAATCCAGAATAGACATCACGGACCACAATTGCATATAAGTTGTCAATTGGTCCAAATAAATCAGCAGCAATACGTTCACCGAGTTGTTTGGTCACTATAGTTGTAGGGGCTTTACCATATTTTAATGTAACAGCGCCCTTTGCACATGTAGTGCATTTCTTTGTGATAGATTTGAGGAATGAGTGTGAGTATCCTCTATACTTATGAAGCCTATGGAGACAATTAATGCTAGCGTGTCCCATAGTAATATGATCATTCATTATAGTTTTATGAATATCATTTGTATCACCAGAGTTCAAAGAGTGTGCTTCTTTTGATAACACATCTTGAATGATAAAAAGACCAGCTCTTTGGGTAAGGTTTGCAATGATCTTACCCTTATTGTTCGTAATGAACGATACTTTACCAAGGTTGATTTGGTAACCTTGTTCTAGCAATAGATTAGCAGAGATTAAATTTCTTCTTGCATTGGGAATGATGATAGCATCCTTGATCAGGAGATGCTTGTTCAGTCTATAATTACCAATTTGCTTGGCTTCAATCGAATTACCAATTGTATTGACAATAGTTATCTTGTGACTAATATTTGTGACTCCTTTCTTGAAGTTGATAATATGAGCATTTGATCCACAGTCTAATAGAAACTCATTTGGTTTTAATGATTTCTCAGTTGAGTGAGTATTAAGATGGTTACAGTCAACAGGGTAAAATGATAATTGATTGGAATTCAAAAAAATGCTAGGTATCGAAGCTTGGTCTGATACAATCTCATCAGAATTGATTGCATCGTTTGATGAATATTCAGCAAGATTAACTTCAACAAAGTTAGCATCACTTGCCTTTTTTCTACAATAGTTAGCAGTGTGGCCATGTCTACCACACTTAGTGCAAATATATTTACTTCTCTTTTTCTTGGACTTGTGATCCGATGGTTTATCGGATGAACCTCCCTTGTAACTAGATTTGTTACTTTTACCCGTGGTGACATAATTAGCTTCTTTGGAGTCCTCAACCCCATTGTCTTGTAGAAACTTAACGATAGTGCTATAAAGCGCTCTTGAGTTAGCGGTTTCCAAGACATTGTCAGTGGTATCTGGAGTATGTAACCCATTTCTAGTAAGAAATGAGTACATGAGCCCATTTGGAATTCTGTTAATCATAGCAACATTTAAGGTAATGGTCAAATCTGGCATGTAAAAGATAGCGGTAGTACCTTTTTCAAGCAAAACTTTCAAGTCCCAAGTGCTAAGGTTCTTGATAAACTCATTATGAATAGTTAGCTTAGTTAAACCATCAGCTGTTTTGAATGCTTTCTTCATTTCTGTAAATAGCAATAAGTTGTCAAATTCGAAGAATCTCATCAATAGATCAGGATGGAAAAATGTTTTTATAGTCGCATCAATGACAGCACCAATTCTTGGTTGAGGATTTTCAAATCCATCAGCATCGAAGATTTGGTTAACGTCAATATTAAAATTGTTGGCCTTGATACAAGATTTTGCAAAGGAAATGTATTTTGGCCATTCAAAACCAGATTTAGCAAGCGTTTTTGGAGCTCTCTTGCTAATAGTAAGAGCACAAGCGTTTGCTAACTCTGAAGAAATATCTTCAGTAAAGAGGTAGTTGTATTCCATTTTTAAAGGTAGTAAGAGTTAAGTAGTAAGTATGTTTAAGAGAAAGATTGGAAATCTGTAAAACTATGTTCTGAATTGTTTTTTAAAGTAATATAAAATAAGTATAAAGTAGAAGATAAAATAAATGCCTTTTATACACAAAATATTAATTAGAATATGAAACACAGAATGTGGTTCTAGATTATTTAGATTGTTAATATGAAACTTTAATACAATAAATTAAGTAATTATAAGGGATAAAATTTCCAATTTAATACTAATGAGATAACGATAATGTAGATTGGTTCTTAAAGTCCATTTTAGTTATAAGCATATCTGTTTGATAAGATATGTTATTGTATATACTTAAATATGGTATCTTAATCTTTATTAGTCTAGTTTGACTGATAAGATAAGATCTTCACATTGATAAAAGATATATTAAAGTTTATTTTGTATTTGTAAAGTTTCATTTCTAATTACAGATATATTTCAATCTATAATTTTACAAATACTTCCTATATCTAATAATTAATGAAGTTATAAAAATTGTTAAATAAGAAGAAAAATTATCTTCATTTTGTAAAACTATGTTCTGAATTATCTTAAAGTAATATAAAAGAAGTATAAAGTAGAAGATAAAATAAATACCTTTTATACACAAAATATAAATTAGAATATGAAACACAGAATGTGGTTCTAGATTATTTAGATTGTTAATATGAAACTTTAATACAATAAATTAAGTAATTATAAGGGATAAAATTTCCAATTTAATACTAATGAGATAACGATAATGTAGATTGGTTCTTAAAGTCCATTTTAGTTATGAGCATATCTGTTTGATAAGATATCTTATTGTATATACTTAAATATGGTATCTTAATCTTTATTAGTTTAGCTTAGCTGATAAGATAAGATCTTCACATTGATAAAAGATATATTAAAGTTATTTTATATTTGTAAAGTTTCATTTCTAATTACAGATATATTTCAATCTATAATTTTACACATTTTATACGTAAAATATTGATTATAATTATAGGTTAAATCAAACCATTTTAACTCTGTTTTATTAATAAAATGGTCTGATAGTATTGCATCCTAATATACATAAGAGTGGTAACTAATATTATGAAACAGTTTGATATTTGCATTAATGCATAAATGTAAGACACAAATGTAATCTTAAAATTGAGTAAAATGTTTAATATTGCATATAACAATATCTTATTAATGAGCAACTATATTTTAAATAAATATTAATATTCATTTCTCATTTAATTTAACGGTTAAAGTATCTAACTTAGGATGCATTAATAAGTCAGTCTGCTATTAGGTAACACACAATAGCAAAAAAAAATTACTTCTTAACAATTAAAAATGAACGGAAAACAGGCAAAACTTTCCAATGGTGACAGTGGACTGAAGCAGACTTGTCAGACAACCAACCGTAAAAAAAAGCCAGTATTAAAAAGTAAATCAATCATACAGATGAAAACAAAGCAAAGCTGTTAGCATCAATTTTAGGAAGACAAAAATCTAGTTAAACTCATTATCCCAATTTCAAGATTATCCGATATAGTGTAACGGCTATCATGGTCCGCTTTCACCGGGCAGACCCGGGTTCGACTCCCGGTATCGGAATTTATTTTTTTTAATTTTTGTATCAATATACAGATCCATAAATGCCTTGTAAATTTGGTGGGAGAAAAATAAATGAAAAAAAAATATGTTAAATGATCGAACCCAGGATCGAACTGGGGACGTTCTGCGTGTTAAGCAGATGCCATAACCAACTAGACCATCCGACCACTTTTTTGGGGGGCTAAAGTTAAAGATCTAAAAATAGTAAGTCTGAAAAAGCAAAAAAATTCAAGTAATTTAATAACTTTTGAATTTCGTTTCATTGTTATGTAAAAAACATTTTACAAATTGTTCATGATAATTTGGAATTATATTTAAAAAAAAAAGAAAGAGAGAAGCTCTTATGGCCAAGTTGGTAAGGCGCTACACTAGTAATGTAGCGATCCTCAGTTCGACTCTGAGTGAGAGCAACTTTTTTTACATTAAAGCTGTTTAAAAATATTTTTATTATTTGAGAATTGAGGGCAATGTATGTAGACTAACTGAAATAAAGTTAACACATTGGTTAATGATTTATGGTTTGAACCATAAATTACCTTTAAACCAATTTTATATAGGTTCACTTATTTTTGAAATATAAAGCCATATTCAAAAAAGGTAACAACAAACTAACTTATTGTTCATATACCTTTTTCTATGATGAGCTTCAAAAATTTGTTACAATAGCTTAAACTTAAGCTTTGCAAAATTACAGGTATTTTAGACAAAAGAAAAAGGTATTATGGTAGAAATATCAAAAACATAAAATATTTTAATCAATCAATTAAGTAAAAGAGAATAATTTTTTTTAAATTTGAGGATGAGTGTAAGCTACTGGAAGGTTTTTTAAGGAACTTGGTCTTATAAAGTTTATGCTTGGTAATAAATATTTGCCAACTAAGTTTTTTATAAGATGTAAATTGTTATAACTTTTTACTCTATTTGTAAAAGGGTTGTATTAGTTAATGCTATTTGTGTTATCATTGTGTATTTTTATTTTAAAACTTTCGCAATGGGTGTATGTTTCAAGTCAATAGGAAAATGAATATAAAACTCAAAAATAATTATACACTATTGTTTTATATAAATGCATTAAAACAAATATAGAATTTGTGTTATGTTAATGTTAAAAAGAAGATAAAACATTAACAAGCTTTCTTAATCTTAGTCACTACTCCTATATATCTATGTTAACATAATATTTTCTGATCATTTCATTAATAAAATAGATTCAAACTGGTTTTATTTAGTTATATGTAAACAATAGTTCAGGTTTAAAACAGATTTATTTGTTTTCTTTATTTAACTAATTAATTTGCAACTTTTTTATCCAGCAGATATAGGAAGAATTATATAGCATTAATTTAATTATTACCTTAACAGTATCGCTGGATGCTCAAAATTAATTCAAAAAGGTTGACATATAATTCTGTTGTAATCCATACAAGCTTCAACTAATATATGATAATTTGACCGCAATATATCGCATAAGAATAAACTAATGTAAATTACAAACCTTAATTAATTAGCAAATTTAAATTTACACTTCATTCTCAAGAACTTCAATAAAAGAATTTTTGATAGTTTAAAAAGCAAATTTCAATGAATAAAAAAAGTTGAAAAAATTGCTCTAAATTTTCTTGGGTGCTAATGAATATAAGTTTTACTTAGGCAATATATAATATTTATGTAAAACTATAAAGGAGTTTTTTTCTCTTATTTATATTTAAAATTAACAGCTAAATAAATCTATAAAATAGATTATATATATCTTTGTCCGTTATTAGATAACATTTACATGATATATAACATGTCATTTAATTTCATTGTATTTATATTATTTGGAAACATCTAATAAAATCTTACTGGCATAATTTATACTTAACTATAAGAATAAAAGTAGGTGTGAATTAAACTTTCTTCTATAAAAAAAATTTGATTTTTTAAAAGTAGGTTAATTTTTATCAATTTCAATAAAATCGTTAACGCCTTTGGCTATTTAGGCGTTTTCGTTCCAAATAAAACAAGAAGTTTATAATCTTCAAAAATCCTCAAACTTGCGTGTCATTTGAAAGAAAAACATGCCAAATTAATCACTATTTAAATATAATCTGACTAATAAAATATTTTGAAAAAAACTATTGAACCTATAAAAATTTTCAGATAAGATAACAATAATATTTTAATTAATAAACTATAAAAAAAAATTTATGAAATATTATCCATTGCATGAAAATATTATAAATAAGCCTATTTTCACTTTTACTTCAATGCAGGTATAATCATAAACAATTTTTGAACCTAAAATACATTGGGTTTTCAAACTTACGTTAAAAATGAAAAATGATATATTTAATAGTAAAAGTAGCCAAAATTATAAGTACCTAGATGAATTTTACAGTCAAGAACATATCAATATTTCAAAATTTCCAAACTAGTATATTCACTTATTGGAGCTTACATTTAAAAAATAGTCTATTCAACTTTATAACAGGAACTGAAAATATTAGTAAACGTGATAAAACAAATATTATTTTTTATGCTACACTCCTGTTTTAATATCAAGAAGAAAATAATAAATACACGAACAACAAGAAGATTCTATATTAAAAGAGTTTAACCTGAAAAATGAAAAGAGTTTTAGATAAAGCATATAATTTTTTATTAAATGCTAACTATTCTGAAATCTATCAAATCGACCTTGAAATAAACAGATTAGTTGTAACTCTTTCTTTCTCTTCATAAAGAAAAGGGGTGTAGATATAAAAAAAGTATTAGTTCCAATAATTAACAAAAATGAAAGCCCGATGCGGGGGTCGAACCCGCAGCCTTTTGATTAAGAGTCAAACGCTCTACCGATTGAGCTAACCAGGCGTTTCTAAAAGGTCGTACCCGGATTCGAACCGGGGTTATCCGGATCAAAACCGAAGGTGATAACCACTACACTATACAACCAATATTAATTACTTTACGTTAACGTTCTAAACATCTATAAATTCAATAAAAATTACTGTATGTTAACTATGTGAAATTTTAGATTGAAATATATCTGTAATTAGGAATTAAACTATACAAGCACAAGATAAACTTTAATATATTTCTAATCAATTTTTAGATTACTTCTTATCAGCTAAGCTGAACCAATACAGACTAGAATACCATATTTAAGAATATACAATAATATATCTTATCAGAAAGATATGCTCATAACTAAAATGGACTTTAAGAATCAATCTACATTATCGTTATCTCATTGGTATTAAATTGGAAATTTTATCCCTTATAATTACTTAATTTATTGTATTAAAATTTCACATAAACAATCTAAATAATCTAGAACCGCATTCTGTGTTTCATTTTCTAATTTATATTTTGTGTATAAAAGATCTTTATTTTACCGTTTACTTTATACTTCTTTTTACTAATTTAAGTATTCAGAACACAGTGTAAAAAAATTAAATGAGCAATGAATATTTATGAAGAGGATATGTATTGATGATACGTAATCTAGTTTAATATGAATCCCTATATAAAATGATATTCCTACTTTATTACCTTCATTAATTTGAAGGTACTTTCTCATAAATAAAATTAAATCAGATTTTGTATCAATTAAGAATAGTACTAATCACATTCATGACTTTTTTTTTGTAAATCTTATAATGCAGAGTGTATTATTCTTATTGTACTCCGTGGAAAAAATGAAGAACGTAATCTCAAATCATCATCCTTTATTGATCACAAATATTTTTCAGATAAGAATTTCTTGTAATAACTAACGATGAAAACACATATATCATTGACGAATTTATCTTTTGTTTATTTTTATAATCTAGTCATCTTTTATAATATTTTTTATTTATACTCTAGTGGTTTAAGTGTCAAACTTAGGTTTTAGTGCAACATTATTATTCTTATTAATTTATATAAATATTTGAGATAAATGATTTTTTTATTATCGTTCTCTTAGTTCTTTAACCGTTACTAATTTAGGTAAATTGATGTTAATTTAAATAAGAAATGAAAACTAAAACTACTAAAAAAAAGTTATTTATTGCTAAGGTGATCCCATGTATGTTATATCAAATAAATTTTATATTTGATATTTAAAGAATAATAAAGTTAGAGGTTAATAAAAAAGTATTAATAATTTCATATGCTTTTTTTTAAAAAAAAATCCAACAAAATACCAAAACTTTCATTATTTTTTGATTCTTCCCTGTAAAAAAAAAAGGGGGTCAACTGGGAATTGAACCCAGGACCTCCTGCACCCAAAGCAGGAATCATACCACTAGACCATTAACCCACTTTACTTAATTTCAATGAAGTTTTCTTATATACTAAAAAATCTTTTCATAAACATTAATAACTTGTACATCATTTGTAATTCATGACGGAAAAATAAAGTCTGGACATTTTAACAGAAATACAATTTCAAGTTGAAGTTTATATTTTACAGATAACAAATTCGTTACTAATATATGTAACCAGCACATTTGAATTTAAATAAAAAAGAAAATCTAATTCTATAAAGATTTGTATTTTTACAGGACATAATTATATTTCATATTTTTAAGTTTTTGCATTGATTGACTTTCAGTTTGTAAAACTACTGGCATTTCAAAAAACAAAAGGATCCCTTGGCCCAGTTGGTTAAGGCGTGGTGCTAATAACGCCAAGATCAGCAGTTCGATCCTGCTAGGGATCATTTTTTTTTTGATGAATTTTTTATCTAGAAGTTTTTCAACGTTTTTTCCGCAGTAAAGAGGTCAAATTTATATCTATCATTTTTTTAATGAAAATATCGTGATCGAAATCAAGTTTTTTATAAATATTGGTAATTCATATGATACTGAGCATATTTTACTTTTTCATCTTCATGAGAGAAAATATATTCAAAGCCAGAAAGTTTCGTGTATAGTTTTTTTAGTTATTACTTAAGGAAGCATAAATGGCCGAGCGGTCTAAGGCGACAGACTCAAGTTCTGTTTCTGGTAACAGAGCGCAGGTTCGAATCCTGTTTTATGCAACCCTTATTTTATGCGGGCTTAGCTCAGTCGGGAGAGCGTCAGACTGAAGATCTGGAGGTCCTGAGTTCGATCCTCAGAGATCGCATAATTTTTTTACAGGGTTTCAGTTTTTATATATTTTTTGAATTATGTATAACAAAATAAATGGAATTATGACTAACTTTATGTTAGCATAAATGGTGTACAAATTTTTTTAAAAAAATATAGTTTATTCGACAACTGCAGGATTCGAACCTGCGCGGGCAAAGCCCAAAAGATTTCTAATCTTTCTCCTTAACCGCTCGGACAAATTGCCAAATTCTCCTTTTTTTTTGCTAATATAGATGTCCCATCAGATAAAATCAATTTTTTTTTTTAATCTTAGTATCAGCTCATTTTTTTAAAAAAAAAGAAACACAGAAACCACTACTAAAAATGTAATTGTCCCAACTTTCAATCTGACTGACGGATATTTAACATCAATATATGTGATTATACATAACTAAGATTAAAACTGTTGCTAGTATAAAAGATACACCTGAATGTACCACCTTTCTGATAAAAATTGACACACGCATCAGTATCTTCAAGATCACAGATCCACAAACAAGTCGCTATTAGGTTTATAACAAACATGATCAATCTTTGATTATATTAACAATTTTATACTATTGCCAGCAATGTTTCAGAAAGAGTGTTACCAGTAAAAGGTAAAACAAAAGTTTTCATCAGCGGGTTATAACCAGATCTACAAACCGTTAAATACTGATACTTCTTCCCAAAACAGTAAAGAAGATCCCAAAACTCGCATTTTTGAAGGAGATACAACATATATCTTTTAAAGCAACCTGAAAACCACAGAAACTAGAGAGTGCCCAAGTTAATTAATCCAGCTACGCTAGACTTTGAGAATATGGAATCCATGATAAAGATATGCACAAGAAAAAATCTATTCAACCATAAATTGTTTAATATGCCTACAAGGAAAATGGAGGTTGTGTGCTAAAACTTTGTTAAATTGGGTTATAACATCACATTAAACTCTGGAAACCAAAAATGAATCAGAGCAACATTGAAACCCCATTGCGTTGCTCGATTGTATTAAGGATTCAGAAGCCTGGTACCCTATAGTATTGTCATTAACGGACAAAGTGTGAAAGGCCAAGTTGACACAGGCGCTAATACCAATGTCATCCAGGGACAAATAGCTGAAAGTTTAAAGTTAAAAAGATACTGCACGGTTGTTTATTAGTGCATTGCCTAATACAACTAAAGTAGCACAATAAATTTTAGTTCCCGTAATAGTTGAAATAGGCGCACAAATGATATAGTTAGTACTGGTTCAATACATTTGTGGCAAAGAATCTCAAAAGGCAAATGTATCTACCCATGTCATTTGTATCTATGTATGGTACTACAACTTCCTTCTGTAACGGAAGTTGTTTATTGACTACTATGTATAACCTTATACCAGGCAAGACAATGTGAAAAGGTAATCAGCCGCTAGAGGTTCAACATATAATTGAGTTTACTTGACTGATTGTTAGCTGTTATTATTTATGGATAAAAAATTTAAATGGATTAGAGTTCACTTAACAGGTGAAGAAAAATATTGTTGTGTTAGTATCCTACATTAACCTTAATTGGTATTGTCTACTATATCATAGTTATTTTAATTAGATGGATCATTTTTCGTTAATTCATCTTAAAAATGGAACAATATATGAAACTATTTATTTATTTATTGATGGGAGTTGCTTAGTTTTTTTTAAGATTCCTTATATACATGCCTGGAAATCAAGACATATATGCTAATACTTTTCCTTGACCAATTGGACCAAAAGTTAAAGGTAATATAGTAAAGAAAAAGTTGGTATCATGATTATCCATTAGCGAGTACTACATAGGGACAACAAATTAAATATATAGATACACCCGAATTTAGTATGATCTGCAAAATTTTATGGTTAAAATTAGTACTACCACTGTCTAGTATAATTAGATGAGATTAGAATATAAACTGCATTATTTTTCAACTCTTAAAAGAGAGCATACAACTACTTTTAACAGATTCTTTATTTTTCTGTGCACGCAATTAAATAAGCTAAAAGAAAGGTGTTATAACAACGATAACTTTGAGAAGGTTGAAACTTTTGAATTGATTTTAAGACTATTTTACGGCCTGTAAATGATGAAATGAATGAAAATGGCAGCAAGCTGCAATATGCGTCAAAGAGTGATGCATAGCTGTGAATCTTAACAGCAATCCTTTTAAACATCAAAAATACCAGGAGGCAGATAAAGACAAATATGGCAGATAGAACAGATATGGCAGATAGGAGAGATCTGGCAATAAATTTTGTGAGGGCACTAAAGATTATAATTAAGAATTTAAGGCAGTGGTTTTAGTTGTTTAGTGGCTGACTAAATAAGCTCATTTGGTGCTAACAATAAGGAATTGAGTAATGAAAGTAAAACTACTTTGTTTTGTTCAGATTGTAATAAAGTTAGATAAAGCAGCAAATGCCTATTTTCAGATAAATTTGCTAGGTGAATCGTCAAGTTTAGTAAAATAGCACATGAAAGAATTGGGCCTATATATTAGTTACAAATAAGAATCACTTTAAACTAATGGAAAGTTCAAGTATGATACATGGGCCTTGATACACTTGCTACTTTTTTAACAGTAAAAAAATCATATTAATGTAATACATTGTTACTATTGGTTGAATTTGCTTACAACTCTGCTAGTCATAACTTCATCCAGAAAATTCCATTTTTTGCTATTTAGATTATTTTTCAGATAAACAACTTTTGTCTTAGCACATAAATATTAAAAGGTTTAGCATCAGTGTTCTAGTCGAGCACTCAATGGTGCTTTAAAAATATAACAAACTAATTACTAATATAGTCAGGTCAGAGAACCGTGGGCTACATGTCAAGAAATCAAGTAGGAGATAGGGTGTTAGCTTTCATTGATACACTTTTACTTACAGTTGATAACTTACTCAAATAATACTTTGCATTCGGTATAACTTAAGAACTAGTTGACAATAGCAACTCTAATGAAATTGAAGCTATCCTCAAATTTTAACTCCCAAACACCAAATAAATTACCTGCAGCAATTTGAGAAATGAATATATAGGGATGGAAAATGCCTTAGAAAGTTACCAATTAGTGATGGGGATATTTAGAGTGAAAGTTCATGTACAAAGGTGCCATTTAGAGCAACTACCAGAAAAAAAGCTAAATCAAGGATAAAGGATCAAACGCCACAGAGATAAATGAAAATAAAGGAATATAGCTTTTTTTCTTGTAACTTTTGCTTGAAAATTATTAGTAGGAATAACATCATATTTCATAATAGTATGTGTATCAATATTTTCGATGGCAGTTTTCTGTCACTGTAACTCAAGATTATGAATTTTTTTGAAGGACAGAAAAGCTTTTAGTTTCTGTAAAGTGCTACATTCGGTACTCTTTTATTGGTCTGATAATTTTTGAATTGAAACTGGCACCATTTTTTGATAATGTAATCAAAGTGACTTTTGTAATGAGAAACTGAAAGTAAGCACAGATGTACCATCAATATGTTTTATAATACTTATTCAAAGTTTTGAGGTATTCTAGCTGATAATTCTGATGTCGATTCTACTAATTTTGCAAAAAGTGAAGCTTAAGATATGTTATCATTAGTATTGCTCAAAGTGCTCTACGTTTTTTTGATAGCTTAGTTATGTGAAAAAAATAAAAATTGCCTCCTGTTTATTTTTACTTTTCATATTGTTGCCAAGCGAGTTTTGGATTGCTGCTGCATTAAGCTAAGAAGTCCTTCTTAATTGAATTTTTCCTAGACTTTTCGTAAATAGACTTTCAACAAAGTTAATATGTGCATGATGAGAGAATGTTCAGATTCAGTGGATCATGTTGTTCGCCTTTTAAAATAATATTTTCTATATGAAAAAACTTTATTAATTTAGTTGTTCTGAATTCATTATCGGTTCTTATAGAAACAACTAAAAGACTTTAAATTTTGAGTAACTTTGGGTAAATTTTAACACCTGAATTTACTTTTTCCCTAGTATTCTCCACTCTTTTTTAATATTTTTCCAATGATATAGCTAGAATAGAAGCTCTTGACTACAAGGCCAAACTGTGTAGCAATAGGACCTAAAATATCAACACTTAATCTTTTTCCTACTTTACTGACAGGATAATTTGTTCTTTGCAGATCACCTTTTAGCTCAAGGTCCTGCACAACTGTTAAATTTTTTCAAAACTCTATTACCTGATTCAATAGGGAACTTGCCTTTTTTTAACAACGTATTTGTTTACACCAGCATGCCAAAAAGATATATGCGTTTTCCTATCATGATATATCTCATTTTCTTAGGTAACAATATTGAAAGGTTTTGTACCTTTTTTCCCTAAAGTTAGAGCGCTTTCTCTATAAACACTTTTGTTGATAACTAAATTTATATTATCCAAGATACTAGCAGGATGGTATTATAAATTTTTATCAATTTTTTTGCATAATTTTGATGCAAATTATATGGTTCTCAAAGCAACATAGTTATTAAATACTTTTTTTTTTAAAAAAAAATCATTGAATAAATGATCGCTGATTGACTTTTAAAGAACAGGTTGAGATATTTTTGTTTAGCTTAAAAATTAATTCTCTAATGTTTTTTAAACATTTTTCAGTGTTTATATATACGAAACTACAGAACCACAGTAAAAAAAAAAAAAAAAATTATGCTTTTTATACCTTTCTTTCTGAAATATTGTACGTTTCTTTGAAACTAACTTTGGATTCAGAATTGACTTTGTTAATATAAATGTTAAAAATTTTTAATTATCATAAGATCTTTCAATGATTATATATTTAACAAAAAAAAGCGTTAACAAGAATATCTCTCAGAATGGTTGAGTTTAAAATTTTGTTTTGGGCTACATTATTTTCTTAATAAAGTATCGAAGTTTTTCTCTTTTTTAACATATATCAAATCTATATAGAGTTTTTTTTAACTTAAGTTGACTAATTTTAGAATGTTATAAGTTTAGAAACTACAATCCTAGGCAGTTTTTTCTCGTTGTAATGAATGTAATGTAATCTTCTATAATTTTGGAACTAGTTTTTATGGCAATTTTATTGATAATTGCATAGCTAATATTTGTTTGAGTGTTTTCATGAAGTCTTGAAACTTTAATTTTTTAACATAATCTTTAGAGTTTAATTTTAAGGGATTATTTGTCAAATTATTATCTAACTCAATTTTGTAAAACTATGTTCTGAATTATTTAAAGTAATATAAAACAAGTATAAAGTAGAAGGTAAAATACATGCCTTTTATACACAAAATATAAATTAGAATATGAAACACAGAATGCGGTTCTAGATTATTTAGATTGTTTATGTGAAATTTTAATACAATAAATTAAGTAATTATAAGGGATAAAATTTCCAATTTAATACCAATGAGATAACGATAATGTAGATTGATTCTCAAAGTCCATTTTAGTTATGAGCATATCTTTCTGATAAGATATATTATTGTATATTCTTAAATATGGTATTCTAGTCTGTATTAGTCCAGCTTAGCTGATAAGAAGTAATCTAAACATTGATTAGAAATATATTAAAGTTTATCTTGTGCTTGTATAGTTTAATTCTTAATTACAGATATATTTCAATCTATAATTTTACAAATTTTACAAGGGAATTTATAACAAATACATAGTCATAAATTATAAGGTTGCATCCCTATTCAATTTGGTGGCTCATCTTTATTGTTTTATTTTCATGCAACATGCAACATGCAACCAGTGACTATTGTTTTCACGCAGTTACCGCTCAAAGTTTTTGCTCAGAATTGCTACGCATTTTCAAGTTTTTCAATGAAAACCCTGTTAACAAATAAAAAAATGTAATGAAACAAGAGATAATAAATATTACAATATGAAAACGTAAAAAATTAAAAAAACACTTAGCTGGTGGACGTCTATATATCATGAGTTTTCTAGCTTATTGTAATCAGCAGTATAATTGTTCAGTTGTTCTCACAATGTCTCTTTCTTTTAGTTAATAAAAACACATTTAAAAGGTTTTAGGATTATAGAATTAACCAAAAACATGACAAGAAGAAAAAGTGGACCTTTTTATGACACTTTATTTTGATCTTAGTTTTGGTAACGGAAGCGTGAAGACAAATTTTACAACTTATAACGTGTCATGTATTTTTTGAACCTGGGGGTTTATGAGCCCAGTGGGATTTTGCTACTAATTTAGAGATTAAATTTTGTATAACACAATACTCTGTCTGTGTTTTATGTTTAATTGCATTTGGTACTATACAACCATTTAGTAAAGCTTTGAAAACACATTTTTTCAGTAAATTTAGCTAGTATGTAATAAGTTATCAATTAATTGTTACGAAAACAATATTTTATAATAGCATATTTCAAGGACTAGAAATTCATTAATAATATAGAAAATCCACTTTTGTTTGACATGGATGATAAAAATTCAAATGATAACTCGCCTACTTTTAAGAATATATCCGTTTACTTTCAGCTTAATGTCTTGTAAGACTTGTTTTTGATTAACAATATGTGATAAAAAATATCAACTTTTTGGAATATGATTTTTTTTTCTTTGATTGATATGATTTCAAGAATTGTTTTTGCGTGTAGACATACTTTTATTGTTCTCTCCTTTAAATCAACTTTTTATGGTTTTTTTTTTAAACAACTTTCTTATGATTACTTTCTGTTGAAGTAAATTTTTCAAATTTGATTATTTATATAGGAAATATTTGACGAGCCTTTGCAATTATATTTATTGCATTGGATAATTTATGTTAAAAATAGTATTTCTATGCATATCAGTATTACTGTTAGCTGACTAATGCTTTCTTAAATGTTAACCTCTATAAGTCTTTAAAAAAATCAGCTTTAGTTTAAATCTTGCCTTTTACTAAAGTCCAATTTCTGGCTTCATTTTGCAAAGAAGGCTCATTCTGATCACAATTATAGCAAATCTAATTTTAGTTTTTATAAATTTTAGTTTTTTTTTACTGCTTTTTTTTGTACCTGGTTTGATATTATATTCATCTTAAAATTAGTTACTTAACTATTAAGCAAATAGATAACTTGAAATTTATTATATTTTTCAGTCTATTAGTAACTATTATTGTGCTGCTCCACTAGCAATTTATTATATTTAACAACATATTGTAAGTTTACAGCAGCAGAAAATTTCAATGTCTGACGTGTGTTTACATTTTGCTTACTTTGTATCTTTTGTAACAAACCATTCATAAATCTTTCGACATGATTTTCTTTTGTTATCACATCATCATTCAAATATTTTGTAGAAAACTTTAGCACAGTTTTGTTAAGAAATATATACACGTGTAATAATGCACCGCTTAAATTATTTAAACACGCTTTAGGATCATATTAACTTTATTAAATGAAACTTTGATAGCAAAAGTGTGTCTTCTTATCCAGTTTATTTCTTACTTTAAAATAACGTAACAATTTTTTATTTTTTTCGTGTTACTTAATATACATGACTCTTTATAAAAACCTAAATGCTATCATTCTTTATATAGAATAGATGTTTTGTTACTTAGGATAAAAAAGAAAAAATTCTTTATTGGAAGTCTAAAAGTTTTTTATATATTCAAATTGTTTATTTCTATTTTTTTTTATATTTAGTTTGTTAATACAATAGTTTTTTTTAGATAGATTTAATAGCAATAACTTAACAATTATACGTTTTTATATATCTTGATATTTGATTGAACTATCATTAGAATGCATTATAAAAAAAGTAATTCTATTATGATCTGAGTTCTGTAAACAATAGATACAAAATAAAACAAACTATCATCTTATTTAATACTTAAAATTTGTTGAACAAAGTGATGACGCAAGGAAAAGAAGTCTTTACACATACACTAGATGTTGGGAATAATTAAAAAGATATTTTGTAGTACATTGAATTTAAGACAAACATAAATACCTTAATCATTTTGAAAGTATTACCTAATCATTTCTACTTTTTATAATAGTGGCTATTTCAATATTGTTATTTTCCTTTTTTTAATTTTCAGAAGAATATTATTAATTTAGTGATACCTTGATTACAGCACTTATTCTATAATTATTTATGTAATAATACGTCATACAATTCATGTATAATAACAACTTCAAAAAGGACTGGGTGGCCAAGCTGGTTAAGGCGTGCGACTGTTAATCGCAAGATCGTGAGTTCAATCCTCACCCTGGTCGTTTTTTTTTAATTTTTAGATTTTTAATTAAACTATGACATTTTAAAATATAGTAATCCATTAAAAAACAATTCTTTTCCCCCCAAATACCGTTGGGTAAACAAATCTAAGTATATAAGTATATATATTTATTATATGAAAAAAACATAAAAAAGATCATAAAACAAATATAATTGATATGAAATAATATTATATTTAAATAACATCTTCTAAAATATCATCAGCCAAACCACTTTCACCTTGCATATTGGAAGGAGGTGTAACTGAGGTAAATTGTAAACCAATATAAACAATGCCGATAAAAAATACCACAAGACCCAAACAAACTCTAATAAATGATCCATGGAAATTTAAAATAGCCAACATAATATAAATTGCACCTCTACCAAGGAAGGAAAAAAAAGATGAAGCAAAGGTAAATAACTTTGGAGGAACTTTGAATTCTAGATGAATGATTAAAATTGAAATTAACATAACATAAAGGCCTTGAAAGAAATAATCAATTCCTGAAACCAATTCTGTGAATCCGCAAAATAACATAAGTAATCCGACAATTATATTAATTGCTTTGAAAAGTTTATCTAAATTAGAAGAAAATGAATTCGTAAGTCCTTCCAATTCAACAGAGTCCATGATTGAAGGAATAATATAGATAAAGAAACAGGTTTAGAAAGATGAAAATAGTAAAACTAAAAAACTAATATTATCATGGCGCTGATAGATTTTACATTTTTTTTTAAAAAATAATTTAAACTCTACGACACTGTCAAAACTATTCCAGCATAATATAGTTACACATACTTTTTAATATACGTATACATTATCTATATTTATATTAAAATTATAATATTGTTTACTGGAGTATAGTAAAAAAACACTAGAAATTCAACTAAACTTAATAAACAAACCAGAATAATAATAATAATAATAATAATAATACTGGTAATAGTAATAGTAATAATAATAGTAGCAGTAATAATAATAATAATAATAATAATAATAATAATAATAATAGTAATAGTAGTAATAGGATTGTTTGAGACAGAGACAGAGAGAGGGAAAAAAAAAGGTAAAGGAGTAAAAAAGGAGAAAAGTAAGTATTAACATATGATGTTATTATAACATACATATCACAATACAAGCGATCGGTATTTTAAGAGATATATTTTTTTGTATTTTTTTGTTTAAAATTGATTAAAACGGGAGGCAGTTTTGTGAAAGAGGTAATAATTCAAAGTATATTCAACTAATATTATACTTAATCAATTTATTCATCTTGCTTTTCACCAGCAGCAGCAGCACCAGCTTGAGAATCTTCTTGACCAGCTTCAGACATGTCACTGGTCCATAAGGTCAAATTATCTCTAAGAAGTTGCATAATAAGAGTGGAATCTTTATATGATTCTTCAGACAAAGTATCTAATTCAGCAATGGCATCATCAAAAGCTTGCTTTGCTAAATGACAAGCCTTATCAGGAGAATTCAAGATTTCATAGTAGAAAACAGAGAAGTTCAAAGCTAAACCTAATCTAATTGGGTGAGTTGGAGGTAATTCAGTAACGGCAACTTCTGAAGCAGATTGGTAAGCCTTCAATGAAGCGTCAGCGGCATCCTTTCTCTTTTCAGCAACAGCAAATTCAGCCAGGTATCTATGGTAATCACCCTTCATCTTATAATAAAACACCTTAGATTCACCAGATTGAGCAGTTGGGATCAAATGTTGAGTAAGGACATTTAAGATATCATCACAAATATTTGATAATTCAGCTTCAATCTTTGATCTGTATTCTCTTATAAGTTTAGCTTGAGTTTCATTACCCTTTTGTTCTTCCTTTTGTTCAATAGATGAAACAATTCTCCATGAAGCTCTTCTAGCACCAATGACATTCTTATAAGCAACGGACAAAAGGTTTCTTTCTTCAACGGACAATTCTTGTCCTGAGGATGCAACGGCCTTCATATTTTCAACCATTTCTTCATATCTTTCAGCTTGTTCGGCCAACTTGGCCAAGTAAACGGAATCTTCACGTGTAGCAGACATCTGTTTTAAGACAATTAATGTTCAATTTTTTGTATTAGTTAGTATTCCCATTCAGGTTGTCAAAATTAAAAATAAAAATCTCACATCATCCACGTCTCCAGCAACTCAAGTCTCGTTACGAGAATATGGTTACGCAGCCCTTCTCCGCGCTTCTCTCACAACAAAAAATAAAAATAAAAACAATTTTCAGTTTCAAACCTCTCGGCGAAAAGAAGGGTGGCAAAAAATAAAACTGAGCTTTATTATTGAACCAAGCCCGTAGTTAAGCCTTCCTCCATATAGGGAAATAATATGGGAACAGTAGTAACAGCAACTATTTGTATCACATATGGCTTAAAATTATAAGTATATAATATGTGAAGCAAAAATTTTTGCTGTTAGTACTGGGTCTGATATGATATAATATATCTTCTCCTATTTGTTTTCTTATCTTGTGTAACTCAAATAACCCTAAATGAAATAATAAAAAGAATAGAAGAAAACACTTATATAATGATATATTAATATTAAGTTGCCACTATCCCATAATCCTGTATTAATATTGTATAAAAGAAGAGTTTGCCTTATACTGAAAACAGTGAACATTACTTCTAAATTATTATACTATTCACAAATACCAATTGTGCATGCTAATGCATAAAACAAAATCAAAGTGATTACACGTGTGTTCAGATACAATTAGCCATTAAAAAGAGGATATTAAGCTTTTATTCATGAAATAAAACAGAAACTCATACGAATATAAATTGGATCATAGGATATAGCACTGATTTAGAGACAATAAGAGAAATCAAACCTGGACGAAAGACATTGAAACAAAGAGAAAATGATATAGAAAAAGCAATTGAAAGGAAGGAGAGACGTGATATATGAGGTGGATAGTAATAAGGAGAGTAGAGAGAGATCCCTGGCAACTGGTGATCCAATGGACGCCCCACACACCCCTAGAGACAATACATACTTGTACAGATGTTGATTTAATGGGTGGCGTCAGCGAGTTTAAAAGTTTGCTTTCTCAGAAAAATATAAGAATCAATTCTGAGTGCTGCCATTTTCTAGATCGGACAAGATGAGCATCTTTTGAAATTTTTACAGATAGTGTATAGAAAAATAAGAGAGATATAGAGTCTTTGATATTATTTAAATTGCCATGGCATCACCGTCGTTGGAAGATACGGTTGCTTCACTGCCATTGATGACACGACATGTTTCAACGTTAAGACCAAATCTGGAATCTTGAACAAGTTGTGAAAGCAAGTTAACAGACTCAGAAACAAAACCTTGTAATTGATATTGTGAATGAACCCAACTTGCCTTAGCAGTGTTAATACCACCAGTAAGTCTAATCACACGTTGCTTAGAGTTATCAAGAAGAATAGTAGTAGTTTCTCTAGAAACAGGCATCTTTAAAGCTCCTGACATCATAGTTTTTAATTTCAATGATGAAATATTTAATTGAGGCAATGGAATTTCCATACCTGGTAATGTTGGAGCTTCAGCATCATATCCTTGTTGACCAGTTGCAGATTTTACTTGTAAAATGGTCTTGAGCGGTAAAAATCTAGCAGCAAGAATTGGCTTGGATTGGAAAAGATGTTTGTTAACAGCTTCTTGAACACCTAATCTATTAGATCCCATATCCTTTTGAATTAATGCTAATTGTTCCATAACATTTTCATTAACATTAAGTGGAAAATGTTCTGAAAGATGAGATGCTTTGAAAGGATAGACTGATTGATTCTTTTCAACAATGCTTAAAACTCTTCTAGCAGATTTTAATTTTAACTGTTCCATGACAGAAACATCTCTAATAAAGATAGAATGCTTTGGACTAAATTCTGATTTTAAATTTTTACCACTGTAAGCATCAAGTGATTCTAAAGTAACGATACCAACTTCTTCAGTGTTTAATGGACACATCTTAATATCAATGGTATAGACTTCACCAGCTTTAACAACAAAATCATCAGTTGGCATAGAATTGTCTCTATCAACACGTCCTTTAGTAGTATCAACAATAGAAATTTCCTTTGAAGTCGATTGTTGACCCTTTTGTAAAAGTGCCTTTTCTTGATCAGCTTCAGACCAGACAACACCTTTAAAATCTCTTTCTGCAACAACACCTTCAGCTTGACCAGCTAAAAATCTCCTTATTCTTCTGATCTTGGAAGTTGGAACAACAATACAGTTAAAGGATTCTGCAATTGAATCAACAAGTCTTCTAATCATTTCACCAGAAACTTGCTTTTGTCCTTGTGAAATGCCTTGTGGAATCTTTTCTGGTGAAAGTGCACATCCTAAAAGAGCTAAAACAGACTCAGTTGCTAAATAAGAAGCACAAACTGCATCTGCTTGAACGCCAAGAAGTGGTCCTTCAGGCTTACCATCAACGAAAGGTGGATAAATGACAACTGTATGAGATGCATTTGCTGTGTATCCATCAATATGACAACCTAAACTAATTGAAACTAAATCACCTGGTTGAAAAGTAATATTCGTGTCATCATCAAGTTCAGGAGCATAACCAACAACGATATCATTAACATCAATAGTAACTGGTTGTGCAATACCTCTTTCGGTAAACTTTTTGAAATTCTTATTGATTAGATTCTTCATAAAACTATCACCCAACAAACATAATTCTGCGGCACTGTATGGTTCATGCTTACCTAAATGGTAAGATTCATTAATCAATGAAATAACATAAGAAAGACAAGTTTGTGTAACTTGACCTGCGAAGTTGTATTTAGCAACAACTTGTGGAGTAATAACGTTCTTTTGTTTAAGTAAAACGTCAGTATCCTGTGGAGAAATCTGTAAAGCCATTATTTATTAAACCTATTCACAAGTAAAAGTTATATTCAGATCTTAAGAAAGGTATTATTTAAAAAATTTTCATATAAAAAAAATTTCATAAAAAATTTTTGTTTTCCTAATTAAGCAAAATGCTCAGCACAAAAATGTTATTATTATAATCCTTTTTTAAGAATATTTACATTGAACAAAATAATAATAAAAACCAATCAACGAATATAACACCCTTTAAATTCATCACTCACAGTTGCAACATGAAATTTTTCATTTCTATATCCGCCTAATTTATATTCATAACCCTCTTCGTCTTGCCAAATAACTTCACCATTTGAATTTGCTTTAAGTCCAGTGACAATTGAGTCCCATTGTTTTTTCTTGATTTTCTTTTTATCACCTTCAACAATAGTTGGATCGTTAGGAATGTTGAATTGTAAGGGAAACCCGATCTCGATGTCAGTTGGTGCTTTAATTGGTTCCACATTATAAGAGCTATCATTCAAAATTTTTTCAGCACATAGCAACATTCCCTGTGATTGAATGCCTCTCATTTTACTTGGTTTAAGATTACAAACAACCACAACTCTAGAGTTCAATAATTGTGTTTGTGGAAAGAGCCCAACTAAACCCGAACAAACTTGGATTGACCTTTCATTGTTTAATGAAATCTGTGAAACGAATAGTTTATCGGCATCTGGATGTAATTCAACTGCCGTTATATATCCAATACGTAAATCAAGAAGGTTTGGAGAAACAGACACCGTAGATTGAAATCGGCATTGGACAACTGGTCTATACAGAGACTTTTTTAGCAAATTGGTGAACATAATTATTAAACTTTTTGTTTACAAAAAAAAGAATATAAATATCGATTAGGAAAAAAATATATTGTGTTGTAAAAATCATTGAACAAAAATAAGTTATGAAATATATTTATAAAAGATTAAATCAGAGAGGATAAAAGAAAATGAACACTTTGTCAACATATATTTTCTTTTTTTTACAATGAAAGAATATTTGGAATTGGGCCAAGTGGAGTAATGCCATAAGGATTGATAGCAGGGTGTGATTTAGTGTAATGAAATTTAATATGTTCAAAGTTAGTCGTCGAACTAAAGGCGTCATTATTCCAGTAAAGTTCTCTTAAGTATTGATGAATATGAGGATAGTCATGTCTTATCATTTTGATATTACACTTAAAATGTTGGTGATAAACAGGGTCAAATCTAACCAACGTGGTAAATAAACGAATATCAGCTTCTGTTAACTGATTGCCGGCTAAATACTTTTCATTTTTCAGATGAAGAAGTTTCAAAATGTTTTCTAATTTGTCCAAATGTTGAAAGACGGATTTAACTTCCCTTTCATATGGTTCTTGCTTTGTGGCGAATCCGGCTTTATAAACACCATTGTTAATATTTGGATAAATCCATTCATGTAAACCTTCAATTTCCTTTTGTAATAAACTTGGGTAAATGTCAACATCAACATACTCCTTTGGCAAAATGTCATTAAAAGCAGTGTTAAAGATTCTGATGATTTCACTAGATTCATTATTAACAATTGTTCCTAATTTTTTATCCCATAAAACAGGAACGGTAAACCTACCACCATAGTTTGGTTCTGCTTTGTAATACAATTCTGATAATCTTTGAAATCCGTATAATGGATCTTCATCAACGCCATCAGGTTTGTCATCAGGTGTGGCAAACCTCCAACCTTTTGAATCCATATGCCAATGGACATATGTAACGCTAATGATCCCGGTTAATCCCTTCAAAACTCTAGTGATTAAAGTTCTGTGCGCCCATGGACAAGCATAGGAGACATATAGATGATATCTACCAGCTTCTGGTAAGTGTGGACCAGCCTTCGAAATGGTGTTTCTAAAAAGTGAGTCTTTTCTCTTGTATTCGCCAGAATCATTGGCAAACTTTTGTGTATCAAACTTAGTTTCAGTCATTGGGTGTTATGTTATTCAAATTGGATATCAATTGATAAAGTGTATAAAGATAATTGAATAAAAAGATGTGTGATTTATAAAAAAAGGCAAGTTAAAGATGAAAGATGGGACACGCTTTATATGAAACTCCGAGCTCCAGCAAGTTTTTAGTAAGCGATTAGTAAAAGTCATTAAAAAAAAAGTACAATTCAATCAACATCAAAATTGGATAACAAAGAGGCCTGGGTATCAACACGTCCACGAAGATCATGCAAGAACCCCAAGTTAATTTTGATACTTTCCATTTTAGAAGTTAGTTCTTGCTTTAGTTTAGCTTCTCTATCAACTAATCCACTTAAGCCAAGTGAAACATCTTTGGCTGGATAATTCAAAACTTTACGAACTTCCTTTGAAACCCTTAAGCTGTTTTTATGAATATAATCTTCCTCTTCTAAACTGCCACGAATTCTTCTTATTATATTACGATGAACGGTTTTTGGTGATTCTTTGATAAAGTAATAAATAGGGTAACCAATGAAAACAGCTAACGCAGAATAGTGAATAACAGATGGCATTTTCACAAAAGTGCCAACACCAGACACTAAAGTGATAATCTTTGGACTGTAAAGAATAATCATGGAGGACATTGAAGTTTTTAATAAATTCGATGAAAATAATTTATCAATTGACCATTCACTTAATGAAAACAAAGATTGAATATTATTAAAAATACTGAAAATAGAATCAAAGTCAATCATATCTGATAATTCAAACCCAACATTAATTTTATTTTTCAACTGAATGTCTTTTTTATGAGAATACATAATTTCAGATTTAAATTTAGAATTAGGTAACGATTCAGAACCTAAGATTTCAGAACCCAATCCTCTAATTTCATTAATTGCAGCTGAAGTCTTTGATCTAGCATGATTTTCAGAATGCTCAATGCTTGCTAAAATACTATTCATAATATTCAATTTAGTATTTTGAATAAATTGATCAATATTGAAAATTGTAACAAAATTATCAACAATCTTTTCATCTTCAAATTTTTTGATAGTATTAAAAATGTTATTTCTTGTATTATCATAAACTTCGTTAGTATAACTATCAATTATTTTCATTATCTTATCATTGACCTTTACAGAGTTTTTAATAGCATCTTCATATTTTGGTGTTATCAGTTTTAATTCAATTTCATGTTTATCTTTGATTGATTCGTAGTGTAGCTCATTTAATTCAATTAGTTGAGTTAAATCTCTAAATACTTTAGATAAATAATTTTTTGCAGGTAACAATTTTGAAATTGATCTTTTTTCCAAAACAAAGTTTCTTAAAGAAGCCTCCAATCGATCAAAGTCAGGATGGTTATTTACATTTCCATCATCACTTCCATCATCATCTCCTCCATCATCTCCATCATCATTATCAGAGTTATAAACTTCTTTTGAAGAAATAAAATGAACAAAATCTTGTGAATCCTTATGAGTTTCAGGAGCCAAATCTCTAACTTGCTGTAAAATATTTTCTTGACATTTATCCTTTCTTTTGATATTATCGTATTTATTAACAACTATGAAACTAAACTTTTTATCTTTGTTTACACTTGTAATAAACTCTCTACCGGATAAAGTAAAATGATTTTCAGCATTGACAACAAAAACAACTAAATCAATTTCTTCTTGGGTTGAAAATAATTGCATTGTTTGATAAGAATCTAAATTTAATCCGGGGGCATCAATTAATCTAATATCAACAACACCATTTTTTAGTAAACTTGATTCTGGAGTTCTGTTATCTTTAATATAGATTTTTAAAATTGAGTACGTATCATTTTCATAAACTAAATCATGCAAGTCTTTAACTTTAAATTTTTTGTAAGTTGTTGCATCTTTGATATTGTATTCACTTCCGATATAAACTGCATGAACTTCTTCAATATCTTTATTTTCCTTATCACTGATTAATTCACAGAAAACACTTGTGCATGGTTGTTGATCAGTTGGTAAAACATTTCTTCTTAACAAAGCATTACAAAAACTAGATTTACCTGAGTTCAAATCACCTGTGACTAAAACTTTCGAATTAGTATCATCAATTCTATCCTTCAATGAGTATAGATGACGAATTATTTGTTGAAATTTGTCATTAATTAAAGTAACTAAAGCTGAATCATCAAACTGAGCTAACAATGAATCTCCACCAGAATTAGGACTCATTTTAACATCTAGTGTTAGCAATTCAAATTTCAAATTATTGTTAGTGTTATTGACAGGATTTTGATCAAAAATTGATTTTGACTTTAAAATAGCTCTTTGAGAAGAAGTTGAAAGTAATTTAGAGTTAAAATTATCATTTAGAAGTTCATCTAAAGGAATATAGAGCGCAGTTTCATTGTTTTGAGATTTAATATCATCAATCAACTGAATTGTTGAATTAATACATCTATCAAGCATTACTTTATTCTGATTGTATTTCATTTGTTTCATTTGGGCGGATATTGTGTCATTGTTATCAATAGAATTTTTAAAACCTAAAATATCATCAGATGTTGATCTACCAACGTTATCATGTGTTCCATCAAACACTGTAGAACCATCAAGTGAATCGCGGCCTTGAACGTAAGTTGCCACTGGGGCTTGTAGTAAGGAAGATTTTGAGTCATTCGAACTGGTGAATTCTGTGTTATCTAATAGAGTTTTAGTATCATCTTCAATACTGTCAGAGTTCTCTGTCATATTCTATAATTTTCTGAGTAAAGCTAATCCTGTTAAGTTTATTAAGAACAAAAGTATAATTAATATAAGAAAAAAAATACTGAATTTTTTAAACTTTGCTTGAAACGAAAGTTTCTTTAAAAAATAAAATTATGTCTTTTAGAAAGAGAGGTGAAGTTGTGAACACTGGGGTACTGAGAAGAGGAGGATCTGTTGTTCCAAACCCAAACACTATTATTTCAAGAAATGGGCCTGTTAGAAGAACTGTTGGAGTTCCAGCTATCTCGAAACCAATTGTTGAAAAGAATCCAATTACTAAACCATCTACTGTTTTTACAACTGAAAACTGTGTTTCAAGTGGTAGTACTGATTTAGATAGAGTGTTATGTCATGGTGGTATTCCTATTGGTTCTATGATACTTGTTGAGGAAGATGGAACAACTGATTTCAGTAGTAGATTGATCAAGACGTTTTTAAGTGAAGGTGTTATTCAGAATCGAATTGAAGAATTGAACAAAAGACACTTAACGCATAATATAGTTGTTGGAATGCAGCAAAGTTGGGTTAGTGAATTACCAGGATTGTATTTAGGCTCTAGCAAAGAGCGTAAGAAAAAGCTTGTCAAAGATCAGGAAGGTAAATTATCAGTTAGCAATGTTGTTAATTCTCAAAATGATATGAAGATTGCTTGGAGGTATGGATTGCAAAAAAACAAAGAAAATAATGATAATACTTTACAAGACAACAATGATAATTATCCATATTATAGTCATCAGTTTGATATTACAACAATGATACGACCTGCAGCTGGAACATTGGATGTTACTAACATTTCCATAGAAAATGGGTATGATAGAGTGTTGCTTGATATTGAGCGCGTTATTACAAGATTCAAAGATCAAATGATCAGAATAGCAATTCCGTATTTTTTAAATCCTATGATTTATATCGGTACGGAAGATGACGAACAAAACATCAGTAAATTTGTTTATGGCATAAGAAGAATAGTGAAAAAATATAGTACTAGAGTGGTATTAATGCTGAGTATTAATGTTCAGTTATATTCAAGAACGAGCTCTCTTTTACAAATTTTCGAAGGAGATTTATTTGATGGAGTTATTCAATTAAGACCATTCCCACATGAATTGAATGAGTTATTGGAAAGAACATACAAAAGAGAACCAACAAAAATTCACCAAGGTTACGTTAATATTTATAAGTTACCAATATTAAGTGATTTAGGCATGATGGAGGTTAGAGAAATGGAATTCAGTTTTAAGAACGGTAAAAAGAGATTTGAAATAGAAGAGTGGTCTATTCCAGTCGAGACAGAAGAAGAAGAAGAAAATCATATATCCAAAGACAAATTGGATTTTTGAATAATACTACATAGAAACGTATCGGTTTAAAGTTAATAATTAATAATCTATCAAAATTAGAAAATTTCATTAATACAGTATTTATCTTTTTATGTATAAGTATAAAGGTTTTAATATGTAACCTCAAATTAAACTCCTAAACCAACCAGCGTTTTAATATATATATTGTTTTTTTGTCGTTAACATAGTCATTATTATATTTTGAGGATAAGTGTGTCTTATCTTATCTCGTTCCTTTTATAAAGTTTCACTTTCCTTTTGAACATTATTAAAGCGATCTTCGTTGGAATTTGTGTTCGATCCCCTTCTCTTTACCATGGAAGAGTCCACTTGACCATCGTTAACAAGATCGTTGAGTTCATCTCCTGGCTTACCCCAGTTACCTTTACCGAAGCCACCTTTTTTAACATGTTTAGGGTCAACACCAGCATGGCCGTGTTTGGAAAAGAACTTTGGTTCTTCTGTGGTTTTGTTGTACTTTTGAGTATGAGTCATAGTAGTAGTATTAGTAGTTAATGTAGTAGTAGTAGTATTATTTGTTAATGTTTTATTATTATAGTTGAGTTTGGCGCTCTGGGGGTGATCGAAGGCCCCTTTTATAGTTAGAATTGTGGTGGTGTGACCGCTGAGCAGTGTGGGGAAAAAAAAAAGGCTGACGTAATTGAATGTCACTTTGTCTTCAACGCCACCCAATCTTCTTTTACGTTGTAGTGACTATTAGAATCAAGCAAATGGGGTTGTGGGATCCAAAGAAAGACTCCGATGAGACCATGCCAAAGACCATTAATTCGCAGGGATTGATGGGTGTTCTTTCAAAGACAAACGATTTAACTTTGTCATCTTTGAACTCTTTACAAAATGTGTTTAATAGAGACATATACGCTGATATCAATAGAGTTAACAACATCATAGGTAAAGTAACCGGTGCAGTGAATTCAGTTATATCAGGCCCTGTTATTGAAAATCCGAATGAAATGATAGCTGATACGATTCCACCTTTAGACGCATTTGAAAAGTGTCAAAAAGTTAATGGTCTTAGTGTTTGGGATGAACAAGGATTATGGCATTGTTTATTCCCTAAAAGTATAATACCATATAAATATGATAATGATGATGATGTTGATGATTCCAAGTTTACTAGTGAACCTTTCAGTGATCATATATTGCTTAGCAGAGAAGATGTGGAAAATGATACAAATCATGAGCATGGTGTATGGTTTGATAACTTTCAAGACTTATTAGGTTGGAAGGTACAAATGCAAAATGTCATAAAGTCTAAAAAGGAGCAACAATGGAAGGAATGGAGGAATAAGGAGGCTGATAAATGGAAATCTGTGTGGTCTAGTGATGATAATGATTCTAACAGTATCATTTCAAGACAAATGGAATCAAGAACAAGATCGATTGATAATTCTGACAAATTGAAAAGAGTTACTATTTTAAAAACATCCTACAAGGATGGAACAACCAAACAAATTGAAAAAGTTGAAATATTACGTCCAAATGGTGAAATTGAATCAGTTACTGAAAAGAATATCTAATTATACTTAAATAAATTAACCTATAGTTGTGTTTGAAGAAAATACAATTATCTTGAAAATGATATTTGAAAAATTTACAGTTATGTAACTACGATAATGCTTTTATTTATAACATCTTTTTACTTTCTTTTAGATAAATTTTTTTCTGTATATAGCTCTAAAAGATATCTTTTAACGAAAACTTTTAAAACTTTGATACATATAAATACATATTTATTTATAAACATCCATTAGTTGATTATAATGAAGTAAAATCCTATGGCCAATTTTTCTTTCTTCACCTTCTTGTTTATTTTCTCTATCAATTTCACCATCAAGAACGTTAGAAACCAACTGAAAATTAACAAACAAAAATAATTTTTGCTTATCCTCACTTAAGCTTTTTGATAATTGAACAACTCCCCTTTCAAAATTATCACTTATTCTTTGAATTGAATTAGTCAAGGGTTCGGTTGTTTCAATTTCAAAAATTAAATTTTGTGATAATTTAATTAAACTAACAAGAATAGTACTAATTGTTTGCGTTAGTTTCAAGGGTATTAAAAGCGTCTTTGATGAAACAACTTCCTTAATAAGTGATGAAGATCCAAAACTATTAGTCATGTTTAAACAAAGGTTGTCAATATCTTTTTGAAATTTTGGCCAAAGTATTAATAATTGCGAATTCATAAAATTAATTATATAAGATGGTAATTGATTATTTTGACATGTATATTCCATTTTTTGAAGTTTTCTTATTATTATAAGTATACCGAAATAATCATTTGATGCATCATTAATAATCCAGTTTGTAAATCCATCACCAATTTTAAATATTGGTGTAAATATCAATTTCAATGCTTGATTTAATTCTTCTTTGCTAATATCGAAAAATTCATTAAGGAATTTTGTCTCATTATTGAATTCTTGATATATTTTGTTATTTAAACTCTGAACTAATTGTTCAATATTATATTTAACTTGTGTTTGGGTTTCAAGGATTTCTAATGGTATAGTTAATAAACTTTTAGAATCTTGTAATCTATCTAATCTTCTCGGTAAATTAATCAAATATTCATTAGTATTATTAATATCAAAATGAACACTCGATTCCATTATATCAACCAATTTACATGATTCTAAAACCATTGTATATTTAATTGTATGATAATAGTAATTCCATCTAATCGTGTAAATATAAGCAGATTTAAATTCATTTGCCAATGATGGCAATCTATTTTTTAGTAAGTTAATCATTGATGATAAAGGTAGTAACTTCGATTGAATTTCAATTGGCGATGATCCAACGTTTCTTAATGATTTAATACTACTAATCATAAAACTTTTAATCTTTTCAATACATTTGTTTTCCAAATTTATTTTAACTTCATTTAATTGGTTTAAAGTTTCTTCACTAACTTTTGTTAACTTATTGGAGCCTTTATATTTCAAAAGATTTTGGTGTTTTATTTCCAATTCATTTAATTGTTCAATCCACATTTCGTTAATTTCTCCATTTTGTAAAATATTAATCATTTTTGGCGTAATTAATATATCTTTTAAAACATCTGTTAATTTGTTTTCTATTTCTTCGTTTTCTGTAATAGTTTTATTCAATTCAACTAGTCTTGACTGAAGTGACTCCATTTCAAATGTTATTGATTCTAGTTTGGCTTCATAATCACTGAAGTACTTCTTGATTGGTCCTATTATGGTTATTGCTTGACTTAGTTTATCGTTGAAATCATCAACAGAATGTTTCTTTTCATTGAGATTAATAGAATCTAATTCCTTATTAACACTATTTTCGAATAATGTATAAGCATCAATGTCTTTAACTTCTAAATTGGAAACATCAAATTTGGTGTCTAGTATTTGTTCCAACAGCCCAACACGAAGCCTTTGTCGTTCGCTCAACTCTAGTACCATATAATTTATATACCGAATAATAAATATTAAGAAAACAAAGTAATTTTCATTGATGATATTTTTTATCCTACTTGAATCAACTGGAATAGCAAATTCAGAAATGTTAATCTTTTGTAAACTTTTAAGATGATATATCTTACGTATTATTTACCCAGCTTAACCATTTAACTGTAGAATACTATTAGATTTACTGCCTTGCTGATTGTTGTAGAATTCAAAAGCAATATTGAATTATAACTATTCTCGCACATCATATCTGAACTTAGACAAATGAATTTAACATACTGTTTTTTCTACTAATTTTATCAGTATAGTTAATCGATGTCTGAAAGAGGAATCGGTATAATAGAAAAAGTATCATACGTTCAATCTCCACACTGTGGTTATTGTGGGGGAATTGAAGGTATTGATGGTTCTAATACGAAATCAATTGAGGAATCGTGGTCTTTGGATCACTTAAAAAAGGAATATAGATGTCCTGCTTCATCATTTGCTTTTCATACCGCTTATTTAAGCTTTAATGCTTATCAGAGTTTGATTGATAGAGGCTGGAGACGTAGTGGTTCTTACATTTATAGGAATGATATGCTAAGATCTTGTTGTCGCCATTATACCATTCGTACATCATTAAATGATTTATTAGATGGATACTATAAAAAAGAACAAAGACACTCTCTTAATAGATTTTACAAATACATGAATTCTAGTCTTTCTGATCTTTCAACATATAGCTTGGGCCTATTTGATAAATATCAAAAGCTTGAAACAAATATCAGTTGTCAATTCAAATCAGAATTAACTCCTGCTGAATTCACTACAGAGAAATACGAGTTGTTCAAAAAGTATCAGATGATAATTCATAAGGATAAAGAAAATGAAATATTTGAATCTTCATTCCAAAATTTTCTTTGTACAGATCCTTTTATTGATGAAAGTTGCAGTGATATCGATTGGGATCAAATTAATATCGAATGGAATGAGAGAGTTGCCGGAAAACATCTAAAAAATTTAACAGGTGCTATACATGAGTGTTACTACCATTTTACTGATGAAGGCGAAAGAAAGTTAATTGCACTGGCCGTTTTAGATATACTAGATCATGCAGTGTCATCAATCTATTTTATTTACGATCCAGAATACTCTCATTTAGGATTAGGCACTGTTAGTGCCCTTAGAGAAATTTGTTTTACCGAAATATTAAATAGAAAGTGGTATTATCTGGGTTATTATGTTCCAGATTGCACCAAAATGAAATATAAAATCAAATTTGGCGGTGAGATTCTTGATTTAGGTCACTACTCTTCTGAAGGTATTAATGATGATAAATGGTGGAAACTAAAGGATATTGGTCAGAAACTAATTGATGGTAAATTCCATACATTTGAGGAAAGAGGGGGTAAAATTATTGAAACTACTGATGAACTATATGGCATTAATGGTACTCGATGGAATTTACCAAGTGATGATGATAATGTTAATGATGATTTGTCTGCTTCAGCCCTTGTTAATTCTTTATGTAACACAAAGAAAAAGGAATTAACTTTTCCAAAGAATATTGAGAGTTCGGGTGCCAGTTTTGATAAAAAGGGTCCAATAATTGTTCCTGGATGCCATTTTTTTTCTAATAATAAGACATCTTATTTAACCTTCCTTTTTGAAGCAATTGAAAAGGTTAATGTCTTTGATTATGAAAAAAGAGAGCAGGTTGCAAATATTACGGATGAGATAGCAAAGAAACAATTTATGATATTAAGAGTTATTGGACCTGAAATTCCAATTTTGTTGATTTGTTAGACCGATTCAACCAAATGCAACAACTGGAGAATAAATTACCACAAGTTGTCCTCCTTGTTGATATATATCCCACAGCTCACCCACTGTGGACATGGGATCTGGTTGGAATGCATTCCCTATATAGCACCATAATGTATCTCTTGTACCTATCTTTCGTTGAATAAAAGCCACTAATTCCACAAAAGACCGTTCCCTATCCACAGCTAATGTGTGTGGAATCAATGGCGGCAACGAACCCAATGGTTTGAATCTAACATTTACCTTCGATGCCATTTTTTTAATTGGAAAACATGTACGTGTGTTATTCTTTTTTAAAAATTTAAAGTAAAAAAAAAAAATTTATCACCATCTTGAAATGTTCATTTCATCTTAGTAACTTCCAAATATGGCCAACAACACAGACGCTAGCGCACTTCTTGCGAAGCTATCACTTGCAAACGAAAAGGCTAAAGAAGAAGGTAGTACCGCAAAGTCAACTACAACTTCTACAACAATTGCAGCTTCTGCTCCAGTTGAGGAAAAGAAAGATGTTGAAAAAGATTCAAATTTGGTTTCATCTACGTACGAAGTTAAAGTCAAATTAGCAGATTTACAAGCTGATCCGAACTCTCCTTTGTATTCAGCAAAAAGTTTTGAAGATTTAGGTCTCACTCCAGAACTTTTGAAAGGTCTTTATGCTATGAAGTTTTCAAAACCATCAAAGATTCAAGAGAAGGCACTTCCTTTGCTACTTTCAAACCCACCAAGAAATATGATTGGTCAGTCTCAATCAGGTACAGGTAAAACAGCAGCTTTTGCGCTTACTATGTTATCCAGAGTGGTTGAAACCGACCCTGCAGTCCAATGTATTTGCCTTTCACCAGCCAGAGAATTAGCTAGGCAAACACTGGATGTTATTAAAGAGATGGGTAAATTCACAAAAATCACTACACAGCTAATTGTTCCAGGAGAATTAGAACGTGATACACCAATCAATGGTCAAATCATTGTGGCAACACCTGGTTTATTATTAGATTTAATCAGAAGAAAAAGACTTCAAACTTCAAAACTAAAAGTTTTTGTTTTGGATGAAGCTGATAATATGTTAGATCAACAAGGTCTTGCCGACCAATGTGTTCGTATTAAGAAACTTTTGCCTTCAACTGTTCAGTTAATTTTATTTTCTGCAACCTTTGCTGATGAAGTCAGAGAATATGCTGAAAAATATGTCCCACAAGCTAATTCACTTGAATTAAAGCATGAAGAACTAAATGTTGACGCCATTACTCAATTGTTTATGGATTGTGATGATGAAAATAATAAATTTGAATGTCTTTGTGAATTATATGGACTATTAACGATTGCTTCATCTATTATCTTTGTTCAAACAAAGAAAACAGCAGATGATTTGTATTTTAGAATGAAAAAAGAAGGACATGCAGTTTCTGTGCTTCATGGTTCTCTTGAAACTAGTGACCGTGATAGATTAATTGATGATTTTAGAGAGGGACGTTCGAAGGTTCTAATTACTACTAACGTCCTTGCAAGAGGTATTGATATCCCAACTGTTACAATGGTTGTTAATTATGATATGCCATATGACAAAAACGGCAAGCCAGACCCTGCCACATACTTACATAGAATTGGTAGAACTGGTAGATTTGGTAGAAGAGGTGTTTCCATTTCATTTATTCATGATAAGAAGAGTTATGAGTGTTTGACAACCATTTCCGAATTTTTTGGTGGTATTGATTTAAAGCCTATTCCAAATAACGATTGGGATGCTGTTGAAGAAATTGTTAAGAAGGCAATCAAGAATTGAATGAAGTAAAGAAATGTGTCCACTTTAAGTTTGTCTAACTTATATAATTAGTCTTTATATTTTTCATTTATAATGATTAAATTCCATCATCATGAGCCTTGTATGATCAAGGTTTTTATTTCTTTATAGAGATTGTTTTTGTCACTAGACTTTAAAATTATAAAATTGTGTTCTATATAGTTACCAATTAACAATATTGTTGTTTTAAACCTTTATTATTTGCACATATATAGACGTTTTATTATTGAAATTAATGTGGCATAATCCTTTTTGAACCTTCAACATACGAGCTATGCTATAGACACTTTAGGCGAAAAAAAAGTGCTTACGTAATTCAGAGTTTAATTTTTCTTTATTATTGAAAGTAAAAGAGAAAGCAAAACAGTTTTAAGTATTAGAGCTGGGGTAAAGCATATGAGGAACGATAGTGTGCATGTTGATTTTAAAGAACATAAGGCTCAAATGACTCCTCCTGTTGAGCACCACGTTTATTTCACTACTACAGAACATGCGACTGATTTAAATGACAAAAAACACGATGATCTAAATAGCAACACAAGTAGGATTGATACTGAGTTAAAGGCATTTAACAACTCGATGAATGAATTAAAAGCTACACTAGGGAACCAGGAAACTAAAATTGAAGTAGGTTTCAATAATATGAATGATCAGTTGAAACAGTTATTCGATTTAAACAATATTATGAAATTAAATATGGAAAATTTGCTAAATGTTTTTCAGCAAGTGGTGGAATCTAACGAAAGACAAGAAGAGGAGATTAGAACATTAAAAAAAGAGCTATATAGCAAAAAGTCAAATTTGATTAGGTTCAAAAAATCAGAACTTTCAAAAGAAGTTGATGTTTACAATTTGAATTTTAATTGGGATGAAAATGAAAATATTATTGTTGATCAAGGAGAAGAAAGGATTGCAGATTTTAATAACATTGAATCAGAGAAAGAATCACTTGATAGGTATTCTTTATTTAATTTTGCTTCAAAAGGAGCAGCTAATACAGAGCTACCAACATTATCAAGTGTAACCAACTCAAATAAAATATTCAACGAAAAGGAAATAAGTCAACAACAGCAAGAAAAAGAACAAATATCAGTACGGGATGAAAATAATAACATTGAGAATAATATTAATAGCAAAGAAAATGTTATCTCAGGAGTAACATACCCCCAAAACACTAATTTTTGTGATTTATTATCAAATAATATCATTGGTCCAATACGAAGTTCAAAGCTAACTAGACCGCAAAGCACTGACAGTGAGAAAAATGATACAAACTCTATTAATGATACACCTAGTAAAAAGAGGGAAAGAACGTCATCAACAGTAACAGAAGCAATAGATAAAGTAGCAAATAAAAGAGAAATTCGATATGAGCTTGATTTGAGTGGCATGGATTATGATAAATTATATGTATTATCTACAGTAGGAGATGAGTCCACTGATTATAAAACAATTCCACAACTTTATGAAGAAAGACACCAAGTAAAAACATCATCGAGATTTCATTTGTATTGCCGTTTAAGTGAATTAATAGTAGAACTAACAAAGAGGAAATACACTAAAGAATCGATTCAAATGGGGCTTTCATACTTTATGAAGGAAAACTCTACTCGTACGTGGTACAAACTAGTTAATTGGATGAGACTATCTGATGAAAAGTACAGATTTGTATTGACAGAGGTTGATAAAGCGATTAGAGAGAAAATCGGGGTATCCTGGTGATACAAGTACTGTATAACATATCATTGAAATGCGATTGTTGCTGTGAAATCAATGGTTCTAAGTAGAATAAGACTACTAGTCGTTATCATTGAGATCTGCACGGATATATTGTTCATAAACACCCCTGCTTTTTCGTTCATGCGCACCGAACGAAATGGTTATTTTGGTAAAATTTTATCACCATCTTGTTTTTCAATTAAAAAGAACACTTTTGATAGTTAAATTGAATTAGTATTTTGTATAGTAGTTAGTTCGTTTGATACAAATGCCGGATAAGCGCAACGAAGAAACCAACAACATTGGCCCACCACAAATGAACCCATTCCATTGGCAAACTGCTCCAAATTTGGACTTGCCCCCTCTATCCCCCCAGCAACAACATCGAGCTGCTCAACATAGTATCGTTGGTATGCCGCAACAACACCCATATCCAATTCATACAACGGCATTTCCTATGCCAATAACACATGCTAATGACTTTAAACCATTAGTTGACGGTATTAAGCGATTGGAAAGAGAAGTTAGAAATAACAAAGAAGTTTTGAGCATTATGAATAAAAATAGTATTGATAGATTAAGTGATTCAATCCATAATTTAAAAAACAATTTAGAAAGAGGACAAGATATTCATATGGAGAAGACCAAAGATGAATTCAATAAATTTGTTTCTTTTGCTACTTTAAGAGATGAAAAAAATCAATTACAACATGAATTATTAAACGAAAGAATAAATAAAGTCATGGTTAATCAGGAAAGAGTGGAGAGAGGCATAGAAAAGATTGAAGATAGTCTTTCTAAATTGACTGAACTATTCGTTAATCAAATTCAAGCTTCGAATACTGAATTGCAATTTCATCGACAGCAACAATTGGAGCATCAAATGCTATTAGCTGCTTCTAATAACATTATGAACGAGGAAAGCAATTTACTCAAGGATGGTAGTAATCAGCAAAATGATTTTGTTGATGATTCTAAAATTAATACTAATTTAAAATCTGATAAGCAAAGTTTCAATTTTAAACGGAAAAATAAACATATAAACAACTTTAATACAACAAAGAAAGTTGAGCGTTTGAATTTTACGGATAAGAGTAATGTTCGTCCAACTAACAACACGCGTATTAATAAACCATCTAAAAAGTTATCACGCTCTGATAGCAATAAATCTGGAACTAAAGGCCAAAACGGTAGAAATGCTGTTTTGAGTGCATTAATTGCAAGTGAAGATGATAGTAGTAATAATGAGGAGAGTGATAGCGATGAAAATAATGATAGTGGCGACTCTAATGATGCTGAAGAGTCGGAAGAATCGGAAGATGATACAAATGGTAGAAAAGATGAAACCAAAGTTCAAATTAATTCAAAAAATGTTGATAATAATAATAACAATAATAACCATAATAATAATAATAACAATAATAGCAATAAGAAATCAACATTTAACAAAGTAAATTTAACGTTTTCATCAAGAAGAAATGGTTCAAAGGGTGGCAATGACAATGCTAATTCTGCTACTAGTAACACTACTAGTATGGTTGCCACTACCAATACTATAATTGCCAAGCCAACTACTGCTTCTACTAGTAGTAACATTGCTAATACAAGTACTGGTTATGACAGTAGAAATTTAATTTTAAGAAATAAAGCTTTAACAGTTGCAGAAGAGGAAGAAATTGAACAAGAGAAGGAAGAAAAAGCTTTAGCTAGTAGAATAAACAATGCCAAAGCTAGATCTGAAAGGGCACTTCAAAGAAGAGAAACAAAACCACCAGAAGAATTTTCACCAAAAACTCATAAAAAAAGTGAAGACCCAGTTATGATTGTTCATGAAGGAATTAAGGACCCTGCATTAATTGAATTGGTTAAAAAATCTCAAACTTTTCCGCTTCAATTAAATAGACTTGAGTTTTCAAAGATTTTTGAGTTAACACTCAAAGGTGATAATTCAACAAATAATTTAACTTTTAAGGATATGATGCCTGCGAGAAGACATTTAAAGATGACATGTACAGCTACATATTTAGCGATGTTATATTCCACTGGTGAATTAATTAAAGAATTACTTCAAAAAAAATACACTAAGGATGAAATTGAATTTGGTATTTTAGAATTTTCAAAAAAATATATGTCACCAAAAACGTTAAGTAGATTTTTATTTTGGTTTCATTCAAATAAAATTAACTTATATGAGGATAGTAGGAATAAGATCGTTTTAGAAATTGAAAATAAAAGGAGAACGAAACCTAATATTTTAAATTAATCTCTGAACTGTATTTGAATTTTTTGGTGTGTTTGTGTGTGTGTGTGTGTGTGTGTGTGTGTGTGTGTGCGTGTGTCTGATTTTTTTTTGATATTATTATTGTTTTTTAACAATTATATTTATTGTTTCCATATTGTATTTTTTGATTTGTTTTATTTAGTTTATTGTTTTCTGCTTTAATTAGCTTTTCATTTTAAGTTTTCAAAGAAATTTTTTTAATATATTTTAGTAAAACGTTAAACTTTATTTTATCAATTGCACTACATTATCTTGTACTTATGAAATGAGTTTGTTTTTCTTGTCATCATATCGTTTAAAGTTAGTGAAAATAAAATAAATTAGTTATTGCCTTTTTTTATTACTATAATAATACAATATATATTTAAAAGAAATGGATAGTTAAAGTATCTACACACTTAAGTTTAATATAGTAACCAAAATAGAACAAGGTAATCATTTACAATCATGTTAAAGGAATCACTAGCTTGGGTTTTCCATGCATTGTATCTTCTAAAAAAAATTGTATAAACAGCTTCAATTAAAAGGTTGATTGTATGTAGTTATTGTAATAGTTATAATACTTCAATTTTGCTATTAACAAATATTTTACAACTACGACTAAATTCACAAATAGTATTGATTACTGATGCATTTGGTATTGTCTGTATTTGAAAGTTCTTAATGAATATTAATCAGAAGTATTTTTTTTAATTCAGCAATATTTTTTTAAAATATAGTGTGTAATACTGGATGTCTATGAATATAGTTCTAGATATAAAATATAATAGAATTAAAAAAAGGTGTACTGATAAAAAACAAATTATTACATTATGTGCAGAATTTGTGATATTATGATTATTAGCATCAAAGATATCTTGTCTGCGTTGTATAACTTTTTGTCATTATTCAAAATAAGAAAAAGTAGCAACGTCCAAAATATTACTATTATATTCTACTTAAACCCCTATTTATTTATTTTTTTAAATTTCTATGAATAAGTTCAACGCCTACATCAAAACATTGATTTTTTAATTGATTAATTCTTTAATAATATAAAAATTATCTACCAGATAAACCCTTAACTAAACCAACTACAACACCAACAATAACACAAATAAGTAAGATTATACAACAAAATAAAATCCATCTCCATTTACGGCCCTTTTTAGCATGATCTCTTGCTTTAATAACATTAGCATCTCCTCTTTCAAAATCTATTTCAGCTGATTTATAATGTTCACCAGCAGAATCAAATAAAACATCCTGTTCAACAATTAATTCATGCATATCTTGTAAAAGTATATTTAATTGATTAACTTGTTCACTAATTCTAAGCATTTCTTGATGCCTATTCTTAACTTCATTAAAAACTGTTGTTGCTTCACCAATTCTTTGCTGCATTTCTAAATTATATTGTGATTTCTCAACTAATAATGGATTTGCAAGTACACTATCATTACCATAATTATCGATTGCATCTAACGCTTCTTCATATGTTGCATCAGGTTTGAGAATTTGATACTCTTGAACTCCACGTTCCCTTAACTGATGTTGATAATTTGAGTCTAATTGGGATTCTCTTAATACTAATTTCCTAAACCTTGAGAGTGCATTATTGTATTGGCGAATTTGATCAGGGTCACTTTTAGTAACTTGTGATTCTAAAGAAGTAAATTGATATTTTATAGAATCCGTAATAGATCTAGTTTCATTAGATAACGATGTAATATTTTCATCGGTGTTATTATGTTGTGCTTGCGAAAGTTTATCTAGATGTGATTCATATTTAGAGAGTGAATTCTGAACTTGCGAAAGTGTTTGGAAAAATGAATTGTTAGAGTCGGATGAAAAAGCCTGAACATCATTGAGTTCATAAGCATTATTATCTGCAAATGGATCCATTTTTACCTTTCTTATTAATAAAAGCTAGTTTTAATTGCAACGTCGATAAATTATCTTTATCGATGAAGAAAATAATGTAGGTGAAGTTGAACTTTGTTTCAAATATTCGGGTCTCCTTTTTTTTAACCTTGGCTTAAAAATAGAAAATATCCTTATTAAGGCCTTTTTTTTTTTTAAAAAAAAAAGCTTAGCTGTTTGATTACTCATTGAAATGCATGTCTAGTAATAAAGGTTTATAATAGTGAAAATTATCAATTATACATGTAGAAAGAATATTAAAAGCTAAAAAAAAAAGGTTATTACTCGTTGGTGTCTGAAGACCAAACCTTAACTTGACTTTCTGTAAATTTGATCCATCCAGTTTGCCAATTTTTCATAACGTTATTTAATAATTTAATTAAATACTCCAACTCTGCAACTGCCTGTCGTTCAACATTGATATCAATAAATTCAATGTCATCTTTTAGAGAGTTGTAACATGGTAATTGTTTATTTTCAATTTCTTCATGAAATCCTTTTATTATATTGACAGTTTCAGGATTTGAATCTATTATTGATTCATCATTTGTAGTATGATGACTATCAACATCTTCTTGATTGCTATTTTCAATATGTAAATTTTTCAATGCTCTTGATAAAGATGGAGATTCGACTAAATTATTATTACTATTTTTCAAAATTAATGATTGAACTAATCTGTCAACTAGCAATTTCAATTTTAATTGAATTTTTGATATTCTTATTGATAAAAATTTTAGTTGAGATTCCTTCAACTTCCGATAATGTAAAACTCTTACAATCTCTGAAATTGAATACTTTATAATTAAAATTGGTTCTAAAACGCCTTTGTTTATTGAATTAGTTAAAACTTCGATATTTAAAAACGTCAAATCTACTTTATTTCCTAATTGTTCAATAACAGTTCTTTGATTAATCTTTGACTCCATCATTGACATTATATTCAAAAATCCACCCAATTCAACTAATTCTCTTCTCCAGCCATCAAATTTCTTTTTTAAATCTTTAATATTCATTTCTAATTTATTTATAATACTCCAAATTATCTTAATTTTATATTCAATAGGTTGAAATATATCATTAACATTACTTTTATGTGACTTTAAAAACGATGCAGGCGGGATGGGCATTTGTGCTAAGTATGGATTCATTTGTCCTATTTTCCTTGGATCTGGGCTAACTAATAAAATGCTATGTTTCCCAGTTATTGGTTTACTACTATTATTAGATTGACTGTATAAAAAATCATCAATTACTTTAGAATCTTTAATATAATCAATGGATAGTAATTTATTTATGTAATGATTCAAAAGTCGTGTTCTTCGGCCAATTATATCACTATCTTCCGTATATCCCCAAGGTTTAGATAGCAGTCTAGATATTGAATGTTTTGGAGGCAAAGGAGGCAATATTATTGCTGGATAACTATATGATAACTGGGCATGTAAATTTGAAAAGTCAGTGTATCGTTTCAAAGTTTCCCCATGAGAATGATAAATTTGATAAAAGACAACACGAACACCTCTTGAATCAGTTAGTAGCTCGTGACCTTCTATAGAAACAGTCATTGATATGGTTAATAGTGTAAATAAATCGTATTTTGAAGAAAGAAAAGCCTTATTATTGTTTATAGATTATAATAAGGTGGATATTTTTTAGAAAAAAATACAGAACAACGAGGATGTCATCAAGGTATGAATATATGGTACTGAATTAAAGAAACTTGATTACTAAATGAGAGAGTAAAAGCTATATTTAGTTAAACAGTAATTTATATGAAAAAAAAAAGAAAAATAGTAGATATTGATATAAACAGTATTTCAATGTACAGTGTAACAAAGAAAAGCAGAAGAAAAAAAGAAAGAAAGAAAATAGTGGTAGTTAGTTAATATTGATAAACACATCTAACGTCCTCTAGTTGCTGCAGGAGAGGAATCTGGTGTAAACACCAATGCTGCAACGTCAAACTTAGTCGATTTCGACTGCTGTGAGGGAATCTCTGGACAAAATTCCAAGTCATCTTGAGCATCGAATCCTTTCGAACAAAGAAACCGACGTCTGGCTATTAAAGGTTGTTGTATTGATAATGGGATGAGGTTCCCCAATTGTCTTTGGTTTATGTCCATGGCTGCTTTTGCTCTTTGCTCTTGCTAGAATATTGATGTTTTTGTTGGGATGACACGGACGGTGGTGTTATACTCTCTATAAATCTCGGGTTTTCATTATCTTCGCAGGAGTTTTGATAAGAGAAAACCACGCAGCGGGGTGAAAATTACTTATACGCTTAAAGATTGGTACTGTGATTTAGACACAAATATGGCCACGCTAGAGTAATTAAAACATAACTAACTTCATACTAAGAAATTACCAGCTGGTTTCAAAGTAAACAACGATACCAATAACGTATGATTCTACCAATTTCAAGTTTGTTACCGCGTTGTGCCGAAAAGGGAAGCTGAAGGCGTTAGACTTTCTTCTTTCGGAAGGTGAATTGGAAAATTATACAGAAAACGGTTTGATTTTTCTTTCAATCATAGAAAACTGAACTGATCTGGTAGATAAATTAGATTAGATTGATTTATAAAAGTGTATAAATATCTTTGAATTTTTAATTGGTTGATAAGTTAAATAAATAGTTTTATCTCATATAGGTTACTGCATAAATTGACTAATATTATGACACAAAATTACTCTCAAGCTATTGTTATTGGTGCTGGTATTTCCGGACTAAAAGCTACTATTGAATTAACGAAAGCAGGTATTCCAACAACCATTATAGAAGCTAGAGGTCGTTTAGGCGGTAGACTTCATTCTGAAGAAACACCAACTGGTAAAATCATTGACATTGGTGCTTCTTGGTTTCACGATTGTCTTACCAATCCATTGTTAGAAAAGTATTATACGAATAAAAATGATGGCGATAAAGTTCAATTTGGATTTGATGATGCTAGTTTAGCAGTTTTTGATGTCAATGGAGAAGTTGATACTAAAGGGTTACAAATTGATCCTGTTGTTAATGAAATCAAGATGTATTTAAAATATATTATTGGTAGTGAACCTGCTGACAAGGATATTTCATTAAGAGATGCTTGCTTGGAATACTTGAAATCAAAAAAGTATATTTTAAATGAGAATCAGATTCAAATGGCACATCAAATGATTAGATATTATGAACTGTGGATTGGTTCATCATGGGAGGATATAAGCGCAAGGAATATTGCAGCCGACGATCATAAAGGTAGGGATGCACTTGTTCTCAATGGTTATAAAACGGTTTACAATGGTGAATTGCGAGAACTTTTAAATTTAGTTCATAAATCTCATGTGGATGAAATAAAAGGTGACAATAATTCTGGTGTTTGCATTCATCTCAATAACGAGGTTTTCCAAATTGCAAAGAATACAAATACTGGCAAAATTGAAATTTCAACTAAATCAACTATTTCAAATAAGCAATTTCTGTATACTTGTGACTATTTAGTCGTCACTGCACCATTATCTGTGTTGAGTTTAACGGATCCAAATGAAAAGGGTTGTATTACTTGGTATCCTCCATTACCATATCATTTAAGATCAGTTCTTGATGCAACTAGTTTTAGTCATTTAGGTAAGGTGTTTATGGAATTCCCAAAAGAATTTTGGCCTGAGCAGGATAGATTATTTGTTTTTGCTGATCAAGATTTATCCCTCATAAACGCATTAAAACTTAATTCAAATATGAAACCACAATTTTTAGATCAAACTGGTGTCAATATTGGTAAAGGTGAACAGAAATCCCCTGTTTTATTTATTAATATATCAAATTTGTTGAGAAGACAAGGTAAGCCTGCTTCAACTCCATTAATTCTGTGTTTAACTTCAGAAAATTTAACAAAAGACTTAGAGTTATGTTACAGAGCTAATAATATTGATGGTGTTATGAAACTAATGAATCCATCATTGTCAAGAATTTCCGGTATACCTATTTCTCAGATCCCAAAACCTTCTTTTGTTCGTGTTACTGAATGGTCATTTGATGAATATTCAAGAGGTTCTTATACCGGTCTGCCTGTTGCCGCTGAGATCGATTATCCTGAAACTATTGAAGCTTTAACGAACCCAAGAGGTATTTTTGGTGAAAGTGGTATTTCTAGAGTCAGATTTGCTGGTGAGGGTATTATTGATGATGGAAATGGTTGTGCACACGCTGCATGGATTACAGGTGAAAGAGAAGCCCAGGTTATTATCAATTTAGTCAACAGGGCTAAACTCTAATCATGATTTCTTTTATTTTGCAAAAAATAACGTTTAAATAACTGCTTTTAAAATTATATATACAATAAAAAAATATGTACTGTACTGTATATATACTTTTTTTATGTATTTCTTACGCTGTAATAGTTAGTAAAAAGGATTTTACATTGAAAAAAAAAAAAAAAAAAACAGTTTAATAATCATATTAATCTAAATTCTTCACTACTCTGTATTTTACCTTTTTTCTGAAAGTGAATGATCATAAAATAAACAAAAAAATATAGGCATCCAAAAGTGGAAGACTAGTCCAATGTGTATTTCAATTGAAATTTGATCACTTGCCAATATAATATTATATCCTTTTTTTTATTTTTATTTTTTTATGGACTAACAGAGTCATTGATAAGTTCTTAGTGTTCTCTTGTACTGGAGGCCAACTTAGGTGTATCATGGAAAAGTTCTTCATGCGTTCTTGTTGTGAAAACTAACTTAGATTTATGATTGAAATTGCTCATAGCATTTTCTTGAACTGCTGCTCTCTCTGTGTTCATAATGCCATCTCTTTGTGTATCAGTAGAAGACTTTTCTTTATTTTCAAAATTGTAAACAGAGTTGATTTCTTTATGGTTAGAGTGTGCCACAAAAGCTGTGGGTGTCCTATTATGATTTATTACATTTTTTGGATTTATATTTGAAATGTTAGATATCCTAGGTCTTGTAGTCGTCACATTCCTAAAACCTGGTAAATTTGTTCTCTTTGCTTTAACTATTAATTCTATCTTAACCTCCTTATCATTAAAAACACCAATACTCATTGTTCGAAGTTCCGAATCCATATATATAGCCCTCTGTGCTAGTTCAACACTATTGAATTCAATATATGCATATCCAAGTGATGTGCCATCTAACCTGTTCATCATAATAGTAGAACGAACTACAGTACCGATTCGCTTGATAAAAAACAAAGCAAGCTCTTTGGCAGTAATTTGTGGTGGAAACCCCCTAACGTATATTGATTTCGTATCAGTCTTTTGTCTTTGTGCAATGGTAGGGAATACTCTTCTTGGACGATCCAAAGCTTTTGACTGTTCTTCCAGTTCCGATTGTTTTTCTTTCAAAGATTTTAGTTGCTCTCTTAGGAGACTAACGTTATCTTTTAAAAGAACGAGATCCATTTCTAATGCTATAATATTAACACTTAAATGACATATATTACCCTCTCAATAAGTAAAAATTTCTTCACCTATTTTTTTTTACAAAACTCTGAGCAGCATTATCTTTTCATACAAAGTAACACTGCTTTTAATTTGAAGATACTTTTCAGGTGCTCCTAGTACCTGTGATTCAATATCACCTTCTCAGTTGTTTTGAGTTTGTTTACAATGTAACAGCTACAAAAATATTAGGTATTACGATCATGTTCATTATATGTTACATGTTATTTCAAATGCTCATTTTCAAGTGCAATATACTCGTTGTATATGAGAAAAGTGTATACTTCGAAAACCAGAATCTATATTCCTTTTCCAAAGAACACATTAAAGCTTTTGATATAAAATAGTACTACTGTTACTTTTTCCGTGAAGGTATTCCAATCAAAATCAAGTGAGTCAAAAGTTAGGTAAGGGGTTTTCAATAATTTTGCGGTTAAAGCTGGCAGTAAAAATACACCCGAACATAAAAAATAAAAAGTATTCCGTTCAAAATTTCTATCAGTTCCTCCTTTTCTTTTGTGGTAACTACTTTTAAACGTCACTATCTGATTTAAAGCAAATCTAATTGGCTATTTGAATACGAATTAAGACAAAATTTAATTATCTTCTTCAATTATAATGAAATTATGTCAGCTTTGGGGTGCTGGGTTTCTTTTCTCCGGTTGTTATAATATGATCTTGGACCCTACGTCTTCTTTGATTTCTCTTTTATCTTCAGATGGCAACTACTCTATTTTCTTGAATCAATTACAGAAATCAGATTTAGTGGACTATGTCAATGAATTGCAAAATGTCACTCTACTTGCATATCGGAATTCTGCTTTTGATAACAACGATCTCAAATTAAACAGAGAATTATTACCTACACCGTCAAATATGGAAAAAGATGATTTGAAAAAACTAATCATTAATCGTCCACTTTGGGACTTGGATGTAAACGGAACAATGATATTTGACTCATTACTTCATGCATATGGTGACAACAATGAAGAATTACCCCTTTATGTTCCAATTTTGATGCAAAGGGCAGGTGAAAATGAGACTTGGTTTGTGGAGAATTCGCACGTTGTTGATCAAATGTATTCCCCAACCTCAAATAATAGACTTTTAGGGATTGATTCCCTATTACAGGATCCTAAACTTCCTATTTGTTCTTATTTCAAATCTTCCTTAGAGAGAGATACTGGCCCTAGAAAATTTACCAAATTTGCCAATTTGGTGTCTACATTTGATTCATGTGAGCAACTAGGACTTGAAACAGGAAATTTAACTGTATTAATTCCAGCTGATGATTCATTGGATATAAACATTTTTAATAATATTGAAATGAAGTATTTGACCTCACTAGAAGCTAAGGAAGATAGGAATCAATTTTTATCTAATTACTTTGTTACTGGTCTTATTGGAGGGAACTTATTTGATAATTCAGTACAATCTTTTGATTTGAATGACAAAGATATCACAATCAAATCAAAATACAATGGAGATGCAATGATAGTTATTTTTAATAAGGGCGAATTTCAGGTTGAGTCAACACAAGCAAATTATTTATTAAATGATGCTATTTTACATTATTTTGAAAATGATCTATTCATTCATACCAATAGATTTGATATTGAATGGACTCCTAGAAAATATTTGATTGGCCTTAAACAACATGATTTTGTTAAAGAAATTGATTTCAAAAACTTGAATTACTTAATTGATGATATTACTTTAAAACAAGCTATATTTGTTACAAATAATAAAGAATCACAATTTAAAACTGTAAATGAGATGAAAAACCAATTACTCTATCATTTTTCAAATAAACTAACTTCTCTTTCAGTTGAAAATCCACGTATTTTATTAGATTCATTACACTGCAAAGAAGAGAACTGCCAAAAAATAAGAGTTGAATTAATAAATAACGAAATTATTGTTAATGATGAAAGTTTAATAATTGGTGATATTGTTACTATTGGTGGCACAACAATTTATACAAGTGATAAAGATATTGAAATGCCTTTAGAATTCAAAGTTGCAGTTACAAGAAGAGCAACAGGATTTGCAAGATCAACAAATTTAATTCATAATTTAGGTTTAAAGGGACCACAAACTGTATTTTTACCAAATACTGGTACATGGGAAAATTTAGGGCTAGTTTGGAAATATCTTAAATCTAATCCTGAAAGATTACAATCTGTTTTGCAAGGTTTAGTTTTAAATACAAGAATTTATTCGGATTTTGAAGGCATTTTGGAAACTACTAATTTATTAGGTGAGAAAGTTATTGTTCAATCACTAAATGATGGTAATTTAAGATTTATTTATCATAAGCACGATGGAAACCCTTTTGAATATGATATACCCAATAAGTGGGAAGACGAAATAATATATGACAATGGTGTTGTTCACACATTACCTTCATTAAATCATTATAAATTAACACCACAAAATTTGCCATGGTCACCAAATTTTGAAATCACAATAACTGATTTGTTATCAACACAAAATTTTGTTGAATTCAATCGAATTTTGGATAGACTTGATATTTCATATGTTTTAAATCCTGAAAATGGATATTCAATTTTATTACCACCAACAAAAAGTTTACTGAAAGAGTCGGTTTTATCATGGGATATTAAAAGGCTTCATAAATTTATTTCGTTTCATGTTTTGCCGCATGGATCTATCAATATGATAATGAATTGTAATGAAACTGAACTTATACCTACATTTGATCCAAAAATTGAGTTGAATTGTAGAGTTTTATCAGGAGGTGAAATTATGTTAAGGATTGCTGGTGGAAGTGATCGAGAAGTGAGAATCTTAGAGCACGGTTTATGTTTTCCATTTCAATCACAAGGCATTATGACTTTGGATAAATTTATTGATCCTGATTGGATGGATAACAAAGGTGGAATTCATTTACATTTATCATTACTGGCAATTCTAGTTGGAATTATAATTGGTATTGTTATGGTTATATTTTTAGTTGGAGCATGTCTTATTTTTATGGTTGGTAATAAAAAACCCGAACAGGATCCAGAAAATTCCAATGAGTCTATTGAGAGAATCAGACCAATTGCTTCTGTTAATGAGCAAATGCCATTATTGAATGAGAACAATGGGCGAAGGAAATTAACGAAATCAAAATCAGCAAAAGTTTTAGGTGTGAATATTGACGTTAATTCTGAAGGAAGAACGTTTTCTAGTGAATATTCAAAACATGCACGATCACATCCAGTAACAATTGGGTCCGCACCACCCCATCATATGTGAGAAAAGATATTTATATTAATGTCAGTTATATATTTATTATTATTATTAATTAATTATAATTTATAATTAAAATGAGAGAAACCAAACTTTTGCTGGGACTTAAAAGAAAATAAATTAGCTAGCTTTTAGTAATACCAACTTCGAACATTTTTAAAACCCCCCAATAATGTCCTAGAATACCACCAATAACAAACAAATGCCAAAAATTATGAGAATTACCAATATAATCAATCCAATGTAAACTCCAAAATCCAGTTTTACCAGTCAGTTGAGGAGATTTTTCCAAATAACTTTTTAGTTTACCACTTTTATCTAATTCCATTATTGTTTCGTCACTAATTTCAAACTCATCAATTACAACATCACTTCTTAACCTTTCAGGAAATAAGTAGCCGTAGAAGAAAACACCCGAAAGGTACCAACCAAATGAACTTAACAAAGGTTTATACATTGCAAAGGCAACATTGAACGAACGAATATAGGACGCTAAACCAAAAGCAGAAACACCCAAAGCAGAAAGAGCAATAAAGAATAAAATTCTAAATGGTCTTGAGCCTGGTTTATCAAAAAATGGATGCCAAGCTAAAATAACACCTAAAATACCTGAAAATACTGAAAATGAAATAAACCCATACTTATAAATAGGATGATAATAAAGAGCTAAGTGCTCTGTGGTAATAATTGATGAAATAATCAAAATTGTAATACCAGTGTAATCAAAGCAAGCAAATTTTGATCTAATTCCTAAAATTGAAATATTTGTGTATGTGTGCCAAATAACTGAAAATAACAGGCAAATGATTGCAGATCCAATAAATTGGTACATTATTAAACGATCAATAAAATTACCATTCTTATAAAATGAAGTTGATGGGAAATGATACAGACATAAGCCAAGCATTAAAACAGCACCCAGCAAATGTGACCAAATATTAGCTGTTTCATTATGGGCACATCCAATACTTGATAAAGCATGTGTATGTGAAGTTGTAAACTTATATCCATAAATAAGATATTTATTTTCTCTCCATTGAAATGGTAATTCATAGAAATTCAAGCATCTTTCTTTACATGCAAAAAGTGCTTTATCATAATTATAAAGTGACTGTTTTAATTCATCAAGGCTCTCTTGAGGATGTTTTGGCATAATATCATATTTATTTTCAAATTCAGTTAATTTATTATCAAGTTTTTGTAATCCATGTAAAAGTCTTTGATATGGAGTTTCTCCAATTAATTGTTCATGAGAATAATAGTTATCAATGACTTGACTTAATGGATGTAATCCATGTTCATGATTATGAGATAAAATAGATTTCAATGTTTCATAAAGTTTAGAGCCTGCTGATGTATCAATAATTGAATTTGATTCAAAAAACGTACTTTTACTATCCTTTGAGTCTAATTCTTCCGGATTTAATTCTGGTTCTGAATTTTGTGATGCTGTTAAATACTTTTCAACTGAATCTAATTTGCCTTCAAAAGAGTTCAGAAATGCATCAATCTTTGTTAGGATGGCATTTTCTAAGCTATCGTTGTTTTCCACGTGGTCCATTTCAATCATTGATGCAATTTTATCTTCACCGCCGCCCCGCTGAAGAGACATGGGCTTACTTCTATTAACAAGTTTTGACTCCATATCTAAAACAACCTCTGCCATCTTATAAGGCTAATGTTCTCCTCTTTTGTTCTTATCAAGAGAAAACCTGTATAAACAAAGATGTTAGTGGCCCAACATTTACAAAGAAAGTTGTGTTTTTTTTTTATTCACAACAGAATTTCATGTATTTAACCGAAATCAAATGTTAGATATTAAAAACCTGCCCATTCGATCGTAAACGTAACCATTTTACATTGATTATCTTCGGGTTCGTTAATGATATTAGCCGCAGTTATTGGTGATCCTTTTCTGTTTAGCTTAGTGTTCTTTTGACCTCCAATTAAATATTTCTTCTTCACACCTGTAGCTAACCGACCTCTGTTTGCTAACCTAGCAAGTCCAATATCTTCAGTATAATATTCACGAGACTCTACAATCCATTGGGCATGATATCTCAGTGGGTCACCGGGGTATGCAACAAAAGTCCCACCAAATCTCATTCCTGGTAGTAGGCACATAGATCTAACATCTTTTAAATATTTAAACAACTGATAATTTGAGTTCAATTTCAGCATTGCATTTTCCCTTGTCTTATAAATTGTCTTTAGTGAAATCAACTCAGGTTCTATTAATCGTTCAAGCATTTCATTATCAACATTAAAGTTATTTTCGTTTAACAATGTACTCCAAATATTTTTAACTCTAGATTCATCGTTATCAGTCTCCATGAACACAATATCATTACTATTTCCTCCATTATGTGTAGTTTTTGTTGGTTTTGTTAGAAATTCATTTGCAGTTTCTGGTCTTTTTGGTAACCTATCATTTAAATTTGGCATTGATGAATTATTTTCTTTATTCATATTTGAGCCAAACCTTTTCAGTCGTTCTGCCAATTGTCTTTTTTTTTCATCACGTTGCTTTTCTAATCTATTATGTAAATCTTCTTCTAATAATTTTAAAAGTTCGTTATCATATTGTTGGTCATACTTTTCATTAGTTTCATTGCTTATTAATTCATTAATAAATTTCATTCCAATTTCATTATGATTAACAAGATAACCCCACCCATGCTCAATAAGCCAAAGAGTCTCATAAACTGTTAATCTCCATGGCAAACCAAGTAAACTATTTTGTTGGGGTGCTAAAGGTAATGTACCCATTAATTGTCCTATAATATTAGTCGAAATCGTTAATTGCTTCATAACCTGTAAATCAAAAATCAATGTATAGCCTCCACCATCATTCATATACAATGGCATCTTACGCTTATGTATATGGACTGGACTTGTTGTCATTGACGGAATAGCTGTTGCTAATGGTGATGATTCATGTGGTGTATATTGACGATAACGTTGAACAACATTTAATTGAAGGTTTGAGTCCGAAAAAGTTTTATTTACATCATCTAATGATAAGGATTCATGGTGAATATTAGTAAGTAGCATAATTTAGTTCCTTATCTTATGTTAAATAAAAGAAAAAAGACACTTTTTTTTTTTTAAATCATATATTAAAATAATTTTTCATTTCTCTACTTTTGAATTTTTTTTTTATTTACTCTTGGCTTCTTTTTTAACATAAAAGAAGGTGATAATATACAACGTTAATTTACAAACAAATATTCATTCTTCTTCACTTGAAACGTCACTATCGTCGTCGTCGTCCTCACTTGAAGATTCTCCTCCATTGGCACTACCATTGGCACCAGTATTACCAGTATTGCCATTTTCAAACTGTTTTAATTTATTCTTTAAACTTTCAATTCGTTTTTCTTCTTCATCATCTTTCTTTTCTTGTCTTTGTTTTTTACTTCCAACAAGATAAACGTATAATTTAGCAAGAGTATCTTCACTCAGTGCATCCATTTCTAATTCAATTTCTTCATCATCTTTTAAATCAGGCATACCCTCTTTGATAATTGCTAATACCTTAGCTAACATCTTTTCATTGATACTTTGCATGGCATTACTAATTTCAGTTTTCATTTCAAACGTAACATGTTTTGGGTAAAATGATCCATTTTTAACTGGTAATCCATCTTCATCAAAATCATCACCTCCGTTACTAATATTGCTGTGACTATTACCATACTTTGGCTTTTTTCTTAAACCACCAATACTACTTGAACCACTGACACTCTTACCTCTCTTTGTTCTTTTACCCTTTCTTTTTTTCATCCATTCCTTTTTCAATTCTTGATATTTTTGTTCTCTCATTTTTTTTAAATCAGCTGTCATTCTTTCAATATTTTGAAGTAAAAATTCAATTGTTGGATCAGTAATTGAATTAATATCTAATTTAAACTCTTCGTCGTCTCCGCCATCTAAATCACCGTAATCATAATCATATTCTTCATCTCCAGACTCAGGAGTTGCTGGTCTATCAGCCCATTTACTATTGAAAACTTCTTCTAATTTATGACCTAACATATTAACCATTGTACCTTCTGGATTAAATAAAAAGCAATTAGTAACAACAAGTCTAACATCCTTTTCAAAATCAACAGCCCTTTCATATTTGCCTTCCGCTAAATTTCTTTGAACTGTTGTTAAATCCATTGGGTTTTTCACAATATCAAAATAAGTTGGACATTCCATTGCAACTGGATCAACTGGTTGAAGAAATGGCCAAGTAAAATTCTCATTCTTTTTTGACATTAAATCTCTTAAAATCTGTTGACAAAATCTTAATTCAGGTTGGAATTTCTTCTTCTTTGGTCTCATATCATATGGTAAATCCTTTGGTTTTGGTGGATGAATTTCTCTTTTTGGTCTACCATTATCAGAAAATGTATCCCTTCTAATCTTAGGATAATCAGAGCCATCATTTTGACTAGCTTTTTTAACTTGTGTAGATTGGCTTGGTTGTTGTAATTGTTGTTGTTGTAATTGTTGTTGTTGAAGTTGTTGTAATTGTTGTAAGGGTTGATCCTTTGATGGCATGTTTAACATATGTTTTTCAAAACTAGCTTGAATATTTCTCACCATTTGTGAAATAGGCGCTTTTTCTCCATTAAATTTAAAACAATTATTAACCATTAAATTAAAATCTGATGAAATCTCACTCACATCAGCATAAGCATTAACATTAATTTTACGTTCAATAGTGGACAAATCCATTGGTCTTGGGATATAATTGTAATAAAGGGGGATATTTAATTTGACAATATCAACGGGATGTAAAAACGGAGACGCGTCCTTTAATCTTTTAATTGCCTTAATGGTATTTACAGCATGTCTCTTTTGATGATTTGGTATTGGGTTCTTTGGTAAATTATTCATATCTGGTTCTGCTGGAGGCTTTGGTGCTGGAATCATGGGGGTATTATTCTCGGTAGACACGTTATCATTTGATTCACTTACACTAGCTCCACTGTCTTTTTTTGAATCGCTTTCTTGTCTTTCTTTTTTTTCTTCTACTGGTTCTTGTTGTTGTTTTGGTTCTTGTGCTTGCTCATCATTGATAACCTTTGAAACTGCAGAGTGTTGCTCAGTTGAGTCGGTAATATTAACGTCGACAACATTTACGTCGACCTCGTTTGATTTGTTACTATCCTTATCAATATTCGGTTGACCTTCGTGGACGTCTTCTTGTTGAGGTTCTGACATGACTCGACACGACACGATTTATGTGTTGCTCTTTTGGCGGTGTACAAGTTTAAAAAAAACATTTACAAGAAAAAAAAAAGAAGGGACGTGGCGCATTTAAATACCCAAAATTCTTAGAGTGGCGCCGCGCCGCCTGCTCAGCCAAACGTACACGCTTCTGCTGCCTCATACACTCCTACAAGACTACACAAGTTGGGTATCTATATAATCTCTAAAATCATAGCTATCCATTACCCTCTTTAATCCTTTTATTATAATTTCATGGCGTGTAATTTTCTTACAACGCAAACAAAACTGATAACAACACACTGCTTATGAACATAAGAAAAGTCGCGCAAACGCCGGAAAAAAAATAATAATAAATATTTTGATTGAGTCAACGATTACGTAACGCCATCTAAAGAAACTAATGATGCCAATGTCAGCTAATCATACATGAAAATTGGAAGGGAGACGCCAAAAGAGTATATTAAAAGTGGTCTTTACAAAATTTCATCATAGCAGCATTAAACATATACTAGCAATTTCACTATCAACTCTCAATCATTATTAAGCTTTTCAGAAATGGCAACGATGAACAATCTTTGAAGAATAATTGCTAAAAAGAAAGTGAATTCATTTCCATGGCACTTGATATTGATTTTTTTTTTCACCTAGAAAAAGGAAAACATGAAAAAAAAGAGTATTTGTCCCAAAACAGATCACTCGGTAATAACTTCTGTATTTGGTGTGATCACGTGCAATGGCGACATTCCATTTGTATCCGTTATTTTTATTGAGGTTTTTCACTTTGTTTTAAGCTTCAAATTCGATTTCATCTGTAGAGCACTTATTATTATATAAGAGAACCAAACCAATATCAAAGTATAGGTAACTGGGAATAAAAGGTCTATAAAGAAAAACCTAAATTAATTATTCTTATTGTTCTTAAATTTTCAACAGTCTTTTTTCCTGAAAATATTCATACATATATACATAAAAAAGACATCCTACTATCATGTTGAATAGAATCATTTTGAAAGGCCCTATTCAATCATGTCAACGTCAACAACCATTGATAAGATGTTTACATTCAATAAGTAGAAATAATATTATAAAATCAACGAAGATTGACATAATCCGATTTTACTCAACGAAGCCAACACCAGTTCCAAAGGTTAATACCAAACCAGATCTTATCAAGGCATCGAAGCAAGCAAAAGGAGCACCATCTTTACCTAAAATATCACAATTGAAAATTATTTATGATTTATTTGGATATATTTGGCCAAAAAATAAACCATGGACCAAATTCAGAGTTGTATCGGCATTGGGTTTGTTAATATCAGCCAAATTACTTAATGTTCAAGTTCCCTTCTTTTTCAAACAAATCATTGATGATATGAACATTGATTGGAAGTCCTTATCAGAATCAGTTTCTCATGCTTTACCTGATGAATTAGGTACTACAATCATGGCTACTGCTCCGGCCTTGCCAACAGCTATTGTTTCTCTTATTATAGCTTATGGTTTGACTAGATTTGGTGCTGTGCTGCTTGGTGAATTGAGAAATGCCATATTTGCTAGTGTTGCTCAAGGTGCAATTAAAAGTGTTGCAAACAACACGTTCAAACATTTACTTAATCTTGATCTTACCTTCCATTTATCTCGTCAAACTGGTGGATTAACAAGAGCCATTGAAAGAGGTACAAAGGGTATATCTTATGTTTTATCAGCAATGGTATTTCATATTATTCCAATAACCTTTGAAATTTCCGTTGTCTGTGGTATCTTGACATATAATTATGGTCCTGCATTTGCTGCTGTCACTCTTTTAACTATGTTAACATATTCTATTTTCACTATTAAGACAACAACCTGGAGAACTACATTCCGTCGTAGGGCTAATGTTGCTGATCAGCAAGCTGCTTCTGTTGCTTTGGATTCATTAATTAATTTTGAAACTGTTAAATATTTTAACAATGAAGCTCTCCAAGCAAGTAAATATGACGCAGCTTTAGAGAAATATAAAAATTCATCAATTAAAGTTGCTACTTCATTGGCTTTTCTCAATGCTGGTCAAAATATGATATTTTCATCTGCTTTAACTGCTATGATGTATATGGCATGTCAGGATGTTGTTTCTGGTGGTTTGTCTGTCGGTGATTTGGTTTTGATTAATCAGTTGGTTTTCCAATTATCAGTCCCATTAAATTTCCTTGGTTCAGTGTATCGGGAACTGAAGCAATCTTTATTGGATATGGAAGCACTTTTTAAATTACAAAAACATCCAATTAAAATTAAATCTGAGCCAAATGCACCAATGTTAAATTTATCAAAGGGTGAAGTTAAATTTGAAAATGTGGACTTTTCTTACAATGAAGGTAGACCTATTCTTCAAAATTGTTCATTCACAATTCCTGCTGGTCAAAAAGTAGCAATTGTTGGTCCTTCAGGTTCTGGTAAATCAACAGTTTTAAAATTATTATTCAGATTTTATGATGTTAATAATAATGGTACTATTACAATTGATGGTCAAGATATTAAAAAAGTTGATTTAGATTCCCTTAGACATGAAATTGCTGTTGTGCCTCAAGATACCCCACTTTTCAATGCTTCATTATTGGAAAATTTAAGATATGCAAGATTAAATTGTACTGATGAAGAAATTAATGATATTATTTATCGTGTTAAGTTGAATAAATTGATTACTCAGTTGCCTGAAGGTGTTCATACATTAGTTGGTGAAAGAGGTCTAATGATTTCTGGAGGTGAAAAACAACGTGTAGCAATTGCTCGTGCTGTTCTAAAGAATTCAAATATTATTGTTCTTGATGAAGCAACCTCTGCTCTTGATACTCACACAGAACAAGAAGTTATGAAAACTTTGAAAAGTACCTTATTAGACGCTGGCAAAACCTCAATTTGGGTTGCTCATAGATTAAGAACAATTATGGATGCTGATAAAATTATTGTTTTAAAGGACGGTTTTGTCGTTGAAGAAGGTACTCATAAACAACTTTTACAAAAAGAAAACGGTGTTTATAGTGGAATGTGGAATATGCAAGAAGTTTTACATGAAGATGTTGAAGAAATCAATGATGTTAAGGAAGAAAACATTGAAAATAAACAGACAAAGTGATGAACATTTAAATCACAAAACAAGATTGCATACATACATATATATATATATCCTTACTTCTTATTATTTAAAAACATTTCATTCATATATTTATAACAATAATGTCTTTTTATTCATATTTTCTTTAACAGTTAGTTTTGTTAAACATATTTATAATTATTATTCTTGTTCTTTATATATAACTTATTAATTAGTACTATTTTTTATGGTTCATATATACATTTAAACCACCAGGGCTTCTATCTTATCTATTTTTAACCTTTCTAATCAAATTAATTTAAGTGCCTCTAATTTTGCACAATTTGGCATATCTAAATGTCTGGCTCTTTCAATTAATTCCCAATCATTATAAAATAATCCTTGTGCATCATTAAACATTGCTTCTTGTTTCCTCTTTTCAATATAACATCCATTTTCTAAACTTTCAATATACTTATTTTCAACATATTTATCTAGTCCTCTTAATTGTCCTTTACTATCATTCCTTTTTCTAAAATCTTCTTCAGTTTTTGGACTAATATAATATGAAATACCATACATTGGCGTTTTCCGTTCAACTGTTAAAGGTACTTGGTTTTCAAATCCATATCTTGGGACACGTCCACTGAATGCCTTTGCTGGTCCCCTCGATGAAGTATCGTCACCTCCAAACATTGATGTTAAGAGTGAAAATAAAATTAAAATAATCGGTAGATATTGTGCAATGTAATTCATCCAACGTGGAGTTTGAGGTTCCTGTTCACCTGTTGCTCTACGCCTTGCATTGTTTCCTGCATTATGAAATTGTTGTCTACCACGGAATCCTTGGTTCATACCTTGATTAAAGTAAAATCCATTACCTGGAAATCCATTGCCTCCAAATTGAAAACTTTGAAACCCTCCTCCGTTACCAAACGATGGATGCCCATTTCCAAAAAACATATTGAATATATCATCTGCTGGGAATCCCTCTCCGCCATTTGAAAAGTTGAAAGGAGCATTTTGTCTGAAGCCATTCGTTTGGAATCCACCTCCACTTGGGCTTCCTCCTCCGCCTCTTGAATCTGGATCTCTGCCTGTCATATCATAAATCTTCTTCTTCCCTGAATCTGAAAGAACTTCAAATGCTTTGGCAATCACTTTGAATGCTTCTGATGCCTTTGGATGTTTATTCTTGTCTGGATGAAGTTTGATGGCCAATTTCCTATATGACTTTTTGATTTCTACGTCATTGGATGATTTATCAACTCTCAACACTTTGTAGTAATCTGTGGCTTTCACCGTCAAGATTTCCTCTACCAACTTCTTCTGCTCGGGTGTGCAATCTGCCATACTCGTTGTCTTTGAAGTAACGTGGCCCTCTTTCTTCTTTCAATCATGCTGTTCTTTATTTTTTGCCTCCTTCATTTTTTTCTACTTTGGAAAAACATGGCGCTGCTTACATAACATTTGCTCAGTATTTGTCAGATTAAGTAAAAAGCATATCTTTTTAAAACATTATTAAAGGAAAAACCTATAAAGAACTCTGTATAAAAGTAAAAAATCAAAATATGGTAGTGGTGTTGTTTTTATTTGTCATCATCTCCCAAAAGCAACATTGCCATTTCTTTACCTTGATCCTTCTTTTCATCTTGTTGTCCATATGCAACATCAACCTTACCCTCCATAACAACTTGTTGAACATGCTCCTTTTGTTTCGCACGATCTCTCATACGTTCTTCAATTGTACCTTTGACTAACAATCTATAAACGGTGACTTGTCGAGTTTGTCCTAATCTATGTGCACGATCCATTGCTTGTGAATCAATAGTTGGATTCCAATCTGAATCATAAAAAATAACAGTATCTGCAGCTGTTAAATTAATACCAAGACCACCAGCTCTTGTTGATAAAATAAAAATAAATAATTCTGGATCTGTTTGCCAATCGTTGACCAAATCTCTTCTATCACTCAATTTACTTGAACCATCTAATCTAATATATTTATATTGTCTATACGACAAGTACTCTTCCATTAAATCCATCATTTTTGTCATCTGGAAATAAATTAAACATTTATGACCTCCCTTCTTTAAATCAACTAGCATTTGGTCCAGTTTCTTCAATTTAGCACTTTCTAGAACAAATCTTTCCATTGATGGTAATCTAATCGTTGATGTACCTTGATATTTAGATTCCGCTTCCGGCATCATTTCAGCTTTAGGCCATTGATCTAATGCAACATTATTCTCGATCATTTGTTTCTGTGTGTTCAAACTCAACGGTGTCAACGCTTGTCTAATTTCACCATCAAATAAAATACTTTGCTTAATATCACCAAATCTACTACTTGAACAGCTAATATCAATAGGTGGTGCTAATGCAACCTCATAAGACCCTGGTGCAGTGGTTTGCATGTACATTTGCTTTGAAACATCATCCTGGATTGCTAATAGTGTTTTATTAATTTTCGTTTCATTGAAGTTGAAGATTAATGAATTAGCTTTCAGATCATTGTCGTAGATTTCTTCTTTCACTTTGCTTCTTTCTTCCGCTGTTGTAATATATGATCTTTTATCAATTGCCCTTTGGATTATATTAGAACTTGTTATTTGTTTAATTTCGTTTGCATTATAATCAACAAACCTTAATATACTCAAATCATCATCTTTCCTAGTTTTTTCGACCCAGTGAGATGGATCCCAAATATTAAACTTCTTTTTAATTAAAAGATCTTTTTGGGTTAATCCATTATCGTTCTCCCAAGTTGGTGTTAATAAGTCATCTAATAGTAATCTTGGTAAATCATAATTAATCAAATTTCTAGTAGAGTAATTAATGTAACTTTGAATATCGTTGGCATCCCTTCCTAAATTTATTTGACCTTCTAAACCTGGAATTTTTGCATAATCACCAAACACAAAAGCAGATTTAGTATCTGCTCTTTCAAATAAATCTGGGTGATTACAAACTTTTCTAAATTGCATCACAACGTTCATAATAGACTCGACTTCTTCATCCCTACCTATTCTCTTATTGTTTTCAATTAAATCCACAACATTAATTTGTGATCTTAGCATACGATATAATTTCTTTTGTCTATTAGTTAAATCACAATAAACATCAATTTCAATTTTATCGCCTAATTCACTTTGAACATTCTTTTTGATACGCCTTAGCATAAATGGTTTCAAAATTGCATGAAGACGACGAAGTTGTTGTTCATTCAATTTAGAATTCTTCTCAGCATGAGCTTCAATATCCTTTGCAAACCATTCACTAAATTCATCATGTGAATCAAATAATGAGGGCATGATAAAATGTAATAAAGCCCATAATTCTTGCATGTTATTTTGAATTGGGGTACCAGTTAAAAGTAATCTATTACGACATTGAAAACTCAAAAGAATTTTCCATCTTGAAGATTGAGATGATTTAATTGCTTGTGCTTCATCAAGAATCATATACTGCCATTTCATCTTTTGAAAATATTGTGCATCCTGAACAACTAATTGATAAGAAGTAACGACAACATGAAAGGGTGAGTTTCTGTTATAAATAACATTCTTTTTATCCCAAAATTTTCTAAGAACTTTACGATCTTTTGATGACCCCCAATATGGAATAACTTTAAAGTCTGGAAGAAACTTAGAAATTTCTTGCTGCCAATTATGTAAAGTAGAAGAAGGTGTAACCACAAGGAATGGTCCCCATATATCATGCGTTTCTGCAAGATATGCTAAAACAGAAATAGATTGGACGGTTTTTCCCAACCCCATTTCATCTGCCAAAATACCATTAATACCTTGCTCATATAAATTAGCAAGCCAGTTAAGACCTTTACGTTGGTATTCCTTTAACGTACAATTAAGTAATGAGGGTTGTTCTAATTTCATATCACCAAATGATGAAGGATTTTGGAAATTCATTTCACCATCATTATCTTCATTTTCATTTTCAACTCTATTGAACGCGTCAGCTTTGGCTTTGGCTTCGTTAAGGGCAGTTTGCGCATTGGCGGCGGCCATTCTTTGTAATTCAGCATCATCATGACCGTCGAAATCAACTTCACTTATGTCCTTAGTAGCCTTTGATAAATCAACTTCACCATTAGGAATGGGTGTTGCATTATGTGACACAGAAATTGATTTATCTCCCATATCACCTTCCAGTTCATCAGTTTTAATTTTCTTACCAATAAAATGTGAATATAATTCAGTTTGGTTAATAAGAAAGTTTAACTTTCTAGCCTGTCTTTTAGCTTCTCTATCTTCTTCTTCCTTTTTAGCCTTCGCCATGGCGACCTGTTCAGCCTTTTGTCTTAAATTACGTTCTTCTCGTTCATTCTTCTTCCAGTAATTCAACATTTCACGCATACACCTTCTAGCTTTTGTTATTTGATCCTTTTGAGTTTTTGTTGTTCTAACTTGCCAACGTATGGATTCACGAGAGGCAAGTTGAGCTGTTTTCCTTAAATTAATTGATTTTGCTTGTGCTGTTTGTTGGAATAACCTATAGGCCTTAGGACCATCTTTTCTAGCCATATCCTTCCAAATTGCAATATAAGTATTATCATATAAACGTTCAAGTGCCTTAATCTCTTTACCCGATAATTTTGGATATAAACTCGGCACAACAGATGATGATTTATCATCGTCATCATTATCGTGAGGTGGAACAGAAGAATTAATTTCATTATTAGCAATCTTTCTTTTCTTCCTGCCAGCGGATGATTCTTCAATTATTTTATCTTCAGCAACTAAAACATCAATATCCCCATTTTGATTATCATCTACATCACTGAATATTTCAGAAACTTCATCAACATTGACCATTTCTTCAGCTCTGGCAGTAGGCCTACGTCTTCTTTTACCAGAAACAACTTGTTGATCAAATGAAGAAGATTGATGGGATGGCAAATAAACTTCACGTCTACTTGTTGATGATCCCTTAGCATGACCATTAGCTGATTCAATACCAATGGAAAGTTTTTCTGTAAGAAAAGGATCCGAGTTATCATTAATAATGGAAGCTATTTTAACTTCTGGTAAATTGTAATCGTTTATAAGTGTGCTAATTTCCTTTTTAGACTGATGATTAGTAGCATTTGCCAGTAAGAGTGATTTCAAATGATCCATAGATCTCTGTTCAGATAACATGGATTTAGCTCTTGAAGCAATTTGATCTTCAACACCATCTATGGACTGGATTTGGGAGCGCATAGAATCAACAGTGGCATGGTTTATGAATGCACCAGGAGCTGTTGTTGCAAGTTGAAACTCAGTGTTGTGAACTCTAAGTGAAGAAGCATCTTGTGCTGCATCATCTATGCACACAACTGTATTTAGTCGGGACTGAAAAGCCCTCAAAAGTGTGTCACTAGTGGCCAAATCGTTTGTCATGGTTAATGAAACCCCTCACGGCCAGTCTCAACTAGGTGAGGATATTGGCATTAACGCTGGTCACCACGCGTCTTTTCCTCAGCGTTGTGAGAGAGCAGAGAGAAAAAAAAAACATAGCTAAGCACACGCGCCTTTCAGCTATAGGGGCGTAAGATTAGAAAACGTATAAACTAGTTTTGTAAAAGGTACACACGCAAAGTCTTTACTTCTATTGTATTTAAATTCTTTGTTTAATGGAGATCAAAATGATACTAATAAAGTTGAAAATAATATTTTTAATTTTTTGGTGCAAATTACTAAATTTTCAATCTTTCACATTATTTCAATTTTTGCCTTTATCTTATGTCTCCCTTTTTTTTAGTTAATACTAAATAAATAAACTGAATGGCATCTAATCAACAAAATATTGATTTGGCTATTAAATTTCTTTTGGATCCAAAAGTCCAAACACAGTCTTTGTCACAAAAACTTTCTTTCTTAGAGTCAAAGGGACTTTCGTCAGATGAAATTCAACAAGTTTTGGCCTTAACAAATTCGGCACCTTCTTCAACCGGTAATCAAATGCCAACATACTCTTCTCAGTTATCACTTCCACCTCCAAGGTCGCTACCTAGTGCATATGATTGGAAAGATTATTTGATTATGTCAACAACGACGTTGGGGTTTCTCTACGGTGCCTATCATGTTGTGTCAAATCATATTCTGCCATCTATTTTACCACCTTCCAAAACCAAATTAGATGAAGATAAGGAAGCAATGGATAGGGAATTTGAACGCGTGGATGCAATGCTTACCAAATTGGAAAATGATCAAAGAGAATTCATTAGTTCACAAAATGAAAAATCAAAAGCCATTGACGATACACTTGTTCAATTAAGTTCATTGATCAAAGATACTAACGAAAGAAACCTTAGAAATGATGAAACGTTAAAATATCTCAAATTAGAAATTGAAAGTATTAAGACTACTCTTTTGAAGAATTTAGAATCTCAAAAAGAAACAATTTCTGGTGAGTTACAAGCCCTAAGTAAAGCAACTAATGATATTAAACAAGAAATAGAATCAACTTCAAAATATGCACCAATGGAACCTCTTACAACAAGCAATAGTAATCAGCCTATAGCACCACCTGCTAATCTAATTACGAATAAATCATTTGAATCAAAATCTCTTTCTCCTGTTGATACTTCTTCTTCAGTTGATAAGCAGAACCCTGGTGATTTAAAATATAGTTTAAATATTCCTCCACCATCATCAATTCCATCATCAAAAGACATTTTGAAAGACGAATATAATTCTGAATCTAAATCAAAGCCAAAACCTGTTGAAGCTGGTATTCCAGCCTGGCAAAAAAAAAATGATAATTCAAACAATAATACAAGTATACCTGCATGGCAATTATCAGCAGAACAGAATAAATAATCTAAGAGAATGGAAAACATTTATGCCTTTTAATATTTACTGTAACTGTTTGCAAAAAACTTTTCACTTGATATTGTATTAACTACTATGTATAACCTTTCAATTTACAAATCTTTATAACAGATGAAAAAAAAAAAACATTATAAATGAAATAACAAAAATAATAATTTAAATAATACGTCCTTTTCTATTTTTCTTTTTCTTATTTCTTTCCTTTTCCTTTTCCTTTATATTTTAAACCCTAGAACAAAAAAAACCTCAAAAAATTATTAGAAAGACGACCATAAAAAACAATAAAAAAATGAAATGAAAAAAACATAAAATAAAATAAACCTTAAAAATAGAAGAAAACAATACAGTATGGTCATATAATTTCAGCTTTCAAAAATATGAACCAATTGATCTATCGTTATCGCCATGGTTTTGATTATTAAATCCTATCGTTGAATTATTCGAGTTGTTTGAACTAGAATCCCTTTTCCAAATAGATTCTAATGGATCAACAAGACCGTTGTTGGAATCATTACTAGCAATATTATTACTCTGATTAGAATTATCAGATGATGATCTTAAAATTGATCCTGGTCTTGTATTTGGTGTTGTATTTGATGTATGAGATAATGAAGGTGTCGAATCCGAAAAAATTAAATTCATCAGCTGATGAGGTTGAAAATGTGATGATGTACTAGATGACGGGACTGTTGAACTTCTCGTAACACCAGTTGCTGCATTTACTGCTGGTGAATTATTATTTTGTTGAATATTTGATGATGAAGATGATGATGATGCTGGTGGTAACTGTGATGTTTGTGATGTTTGTTGATACATTGGTAGAGCATTAAAAAGCCCATTTGATGACAATGAAGTAAATTGGGTATCAAACCCTGTCGATTGTGAAGAAAAGGCATTATTATAGTCAGTTAATAAACTTGAAGTTGGTGTGCTGAGCGTATTGCCTAGATTATTAACATTATCATAAAATGAAAATGTTGAAGACATTGTTGAAGACTGCGGTTGTAATTGTTGGGATGATTGAAGCTGATTTTGACCATTCATTTGTGATGACAAGTAGTTCTGTGGTTGTGGTTGGTTTATATGTGTTGAAGTTTGATTACGATTCAACTGTTGTGACAGTAGAGAATCTAAAAACTGTGAACCTAATCCAGAATTTGGTTGTGAAGCCGGCCTTGACGGCTGGTTTTGTTCGTATTGTTGCAGCTGCTGGATTTGCTGAAACTGATGATGAAACTGTGTGTTATCAAAATTTCTGTAGTAGTTTTGTTGTTGAGGTTGCTGATTTATTTGGCGTTGACGTCTATTGCCGTTGTTATTACCGTTGTTATTACTATACATGACATTTTCATTTGAAGTCATCCTTCGAGTCTTCGTATTACTATTATATTGATTGATGTTGGTATTATTGGTATTATTATTATTGCTATTATTGATATTAGTGGTATTATTGATATTGTTGAGATTATTAACATTATTCTTATATGTAAAATTGGTATATCTATTAGAAACATTATTGCCGTTGTTAAACCGTCTGTTTTCAACACCAGCATTACCATACTGGGTTTTTAATTTACAGACTTGTTCTAATTCCGCCAGTTGGTAGGCAAAGGCCATGTCGACCATATTTTACACTTATAAAATGACTCTCCGGTGAAAAAAGACGTTGAAAAAACCTGCAGCTGAAAAAAATATTGACGTCTCTAGAAAACTTTTTCTTGGCTGTGCAAAGATACGAAGATCTCAAATTAATAGCTGTAGTATCACAAAAGACTAATACAAAGCGTAAAAATAAGCAGTGTGTTTTCTACTTTTTTAAAAATCTTAAAATATTTATGCTTGACTTGGCAGAGACGCAATTTTTTTAATACTGATACCTTCAAACATTACAGATGAGATTAAATTGACATTAAATGCATAAAAACCCTTAAATTTCATAAAATTTTAACTATACCACAAATAACGATTAATATAAATCAAAATATCGCAAGTGTTAAGAGTTTGACATTAATTTTTTTTTTCATTTCTATCTAAAAGGGTAAAAATGAAAATAACTTTTAAAAATGATTCACCTGTTTTACAAAAAAACATCTCTATAACGCTGAAGATGAGTTTCTTATGCAAAAAAATGAATCTTTTACCTATTATAAATTCTGTAGCACATATAAATAGTTTTTCACATGTGCTCAGTTATGATATTTAATTATTTTTAAAATTTTCATATTGATTAACTTAAACCTTGATTTCAAATAATTCTGAAAATATGTAAAAATAGAGGAATCCAATACGCCACTAAATAAAAATACAAAAATAAATTTTCTACTAAACCACAAATATAAACAAAACAAATATATATATTTTTCTTAACCTGTTTTTTTTTTTTGTTTAAACTTATTAACTCTTGAATATGTTTTTTATAGGAATTAAAAGTTGAGTTTAAAATAAAATTATTGACTGAAATATAAAAAATAGTAGAAGCTGGTATAAGAAAAGAGTACAAAAGTAAAAACTGTTTGAAAATTAAGAAATTATCAAACAATTTATTTTATCTTAGTTATATTATGATGAAAAACCAGGACGATTTTTTGACAGAAAAACATCATAACATGTATTTGAAATCAGGAGATAGATCACCTTTCATAATCTTTTCTCTTTCGTCTAATTTTTCCCATTGTTCTTGGTAAGCTTGACTTTGCTTTTTTTTATTGAGAAAGTGGAGATAAAGCGTGTAAAGGCAAAGCATAATAACTGCTAAAGCGGAAAAACCAATACCAATACCTAAACCTTTTTTGAATCTTGGAGCATCACTGTTTGGAAAAATAAATGAGGCAACTATACCACCAATGTTACCAAAACCAATAACAAAAGCAGTTGCAACAGACTTTCTGGTATGACCTGAAAAATTAAGAGACATCCAACAAATCAATATAGGCATACAAGAATATAAGCCCATAGCAGTCAGAAAACAGCCTCCGTATCTAACATTAGGATCAGTACTAGCCATAATCATAGATAGGCCTGTAATAGCAACAATTGCAGCAAGTACAGCAAAGCAAGTTCTATGTTTCAAATAATCTGAAAAGACTGCTAACAATAGAGACCAACCCATAGTCGCTAACCATGGATAAATAGAATGTCTTTGAGCTTCCATAGCAGTATAACCCATTTGCTTGATAACAGTTGGAGCAAAGAAAGCATAAGAATAAGATGGAACAACAAGACAAAAGTAAGTGACAGCACAAATATAAAGAGCAGGTTCCTTAAATACTTTAGCTATATCAGCCCAAGTCTGCTTAAGTTCAAAACCAGAGTTACCAGAATATATTTCTAACTTTTTCTTTAAAAAAGCACGTTCATTTTCATTAAGAAACCTAGCTTCTTCAGGAAAATCTGTAACCATGAAATATAAGAAGAAAGCTAAACCAGCAGTAAAAGAACCTTCAATAATATAAATCCACTGCCAAGCACTTAGACCATGTACTCCATCCAAATCGTGGATTCTGTATGCAAGAGCACCAGCACAACCCCCAGCAAGACAAGTACAGTTGAAGAAAAAAGAAAATCTTCTAAGAGATTCACCAGCTGTATAGAAGTTAGAAATGATGTAAAAAATAGCAGGGAAAGAACCAGCTTCAAAAATACCAAGGAAAAGTCTGCAAACAACTAAGCCAGCAAAATTTTTAGCATAGGCCATACAAATGGTGACAACACCAAATAAAAGGATAAGAACTGAAAGCCACTGATGTGGTTTAACAATTTTAAGCATATAATTTGAAAAAACTTCAAAAATGATATAAGGAACAAAAAAAACAGTTAAAGCAGTTGAAAATTGTGTACCATGAAGACCAAGAGCTTTCTCCATGCCATACACTTTAGCATTTGAAATGTTGACTCTGTCTAAGAAGGCAAGAAAATACATAAGACAAAATGGAGGAATGACACAAAAATCTATCCTTCTCATAAGCTTTTTATGTTTGATATCCATTGTCTCAGCAAGTTTTTCAACAAGAGCAGATTTTTCATTATCAGATCGTCTCAAATCCGTAACGATTTGTATTTCTGTATCCTTGAGATGAATAGAGTCATTTTTTTCAATAGAAGACATGTTTGTAAAACTCATATAATAGATGAAGGATAAAGTTAAATGAAAAACAAAAGATGGAAAGGCATTTCAATTTATACTGTGGTAAAACTTGGTTTTTTTCAACGGACCGGTTCCTTAATAATTTATGACTAAACGGAGTTTCCTTTCGGAGACGTGGTGCAGTGGGGAGGAGTAGTGGAGAGTTTTGTGGGGTTGATACAGCCATGGCTCCGATATAAAATAACCTAATTAAGATCTAACATAATATTAGTGTATTCAGAACGACAAGGGGACATTTCAACTCAGTACAAGTGCTAATAGTGGTAGTGCTCATAGCTTTGTTTAACAACAGAGAGTTTCAGTGCCAAGTACTATATCCGAGTCTATGCATATATCGCCGGAAATTACTTGTTTAAGCCAAGTTCCGGTAGCGGGCCGCACTTGTTTTCGGGGTTGATACATATTACTTTACAATCAATGCTTCCACACTGACACAATATTTCTATCTGAGTCATTTGAAAGATATTTTACTCATATAACGGTGGGATGAAGCATTATTCGAAAAATCTTTAAGTCATACAAAAAGATTAATGCATGTGATTGTATACATATATACCAGAATAAACACGTTTAATAAACTTCAAGAACGTATCTACCATCCTCCTTCATGTCTTCAACTGCCTTTGCAGAATCAATGGTAACACCTCTCTTTTTAGCGTCAGCTTCCAAAATATCTTGTAAACAAGCAGAAATATCAGGAACAGGCCATGTTGGACCACACAAGTAAAAGTGACCATTCTTTTCAACCATTAACTCCGTTAATTCTTCCAAATTTTCTCTGATCTTGTCTTGAATATAAACCTTTTCTGGTTGATCTCTTGAAAAAGCTGCACCCAAATGAGTCAAAACATCTGCATCCATGTAAGCCTCCCAGTATTCACCATATAGATATTCTTCTCTCTTATGTCTAGAACCCAAGTAAAGGTAGATCTCACCAATCTCATTACCTTGTTCCAATTGATATTGTCTTTCTTCAATAAAAGCCTTGAATGGAGCCAAACCAGTACCTAAACCTGCCATAACAATTGGTTGAGTGGTTAATGGAGGCAATTTCATAATAGAAGGCTTAACAGAAACAACCAATTCTTGACCAACTCTCAAGTCAGATAAATACTTTGAACATTGACCATATCTGGTACGACCCTTGGAATCAACCCAGTCAACAACGACAACCAACAAATGAACTTCATTAGGATGTAACTTTTGGGAGGAGGCAATTGAGTATTCTCTTCTCTTCAAAGCTGGAATAATTTGAACTAAATCTTGAGCAGTTGGTCTAACAGATGGGAATAAGTCAAAAACATCAGCAAAGGTATAGAAATCTTCTTCTTGGAATTTCTTGAATAACTCGGCACCAGCAGGTGAAACAAGTTCTTCCAACTTGTTTTTTTCGGAATCTTCCTTTGCAAATTCAATAAGAGATTCGTAGAATCTTTTACCAGGTTTACCAAAGAGATCGATGTTTTCAATCAAAGATTGTCTCAGAGTTCTGACTTCCATAATGTGATGATCTTCCTTGGAAACAATTTCAACAAGATCATCACCGTTCAAGCCATAAGAAATAATAAATTCTTCAACCATTTCAGGATTGTTTCTACCGTGAATACCTAAAGCTTCACCAATGTTATAAGTCAAACCAGTACCAGAAACATCAAACTCAATGTGGAAAATATTTCTAGAATATTCATCTGGGGTCAATCTTTTGTTCTCCTTAACCTTAACGATAAAGTTTTTAACTGGCAATTCTGGTCGTAATGAGGTGGTAGTACCGTAAGCTTCCTTGAAAATCAATTTCTTGGCCAAATCTAGCTTGCCTTCAATCTTAACAGAAATATCATCAATGAAAGCTTCTCTTGGGTTTGGAACAAAAGCGGTATCTCTTAAGGTAGCGTAAACCTTGTCTTCTTCTTCATTTTCTTCAACTTCCAATTTAGCCCACTCTTCAGAAAATTTAACTTCCTTAAAAGCAGTGGCCTTGGTGTCTTCAATTTGATCAGCAATAACTGAAGCTAATAATTCAGCCTCGGAACCAAAAGCTTGTAAAATCTTGGTAGTAACCGCATGAGGGTCAAGTTCAGGGTTGGTCAAATTCCAAAATGCTGTTTGAATGGCAATAGATTGGGTTCTACCTTGAGTAGCTTCAACATCACCAACGACATTCAAGTCTAGTAACTTCAAGTCTAATTGCTTAGAAGCAAGAACCTTTTTAGTTTCAATCGATAATGCCTTTTCAACAAATTTTTCAGCGTCAAAAACATTTTCAGAGTCGTTCAAAACTAATATAGTACCGTTTGACTTTAAATTAGTGTAAACGTCAACAGAATTCAAAATCTTGGCATCTTCAACAAGAATAAAATCAAATTTGGAAGAATGATCAACGCCAACAATAACATCAGCTTGGAACAAACCAGCATTGACACTGTTATCAAAAGTTGGTCTAAACTTAACATCCAAGCTTTCAACCAAAGATAAAGCGTGAGTCAACTTAGATGGGACGATTCTGAATTGAGAATTGTCATTTAAAATAAATCTGTAAGATGCACCATTGGCACCTGTTAATTCAACGGATGAGCCAGTGATTTCTTGGAATTGAGTTAAGGTTAAAGTGGATTTGAATAAAACATCATAGATCTCAACGCCAAAATTGCCTTCAAAAAATAAAGCAGCCTGGACATCCAACTTCAAAGCAGATACATTATCATTCAAAGATTCAGAAACAACGGTTATTTTTTTAACAGAAGGTGAAATCAAAGAGTTAAACTTGGCAGAATCAAATGCAGATGGTGCCTTAACTAAAATGGCACCAGCATTAGCAGCGTGAATCCCGATTTGCTTGAATAAAGAGCTAACTTCTTCTTCAGTAGTGTAAACAACAAAAACATGTTCAGCACCCTCTTTACCATAGTACTCCAATGATGAAAAGGATGTATTAGCAATTTCATTCAACTTCTTCAAAGCGTAGGAAATCTTTTGCTGTGGTAAAATGGAGTTAATATCACCTGTCAAAACTGTTAGTAACTTAGAAGAAACCTCCTTGATGTTTTCAGCAGACAAAGCTTCGTGGATAGTTTGATGAGATCTAATGGCATTGACACCATTGAACAAATGGATATTAGCAATATTCAACTTAGCCAAAACATTAGAAACAATAGAAAAGTATTGAGCTTCTAAAGCATTAGTGGAGGTTAAAACTGGTAATCTCAAATTTTTAGCAGTGGCCAAAGCAGTAGCGTAGTTAGAAACTAATTCACCTTTGGCAAAATCATATTCAACGGTTGCCAATTGAATAGAGAGAGGCAGATTTTGGTGACCTTCTTGTTGACCTAGTAAAACTGGAGCAATGTGATTCAAGGTAGCAGATGATGCCAAAACAGCAGCTGGAGAAGAAGAGTTCTTCAAGTAACCAACTAAAAGATTACCAGAACCCGTGGTAATATCTAAATTGTACAAAGTTGGAACAACATTAGATAAGTTTTTTCTATTCAAAACAGACCAAAGAGATAATGGATTTTCACCAGAAGCAGTTGGTAGATTGTAATTGAAAATTTTATCGTTTAAAAGGTAAGTTGTACCAGTAACCAAGGAATAAACTGAGTTTAAAACTTTACCCTTGATTTCATAAGGATCAAGAGGTAAACCGAAAGGAGCAGTAGAAGTTGCAGAAAATAATTCTGCAGTGGTAGAACCAACGTTAGACATGATTCTTCTAATTTACTTGAAAAGAGAAGTAAAAAGGAAAGAAAGAAAAAAGGAGTAGGTCCAATCACTTTAACACCATATATTTTTCCTTATTGAGCAAGACTTCGGAGTTTGAAAAGTTTTAATTTCAGATCTCAAAAAAGTCAAATTTCTTTTTTCGTCGTTAAAAAAGAGACGCCACAGTTTACTAGTCACGTGAATTTGCGCTTATTTTATTCATGTGGCTGGTGAAATAGCATATGTGGCTGGTAAGATGTACTGCTTAGCATACGTCTAAAATTTTATTATTATTACACAGGATAAAAGAACAGTCTTCTGATCACATATCTTCAGTTCTTTCCAGCATCTCTGCAATCATATCAGACATGGTATCAATACCCCAATCAACTCTAATCTTTTGCTTGGTACCCTTTATCAAATCACTTTTCCTAACCTTCGTATTCAAAAAATATTGTAAACCCTTCAATAGTAAGGGTTGCTCATCACATTTGGCAACCCTTTCTGCCATCACCTTACCATGAAATGTTAAATCCTTGGCTTTTTTGGAAAACTTGGTGCCGGATCCAAAAGCCTTATTTTCAGACTTTTTAGCAATAGTATCCAAAATTGTAATTAATAAAATCTCTAAAAAGATTTTAACATCAGATGTAGCAGTAAGGAAATTAATAACACGTAGAATATTTAATGATAATGCTCCTTCTCCAACAATTAATCCGAAGAATCTACCCATATTAAGAATTTTCATCAATCTTTCTCTTTCATCGGATTCGCCTAGAATATTGGTTGCTGTGTCATCGCCGTCTAATTCCTTAATGAAATCCCATAAATTTAATTGTAATGATCTTCTCATTGCATGGTCATCACATAACTTTTTTGCAAGAATTGAATAATATGGGTTATAAGTACTTTCTATAGTCGCACAATGCATTAAAATGTTAAGAATTTCTTTTCTTTGAGCCTTTTTCAATCTTAACTTTTCAAGCTTCATAAATGCATCCATGTAATCTTCAGCGGACATAATTGAAACAAAAATTGCTCTTCTAACATCTGTATTCATTCTATAGACTTTGGCAAGCTCAAGCCAATTAGGCTCCGATTGACCAAGTAAGTCATCGATCAAACCTTCATTATCTTCTTCCTTCACATCACTTGTAACATTCTCTTGATTGTCAAGGCCCTTCCAAGCTGAACCAACTAACCACCATTTACCTCTTTCTTCTATGTGCTCAATATCATTTAAATTCACTTTAATTGGATCAGGATTTCTATTATTATCAATACTTCCAAGTTGTTTCTTAATTCTATTAATCATCAAAGAAGTATTTTCATTTTCCATATTTTTTAATTTATTATTCTTCAAATTGTTAATGGTGTCAACTAAAAATTTCGTTCTTGTTGAAGTTTCAACACCCTTCTTTTCATTTTCTTTAATGGATTTGGTTAAATCAACGACTATTTCCTTGAGAGCATTAGGATCGTCTGATCTTAGTTTTGAACCACATGACTTAATTAACTTTAATAATAAATCTGTTTTCAATTCAGAAACGTCTTTGATTAGTTTTTCCTTTATTATATCATATATTAATTTAGCGTTCACCAAATTTAATGAATAAACATAACCAATTAATCCCATTAAATTTGTAACTTTTTGGGCATCATTAGTTGACTCAGTTAACAACAAATTAAATCTTTCAATTAATGTTTGAATTGTATATGCTCCAAATTCAACACCTTGCAATTTGTATAATGCAGTTAATGCGCTTGAGTAAAGAACCAAAAAACTTTCTAACATTGGTGTTGATATAACAACTGACTGTAAAATAATTTTCAAAATTGCTTCATTAACATATTGTCTTGGGTTATCGTTATATGCATTATTCAATTCGCCAATAACATTGACCATATTTGGTTCAGATAATTTATTAAATGGACCTTTCAATTGTCTTATAATCTTTTTCATTTCTTCAGATTCGCCTGACTCAGCAAGTTTCTTTCTTAATGCTGGCGGAATGTATCTTGAACCAGAAACTGTTTCGGTTTCTTCATTAAGATCCTGAACAGGAGCAACGTATGGATTTTCACGGATTTTTGGGCCATCATTTTCAGATTCTGATTCAGAATACGAATCAGAATCTTCACCTGATTCGCCAGAGTCCTCTAAACCATACATTTCTCGCAACAATGCCTTATCATCTTCATCTAAGTCATCCTCATTGTCAAAATCATCTTCGTCGATCTCATCATTACCTGAGTCGTCATCACTTTCTTGTTCGCTTTCTGAATCCATTTTAACATCAACATCCTTTGCCTTTTTAGGATCATTAACAAAATCCAAACCATCAAACAATCCACCAATTATATCATCATTATCTTGCTTTTTAATACCCTTTCTAGAATCAATATGTAATTTTTTTGCATAATATTCCATGTCATCTTCATCGTGATTAGCAGATTGATACAACTCTGGATCAGCATATTCAGTACTATCTTCTTCTGTTTCGCCATATTTATCCATAAAATCTAAACCGTCAAATAATCCGCCGACTAAATCATCATCATTTTGTTTTTTAATACCTTTTCTAGCTTTGATGCCAAGTTTCTTAGCAAAATAATCCATCTCTTGTTTATCTTTTACAACGTTTGAGGCATCAAAATCTGGTGACGCATAAACAGTATCTTCTTCTTTTTCTTCTTTTTCTTTAAAGTCAAAGTCTTCCTCTGATTCTGAACCAAGATCAGAGACCTCATCGTCTTCCAAATCGTCTTCTTTGACTATTCTAATTTCAGAAGTGGACTTCTTACCTTTTAAAGCTTTAAGTTTTGCTAATGCATCTGTTTCTTCCTCTTCAAAGTCTTCTTCCTCTTCGGAATCTTCTTCTGATTCTGAACCAAGATCAGAAACCTCATCGTCTTCCAAATCGTCTTCTTTGACTATTCTAATTTCAGAAGTGGACTTCTTACCTTTTAGAGCTTTAAGTTTTGCTAATGCATCTGTTTCTTCCTCTTCAAAGTCTTCTTCCTCTTCGGAATCTTCTTCTGAGTCCGAACCAAGATCAGAAACCTCATCGTCTTCCAAATCGTCTTCTTTGACTATTCTAATTTCAGAAGTGGACTTCTTACCTTTTAAAGCTTTAAGTTTTGCTAATGCATCTGTTTCTTCCTCTTCAAAATCTTCTTCCTCTTCGGAATCTTCTTCTGATTCTGAACCAAGATCAGAAACCTCATCGTCTTCCAAATCGTCTTCTTTGACTATTCTAATTTCAGAAGTGGACTTCTTACCTTTTAGAGCTTTAAGTTTTGCTAATGCATCTGTTTCTTCCTCTTCAGAGTCTTCCTCTGATTCTGAACCAAGGTCAGAAACTTCATCGTCTTCCAAATCGTCTTCTTTGACTATTCTAATTTCAGAAGTGGACTTCTTACCTTTTAAAGCTTTAAGTTTTGCTAATGCATCTGTTTCTTCCTCTTCAAAGTCTTCTTCCTCTTCGGAATCTTCTTCTGATTCTGAACCAAGATCAGAAACCTCATCGTCTTCCAAATCGTCTTCTTTGACTATTCTAATTTCAGAAGTGGACTTCTTACCTTTTAGAGCTTTAAGTTTTGCTAATGCATCTGTTTCTTCCTCTTCAAAGTCTTCTTCCTCTTCGGAATCTTCTTCTGAGTCCGAACCAAGATCAGAAACCTCATCGTCTTCCAAATCGTCTTCTTTGACTATTCTAATTTCAGAAGTGGACTTCTTGCCTTTTAGAGCTTTAAGTTTTGCTAATGCATCTGTTTCTTCCTTTTCAGAGTCTTCTTTTTCTTCTTCAGAGTCTTCACCAGAGTCTTCTTCTTCCTCAGCACTAACTTCGCCCAACTGATGACGTTTCAACGCTTTTAATTTTTGAATTAAATCTTCAGTTTCTCTTTCATCCTCTTCATCTTGTGAATCATCTTCTGATAAAACTAATTCTAGATCTTCATCTGTACTATAATCTTCTTCTGAGCTTGAACCGTGAGTTCTTTCCCAAGAATTATAATCCAAGACATTCTGATTTTTTGGAGAATCTCTTGCAGGAATTGAATGGATAGAATCTTCATTACTAAATGAAACTCTTTTTTTGACTGATGTTCTTCTAATGGGATTCGAAAAAGTTTGTGAAGATTGTGAATTTTTCAAATTTGAATTAATTACCTTTTTCTTGGATTTTGAATCGCTGTTTTGCAAAGTTTGATTTCTTTGCTCTTTCTTTTGCTTTTGATACTCTAACCTTTTTATATGCTGTTGTTGTTTCTTTTCCTTTTTAGCAAGTTTTCTTTTCTCATGAAGAGAAACTGTTTTTCTTCTTTTATTTGTAGTTAAAAATCTTGAATCATTCTCATATTGGGATTCATTAGATCTTATAGAGTCTAAAATAGCCCCAGGCATATTGATCTGATGTTTCCTCTTCATGATATTCCAATCTCTTTAATAAAATATTTGATGATAATATCGAAACTGAAAAAAAAAACTGATATTTTTTTCCTTTCTGCTTTTTGCTATATAACAAAGAGACATGTTACGTAAGCGTGTCTCCATCTGAAAGAGCACTTTGTCTTCTTAACTTAAAATAAGAGTATCAAGATGAACAAGTCAGATACGTTGAAGATGATTGGGGAGTGCTTGTTGCTTTCGGCCACTACTTTTTCTGCTTACTATCTCATGTCATCCCTTATGGGAGACCCAACTCATCGAAATCATGATGAAAAGTCAAAAACTAATAAGCATTTGGCAAAGCTTAAATCAAAGTCACCAGAACTTAGAGATGTATTAAATAACTTATCTAGTTATGAAAAAATCATGTTAGCCTATTTGATTCCACCAGAAGAAATTGATGTTTCATTCCAAGATATTGGTGGTTTGAAATTAATAGTTGATGACTTAAGAGAATCTGTTATTTTACCACTAGTTTATCCTGAACTATTTAGCCAATATGGTAGACTATTGACCGCTCCAAAAGGTGTTCTTCTTTATGGGCCACCAGGGTGTGGTAAAACTATGTTAGCTAAAGCTCTCGCCAGAGAAAGTGGCTCTAACTTTATTAGCATCAGAATGTCCACCATTATGGACAAATGGTTTGGAGAAAGCAATAAATTAGTTGATGCATTGTTTAGTTTGGCTCATAAATTGGAACCCTGTATAATATTTATCGATGAAATTGATTCATTTTTGAGAGAAAGAAGCTCAAGTGATCACGAAGTTACGGCGACATTAAAGGCAGAATTTATGACATTATGGGATGGCTTGGTGTCGAGTGGTAGAGTTTTAGTTTTGGGTGCTACTAATAGACCAGGAGATATTGACTCTGCCTTTTTGAGAAGAATGCCAAAGAAATTTAGCGTGTCCTTGCCAAATAAAGAACAAAGAATGAAGATTCTTGACAAATTAGTGGAAGATATTAAGATTGATTTTGATTTGAATCAATTAGTTGACATAACAGAAGGTATGTCAGGTTCTGATTTGAAAGAACTTTGTAGAAATGCCGCAGTTAATTCAACAAGAGAATACATTAGAAAAAACGTTTTGAATAATAACGGAAAATTGATCACAACAACTGCTAATATTAAGTTAAGACCACTTAAATTAATGGATTTTGTTGAATCAATGGATCCATCAAGAGTTATGAAGTTAAATCTCACTGATTTAGACTAATTTTTAGCGTGTTTATATACTTATCATTCTTTAATTTTTTACATCGGAAGATACTAGCAACAGTAGTAATAATAATGATAATAATCTTTTTACGTGTTTAATATATATGTATCCTAAACTAGCATCAATTTTTTAATGAAAACTATTATATTCTCAAATCTCTGAGTTGTCACAATACAAAGATTACCGAACAGTTTAGGACAATGTTCTTTCTTGGCCTCGCTTTGAATTCTGCAACGACCTTTGTACGTTGAAGAATCTTCGAAGAGGTCAATTGCTGAAGAAAGAAAATCGATAGGGAGAAAGAAGAAAAATTTTTATTTTAGAGAAGGGTTTTATATAGACAAAAAAAATTTAAAGAGATTACATAAGCGTGCTCATGAGGGTTACAATTCAACTCAACTCTGTTTGATGAGGTGGAGACTGTGGAACTGTTTGCTGATCATGAAGATTTTTGTATGCGTATGCTTTAGATTGAACACCAATGTACATCACTGTGAGAGTACCAATAAAAACAGTAAAGACCAAAAGAAGCAGATTCAAAGGAATAGGGTTCATATCAAAAGTGGTGTGGGTAAGCTTGTCCAAGGCACCCTGGAGAAAGTTGAAAATACCGGACACTGTCATAATGGATCCATAAACAAGACCAAAAGTTTCAAATCCAAACACTTTTGCACAATAATCGGAAATGGAAGTATAGAAAAATGGCCTATAACACACAAAAATAAGAACATTGATAACACCTGAAATCCATGAATGTTTAATAACTCCAAGTACACCAAGCAAAACAGAAACACCCAGTAACCCATTCATAACAGTAAAGGTGGTAAAATTATCTAAAAGTAAACCAACAAATGGAATGGAAATGACACCACCTAGAGGTAAGGCAACATCAAAAATCTTATTAAGTTGGTTAGCAGTTTCTGCTGAGCCAAATAAATAGCTATATTGTGAATTGACAGTTGCAACAAAATAGTTTAAACGAAGCATTTGAATAGTGGCAAATAAGCACATTAGTATAAACCAGTAAGATTGAAATTGTTTTGAAGCCGATTGCCCATGAAGAACACCAAATATGGAATAAGTTAATTCCCTTTGAGATTTATCTTGGGTTTCTAATTCTTCTTCAATATAAGCAGATCTCATAGCATCACCAAGTGAAGAACGTCTTCTCTTTGAAGCATCTAAAGGAGTGGTCTCGTCAATCTCTTCAAATGGGCTATTGTGCATATGTTCTTCCATTGAAGCTGATCTTGAAATCATTAATTGGGCTTCAGTTGCATTTGGAATTAATTCCGGTGGTGGAATTAAATATGATTCCTTTGGCATAACAAAAATTTGAACAATGAAAATGAACAAAGGAACTACCAAATAAATTTTGTAAAATGTTTCTAATGTAAAGAAAGATGGATTTGATAAGTATACCTTTTGATAAATCAAAAATACAGCAGATGAGGTATCAAATGCACCTGTTAATAATGCAAGAATCAAACCTGATTTTTCTGGAAATGCATTAGATAATTGAAAAGACGAAATGTACGAAAAGGGACCGCCAAGCGCCATACAAGCATAACCAACAATAATTGGATCGAAAAGTATGATAGATTTCGAATAGATGAAAATAATGCATGCTAAAAGTAAAAATGTAGCACCAATGAAACCACATACCCTAGGACCAAAACGATCAAGAGATCCGCCGATAATCAAAGCAGAAACGTTGGTTAATGCGGCACCAACCGTGAACATCATATTCAATTTCAGATCTTGTTCATTACATTTAGCATTAAAAGATAAAAGGTTAACATCATCAACCTTACATACTTCTTGGTAAATACCTTGATCAATTAAAACAGGCTTTAAGGCAGCAAATCCAAATATTGGACCAGCGCCAAACAAACACCATAAAACTGCACAGCTAACTTGTGCAATTCTTTTCCGCTGTGAATTTTCAAAAAAGTACATGACTTTATTAAGTGAACAAATGAAAGGCTAATTAAGGTAAAAAAAGTTGATAGATTTTTCAGAGAAAGAATTGTAATATTTTAAAATGAAAAAATGTATTTATCTTCGATCGGTCCCTGTTATTATTTATACAATATGATACTAGATAATATATCTTTTTCTTTTATTTTTTTCACAGATAAGAGAAAATTTTTCCATTAGGCTTTAGAAACTTACGATAGCATCAACAAATAAAAGGAAAAAAGATATCAATCAAAGTGATTGTTTCACTATTTATTAGTTACTGCTTTGTAAACTTAGAAGTGAGTGCTTTCAAATACTGCACAGATAGAAGAAACACATTATTGTATGGCCGGAATTCACCGACTTTGTATTTTACTTGATAAATAATGTATGCGCCACCGTGTATTCATGCGCCACGTTGTTTAAAGCAACTTGAACTTTAGCTACAAAGAACGAGTTCTTTCTTCTACGTTAAATGAAAGCGAAATGAACAAGCTAGAGGGGCCACCTAAGGACTATATTGCTTGGGTTTATGCTGGGGATGATAATATTATAATTGCAGTTTCATTGAGAGGTGAAGTTGTAGTTTATAATAATAAAGGTAGAAGAATTACGCAGGTAGGGTTAGTCAATAGTACCTGTCTTTGTCATAAAAACTTATGGTTGCTTAATTCTGACAGGGTTTCAAAAATGAATATTGATTCTTTAGAAATGGAAGAAGTATTACCTATTCACGGAGGACAACATATTGTCGTTTCAAATAATAATTATGATGAAGCATTTTTCGTTGGTAAAGCAAATGAATTACAAGTTTATATTAAGAAGACTGCAAGTCAGAAATTTCAATTCGATGGAAAAATAACTAATCTAAGTATGAAAGAAAGTACAATAATTGTGACAGTAGCTATTAAAGGTACTACTATACAAAACAAGATATTCAATTTTGTGAATGGAGAATTGATTTATAAATGTAGTGATTCTCCTGGATTTGCATATCCATTAGTTACACAAACTTGCATTGTTTCAACAGAATCATATATCCAGTATATTCAGTCAAGTATGGAGGGGAAAGTTGCTATTTGTAAAACTAACGGAGAAAGTTTTGTGTTCCGTCCACATAGGCAAACACTAACAGATAAAAGCTTATTAGCACAACCAGTTTTATCAATCGGAAATAGAGATCAGTATTTAATTACAGGTGGTGATGGCATTTTAGGTATATGGGATATAAACACAAAAAAGAGAATAAGTCAGATTAAAAACTTAGAAGGGGTTGTTACTGCACTGTCAATAAATTCAAGTAAAATAATTATCGCCATTGGTGATGGCGGTGTCAAGAATTCCGACTTGGAACAAGATATACATTTAGCTGATTCCCAGTTGTTTGAAATGAAATTTTAGTAAGAATTAGAAAATAACTGTTTTTCTTTAATTTATCATATGTGAAGAAAACACATGTTTTATTTAACTTCCTTTTTTAAAAGGAAATCATTTTCTTAGTTATTTTGAAATGATATGTAAAGAACTTATTTGATAAGTAATGACATGAATTAAGATATAATAATGTAAGAGAACTTAAGAATGCTACCAGTAAACTAAAAAGCGCCTTTTTGTTAGTTGGAAATATAAAAGGAAAACATGTTCATGAACCTTACTCTTTTACTATATTTTACCTCCGCTAATCAAATGATTAAACCAATTTTCAGTATCTTTTAAAATCATTCCGCATTTTGATTTTTCTAGATTTTTCAGATCAGAGATTCCAGTAGTAGTCCCAAGGTACAAAAGGGAATTAAGCCAAAATTAACTATTCATAAGAAGAAGAAGAAGAAGAAGAAGAAAGAAGATGTCAAAAACAGTTCCCAATATCAATCCCGTAGATACATTTATCACTTCTCCATGTTGTGTACATTTGGCAAAGGTATTAAAAAGTGATGCTCGTATGCCTGTTCTGAAAACCTATGAATTGGCAATGAAAATTGTAAGTATGGGTAATAATTCAAATACACTATACTATAATAAACAAGGATCATTAGTTGATATTAGAAATTTATTTAAGGCTAAAGGACAAGTTCTACAGTGCCAAGAGTGTTCAAATCAAATTTCCCATCTTTATATGTGTATTCAATGTGCAAATGTTAGATGCTATGAACATGCCTATGATCACCATCAAAAAGCCAACCATTTATTTGGTGTTAATTCCAGTACAGGTGATATATTGTGTTTCAAATGTAACGATATTTGCTCTCATCCACTTATTGAAAAGGTTAGAATTAAAGTTATCAGTAGTAATGGATTAAATAATAATTATCCAGGTGTGCCTATTTTTGAGACAGAACATGATAATGAAAAGTCTATTATAATAAGCACCAAAACACAAATTCCATCATTTAAGGCAACATTAGGACTTAGAGGATTTATCAATATGGGATCGACATGTTTTATGTCCGCAGTTTTACAATGTATTATTCATAATCCCTATATTAAGCACTATTATTTTAAAGGATGTCATTTAAATTGTGAAAAGGAAGTTAATGAGTGTTTGTCATGTTGCCTTAATGAAATAATTAAAGAATTTTATACGTCAACATCTATTGTTGGATTTGGTCCTGTTGATTTTCTAACAGCTTCATGGAAAGTTAAAAGAAATTTAGCCGGTTATAGTGAACAAGATGCACATGAATTTTGGCAATTCCTTATTCATCAAGTTCATAAGAACGATACAACATCAAAAAAATATTTAAAGAATAAAGAAAATACTCCTGCATTAGAAGGTGAAAAACAACATAAGGTAGTTGTTGATGATGGTGATTGTGATTGTATTACTCATAAAACATTTTCTGGTAAACTTCAAAGTATATTAAAATGCTGTAAATGTAATAATATTAGGGAAACCATTGATCCGATGCTTGATTTATCATTGGAAATCCAAGAAACTAATCAAAATGTTAAAACTCCAATAAGTGATTTACACTCATGTTTGAAGAAATTTACAAGGAATGAAGAACTAGATATTCTTTATAATTGTATCAATTGTAAGGAAAAAACCAAAGTGTTAAAACAATTGAAATTAAACCAGTTACCACCAGTTCTAAGTATACAATTGAAAAGATTTGAACACTTTGGTATTAGTAGTAAAATTGAATCACATGTTTCAATACCTTTAATACTAAACATGCATGAATACATGAGTGAAGGTTATAAAGGAATTATGAATTATGAATTGTTTGGTGTTGTTGTTCACATTGGTAATGTTAATACTGGGCATTACATTGCATATATTAAGAAGGGAAATTATTGGTTCAAATTCGATGATGCTACAGTTACTCGTATTAGCCAAGAAGATGTTTTAAAAGTCAAGGCATATCTGTTATTCTATTGTGTTAATGAATTTTTGTAACTCACAATATACGAATTTACATATTAACAATTTATATACTACTATATAAAAAATTCTTTATTCAAAAAAGTCATCATCATCATCATCATCATTATCACTTTTATCTTGCCTAATACTTTTTTTTTGGAATCTAAGCTTATGGTTTTCTACTAAATCATCATCTTCTTGCTGATTTATTAATAATCTTGAATCACTCTCAGCCACAGCACCAACTTCCGTTAAAACTCTCTCTAGATCTTTCAAACTTGTGTCATTACCATTAAGCATCGACAAACCAACATATTGCTTTACAACATCACCATCTTTATATATAATTATAGTTGGACAATTAGAGTCAGGATAATTTTCAATAGCTCTTTTGCCTTCAATATCACAAAATTTGATATCTTTAAAGATTGATGCTAATTGTAACCAAATAGAACTTAATATTCTACTGTGAAGAACACTCTGATTTGACAAATGAACAAAAACCCAGTTCTTTTTTGAAGACTCTGTGATCTCCTTTGCCCATTCAGGTTTTGAAACTGGATAAACATTGCCAAATTTTTCATTTGATTGTAATTGTTTTAACTCATTTAACCTCATTTGCTTATAAGTTTCAAGAAACTCCTCATCTTCTTCGTCTTCCAATTCATCTAATTCACGTAAATTGAGATTTTCTAATCTATTTAAATGTTGATTTTCAATAACTTCTGCAAGAGCCTCTTCTAACTCCTGGGTTGGTGATTTTGGTCTTTCTGGAATTATTCCTTTTTCTCTTAAAATATCGTTCCATTCGGTATCTTCATTAGGATCAACTTCTACTTGAAATTTTTGATTTTGCATAATATGTTAACTTAAATATAAAAAAAAAGGTGAATTATATGATAGAGTTACTGAAATGCAAGATCTATCCATTATTATGAGTAAAAAATTTGAAAGATATTTTCAAAATAAAAAAAAAATTAAACTCCCTATCAGGGGCTCGAACCCTGGACATTTCGGTTAAAAGCCGAACGCTCTACCGACTGAGCTAACAGGGAAGTTTAGTGACAGTTTAACACTGGAGTTGACCTGATACAAGCAATCAAGTAATATCACGTGATAATACTTTTTGGCATAAATCGCATGTACAACCCGCATAGGGATATATGTTTTGAAACTGAAAAATTGGAAAATTGAAATATCAATAGTTTTCTCATAATACACAACGAGAAGTTTATTAAGAATATAGCTAAATTAAGTGTGAACTTAATAAAACACGATAATCATCATTAATATATTTATAATTGTACTATAATGTCCATTTCGTTAAATCAGGGGTTTGTGAATGATACCCTAGAGCGTTGTTTAGAAGATCTTATTGTTAGATTTGTTGTTAATTGTCCTGAAGAAGATTTGGCAAGTTATGAACGTGTATTATTTCAAATTGAAGAAGCACATTGGTTTTATCTAGATTATGTAACTCCACTTAATCCGTTATTACAATCCAAGAAAATGAAACCTTTTACAAGATCAATGGTAAAGTTATGTCCAATTGTTTGGAAATGGGGCGATCCAGAAATTGCATTATCATCATTTGGTAAATATAAATCAACTATTCCAGTTAGAGGATGTGCTTTACTTAATGAACAGATGGATAAGTTATTATTGGTGAAAGGTATTGAGTCAAACTCTTGGGGTTTCCCAAGAGGGAAAATTTCGAAGGATGAAAAAGACGTTGATTGTGCATTAAGGGAATTAGAAGAAGAAACAGGGTTTGATGCAAGTGATTTAATTGATGAAGATATTTACATTGAGAGAACACTGAGAGGTAAAAACTATAAAATTTATATTATCAAAAATGTCAATGATGATACAAAGTTTGAACCAAAGGCAAAATTTGAAATTGTTGATATTAAATGGCATAATTTGAAAAAATTGAATAAAAGTGTTAAAAGTAATTCAGGCAACTACTTTTTAGTAAATTCAATGTTGAAGCCAATTATGTCTCATATTAACTCTTGGAAGAACTCAGATTCAAATTACTTAAAGAAGATTGCTACTCAACAATTAAAGCAAATCTTGGGTATTGGTATTGAAAATAATATGCGTCAACAAAGTGTTGTTGATCCTGGGAGAGATTTATTGTCATTTATCCAAAATGCTGCTAAAAAATATGAACTTGATCAAAAAGCTGTAAATGTTGGTAACGAGATCGATAATAATTCGGATAAGACTCCAAATACTCCAAATAGTGATATTAATGACAATAGTGATATAACTTCTAACAAGAATCCTATGATCAATAATCCAGCTATTAGATCTCATTTAAACCCAATGTCCTTGCCTCAATTACCATTTTTACCAAATTTACCTTTAATGTCACCTTTTTTTCCTGCAAATGGATTTAGTCCATTCCCATTTCCAATGGTTCATCCAATGTTTAACAATCATCCTCTTCCAAATATAAACATGAATCATAATAATGTTGCTGCACCATCTGCATCGTCATTGAGAAAACCAAACTTTAGATCAAAGGTTTCAAATTCAAAAGAATTATTAAGTATTTTAACTTCAAAACCTGCTACTAATACAAGTAGTTCATTAGATACAAATAAAAATAATAATAATAATACTAATAATAATACTAATAATAATACTAATAATAATACTAATAATGAAGTTAATAAAGGTATGGAAAAAATTAAAATTTTACAACGTCCACAACAAATAGTTGATCAAAGAAATGTAAAGATACAGCAACCTGTTAAAATTTTGAAAAGAGGTGAAGGGGACTCTAGTGCATCGCAATTGATGAATATTTTGAAGAGGCCAAGTAATAATCAAGAATCGCTGAGATCTAACAGTCCATCCTCAACGAAAACTGAACGACCAACTTCAAGAGAAACAAATTCATCTAGTCAATTAATGAATATTTTAAAAAGACCTGAATCCAGTGACCAGTCATCACAATTGATGAATATTTTAAAAAGACCTGAAACTTCATATAACGAGTTGCCATCAAAATCACAAGCATCTGCATCTACATCATCATCTGTACCACTAATTAATATATTAAAAAGGCCTGAATCAAGGGATCAGTCGTCACAATTAATGAATATTTTAAAGAAATCTAATAGCAAATCTGATACAAATTATCAAGAAGAGTCATCCAAATCATTGAATTTGGTGAAAACTCCAGAAACGCTGTCACCAACGCCATTTTCTGCATCAAATGAATCGCAATCTAATCATTTATTAAATATTTTAAAAAATCCATCATTAGTTACTAAGAATACTGATGATATTAAAAGTAATCACAATGATGATCAGTTAATAAATAAATCAAATAATGATTCATCGCAACAATTATTAAAGATGTTAAAAAGACAAAGTCAGACATCTACTCCAATTTCAACCGCATCAAATAGAGATGGGTCAACAGAACTATTAAATATGTTAAAAAGTCCAACTAACAGAAACAATAATAACACTGATAAACAGAATGATTCTAAAAGGTTGTTAGATATGTTAAAGAATTCTAAACCTTCGACACCAATCCCTGTTGCAAATAAAGAACTAAAAAATGACACCAGTAACTTTAACAATTTAGTTGGTAATTTAAAAAATACAAAGGAAAAATCAAGTACAGAAAATCTTAGTTCTGTTTCTACTGAAGAAGAAGATCAAGAAGATGAAGATGATGAGGAAGGCGAAGAAGATGAAGAAGACGAAGAAGACGAAGAATATCATGATATTGAAGATGAAGAAGACGATTATGATGATGAAGAAGAGGATTTTGAAGACTTCGAAGATTTTGATCATTATGATCATAATAGAGAAGATTGTGTTAATATTGGATTATATGCTAGTGATAGTGAATAATCTAAAAATGTAATTTATATAAAATTCTATATGTTTGTATGACTTCCTTATTTTCGGATATTATTACCTGTAGTGCCAGTACCTAATTTTGAACCAACCCTACTATCCATGGTTGTTCTATCAGGAACTGTTAAAATAACAACGTCAAATAATTCCTTTTTCAATGCTTCTAACTGACGTTTACCCTTTGAAATCGATTCTAAATCATTATTATTAATGACATTAACTAAGGTTCTAACCATCCAATTTGAACTTAATGGTTTTAAACTATCAGTTGATGAAGAATCCTTAACTAATAAATTTGATAATTCGATGATAATATCACCCCAATACCATCGATAACCTGTTAACCAGAATTCGGTTTCTAACTTATATCCTAATTCATCAATGTAACCAAATATATCGTCACTTTGATAAATTGTTGTTTCATGAATATTCTGGATTGATATTTGGTTATCATTACCAGCAGCAGGTATATCACTTAATTGCAAAGTCCAAACATCGTTATTATCTAAATCCTGTTTATTAACATCAATTAAACTTTGAATTGGTTTTTCAGAATCCCATAACCTTGTTAGTCTCATCTTATGTGATTGATTTTGATTGATTTGTCCAGCTTGTTCTGGCGGATCGTAAGGAAATCTTGGACTTAAAATAACTGTCTGACGATGAAATTCTTGTCCTTGAATCCCCGTAATCGTGTCCAACGATCTTTGTAGTGTTGTCAATCTTTTTCCATGAATAGCAGCTCCCAGTGATAACTGTTGAACCATATTTTTTGATTTTTATTGAATAATAAACTTTCTTCGTTGATTGAAATATTTCAATTCTACTTTTCTTGAAACGTATTTTCTAATTGTAAATATTTTATCTAAAAAAGTTTGAAACTTTGTTTAATAACTCTTAAATGGATTAGAAAGTATACTCTAATTCATCATTATATAGTTATACTATGATAGCAAGGGAAAATATGTGGATAAATCAGAGATTTTATTAAGAATATTTTTATAATTCATAAATACAATACTGAAATATAAGTAAAATTAAATTTATTTAAGATAAAATAAACTAAATTAATTTTTTGGAATATATATCTTATTGTTATATTAAGTTTTGGTGTGCATATATTTGCTTTTGACCTTTTTCGAATAGTATTTTTGTAAAAAAAAATGAATGTCAATTAGACACCAAATTTTTATTGTTTTTCGTTATTTATTTACTTTCTCACTATTGTATCATATTTGGAACTGCTTTACATTATAAATAGGCTGTATAAAAGCTTAAATCCTAAATTTTCAATACTACTTGTGTGCTTACGTAAGTGTACGTAATTAGTTGCAGAGAAAAAAAATTTTCTTCAATTTTTTTTCAAAGGGAAAAAAATGTCGAAATTTTTCACCATTTTTAAAAGATATTAAGAAGAAGATTAAATCAGGATTAAAAATGAGTGAATTTGATGAATCCTGCGTTGATTTATCACAGTTGGACTTCAGTGATATAGATGCTAAATTTCATGTTGAAGAGCCAGAGTTAATGACTGACTCCTACGTTGTTGTTGATGGTGCACCAATTGCACCAGAATCAAAGGCACCAGTATTGAAAAAGGTTCTTACTAAATTATTTGGACAATGTGGTAAAATCGAAGATGTTTTGTTACCAGTCGAAGAAGGCAAGACTAAAGGTTATTTAATCATTAAGTTTTCACAACCAAACGAAGCACTAAAAGCTGTTAAGACACTTAATGGTAAAAAATTAGATGTTAAGCATCGTTTATTAGTTAATAAATTAAGTGATATTGAAAAATTCGTTCTTAGTGGTGAAATTGCCAATGAATTTAGAGAGCCACATGTTCCTGAATTTAAGAATATGGGTTATTTGAATTCATGGATGTTAGATCCAAATGGTCGTGATCAATTTCTTATTAATTCACAAAAAGCAAGTGGTGTTTATTGGTTTAAAAAGAACATTAATAAGGAAGAAGTTATTGAACCAAGAAATAATTGGTCATCTTCATTTATGAAATGGTCACCAAAGGGTCAATATCTTTTTACAACTTTCCCAAATGGTATTCAATCTTGGGGTGGTGATGAATTTATTAAAATTAATAAATATGTTCATCCAAATGTTAAACTTATGGATCTTTCACCAAATGAAAAATATCTCATTACTTATTCACCAAGTCCATTAATTGACCCACAAGAATTAAAACCAGAAATTCGTGAATCTTATCCCTTCACATCTGATGATGCTGGTAAAAAATTAGTTATTTGGGATATTTTAACGGGTTTACCAATTAAAACTTTTGTTGTTCCACCAAATATTGATGATGAAAATATCCAATGGCCATTAATCAAGTGGTCATATGATGAACACTATTGTGCTAGAATGGGACCAGATGCAATTGCTGTTTACGATACTAAGAATAATTTTGAATTATTGGATAAGAAATTAATTAAAATTGAAGGTATTGAAGATTTTGAATTTGCTCCAAGTGGTATTAAAACTTCAACCTTGAAGAAGGGTGAACCATTAGAAACAATGTTAGCCTATTGGATTCCTGAAACTAATAATCAATCAGCAAAGGTGTCAGTTATGACTTTACCACAAAGACAAGTTTTACGTACTACACCACTAGTTCAAGTTGCTGATTGTAAACTTTACTGGCAAAAGGGTGGTAAATACCTTTGTTGTAGAGTTAATAGATTAACAAAATCAAAAAAGACAAAATTTTCTAACTTAGAAATTTTTCAAGTTACTGAAAAGGATATTCCAATTGAAAAAATTGAATTACAAGATGTTGTTTTAGACTTTGCATGGGAACCAAAAGGTCATAAATTTGGATTTATTTCTAAGAGAGATAGAACAGATACAGCTAATGTTCAATTAGGTTCTTCAACAAAGAATAATCTATCATTTTATAATATTGAAGAAGTTAAAGTTGGTGTTGGTAAAAATGCCTCTACACTAAAGAAATGGGTTAGATCAGCCACATTCGAAGATAAGGATATCAATGCATTATTATGGTCACCAACTGGTCGTTATGCAGTTACTGGTTGTATTGATAAAATTCAGTCACAATTAGAATTCTTTGATTGTGAATTTGAAAATGAAAAGGAAAAGACAAAGGAAGTCAAATTATTAGCAACTGAAGATTTTGGTGGATTGTCTGGTTTAGAATGGGAATCTAGTGGACGTTCAATTAGTGCTTGGTCAAGTGCATGGAAATCACCTGTTAATAATGGTTATACAGTTTTTGATTTCGTTGGTCAAATTACAAGACAAGAATCTATTGACCAGTTTTATGAATTCCAATGGAGGCCAAGACCAGAAACTTTATTAACAATTAATGATAAAAAGAGAGTGCGTAAACAATTAACTGAATATGCCGCTAGATTTGAAGAACAAGATAACATGGAATCCAATGCTGAATTAAGGGAATTAATTTTGAAGAGAAAGAGATTATTAAAGGAATGGAAGGATTGGGAATCTTCATTAGAAGCTAAGATGGAAAAATTAGGTTTGATTGCACATGAAGAAACTGTTGAAATGATTGTCGTTAAAGAAGTTCAAGAAGTTGTTATTGAAGAAAAGGAAGAAGAAATTGATGAATAAATTTAACTTTTCATTCTTATTTATAGTTCTTTTGTTTATTATCTTCCTAATTATCTTTTTATATTTCAGTATATAGATTTAAAACTTTATTAAACTATACTACGTAAACTGATTTAAAAAAATATGCTTACGTAAGAGGAAATTAGTTAAAAATATGACTCCAATAAAAAATTGTTTAATGAGAATCACATCAAAAACTTTTAAATGAATTAGGAACTTATTACATAGATTAGTAATAATGTTTAGATTTTTGAATAGATTACCAATTAGAAGGCTATATTCTGATATTTCTAAAGCGCCGGAATATTTGACTGAGGAAGAGACTAAGGTTTACTATAAATTAGCAAAGGAATTAGCTGCCACAAGAATTTCGATCCAAGATTTAAGTGGAGGATGTGGTCAAATGTATGCAATTGAAGTTGATAGCGATAAATTCAAAGGCTTAACAATGATTAAACAGCATAGAATGGTTAATCAAGTTCTCAAAGATGATGTCTCTAAATGGCATGGTTTGAGGATTAAGACTAGTGTTTCAAATAAATAAAATTTAGTAGAAGAATGAATGAAAAAATCTTGTTTGTATAATGTATATAGTGTTCATGTTTTAATTATACCAAAAAAGGGACGATATAAATGAAAACAGCTCTAAATAAAAATAAAATTCTAAATAAAAATTCTAATATAATAAAAGATGATTAGTTAAAAAGAACATTACGATAAATCATAAGAAAGCATTTAACTTATCATCACAACATGTAAATAATAATAACCAAAGAACGTAGAATAACTAATCGGATAACTGATAATAAGTAAAAAAGATAAAAGATTGATAGTTGTTTCGTTAATCCAATTTAAGACAAAAAAAAAGAGAGAACATTGATTAAACAATAAGATTGTCATATATCAAAAAGGTATCAAAAATTGGCAATTTAATAGACACCCCAGTATTGTTCAACGTTGTGAGAACCTGGGTTCTTCCATAAATCGTCAAAAGCGTTGAAAAGTAAAACGTCGTTACCAACAACGGATTCAAGAGAAGCAATGGCAGCAGCCTTATCAGAATCAGAAGCGACAGCAACACCGTTGTTGTCACCCTTGTGTGGCCAACCGGATTCAACACACAAAACGTTCTTACCACAAGCAGTAGAAACTCTTTGCATTTGTAACAGTAACCAAGCACCAGCACCAGATGATTCAATAGTACCATCCCAGTAAGCATGAGCATTGAAAGCAATGTAATCGGAATAGTTACATAAGTCAGTGTTGGCAAGAATAGCAACGTGGGTGTCAACAGAGACAACAGGGCCAGAATAACCACTTGCAGTCAAAGCGGTTCTTGCAGTGTCAACGTAGGACTTAATTTGAGCAGGAGTTGCAGCACCATTGTTAACTAATTCGTTACCAACGGAAACAGTGTAAACATCGTCCCAGGAACCGTAAGAAGAGATAGCGGAAGAAATGGAAGAAACACCACCAGCAATATCATCAACGTAGAAAATACCTAAGAATAATTTTTGACCGGACTTCTTAGCTTGCAAAACGTTGGCAACTTGGTTACAGTCAACACCGTACAATCTGATAATTTCATAATCAGCCAACTTAGCCAAGTCGGAAGTGACGCTAGCAAGGTCCTTACAGGTACCATCGCTGTTGTAAGGAGAGTAAGTAATACCAATAGAATTAGCGCTGAAAGAACCGGAAGCACTAGTGGTGGACTTAGCGGCAGCAGTTGTTTCAGAAGTAGTTTCAGAAGCAGTTGCGACAACTTGAGCCTTTTCTTGGTTGGCAGCAGTAGTGGCAGCTTCGGTGGCAGCTTCAGTGGTAGCAGCAGCAGCAGCAGCTTCGGTGGTAGCAGCAACAGCAGCAGCTTCAACAACTGCGGTTTCAACAGCAGCACCAGCACCAGCTTGAACAGTGACAAGAACAGTTTCAGTAACGTGAACGACATCTCTCTTGTGTTGATGGTGCAAATGAGCGACAGGGGTGGCTGAGGCAAGGGAGGCAATGGCCAAAGATTGGAGAACAGTTGAGAGCTTCATAAGGGAATGACTAAGTTGGATTTGTTTAAAGTCCAGTAGAAGGGGTGATATTGCAAATGGTGAAGTTTTTTTATTTCTTGAATTAAGGTTGTCCTTTTGCCAAAAGGGGGAAGCAACCTCGCGGTACAAAATAAAGCAAAAGTTTTAAAAAAACTGGGCGGAAACTAGTTGTGTGAATGTTTACATCAACTTTGTCTGTGTAGATTTACATCATTGGAGAGTAATTTGTTTAAATTTGAGAGGTTTTTCCCAATAAAATGATATGAATAAAGAGTAGTTTGAGAAAAAAAGCCTTTTTTGACAAAATGTAACAAGACCTGAATAAAAACACGTGAAAAACACGTGTCAAAAAATTTTGTATTTAATTTGTATATTGAATTATGTTACTGATTAAAGAAATTAGCAAAATATACAAAATTAATTAAATTTTATAAAGTAACTTGAATAATTATAAACAAAAAGTCATATCAGTTTAGAAAATATGTTTCACTATTTTAAAGGTTTTAATTACATTTTTTTATTAGTGTGAATATATATTCTATTCAATGTAAAATATAACAACACAAAACTTGTCATGTGCAATACAGTGGAAAAGTAAAAATTTATTATCTATATTTAAAATCAAATTAACAAATACAAAGTTTACACAAATACATATTGAAGCTTCAAAAACAAAAAAACTTAAATCTGTTCATCAACTTCATTATTACTGCTATCATTATTATTATCATCTTGCTCTAAATTCACCCTATTATTTTGATCATAGTCTCCTTCGTCAAGATAACATCTACTACCTCTATAAACCCTTTCCAAAATAGCACGACGAGGTCTTAACATTGGAAAAATAACAGTCATCTTCATCTTTTCATTTGGCTCCTTAACTATCAATCCCATGTAAAATAAAACATTAGAATTAACAAATCCTTCATTGATTATGATATCTTTTACATATTCCATTGGTATAAATTGACGATTTAGAATAATCCTTTCTTCTTTTACAGTATACCATTTGTTTGTATTAGAATCCATGAATAATGTACTAAATAAAGTCCAAACTAAACCCCAAAGTGTTCTTTTAATAATAACACTTTCAGTTTGGACACCAAATTTTGCAACAATCAATAGTGATTCTTCAACTCTGTGATTTAATCTCCAATAAAGTTCATTAATAATCATTATTGATATTAACATATATACTAAAATTGTTGAATCATAAATTAATTCTTCTCCTCTATGATTAAATATTTTTAAAATTGTTGTTAAATGATCTTCTAATAATAGAATTGATGAATCAACCCCCATAAAATATCTGATTAATGGGCCCAATGGGTTTACTTTAACTAACATACCCCATATAAATGCCACTGAGATTAAACTACTTATAAATTTTAACAATGACTTAATCAAAGTGGCGTCCCTAGGTCGTTGCTTGGTTGTAAATCTAATATACCTTGATTTATGATAATTTATTTTGTTCTTATAAGACGACCCACCTCTCGCGGTATGTATTTCTAATAAATAATCCTGCATTCTTGTATGCCTTAGATAGCAATGTCGTTGTATATTTCTTAAATCTTTAAAGAAGCCACTTCACTCTATACGATCAAATACTAAAAATATTTTTGTTTCAAAATTTTCTTTTTAAGGAGTCATCAATAAAGTCACGTGCATCACAAGATAAGCTCATGTGTCAAGAAAAGAGAAAAGAGAAAAGAATATAATATAATGTTAATCCAAAGACCCAACAACTTCCTCGTTCTTACGAAATTCAGCAATAACGGCCTTACGACTGCGGGGCTTAGCCATACCATTAGTCAAAGTTTCTTGCGCTTCTCGATCTTCAACAAGAGCCTTTTCTCTAGCTACAGCCATTGTTTTCAATTCATCTTCATGTTTATCCTTGACTCGCTTCAAATCTTCGTTATATTCGTCCAGCGTCTTAAATTCTTTACCAGATTTACCAGAATATTCGTCAATATCAACAGGAAGTTTTCTTAATAATGCAAATTCCACTAAATGTGGATGTTTCTTTTCTTCCAAGACAAATTTTGCTTTAATTTGCTTTCTTGTTCTATATGGGAACAACTGTGCGATCAGGGAGAAATCTGTACCCCAAAGAGAAACTGCTTTAAATAATTCAGCTGTCTCTTGTGGTGTCCATTTCAGCGTTTGTCGTTTTTTAGAATATGTGTTGGAAGTAACAATGTTTTCAAATGGATTTTCTTCAACTCTTTCTAAATTGCTATTAATATCATCATGTCTATTAACTAAGGTTGATTCATGCGAATAAACAACTTGTCCATTTTGAATTTGTAAAAGAGGCACATTGTGTGATTTTTTATGAACATCCTCATCTTCTAAATCCTTTTCCATCAACTCTTTGATCTTCCTCTTATTGTCTTCTCCTCCATTAACTGAAACTCCATTATCATTATTACGTTCACTATCTTGTAACTTAGTGAGCTCTCTTTCATTGAGTCTATACCTTCTAGCCATTTTCCTTTCCTGGGCCATTTTCTTTTGCTTTTCAATTCTTTTACGTTCACCTTCAACTGCCCTTTCATAATCCTTAGAAACTTCTCCAATTGGGAAAAATGGCTTACACAAATCAGCCATAGTCATCTTTTCTTCGTTAATTTTAATATGTTGAGTTAAACGTGCATCATCAACAAGTCTCAATTCCCTTAATTGCTTAACATCATTAATTTTAAAATTTAAACTATAGTCTTTTTTAATCGGTATTGATGAAACAATCATTTCACCCTCCCCTTCACCTTCTTCCTTTTTGGTACTAGTTACTTGGATTTCTTCTTCTGTTTTAACCTCCAGCAATGAAACGTCAACCTTAACTAACTTTCCTTGAGTTTTGGACATCATCCATTTATATTTAGCACTTCTTTCTCTTTCTGAGATAACAACAACATCAGGCTCATTGGCATCATCAAAATCTACAATTTTCTCTTCTTCGTTACTTTTGTTTTGGTCTTTGTTTAAGAATTCATCCCTTTGTGATTCACTAATTTTGATTTTCGAACGTTCATTTGGTTCGAAGTTTTCAGCATCATTTTTAGTTTCATTCCTATTTTTGATATTTTTCATAGCTTCTGCAACTCTTAGCTTAACTAGTCCTGAAACGTCATCATTTAATTTAACACTTGTACTACTTCTTCTTCTCCTTTTCCCAAAAGAGACAGACCCTTTTCTTCGTTGTTTTAATGGCAGCCTAATTGGCTCTCCCATAGGTATAGACATTGGATCCAATTTGCTAGTATTTCCAGTGGTATTACCATTATTAATATTACTGATATTATTAACATTAATATTATTACTATTATTACCTGTAATAACTCCACCAACTGAAACATCATCAACAATAACTGTCGAACCCCTTCTTGATGTTCTAACAACACTAGGTCGTCTTCCTTGAACTACACTATTCCTTCTTGAAGGTGGTTTAATATTCACATTGTTAACACCCGCATCCAATAGTTGTGTCGGGGTAGATAAGGAAGTAAGTCTCTTTGGTGGTTGAACAAATATTTGTTGCTGAGTTTTTTGTTTAATATTAATCTTTGAGTTGTCTGCTGATTCATTTATTGGCAAGGGACTAATAGCTTTTGTTGTTGCTGTGCTTGATGGTGAAGTTAATGATAAAGTTGTTGTTGTAATGGCCGTTGTTGTTGGTGTGATACTCACTAGTGGTTTAAAAACATCATTAGCTGGTTTTGCTTCTTTTAATTCTTCTAAATCACTCAAAACATCATCATCAAAGTTCTCTTCTTCTTCAGGCTGTTGTTGTTCTTGTTGTTTTTCTTGTTCTATTTTTTTTACTATTGGGGTTGAAACTTGTAATGTTTTCGGAACACGCACAGAACGACGCCCTGAAACTTTGGGAACAAACCTTTTACCTGATTTGTTGATAGATGACATTATGTATCTGTTTTTATTGCTTTTGTAACAAAGAATAATATTTTGTATTGTTTAATAAAAGATGAAAACTTTTTTTTTATGTGAAAATTCCAGATCTTGAAATTTACTATAAAGATATCCATTAGATGAAATTGTCTAAATCCTTCAAGTTAGATGATTGGGCTACATCTTTAGTTAGCGAAAACAATACTGTGTATTGTGCTTCAACAGATGGTTCAATATCAGCATTTGATCAGGTCAAATACACAAAGCTAACTTCAAATAAAGTGCATGATTCAAATATCTCTAAATTAATAATGGCACCTACAAACAGTAATCCAAATACACTTTTATCATGCTCTAATGATTCTACAGTGAAGATATATGATACAAGACAAGGACTTAAAGAGATTCATTCGTTAGAAAACTCTCGAAGGTTACCATTTTTTAGTTTGGATATCTCAGACTCAGGATTAATTGCCAGTGGTAGCGAACTAAAGCAACAAGATGTTGAACTTACTATTTGGGATATTAGAAAATGTCAAAATCCTTTAAGAAGTTTAATTGATGGTCATAATGATGATATAACAGAATGTAAATTTCATCCATCAAAGTCAAATTTGTTACTGAGTGGTTCAACTGATGGTTGTATTAATATATATGATTTAAATATAGTTGAAGAAGAAGAAGCACTATATCAATCAATTAATCATAATTCAGTTCATTCAGCTAATTTTTTAAATAATAACAGATTGTTCGTTTTATCTCATATGGAAACATTGTCATTATTTGATGTTTCAAAGGAATCTGATTTGAATGCTGAAACTGCTAAAGGAAATGAAAAAAATAATGATAAAGAACTTGGCGATGTTAGAAAAGCATGGAAATGTGATTACGTTGTGGATATTAAGGCTCCAAATTACGTTATCATGGGGTCATATGAATCTCAGCTTTTGAAAATTGCGCAATTTAGTGGTGAATTTGACACATTAACTAATACAAGGGAGTTGAAAGGTGCTCACGGAGAAGAAGTGGTTAGAGATTTGATTATAAATGACGGAGTTGTTTGGTCTGCCGGGGAAGATTGTTTTGTCAAAGTCTGGGAAAATGCTGATGATGAATCAAAGTTACCAGATTGTAGAAAGAATTTTATTGTTTCTTCAGAATCATTTACTGAAATTATGAATGAAGAACCAATGGAAGTCGAATATAATCATAAAGAGAAAAATAAAAAGAATAAGCAGATCAAGAAATCGAAACATTCCAAAAAGAATAACAGAAAAAATAGATTTAATCCTTACTAAACCCAATTTTCAAATTCTTATCATTTTTTTAAAACTTCATTATTATAAAATAAATATAAAACAATCTAAATGTTTTCATGTTACAGTGTAAAATAATAATAGTAACTCTAGATATTCCTTCACTTAAACTTTTGGAGGTGGGGGAAATCTTTTATAGAACTTTTGCTCGATTTGTTCTAGTTCTTTATCAGTAATTACATTGACTTTATTCTGTGTGTTAGTACCTTGCAAGTAAGTTGGTTTCCTTGGTTTCGGAGGAGGTGGTTTTTTACCATGTTGTTTAACATTTAAATTTGTGATATCACTTTTTACAGCATTATTTAAATTCAATTCATCAGTGTATTTACCATAACCACTGGCAGTTTTCATTGATTTATCATTTCCATCAATTGACCTGCGGAATAGTTTAGCTGTTGCTTCTTGAATTTTAGATGATTTCTTCTTATGCTCGCTATTAATGTTATCATTTAATGATGTTTTAACTGAAAACTTTTTAGCTTTATTGTCCGGTGACATTTCTTTAACATCAGCCAGTGATGATTCCATACCTCTACTTGAACTTGATTTACTTCTTCTTGGTGTAATAATCTCCGTACTTGATCTTTTAGATGTACTAGATGTCAATGGTAAGTGCGACGATGAACCACCTGTTAATAAGTCCTTTAATGAAGATATACTTGATCTTTTTTTCCATTTAGATCCGGTGGAATGTGAATTTCCAGTTTTATTACCACTGATACTATTATTTGTATTTTGGCGTGATAGGTTTCTAATAAAATCCATTGCAGTTGTTATGTTTTCACTCTTATCCTTTTTATCATCTGGCGATAAATCAACATCTTCAATTTTCAAATCACTTATTAAAATTGACAGATCTTCTCTTGACGGAGGAAAATCAGATGTCGGACCAATCATTGAAACAGGACGACGTCTATTATTTATACTGCTACTGTTATTGGCACGAAGTTTTGGGGTTTGAATTGGTTCACCGAGTCCCAGTATAGGTGGTGTTTGAATTCTTTTAATACTATTGGAAGGCGTGATTGGCGGTAAAAACGAATACACTGATTCACCCCCATTTGAAACTATCGATGAAGCAGATGAATAGACATTATTGGGTTTCCTAGGGGTACCAGGCTGGTTGTTGCTTCCAGTATTACTATTTTGAAATGATGAAATAGTATTATTAGCTGATGACATTAGACTGTTTGATTGTGTTTTAGGAAGAAGTAAATGTTGATGAGGAGGTAGTGCAATTTGATGTTGATTCTGATTTTGAATTTGAATTTGCGGTGTTTGCTTTATAATCACAGGTGTTGGCAAGCCTCTCATTTTACATAATTCATCTAATAGTTGGCTAGTGTTTGGTCTTAATTTCGGATTTGGCACAAGTATCTTTGCAATAACATTTTTCAGTCTTGCACTATAGATTGGTTGTGCTGGAAAAGAATAAATACAATTCAAAATAGCATAATCACCACCACCACCATTACCATTACCATTGATATTATTTTGTTCAAACGGAGTTGTGAAGTAACATAATTTGTAGAGCAAAACACCAAGAGCCCAAACATCCGATTTTTCATCAATTGAGTCACCTTTATAAAGATCTAACATTTCTGGAGACCTATATTGGGGTGTTGTGTTTTTCATAATATCATCTTGTAAAATTTGAAATTGTTCTATATTCTTCGGAGGATTTAGAGGAGCAGAACTTGAGCCAAAATCACATAGCTTGTATACACCATTCTCTGATAACAATACATTTTCAATTTTAATATCTCTATGGACAATTGGAGGATTCAATGAATGCATATAAGCAACGGCCTCTGTAACTTGGGAAATAATAGATAAAATTTCCTGTTCATTAAGTCTATTTACTAGCCTTGTATTCATAAAATCAATTAAGCCACCCTTTGCACAATATTCCATTAAAACTAACACCTCATATCCCCTACCATTTGAAGATCTTGAAGCGTTAGAGTCAATATATGAAACAATATGAGGTTTACCACGTAACTTACGCATGGCATCAACTTCCATTCTAAGAATATTCAGTGAAGGTTTATCAGGAACGACAACCCTTTTAAGACAAGCAATTGATGAACTATTTGCATTTGGTGTTATTGAACATAGATATACTTGAGCAAACCCTCCATGAGAAAGATACCTCGTTATAACGGCCTGATGCGCACCAACGGTAAGCCTGGTTCCAGGATTAAATGCATTGGCAGGCGGTACCATTGAACTAATGAATTACAGTATTAGACTGTCGTATGTTAAATAAACAAATATATATTCAACCAACTATACATCTAAAAAAAATACTTGACGGCAAAAAACTCAAGTTCCCAACATATAAGCCTGCTTACCTAATCAAGTACTATGGGATCATCAACATCACCTTGACCCTCTGGAAACACGTATCCATCTGGTTTGAACGATAAAACAGCATTTTGATAATCATTTAAATGCACCCGTTGTGTTTCTTGAGCATCAGGCGATGCTGGAAGAGGAATATCTCCCATAAACATCCCAGGCTCAGCATCATATTCTCCTAAGTCCAATAAGTTGTCAATTACATTGTCTAAACCGGTATTAACAGCAGGTCCAAAAGTAGATATTTGCTGCTCATGTTCTTCTTCTTTAATTACAGGAGGTGTTATCATTGGTGGTTGTAGTGACACTGGCGGTGGCGGTATTATTCTTGTAGTATTATCATTTTTATCATTAATAGGTATATCAACTTTAATTATTTCTGGATCAAAGTCCTCATCATCAGAATCCAATGTAACTAATTCTATTTTCTTTGTTTCAATTTGTTTTTCTATGTGCACCTTGAGTTCATTTTCTTTTCTAACCCATCTCCACTTACCACTTTGTAACATATTAATCTCTAAGTTTTCAATTTCTTCAAAATTTGGTTCTAGTTTAACGTCTTGGATCAAATCGCACAATTCGCCAACGACATAAACATCCCCTGGCTGATTGATATTAAATTCCATATTACATATAGGACAACAAAAATAGTTGAGTTCATTATAATACTTCTTCTTTTCTCCTAATTGTTTCATTTTTAATTTATATTCATATTGTACAGTTATTTTATTATATTCCTTACTAGATCTTGGGGGTCTTTTGGAATCTTGCAAAATTGCCATTACATTAACTTCTCCTGGGTATCTTGTAGCATTGGAATATCGTCGAACAATTATTTTGAATGGTTTCAAATGGTTCATTAATAAAAATGAATCATAGTCGAAGCATTCATTATGGGAACAAAATCTTGATCTTAAAGGCGTTATCAATCTTGTACCACTAACTGGATCCATTAATGTTAACATAATTGATTCTTCAACAATATCCATATCATCTTCCTCACCATTTTGATTATTTACTATATCTATATAGTCCGGTTGCGTTGGCATCGTATGAATCAGATGTCTATTCAGTGGATGTTTTAACCTGACTTTTGGCTTTGGTTTTGGTTTAATAACAGTTTTTTCTATTGGTTTAACTACTGTTTTAACTATTGATTTCACTGGATCCTGTTTCTTCTTTATTATCAACTTTGCTGATTTAATAATAACTTTAAACTCACATGCAGTTTGTAAAACAGACAGTATCGGGGTATTTATTTGTAACATTGGTGGGTTTTTAAACAAGGCCTTTAATAGATCGTCGTCTTCTTCATCAAAAATATCATCATCATTTTCCTCTTGAATTTTATTTTCATCAACATTTTGCTTAAGTTCTATACCTATATCAATTTGATTATTTTGTTTTGCTAGTGGACAAAGTCTTAACCTATGACTACCGTTTAAAGAATATGCTTCTATTTTATGACTAGCCATATCTTTTTATTTGGTATGTGCTGATATATAATCCCTATCACTTATCTTTTTTGTATCTAAAGATTTATTTTTTTTTGTTTGCAAAATAGTCAGGTATAAACTAACAATATTCTCTTAAAATAAAGTAGCAGCTAACACAAGTAATGATATTCAAAAGAAAAAGAGGATTTAAATCGGAAGAAAAAAGAAAGGAAAAAGAGCTTTGAAATCCAACCTTGAGGTATAAATTTTCAGCTCCCACTTTGATTATATCAACACCTTTCTTTTTAACAAAAAACATTGAAAGAAAATGAAACTTTGTATTCTTTTAGGCTTCTTAGGAATGGCAATGGCACACGGAATTAACCATGTTCCTAGTTCGTTAGACTTTTTTGGAACTTCAGTGAATTTCTCCGTTGAAAAATCGGGTAGTTTTCTACTCTCTTATATATTTGATAAATTGTTTCCGTTTGGACCTGCTGGTAATGCATTATTAGCAACAACTTATATTAGTGGTCCTCCTAATTTGATATTAGCGTTAATTCCAGCTGATATTGAAATGAATTCTCTTTCTCTTTTAGTTTCCTTTGCTGTTGGTGGATTATTGGGTGATGTGTTTTTGCATCTTTTACCACAAACTTTCACTGGTCAAAAAATTGATATTGTTGTCAATGGGGATAATTATGTTGTTATTAATGAGACTAGAAGTTTGGTTCTTGGTCTTGGTATGTTTGTTGGATTTTTATTGTTCTTTATTATTGATAAATCATTGAGAATACTTCAACATGAAAAGGGCGAAGACAACTCTCATTCCCATTCTCATAGTAAAGTTGAAGAAAAGCAAGAAGATTCAAGTAGTGGTATAAAAACCTCTGTTTATTTGAATTTAATTTCCGATTTTACCCACAATATTACTGATGGTTTAGCAATTGCATCTTCATTTTATATCTCTAAAAATGTTGGATGCACAACTGCTATTGCAACTTTCATGCACGAAATTCCTCATGAAGTTGGTGATTTTGCTTTATTAATTCAAGGTGGTTTCAGTAAATGGCAAGCTATGAATTCACAATTTATTACCGCCTTAGGTGCTTACTTGGGTACCGTTATTGGTATTATATTACAAGAGCAGTTAGCAGACGCTACAGCTGCGACAAATACCAACCTTTGGGGAAGTGGGTTAGCATTAGCTGATTTAACATTACCATTTACAGCTGGTGGGTTTTTGTACATTTCTTTTTCGGTGATCCCAGAGTTATTGGAAGTGGATAGCAACAATAACAAATGGCAAGAGTTGAGAAGAATGATGATGCAGTTATTCTGGCTCTTGGTTGGTATTGGGTTGATGGTGTTGATAGCTTTAAGTGAAGAGTAGGCGTGTGCTGAGCATTGAAGCAATTCCACCTTTGTGTTATCTAATCGCTCATTTGGATCAACTCCTTTGAATATAACATTCTTTTTCTTTTCTTTGTATAAGTTGTAGACAGGAACATGAAATACACGTTTGAATGGCATGGCGAAGCATCCTGTGTATCCGTATGCACCAGTGGTGATGACTGGGTCCAGCACCATCCGCTTAGGAAAGCAGGAGCAATGTTTTATACAGTTACTCTAGAAGTTAAACCTAGAAGTGAATATAAGTACATAGTTGATGGATTGTGGATTGTCGACGAAAATTCAAGTGTTATTAAACACGAGGATGGTGTTGTTAACAATGTAATCGAAGAAGAGGACTGGTTAGATATTGATCATTTTGATCTCAGTAATAATGACCCCCTTCTATGTTCGGTTGTAAATAAGTCACGTTCCGGTAAGTGGTGGACCGCAATTAATACACTGTGGTGGTGATTGATAGAGGATATAGATAGGTGAATGAATACGTAGGCATTCGGACAGCAAAAGTGTCACTGAGTTTGGCGTTTGATTTAGATTAGTGGCGTTTGAGATTCCATAGATATTGGAAAAAGAAAGCAAGGAGGAGTAATTAAAAATGTGTCTTATATACTAGAAGATATATATAGATAGATAAATAGATAGATAGGTATTAAAGAGTTGATCTCCAAGTTGATCTTGAGTTTAGAACGTCCCAAGATGTGGTATTCGCCTTCAATGGTACTAATTTGTGTTCTTTGTTGTCCTTGCTGATGACCCAGCGGGCATTGCGGACTACTACGTTCTTGACAGGTGTGGGTTTTGAAAACTTGAGTTTTCCTACCAAGAGGACTGCGAGTAAAATAACCACGGCAACAGGCGCATACGTAAATGATGCTGATGTCATGTCTACAATATTGTTCAATCTCTAGAGTATTCTTCTGCTATCAAACACCTAGCTCTTAGACCTCTTCACGCTACTCTGAAACAGCCCTTGTACTCCAAGAGGTCTTCTTTCTTTTTCGTTTCTCTCGCTGCTGCCAGAAAAATGCTCTAAACTTGCTCATGGCCTTTGTGAAGGCAATTGCCTATTGTAATCAAAGCACCGACCCACGCTCCTTTAATAACACTCCCGTAATCATTCTACGAAATTCTTTTTATTAAGACTATAAAAGGAGATCATTATACACATTCATTAAGTGCAATGAATTCCAATTGGCTTCTAATACCAACAAATTCATTACTTCAGGTATCCAATATGTTATCAACACTAACTACTAGAACACTCCGTGTTCCAAACCCCTTACTCGTTGCTCGGTATGTGTCAACTACAAGAAAGGGTTCTTCTAATATTACCACTGCAACACCGATTGTAGTCAGTACCCCACCTGCGTTTAAGAACACTAAAATGGTTCGGTTAACAACTAAAGATGAAGCTGGAGAAGATGCATTTATTACACCACCTGCTTTTAAACATCCACAATATGATAAGGAAGAAATGCATGCAATAAAGTTTGAGCATAGGCCAGTAAACTCATTCCGAGATGCATTGACATTCCATTTTATGAGATATTTGAGAACTTCCTTTGATTGGTTTACTAACTATAAAGAACCTCATAACGATAAAGAAGCCATTGCCATTGCTAACAGTAGTGCAAGAATGACACTAGAAAAATGGCTAACTAGATTTATTGTTTTAGAATCTGTTGCTGGTATTCCTGGTTCTGTTGCTGGGTTTATAAGACATCTGCATTCTCTTAGAATGTTTAGAAGAGATATGGGTTTTATTGAAACACTTCTTGATGAAGCTTACAATGAAAGAATGCATTTACTAACTTTTCTTAAAATGGGTAAACCGACTTTAAGAACTAGGGTTATGTTATGGTTTGGCCAAGGTTTGTTTGCAAATTTCTTCTTTTTTGCCTATATCTTTTCACCAAAAACTTGTCATAGATTTGTTGGCTATCTTGAAGAGGAAGCTGTTTCAACATATTCTCGTTGTATTAGAGATTTAGAACTCGGTCTTTGTCCTAAACTAGCAGAACATGAGATTCCTCAAATTGCAAAAGATTATTGGCATTTGCCTAAAGACGCAAGAATGTATGATTTAATTCAGTATATTAGAGCTGATGAAGCTAAACACAGGGAAGTTAACCATACATTTGCCAATCTAGATCAAAATGGTAAAGATAGAAATCCATTTGCCCTTCATATTGATTCTGATAAACCACAACCAGGTCCAACCTTAAAGCACCACAAAGCTGCTGGTTGGGAAAGAAAGGATTTAATCCTTTGAACCCTTTATATCCCAATATAAATAAAGCATCTGCTGTCTCATATTCTTAAACAAACCGTCCAGCCGTTTTCTTTCACAAACACATATATATGCATCTATGAAAATTGCTTATAAAATTCTTGTATAAATGATATTTAGTTATTTTTCTATCCTCTTTTTTTAATAAAATTAATTTCTTATGGTTATAATACATCTGAGCAGACTGAGCATTATTTCTTAAATAGGAAATTTCTGATGACTCAAACGCCGCGGTTAACGGACGTATTCCCTTGAGATATCCGATTTTGGACATGAGTTTTTCACCCCTAATGAAAATTCATTTCTTCTTCTTGTACTTTTTTTTCAATTGTTAACAAAAAAACATCTGAATAAATAATGTTAAGAACTGCCCTCAGAAGAGCATACACCACTTCCGCTGCTAAGAAACTCACTATTGGTTTAATCCCTGGTGATGGTATTGGTAAGGAAGTTATCCCAGCTGGTAAGCAAGTTCTTGAATCATTATCTTCATCTCATAACTTAAAATTCAATTTCATTGATTTAGAAGCTGGTTTTGAATTATTCCAAAAAACAGGTACTGCTTTACCTGATGCCACTGTTGAAGCTCTTAAGACTCAATGTGATGGTGCTCTTTTTGGTTCCGTTTCTTCACCTTCTGTTAAGGTTCAAGGTTACTCTTCTCCAATTGTTGCTTTAAGAAAGAAAATGGGACTTTATGCTAATGTTAGACCAGTCAAGTCCGTTGATGGCATTGGTAGACCAGTTGATATGGTTATTGTTAGAGAAAACACTGAAGATTTATACATTAAGGAAGAAAGAATCTTCGAAAAAGATGGTTACAAGGTTGCTGAAGCTATTAAAAGAATTTCTGAACCAGCTACCAGAAGAATTGCTAAAATTGCCTACGAAATTGCTCTTCAAAGACAAGCCATCAGAGATTTAGGTTCTAAATCAATTCACTCTTCTCCATCTGTTACTGTTGTTCACAAATCTAACGTTCTTTCAGTTTCAGATGGTTTATTCAGAGAACTTTGTAAAAAGGTTTACCAAGAAACTCCTGAATTCCAAGCTGTTGAATACAAGGAACAAATTGTTGATTCCATGGTTTACAAGATGTTTAGAGATCCACAAGAATTTGATGTTGTTGTTGCTCCAAATCTTTACGGTGATATTCTTTCTGATGGTGCCGCTGCTCTTGTCGGTTCCCTTGGTGTTGTCCCATCTGCTAACGTTGGTGATAACTTTGCAATTGGTGAACCATGTCATGGTTCTGCTCCTGATATTCAAGGTAAGGGTATTGCTAACCCAATTGCTACCATTAGATCCACTGCTCTTATGTTAGAATTTATGGGATACTCTCAACCAGCTGCTGAAATTTACTCAGCTGTTGATGCCAACTTAGCTGAAGATCAAATTAAGACTCCTGATTTAGGCGGTAAGTCTTCCACTCAACAAGTCATTGATGATATTGTTAGAAGATTATAATAATTTCTCTTTCTTGTGAATGATTTAGAAAATAAAAATATAATTATTTATATATTTGACTATATATATAATGCTTTAATGAAGATTTTGTTTTAGATTTTCCTTTGGAAACTAACAGCGAAGAATCCAATACCACCGTCAACTTTTGGTATTGTCCTTACACAAGCATCTGAGAGTTGTTCTGCACTCTGATCAAATTTCATATTTTTGAATGGCTCTAAATGTCCTCTTCTTGGCCATTTAGGTAAAACATCATTTTTGTTGCTAACTTTCCAACCCATTGACTTTATTTCTTCGTCTTCTAGTAATGTTCTCACAACATTTTCATTTTCTTCTTCATGAACTGAGCATGTACTGTATACTACTTTTTTAACGTTTGGGAATTTCATCGAATGTTTAACAATTCTAGCTTGAAACTTACTTAAGTTTTCTAACCTTTCACTTAACTTTTCACCTGAATCTCTTTCATCTTGTTCATCAAATGCTCTACCAAAAATACCACTACCAGAACAAGATGGGTCCACAACAATACCAGTAATTTCTGGAAAATCTAGCGGATTGGTATCTGTAAAATCACAATGTTGGATAGATATGCATTTTAATCCGCCTGCTTTTTCAACCATCATTTTAATAATATTAATTCTTTTATTGTCTTTTTCAAATGCAGTAATTGATTTTGGTTCCCCATTCAAAATTGAAGCTAAATGTGTCGTCTTATTACCAGGAGCCGCACATGCATCAATAACTTTATCAACACCTGCTTTTGGGTTCAAAATAAATGCAGGGAAACATGAGGCTCTATCTTGAATAATAACACGACCATTTTTATATGCATCAGTACTAGTTAATTTTTCTCTCGGATGAATACCAAATAAGTTTGGAATATATTCATCATGATAAATAACACCAGTACTCTTAACTTCGTCTAAAGATTCAACCTTTGTTAAATGTTTAAATTCGTTCAATAATGATTTTGTTGAAGTTTTTAGTAAATTTGTTCTAAACCATCTGACAGGAGTATCATCATCTTCAATCAAATCTTGTAAATCTTTGACTCCGTGTTTAATTTTTATTCTAACAACTGCAGCTTCTAATCTGGGTTTATTCTTAATGATTAAATCTTTCCAAACATGTTGTTTACTTTGGATCCTCTTAGATTTTGAAAAAACTAAATCATGAACCAACATCATAGCAATATCTTCGGACATCTTTGCTTTCTTTGCATCATCCATTATATGCGTTTTTTTCAAAATATACTGTAAAAATGGTTTAAATTTCAATGTTGAAGACACCAATGCAAATATATGCTTTGGATTTGACTTCAAATGCTTTGCTTTTGCCGTTTCAAAAACCCTAGCTTGTAAAGTTCCTTTTCCTGGTTTCATAAACTGTTCAGATTCCTTGTAAACTTGCATCCTAACTCGTTAATAATACTAGTTCTATTTTTACTAAATGAAAAGCAAAAAAAATAAAAATTTCAAATTTATGGAGTTTACACTTACATGGGAAAAACCCTTAGTACAAAACTTTCTCCCTCAAAACAACGAAGAAGTTTAACCGGTTTTGTGTGCTTTTAGTGACTTATAACAAAGAGATAGCGAGACAACTACACATTGTAACAATCAACTACGGGGATTAATAAAAGAAGCCATGAACACTGCTGTAAAGGAACAACATACCAATTCTAATGGTTCACCCATCATCAAAACTGAAGGTTTACCATCTTCCCTAAATAATATCAACAATAATCAATTTTTAAATAAAAAAAAACCACTAATTAAAGCAAATTTAAATTATATACCCTTGAAAACTGGTCTTGTTTATGACGTTCGGATGAGATACCATGCTAAAATCTTTACTTCCTATTTTGAATATATTGACCCTCATCCTGAAGACCCAAGAAGAATTTATCGTATTTATAAAGTTTTAGCAGAGAATGGGCTTATCCAAGATCCAAATTTACAAGGTGTTGATGAGTTAGGTGAATATATGTTGAAGCTTCCAATAAGAGAAGCCACTAGAGAAGAAATTTTAAGAGTTCATACAGAAGAACATTTGAATTTTATTGAATCAACTCAAAAGATGAATAAAGAACAATTGCTAAAGGAAACGGAAAAAGGTGATTCTGTTTACTTTAACAATGATTCCCTTTTAAGTGCTAAGTTAAGTTGTGGTGGTGCAATCGAAGCCTGTAAAGCTGTTGTTGAAGGTCGTGTTAAAAATGCATTGGCTATTGTAAGACCACCTGGACATCATGCTGAACCTGATTCACCAGGTGGCTTTTGTTTATTTTCAAATGTTGCTGTTGCTGCTAGTGCCATTTTAAAACAATACCCAGAGTCTGTTAGAAGAATTGTTATCTTAGATTGGGATATTCATCACGGTAATGGTACTCAGAAGGTATTTTATAATGATCCAAGAGTTCTCTATATCTCATTACATAGATATGAACAGGGTAAGTTTTATCCGGGAACAACAGAAGGTGGTGCCGATAAAGTGGGTGAAGGTAAAGGTGAAGGTTTTAATGTTAATATTCCTTGGCCCATTGGCGGAGTTGGTGATGCTGATTACATTTATGCTTTTAGAAAAGTAATTTTACCAATTTGTCAGGAGTTTAATCCTGACTTAGTTATTATTTCTTCAGGATTTGATGCTGCTGATGGCGATGTTATTGGTGGTTGTCATGTTAGCCCATCAGGGTATGGTCACATGACCCACTATTTAAAAAGTTTGGCGAAGGGTAACTTATGTGTCGTCTTAGAAGGTGGATACAATTTGGATTCAATTGCCAAATCTGCTTTGAGAGTTACAAAAGTTTTATTAGGTGAACCACCTGAATTGCTAGAAAAAGTGATACCGAAAACAGAAACAATTGAAGCAATTTCCGATGTTATCAAAATACAATCAAGGTATTGGAATACTTTAAAACCAGGTTATTATGGATTAGATTACACATTACCTACTAATGTATCAAACTATGAAGAATTGACAAAAACGTCAAATGATCCATCTTTTATTGAAGTATCTCAATCAAATACTAAATTAAATGACGCAGTTAGAGATTATGAACGATCAAAATTATTTGAAAAATTTAAATTCATCAGTTTGCCAGTTATATCAGATCGTAAACCAAAGTCACCATCATATGAATCAAGTATTATTTGTTCTCCTGACATTTACACAAATGATAAAATACTTGTTATCGTTCATACACCTTCACGTATATGGGCTCGTCAAGATCCAGTTACTGGTGATTTAGATCCATATACAGCTGTTTATGTTGATGAATCACATAAATTTATTGATTGGGCAATTAAAGAAAAGTACGGTATTATAGATATTAATATACCACCAACATTAACAGGCAATACCGATTCTGAATATAATAATATTAACACTGTTCAGGATATGGTTATATATATATGGGATAATTATATTCAATATTTTAATTCACCTAAAATGGCATTTATTGGTATTGGGGAAGCATATAATGGAATTGTTCATTTATTTGGTCATAGAGATGTTAGAAATTTAGTTAAGGCCAACATTAATTTTATTGATAAATCAGTTTCACTCAGAGCAATAGTTTCAAGTATTGATGAATCAGTTATCGATTGGTACTTTAGAAATTCACTTATATTTACAAGTCCAAAACATTCTTGCTGGGGCGACACAGAAAAAAAGAGACCACGTAAAAAGTATGGACGCGTTTTAAAAGCAGATGTAGAACATTTGGATATGATCATCAATGAACGCTTTGAAGAGTCTTGTGAATTTATTTCTGATTCTATTGAAGATTATGATTCAGAATCTGAACCAAGTGAATAATCTCTGCATTTGTTTTTTTAAATAGTTTCTAAGTTTTAAGGTTAATGTTATTCGTTTATACAACAAATATATAAATTTATATGTTGTATTTTAGATAAAATAAAAGTATTTGTTTTGTGTTAGTGGTATTTATTCAAATAATATTGAAAAATATTTTTTTTTATTATTTGACATACAATTTTTTTTATTAAAATGGAAAACAAACAAAACAGCCAAATGGAGATGTTAGAAAAGCAACTCAACGAGCTTAAAGAAACACGCAATAATCTTAAGAAAGAACTTGATCTAAATGAAGTCCATGGAGAGATAAAAATCACTTTGAAAACATATCAAAATGAGCTTGATGAGTATATCAAAAACTTACATATTTACAATGAAACAAAGGATGCTTGTATGAACCTGATTAAAATGATAGCACTACAAAAAAATGTTACAATTGGGGAAGTAATGGACGATGTTGTAGCATCTGAAGAATAAACGAATCAAAAGTGCCATATTTTATTTGAAGGTTTTTTTTCGTGATAGTAGGATGCTGATAAACAAAATAATGAATAGTATTGATCCGCAAACAAGAACCTCACTGGGCAATTTAACTAGAAAACATTTAATAAATTTGCAAGCATAATGCTTGTTACAATTTATTATTAAAAGACCAATTGTTATATTATATTACTGAGCCAAAGTGTTGATGCTTTTAAATTTTCAGTAGAATGGAAAATCTTTTTTTTTTTTCATTTTATTTGCGTACTAGTAATCCTTTTTATTTGAATCAGGAAAAAACATATTATGGCACGTCCAAATAGAGAGATTTTAACTGGAGGTAAAAGGTATAAAGATTCTAAAAGATCTAAGCATAGAGTTGATGAAGTTTCATTTGATGCAGAATCTAGGACATCATATCTTACAGGATTTCATAAAAGAAAAGTTGAAAGAAAGAAAAATGCACAAAAGCATGCTGAAGAAATGGCTAAGAAGGATAGAATTGAAGAGAGAGCACGAATTAGAGAAGAAAGAAAAGAACAAATTAGAAAGAAGTTAGATGAAATGAAAGCAGCTATGGAATTAAATCCGTTTTTGAAACATGACGATAGCTCAGATGATGAGAGTAGTACCGAAGATAAGAAAGACAAAAAGAAAAAAAGTGTTGGATGGGGTGCCGATAGTTCAGATGAAGAAGAGAAACCATGGGAAGGAATTAAAGAAGATAATGAAACAGAAGAAAACGAAAAAGAAAATAGTTCAGATGAAGATTCAAATTCTGTTAAGTCAATATTAAAGAAACAAGTTTATGAAATCGATACAATAGATGCACCTGTTGTTGGTCACTCTGAAGTTGTTATCGAGTCTCTTGAAAATCCAAGTTCCTCTGTTACACCTTACATGAGCTTAACAACTGTTGCAGAGCATATGCATGTTGATTTAGATAAATCTGGTGAAGTGTTAGATGAAAGCATTAAAAGGGCAAAGAAGTATGCAAGATTATTGGGTGTTTCTGGAGCTAAGCCAGAACAAGAAAAGCCTAAACAAAAAAAGAAAAAATTCAGATACTTGAGTAAAGCTGAACGTAAAATTAGAACCACTAAGGAAAGAGCTGTTGCCGCAAAACGGTCACCAAGGTCAAAATATGAAAAAAAGTAACTAAAATGATTCCTTTTTATAAAAGTTTGTTTTTTCTAGTTAATATAATCTATATATAAAGAACAGGGATGTATGCATTTATTGATAAATATTTTGCAACTCAAATTCTTCAGAAGTAGCTTTCATTTTGATAAATTCAGTTTCAACCTTAACGAAAACCCATATCCATCTTCTAAATATTTCCAATAATTGAGTTATAAAGGCTCCAAGTTCTGTCGTGAATAAAATAATCATTATTGAACCAAACCAAGAGGATGAAGTTGATTCATTATAAACAACTTTAAAAATCCAGATAAATCTTAGTTGAAAATCAATTGCGATTGCTAAAAGATAGAAGTTGATGTTGTAAATCATCTTGTTTCTCAAAATCGGTATATTTGTATAACCTGATAAATATTTGTAAAAGAAGCCAAAATTCCAGTCATTACTTATATCCCAAAAAAATGAATAAGAAGAATTGATTAAACTAAAAAAAATCCAGGGCTTATCTGTTTGTAAATAGCCAATTCTTTTTAAGATTAAACAAAGAGTTGGAAAAAATGCAGTTGAGTATTTAATTGCATTGTAAAAATGTGTTTTATTTTGATACTTACTAATTTTATATTCATGAATACATTGACTTAATCTTAACATGGAAGGAAAATTTGCCAACAATAAATCCAAATTGTAAATCTCCATATGATTTCTTGATATTTCACCAGTATTTAAAGGTAGTGATTCTAAACCTAAAAATAAACTTGAAATATAAACAAAAAAATCAATTATAGTTTTGTTATAAGACGTCAAAGTATCCGTTAATAAAATATCATTATTTCTAATATCTATATTAATATCACCTTTAATAACCCTTTTAATCGTTTGTGCAAGTCGCTGTCCTTCAATTGATACATTATTTTCATCTGAAAAATACAATGGATTGCAGAGAATGAAAATCGTAAATGATATCGCAAATAATGGAAACCAATTTAATAACGGTGCATTTAACTTATTGGAACAAAAAAATAAGTAAACTGAATAGTTTAAAATATTGCTGATGGTTATTTTGACAAGAGTGGCTTTTGTGTTGACAGCCATTTTGTTAATATTAACATCAGGGTGTGTAAGTTTTAAAACGAATGGAAGATCAATTTGAAAATGTTTACAAGTTAAAATATTGATATACCAGAATAAAATACCTATATTAACTAACAATACCACCCTATACGGCAGTGGTAGAATCTCTAACAAGTACTTACTATCCAACATATGCCAATATATGGAATAATCAGCAGTTCCTGGGATCTTTACTTTTTTTTTCTGGTTTAAAGAAGAACAAGAGGTTCTAAAGTTGACGTTTTTGGCGTGTCTGTTTTAGTCTCAACACATAAATTAATGGTTAAAGAAGTTTAACATTTTAATGGCGATAATAGTGCTAGTTAAATTGTCATTTTACTACGAATTTATCAAGGTATTTAAAGAAACGCATAAGAGAACAAATCTATCAGAATTTTCAGTGTGTTTGGCTATAGAAGTCGAATCGGTCATTATGTCTCCGCTTGGGGCGACAACTTGTCATCACAGAAATGTTTCAGCATGCTGTATTTACATAACAAAAACAAAAGAGGATTACTTCTGTCATCGTGTTGACAACAAATTAGCAATTTTTCTTTGTAGTTTTTATTATGTTTGGAAAGACAAAGTGGTGATAGGAAAGAAAAAAAATTTTAACGTTTCCCATTTAAATATCATTGAGAGATTGAAGGGCTCAGGAGGGTTTCTCTTCATAGTGAAAAATACTACAAGAGGAAAGATGCCCATTATATGTAGATGGAGAAAGGATGGATCTCAATATACCTTCAATGATCTACTTGATCTCAACGCAAAAGACAGGGCTTGGAAGTCACCTTTATCATGTATATGTCATATTGATATGAACGCCTTCTTTGCACAGTGTGAACAGATTAGACTAGGGTTATCACCAGAAGATCCAGTTGTTTGTATTCAATGGTCAACAATAATTGCAGTGTCGTATTCTGCCCGGGAATATGGCATCAACAGAATGGATAGGTTAGAAGAAGCTAAGTTAAAATGTCCTCATTTAATATTGGCACACACTGCTGTTTTTAAACGTGGACAACCAGTTTGGAAATACACTGATTATTTACCTAGCCCGACTGACCATAAGGTATCATTAGATCCATACAGAAGAGAAAGTAGGAAAATCATGAAATTGTTTCAAGAAAATTGTGACCTAACAGAAAAGGCTAGTGTTGACGAATGTTTCTTGGATTTAGGTAGACTAGTATTTGAAAGGATAAATAAAATGTTTCCAAGATTGCTTGATGATATAAATGATTTAAATGACAAGCTACCTAATTTAGATTTGTTGTCTTCCGACTTGGAGTATGAAGGTTATATCATACCAAAAATGGGTGATAAAGAATCACAATCACAGTCTTCATTAGGCGAAAAAGGTGAATTTATTGTTGATGACTGGGATGATTTGATAATGCTTATTGGTTCTAACATATGTTTTGAATTAAGAATGAAAGTTAAAGATCAGTTAGGTTATTTTACTTCGGGTGGTGTAGGTAGAGTAAAAACTATTGCGAAATTAGCCAGTGATTATAAAAAACCTGACCAACAAACTGTTGTAAGGAATGGATCTATCTCCAACTTTCTTAGTAATTTTGATATTACTGATTTTTGGTCTTTAGGCGGTAAAATTGGCCATTATGTTAAGGGTAAATTAGGTGATGCAGACGTAATAAAAAAACTAAGAACTGAATTTGATTCTCCTTATGATTTGTATGATGTATTTGATAATGATAAGGAATTATGTGAGCGCTTATTTAATATAGTTAGAGGTGAACTTAAAGCCCCGTTAGAGCCAAAATCAATGTTGAAGTCAATGGGTGCAAATAAAAATTTTAGAGGTAAAGCAGTTTCCAACACCCAAGGTTTAATGCCATGGTTAGAAGTTTTTATTGGTGAGTTAGTTTTAAGATTGCAGGAATTAGATGAGGAATTAGATACTGTTATCAGGCCTACAAAATTAACATTTGGTATACGAAGTCATATTGGCTCATCTTTTTATACAAAACAATGTACAATTAACGCTAGCGTGAAGGTTTATGATCAATTGCATATACTCTTTCGTGAGAATTCCTTGAAACTTGTTACTGAAATGGAAAGGACATGGCAAAAGGAAAGACCAGGGATAAAAATGTACCCTATTACCAATGCCAGCTTAAGTGTAAGTGGGTTAAAAGAATGCAGTAATGTTAACACATTAGATGATCTTATGGGAAACGTTAAAAAACGTATTAGAGCAACACCATTACCCGAGGAAGTTGAAGAAAAACCGTTAAAGAAAGGTACATTGGATCATATGATAAGTTCACGTGAAGATTCTAAAGAAAAAAGCAAGGATAAATTATTTAATGAACCAAATAAGATTGAGGAAAAGAACCAATCCTTAACTGAGTATTGTGAAAAATGTAAAGAAGTGATTTCTATTGAGAAATGGACATCACATCAAGATTTTCATTTAGCTTTAGAATTAGATTCCAAACTAAACAAAGACTTTGAAGAAAGTTTAGCAGATGAAATGTTTCGAAAGAAGAAAAGGAAAACACTAAAAGGGCAATCAGTTTTACCATTTTGTAAATAAAGTATGTGTAATATATTATATTTTATAAAGTAAATGAACAAATTTTAGTTTATATTAGAAAATCTAAAAATATTAAATATGGGGGGAGTAGTGGCGTAAGCATTATATGATAAAGATACAAAGAAAAAAAAGTGTAGATCATGATAACATTAAAGATTTGAAGTTAATTCATAATAGTATTATTTTAGACTTCATCTTGGACAACAGGTTCCTTTTCTTCAACTTCGGCGTTTCTGAACTTCTTCATGAAAGCCAAACCTGGAGTGTAATTTCTGTACAGATCATCAACTTCTTCCAATGAAAGACCCTTAGTTTCTGGGACAAATGCAAAGACAAAGAAGAATGAGAAAAGAACACAACCGAAGAAAACAAAACCGTAAGCAAAGTGAATAGCGTTAACAATAAATGGAGTGAAGAAAGCAATTAAGAAACCCCACATCCAGTTAGCAGCAGTAGCAATGGCCATACCCTTAGATCTAATTCTAGTTGGGTAAGTTTCAGAAGTGACAACATAAGCACCTGGAGCCCAACTAATAGCGAAGAAGAAAATGAAGAAACATGAAAGGAAAATCATAGCATTACCGACTGGCTTTCTAGCTTCAGAACCGTAACCATCAACGTAAAGATCCTTAACACCAATACAAGCGTAAATTAACAAACAGATACCCATACCAGCAGCACCACCCATAAGGACCATTCTTCTACCGAACTTATCAACAGTGTAAAGAGCTAAGAAAGTAGAAGCAAAGTTAACAATACCGAAAATAATAGCAGTTTGGAAAGAATCATCTAAACCAATAGACTTGAAAATAGAAGTACCATAGTAGAAGAAATAATTGTTACCAGTCAATTGTTGTAAAGATTGTAACATAACACCGACGAATAATCTGTAGAAAATCTTTGGTTGACCATGGATCAATTCACCCCAGGAAGCATTACCTGCAAGCTTTTCGGATTCAATACCAGCAACAATCATTTCAATTTCTTCAGCGACGAAAGCAGAGTTAATATCAACCTTGTTGGCTCTAGCAATAGAAACCTTAGCTTCTTCAATATTATCAGCTTCAGCAAGATATCTTGGGGATTCAGGAGTAAAAGTCATACCAACAATCATGAATAAAGCCCATGCGAAAGACAGACCCAATGGAATTCTCCATTGTCTAGAATCGTTATAGTTGTGGTAAGTACCGTAAGTAGTACAGTAACCAAGGAAAATACCAGCAGTAATCATCAATTGGTAACAAGAAACTAAAGTACCTCTGATAGCCTTAGGAGAAGTTTCAGAAATAAACATTGGAGCTAAGACAGAGACAGAACCAACAGCAATACCGGAAATAATACGACCAATGAAATATTGAACCCATGATTTAACAGAAGCAATTTGAATAACGATACCAACAATGTAAACACACATAGTGTACATCAAACCCTTCTTACGACCGTACATATCACCAGTCTTACCAAGAGTAATACCACCAATGGCACAACCGACATTGAAAATAGAAACCATCAAACCAACTCTGACCTTAGAAAGGTACTTGTGGCTTTCACCATTAACTGGACCGGACCATTGACCGAATCTGTCAATAAAGTCAGGCATGTTGACGAAACCAGAAATGGTACCGGTATCCCAACCGAAGACGAAACCACCAAAGGCGATAAGAGAACAAAGGAAACCGGCACCCAAGTAAGCAGAATAGTCTTTCTTACCTGAAGCTGGTTCAACAGGAGGAGTGTTTAAGGAGTCATGATCCTTAACAGAAACATCTAACGATGACATAATGTTTTATTAGAGAAGTAGTAAATGTGTTTAATGAGGAAAGAATACTAATGGCATAATCTTTTGTGGGGTGGGGGAGATGGTCTTTTTATATTTGAAAAATGTCATAAGTAACCTGTTTAGCGAAATAGCTTTCCCGCAAAAAAACTTTTCATAAAAAGAAACAACATAATAAGAAAAGTTGAAAGTTTTTTTCCGGGCGGAGAATCTTATGTTTTTTCCCATCGATTCTCAAAAGGTAAACAAAAAGAAACGCAGCGCTATCGGAAAAATACCAGCACTGGTTACCCCCAAGAATTCGACGACCACTTATAGATGTTAACATTGTATCTTTTGTAATCAAAACATATCTATCTAGAGACCTTTCTATCTTGTTCACCGGAATTTACTGCACCATAATCCTTAATTTAATGGCAGAGCTAGAGCCTCTTTCACAATCCGGATGTCGGGGAAACCCAGACCGAAAGCCGCGTTCATTGGCTGGACGCTTTTTCCTCGGAAGCTAAAAACATCTGTTTACCTTTTTTTTTTCTTTTCTGGTCTCTAAAATTTCCCCTATTAAAGTTTCTACGGTGTGTTGGGTGATTTTCAAAACACTCTAATTTCGGCACCAGCGTTTAATAATTAACTCATCGGGTAAGTGCAGGGGAGGCTACGGATTATACACAAGAGCAAGGTTCATTTCATGCCTTTCTTAACGCCTTCTCCAAAAATATACGTCGTAAAGCTATAAACCTAACTCTGACGTGTATAGCGATTACATCAATAATTACTTAATTAAGAAGCCTCAAGAAAGGCTTCGATGCGGGGAGGACCTTAGAGTCCCGATGACCACACGCCATTTGTAACGGACTCTTCATCTCATTTTTTCTTTCTTTTTTAAGTTAAAGGAGTTTGTGTGTGGAGTGACCCCGGATATTAAATCTGGGGTCATTCTGGGGTATGGTGAAATTTTTTTTTAAATTGGATTTTAAATTACTTTTTTATTTTTAATTATTATTCTATTGTAAAATTTTTTTTTTGAGACTCATGTTTCAGGAAAACTGAACTGATATTAATAATAGGATATGGGGAGATTGTGTGATGAAGGAAACGTGAAAAGAAAAAAAAAAGGGTAAGTTTTTCCATTAAGCTCCGGCACTTAAATAGGGTGCAGAGAGTTGAATATGTTTTCTAGTGCCCCCAGATTTACAGTAACTTGATACCGGAAGCAGAGAGACTGCAAGTAAGATATATCCGCGTTGTTTAGTAAGTTAGGGCCTCCATATTCGTTTATTGTAGTAGTCTCCACTCCTTACGAAAACACCGGAGTTTGGAGAATCAGGTGTTGTTGTACTACTTTTTTTTTTCTTTTAGGCAACGCTCACCAGGAAAGACCGGAAAAATTAAAAAGAAACAAGTTTAAATGCAAAAGGGATATTGTTCCGGGCAGGAATAACTTAACAAAGTGGGGAGAAACTAACATTGAACCATTTTAAACATTTATTTTTGATTCATTTCCGAAGAAAATAAAATAGGTAAGCTCCGGGGAAGAGAGGGGAGAATCAAGTTTGCTTCTGGGGAAATCATCCAACTTACCAATGATTAGCAATGCATTGGTTAAACGACATATTGTAAATAAATAAATTTAATTTTTTTTTTTTAGTTAGAATAAGGGAAATAAAAGAAATTTAAAAAAATTTATATTATACTATACTATAAACATGATCAGATTTTAGTAAGAAAGTTATTCGATGATTCTGGTGATCATACCAGTACCAACAGTCTTACCTGATTCTCTGAGGTTAAATCTTTGACCAACTTCGACAACAACTGGGTACAATAATTCAACAACCATTTCAACATTGTCACCTGGAGCAACTTGCTTAGAGTGGTCTTCTTCATCATCAGGGAACTTTAAAGTAACGTTAACATTAGAAGTTCTGATGTACATTTGAGGTCTGTAGTTTTCAGAGAATGGTGTGTGTCTACCACCTTCATCCTTGTTCAAAATGTACATGGAAGCTAAGAATCTAGTGTGAGCTTGAACAGAACCTGGTTTAGCCAAGATTTGACCTCTCTTAATTTGTTCTCTCTTAACACCTCTCAATAAAATACCTGGAGTATCACCAGCTTGAGCTTGATCTAATTCCTTATGGTACATTTCGATACCGGTAACAGTAGTCTTGAGAGCACCATCCTTACCACCAACAATTTCAATTTCTTCACCCTTCTTTAAGGTACCTCTTTCAACAGTACCAGAAACAACGGTACCTCTACCAGAAATGGAGAAAACTTCATCGATTGGTAATAAGAAAGGCTTTTCTAAATCTCTTTGTGGAGTTGGAATCCATTCATCAACGGCATCCATTAACTTCATAATAGAATCCTTACCAATTTCTTGCTTTTGACCTTGTAAAGCCATTAAAGCGGAACCCATAATAACTGGAGTGTTATCACCATCAAAACCATATTCAGATAAAAGTTCTCTCATTTCCATTTCAACTAATTCCAACATTTCTGGATCATCAATGGTATCACACTTGTTAACAAAAACAACCAAGTGTTGAACACCAACTTGTCTAGCCAATAATAAATGTTCTCTAGTTTGTGGCATTTGACCATCAGTAGCAGCGACAACAATAATAGCACCATCCATTTGAGCAGCACCAGTAATCATATTCTTAATATAATCTTGATGTCCTGGACAATCAACATGGGAGTAATGTCTGTTGGCAGTTTCATATTCAACGTGAGCGGTAGAAATGGTGATACCTCTAGCTCTTTCTTCTGGAGCCTTATCAATAGCAGCATAGTCAAGGAAATCCGCACCACCTTCATCAGCAAGAACCTTGGTGATAGCAGCAGTAAGAGTGGTCTTACCATGATCAACGTGACCAATAGTACCAATATTAACATGGGGCTTGGATCTGTCAAAAGATGCAAATCTAACAGCAGCTCTTGATGCAACTGTAACTCTTGGAACAGAACAAAATACAGCTCTGTTAAGAGAACGCAAAGCAGTAGTGAAGACACGAGTAGTCATCGTTATTACCTTTGTTAACCAATCAATTGAATTGTTTGAAGTGGAAAATTTTTAAAACTAAATCTTAAAATGTTTCCACCCAACACACGGTTGATCGCGACAAGAGGCATTAAATATACACAAAGGGGTGCATATATGATTTGTGCCCACGTGATGCAAATTTTCATTCATTACTTACAAAATGTCATGGTGTTAGGGTTTACAATGATTTTATTTTTCTTATATAACATTATTAACCAATTTATTTCTTTGAAAATAAAAAATACAATTATACTTTTTATTTAGTTACCTGCTGATTTTAATATTGCCGGTTTAAACAAAAATGCCTCGAGAACTTGTTCTAAAGTTTCATTATCTTCATTAACAAATGATTGCAAATTTTCATTTAATGGTTCCAGATCAGTAATTTCAGAAACGCTCTTTCTAACATATATTAAAGATAATGTATTTTCAAAATCAATACTAGTGACTGATTTAACAGTTTTTTGAATATCTGAAAAATCAACGTTTTCTACTTTGTAATCCTTACAAGTTTCAGGATCAATAATAACATGAATCCAATCCTTATTATCTTTTTTATAATAGTAATCAATGGAGTTTATAATGACTCCACTTATAACCCATGGTTCTAAATTTTCACCTTCTAAAAGAATCGTAGGGTTATACAATCCATGTCTCAAAAGTTTCATTCGTTCAATAATACCTTCATTATTTCCCTTTAACTCTTCAGCTACATTAACAATTTGGTTTTTAACCATTTCAATAGTTTGACCCGCAGCAGCTATTTTATCACCATCGCTGATTTTATTAACTGCTTTAGATTCATTTTCCATTCCCTGAGCAATACTTTGTAGGTAATTTCCTGAAATATTCAAGATGCTACTAATTCTTTTACCTTGATAAATCTTGGTATCATGGATAGCCTTTTCATATTGTCTATACTGATTGCCCAATTCCAACATTTGTTGATGATGTTTCCCAATTATGTGTTCATATTGCTTGGTATATATTTGGGGATAAAATATTTCTTCAAGGTCAAATCCCCCATTAGGAATAGAATCACCATCAGAGTCAATACAAAATGTTAAGATATCTGGAATTGAAGAAATATTATCCTGTCCAAATCTTTCTAAATTTGATCCCCAAAATAATCCATGAACAATTTGATAAAGGTTATTATTAAGATTTTCACTTTGAACTGGTATAATAAAATAATCTTGCATTTTATTTTCATGGACAATTTTAAACTGTAATAGTTTTTCTAAAGGTAGTGTAAAATCAGTGTTAATCTTTGAAAATCTTTCAACAATTATTTTCATAAAGAAATTAATATAATCACACACACTTTCAAAATCTTCACCAACTATTTTATTTGTTGCCAATGTTAAATTATAAATGGAAGAAAATGCTCTATTAGAACTATCATCCAAAAATGCTAGTAGTCTTTGCAACTCCATTGGGAACAAACTTGATTCTAAAACTCTTTCTTTATTCCACCAATTTGGTTTAAATCCATATGAAAAATATGGATGCTTTAACAACAAGTTTCGTAATGCAGGTATATGTGCTAACACCATCACCAATGGTGCAATGTATGATTCCATGAGGCCAGGTAACACAGGTAAAATAACTTTTTGATTGTCTTCTTTCTTACTCTTTGGTATATCATGGTAAATATCATATTTATTTGCCATAGGATTATATTCTTTCATAAGTTCATTACTTGGAACGTTTACTCTGTCAATAAATTTGGCTTTAATATCTGCGTCCAACGTACCAATTGGTACATTTTCAGTTGGTTCTAGTAAAGGTGCAATATCATATGATGGTGGGTCCGGTTGAGAAATAGGGTCTTCAATATCACCGGTCAAAAGCCCTACTGCCATAATAACATCATTATTAGATCTCTCTAAGGCAGACCGGGAACTTTCAAGATCAAATCCCATGTTCACAAGGTTAGCAATATTATCATTTGTCATAGTTTTATAAAGAAACAAGGTTTATAATGATATGAAATGAATGATTAGGTTTTTTTCGTTACGTAATCTTTGATCTATAAAATACAAAAACTAAAAGACATCTGGTAGTCTTTCAATGGCATAGGCATGACCACCAACAGTCATAATTGGAATTCCGGGAACTTTTCTGATTCTACGCTTCAAATCAGCATCATTGGTAGCAACAATGTAACATTTGTTTTGCATAACTCTACTAACAAGACAATCATCTGCATATGTACCCTGATGTGTGCACTTAAGTCTCTTAATACGTGGATCCTTAGCAAATGTAAGAGCAATACGATACTTTGGACCAAGCTTTTCTAATTCTGCAATGACGCAATCTGTCACCATGGGTATACATTTAGCTAAAAGACAATCCATCATACCTCTAACAATGTCAATTTTCTTTTGAATACTGAAATTAAAAAAATTGGTATCAATAAGAATTTGATAAGGTGGTTTAATTGCTGCATTATATTGAAAAAATAATGCTGATGAAACTTGTGGAATAGATCTAACTAATTCACTATCATCAACCTTATCCTTTTGTTTCTTTTGATTATCTTTGATTCTTTGATCATTTTTTTGTACCATCTTCTTTACAGATATCTTTCTTGTTTTTTTGGCCTTACCCATTGTTAAACTATACTAAGTTATATTTAATTCAAAGATGATAAAAGAGACTTACCTGCAACTATATATATATATTTGAAAAAAATTTCAGTGAAAAAAATTTTTTTATAGAACTGATTATAATTTATACGCCACAACAATTAGTGGCTGGTAAAGCTCAGCTAGCCAAAAGGCGTCCTATTCATTTTCTGAGCCATTGAACACTCCTCGTTTTTTGCACTAGATATTAAAGCATAAAATTAGTTGTATTTTAACAAGAATGGGGCATTACAAGTCTAAAAAGCACAATCCTAATGTTGATACTTCTCAAGATAAGAAGGGTAATGGCATTTTAAACTTATCTTCCTTTAATCCTTTAAAAGATATATACTGTGATAAACTGGAAAGACAATCAAGTTCAAGTTATTGTAAAGTATTATCTCAACGATCAAATACAGGCGATAATAAGACGGTAAAAAAAAAAAGGAAAGAAGTTGAAAAAGAGATTACTAAATTGGAAACAATGTTTTCATCAACAATAATAAATAGAGAAGAAAAATATGAAAATGATGATAACGACAACGACACTGAACAAGCATTCAAAAATTGTGATAGCATATATAATAAGAAAGCATTTGAATTTATTAATAAAGAAGAAACAGGTGATAATGAAAATGATAAAGAAAACATATCTTTAAATAAAGATATGTGTAACGTGCTTGCAGAGAAAGGCAATTTTTCAATAAATCTTCTACCACCATCACATTTTCACCAGATGCTAATGACACCAGAAAAATTAACAGTAAAAGACTATCAAATATTGCTAGAAACTTACGATGAGCTATGGGCTTTGTTCTATGAATGTACATCTTAAGGAGCTGATTTACTTTTTAAATCAGATGAGCATTTCACTTTCAGTAGGAGAGCAGCGCCTTTAGTCACGTGACTCTCTGAACATTAAAATCAAAGCGATTTCCACTTTTTTTTTTCATTAAAGAGAAACTCTGTTTTCATTAAATATCTGAGTTATTTGGCAATTTTTAAATCTTTAGTACTCCTTCTCATCTAATTTTTATATTGGAAAGATTATGAATATATATACAGATCACTTAGACGCATTTATTACGCGTCTTCAAGATGAATCTTTGGATTATAAAGCCAAAAACTCTTTGTTTTCAGAATTATGTGATACTTTAGACACATATATAGGCACCAATGAATATGATTCCTTTTTAAAGAAGCTACTTAACATATTCTTTGATTATTTGAAAACTGTACCTGTTTCTTTTAGTACAAATACCCCAGAACAAAAGTTAAGATATTTGATTCTTGATATCATCATGAGATTACCTGCAAATGATATTTACCAACCTTATGTGTTTGACGTTTATGACGTTTTAATCAACGTGATCAAAGAAGATAATGAAGACAATGGTATACGTTGTACAAAAATTTTAATATCTCTTCATAAGGCTTATAAAAACTATCTTTCTTCAAAGGTTGAAGATTACCTTACATTATTGATTTCAATTTACAAGAATATGTCTGAAGTTGTTGAAGAACAATTTGGAAGCAACTCTTCAGTTGATGCATTGGCAGATACAAACAACGATGATGAAAGTAAAATCTTGTTAAAAGCTACTCACTCACTTAAAGTTGCAGCTGAATGTCCTGTTACCTTAGTTTCCCTATACAACATTTACAGCAATTTGATCACTTCCACTGTTCCTGAATTTTTACCCTTAGTTCTGGATTTAATGTCGCTGCAAGCAGATGAACAAAGAAAAGAACATATTAAGGCAGAACAAGAAGATAGAATTTTAACACATGTTTCACCAAATATTAAAAATAAGTCATTGTACGGCGATTTTATTCTTTGCCAAATTAAAGCAGCATTTTTCTTAGCATTTGTTCTTATTAAAAAGATTGATACATCTTCACTTGAGGACCGTTTAAAAGATATTCCAGATTTACTGATTAGACTACTTCAAGATTGTCCCCCAGAATCATCCTCGTTGAGAAAGGAACTACTTTACGCTATTCGACATACTTTAACAACTGATTTGAGAAAACTTTATGCCACAAAGTTTGAAATTTTGTTTAATGAAAAGGTTCTCCTTGGTGATGGTTTAACTGCACACGAAACCTTGCGACCACTGGCATATACAATTGTTGCTGATTTTGTCCATCTTAATGATAATTTAACATCAGAACAAATATGGAAAAGTGTTGAAACATTTTGTGGTCACTTGAAAGACAATACACTGTCTCAAAATGTTTATATCATGAGCGCCAAATTAATGTTAAATTTAGTGGATAGAATTGGTAAAATGGAAAGCAAAACTGAGGCACGTCAGTTATTTTTAATCATGATTGACTCATTTGGAAAGCGATTTGCTTCTGTGAATCAAAATTACAACGATATTATGCTTCAACATGAAGACTATATGAAAAGCAAAGGCGAAGTTACCAAAAAACTTTCTGAATTGGAATCTTTATCAGAGAACCTTACTGGAAGAGCTCTTTGTGAAACAAAACTGGCTGTGATTGAAAGGAACAAAGATGATATGGAAATTGATGAAACTGAATATTTAAATGAAACATCTTATAATATTATTGAACGAGGCCTTCCTATTCAATTGGTGCAAGCGCAAACACAGGATCCTCTTGACTCTGCCAGATACATGTTCAAAATGTTTATGACATTTTTGAGATCAATATTTGTTGCTTTAAAAGCTTGCAACCCAGAGCAACCAGTTGACTATACACCTCAGATATGGCAAGAAACTGCACGTTTGAATTCACTTGAAGAATTAACCATTTTTAGAAGCCTATTTAAAGAAAGTATTGATTGCTTAAAATTTTTTCAAAGCTCAAAGCTGCCTGTATTGAGAGCTGCTATGAAGCTATCCTATGAATCTGGAGGTATGAACCCACCAATTACTTCTTGTAAAGAAGAAAAGGATTTGATGGAATTGTTAGCTGCATTATTTATTCAGTTAGAACCTGCTGCATTTAATGAAGTTCTGGAAGCTGAAATGCCGCATTTATTTAACGCAATTCTAGGCAACCCAGCTCTCTTGCATGTTCCTCAATACTTTTTTGCAAATGAAATGACAACTTCTAACTTTTCTAGTATATTAATTGTGTTTTGCATTGAGAAGATTCCCGAATTAGGCGATTTGGATATTGTTAAATCAAATGTTTTAAACAGACTGTTCAAATTTTGCTTTATGTCGGTTAATCTCTTTCCAACTCATAATGAAGGTGTTCTTTTGCCTCATCTTAATAAGTTAATTCTTGATTGCCTTAAATATAGTACGACTGCAAAAGATCCATTGGTATATTTTTATCTTATTAGAACTCTCTTCAGAGCTATTGGTGGTGGTAAGTTTGAAGCTCTTTACAAGGAAATATTTTCAATTTTACAAGTCTTACTAGAATGTCTTGGACGATTATTTGTGAATGCTCGTCGTCAAATTGAGAAGGATGTTTTCGCTGATCTTTGTTTGACAGTTCCTGTTAGATTAAGTGTTCTGGTTCCTTACTTACATTATTTAATGAGACCTCTTGTTCATGCACTTAATAGTATTCCTGATTTGGTTACTCAAGGTTTAAGAACTTTAGAATTATGTGTGGACAATATGACAGTTGAGTTTATTGACCCCATAATTGAACCTGTCATTGAAGATATTATGAAGGCATTATGGAAACATTTGAGGCCAATTCCTTACTCACATCAACATTCACATACTGCACTGCGTATACTAGGTAAATTAGGTGGAAGGAATAGAAGCTTTTTAAAACTTCATGAGGATTTGAAAACTCAAACTGTCTCTGAGCAAGAATTATTTGGTATGTTCAAGATTGAAGGTATTTCTAATGAAGTTCCTGTTTCCATGACTGCTGCAATTTCTTCTGCTTTGACGGCATTAACAAGTATCAGACCGAAAGTTCATTATCGTGTAAGTGCATTCAAATACTTGACTGCTATATTAAAATTATTTATTAATACTGATGATATACCAGAAGATTATGAAAGCAGAGTTCAACAGATTGTTAATTTCATTACCAACCAAGGTAATGATCCAATTGACGAATCATGTGCTTTAGAAGCCAATACAATCAAGGATGATGATAAATTTGATAGACAACAAGACTTACTACTTGAACTACTAAAAGCCTTATTTTTTTCTGTTTCTTTAGAGGATGTTAAAGATGAAGCTAATTCTCTAATAGATGGTATTTGCAAGCATTTTGTTTTTTTGGGTCTCAGTAAAACTATGGTTGACCATCACAACATGGCAAGACCATTTAGTGTTAACAATCACGAAGGTAAGAAAACTTTAGGTGAAGATACTATATACGATGCCATTGCATATACATTAAGTCACTACAATTCTTCAGTCAGAGAAGCAGGTGTACGAGCCATTAAAAATATATTTCAAACCAGTCTTACCTTATTTGGCTCTGTTAACGACGTTTTGAAATTCATGTGTATTAAAAAATTATGCTCTACCTTTATTCATTCATGTTTCAAAGATGCATATTATGATAAACTTAGTGGATGCATTGGTTTACAAGTTATGATCAACGATCTAGGTATTCCATATGAATATTTTGGCGTTAGACAAATTGAAATTTCTAGAGCCATGTTTTTTGTGTTAAGAGATACACCATCTGATGTTCCATCTGAGGTGTGCGAAATTGCAAGATCTATTATTCTTGATATTTTGAAAAATAGCAACAGGGAAGTTACTAAGGATATGGTGTACCAACAACCATTTCAATCTCTTATTAGTCAAATTGTTTATGATTTGAGTAACTATAACAAAATGGTTAGAGAAACTGCTCAAAGTTCTCTTAAAGTTCTTTCAGAGATTACTGGAGTGCCCATATCAGATATGATTTCTCCGAGTAAGAGTGTTTTACTTGCTCCTATTTTTGGTAAACCCTTGAGAGCTCTACCTTTTCATATGCAAATAGGAAACATTGATGCTATTACATTCTGTTTGGAATTAGATGGCTCATTTTTGGAATTCAACGATGAACTTAATAGACTGCTTTCTGAAGCATTGGCGTTAGTTGATGCTGATGATGAATCTTTAATTAGCGTTAATAAAATATCAGAACACAAGAGTGCTGAGCAGCTAGTTAATCTTAGAATTGTCTGTATTGAATTGTTATCATTGGCCTTAACAAAACAAGAGTTTTCAAATGCTTCTGTTCGAATTAGAATTCTTAGTGTTTTTTTCAAAACTTTGTGCTCTAGTAGCATTAGAATTATTGAAGCTGCTTACAAAGGTTTATCAAAAGTACTATCTGGAAACGTCAAATTACCAAAAGAACTTCTTCAAAATGGATTAAGACCGATGTTGATGAACTTATCTGATTACAAAAAACTTACTGTTTCTGGATTAGAAGCTCTTTCTAAATTACTTGAGTTACTTATTTCTTACTTTAAGGTAGAAATTGGTAGAAAATTATTGGATCATTTAATGGCATGGGCTCAACCTTCTACTTTACAGAGGATTTCTAAACAAAAATTAGAAAGCAACCATACTGTTCAAATCATTTCTGCTATCTTAAAGATCTTTTATATGTTACCACCTCAAGCTTATACCTTTTTGAAAGAATTGATTGACACATTACTGTTTTTGGAGGCCAACTTACGTCGTCACCAAAGCTCACCATTTAGGGAACCAATTTCTAAGTTTTTAGATCGTTTTTCTGATCATGCCGTTGATTTCTTCAAAGAAAATTTTAAATCAAGATCTTACGGGACGAGATTTGTATACTTTGTTGGAATGAAAGATTGCGCTAATTTAAGAAATGCTGTTAAAGATAACTTTGAAGAATTTATGAATGCTACTGCCAGTCAATCTAATGAAGATTTACAATTTACTATGTTTTCTAATATGATTGACTTAGTTGATTCAATTAGCAAAAACGACGAAGAGTGGTTTAAGGGTTCTTCTGAACATTTTAAAAAACTGTTTGATATTTCAAAAAGATGTATCACATACAAAAAATCTGCTCCGCTAGAGTCTAAAGTTCACATTCAACTTGACCAGACATTGGAAACTTTACAGCGCCTCTATGTTAAACAGTTACAACTTAACGAAAACAAGGTTGATGATGTTTTATCATTTGTCAATTATTTAACTGTCAATAAGGTTACCAGTTCTAGTTTTGTCGACACCTACATTTTAGAAGACATTGTCAAATGTAAAAATACAGAAGCTGTTCAAATATATCTGAATACAATCATAACCTCACTAGACAAAGAAGATGCCGAACTGGGAACATTGATTGTTTTGTTGAAAAAAATTGTTATTCCATCATTATATATCAACTCTAAGAATGTCGAAACGGATTTTGATATTACTAAAAAGGGTGAAGAACCAGCCAAATGGATTTCCCAACTTGGTGAAAAGGTGTGGAAAAAGGCCATTAAAGAAAAATCGTTAGAGTCATGTGATAACGATTTATTTCGAGTTGAATTAATGCAGTTAACATCTGTTATGGTTCAATATTATCCTAACATCGTTACCCATTGGAAAAAGGACATTATCAAATTTAATTGGAATAACTTAAGTCTTGAAGATACTATAACCAAACAAGTTGCTTATGTGTCTATTGTTTACTTTATCAAAAATTTTGAAACTCCTCCCAAACTTGTTATGCAAGTTTTTGTGGCTCTATTGAAAGCTAATCAAAACGAAGTTAAGGCACTGGTTAGACAATCATTAGAATTACTAGCGCCACACTTGAATCAACGTCTAGGTACTGATACAGAATGGTTGAAATGGACTCGTCGTGTATTAAGTGAAAATGGCTATGTGGTTACTCAGGTTCTCAATGTTTATCAGTTAATTGTTCAATATTCTGACTTATTCTACATTTCCAGAGACCAATTTATACCAAACATTATTACTGCTATGGGTAAGTTAACTGTTTTGAACAATTCAATGACTGAAAATCAAATGCTTGCAATGGATTTGGCCGAGTTAATATTAAACTGGGAAGCTCGTGCTAAAAAAGAGGCAGAAGAGAAAAAACTAGAATCAAATCCTGATGCAATGGATGTTGATTCAGGTGAAATAACAACTATGTCCACTTTCACTGTTCCAAATGGTCAAAAGGAAACTTGTATAACATTCCTTATTAGATACATATGTTTGTGTCACCAGCGTGCTTCTGAAAATGAACTGAGCCGTAAGGCTCTTGACATTTTGCACGTTCTACTATCTCCTGGATTTTGGTCTGATGTTGGTGTCAAACTTGTGTTTTTGGAAAAAATGCTAGCTACCCCTGACTCTATTGCCGACAATATGTTAACTTGTTGTGTTAATGCCCTTGAAGCTTTGAATGTTGTTTTAGAGTGGCAACCTTCTGAATGGATATTTGATAACTTGGACTACTTACAAAAATTGTTAGATTCTTGTATCCGAACACATAACCAAGATATTCAGGAATCATTGCAAAATGTGTTGTCATTGATAATAAAAGCTATTAGTGAAGAGGCAGCTAAACATGAGGAGAAAAAAGAAAAAGCAAAAAGTTTTATTATTTACATTGTTGGTATTATTACTGAAGACTTGAGTTCTACCAATTCCGTCGCCGCAGGTGTAACATTATCATGGACAGTTGCTAAGTTTCAACCTGAGCTACTTGATCAAAATATACAACTAATTATTCGAACCTTGGGTAAATTAGTCAAAGATCATATTACATTATCTTCATCTACCAAAGGTCAAACAAATGCTGACCTTGTTCAGTCTGCAGAAGAAGCAAAAATGACTAGTAAGTTGCTAGAGACCATATTGAATTTATGCTCTCTGAGAATTTCTATTCTTGGAGACCAACGTAGAATTTACTTGTCTTTACTTGTTCAGTTGATTGATAGATCAAATGATAAAAAATTATTAACAAAAATTGCTGAAATTGTTCGTGGTTGGGTTTTTGCAAAAGATGAAATTATTCCAACTGCTAAAGAAAAGGCTGGTGTGTTATCTAAAATGATGATGTATGAAATGAAAAACGATTCTGAATTGACTAACTTGTATTATCAAATTATTGTTGATATTTTTAAGGCTGATGATCTGTCTTACAGTGAATTAACTTTTAGACTAGAACATCCATTCTTAGTTGGTACTAAGATTTCTGACACTGAAATACGTCAGGAACTGATGCATATTTTAAGTACTTCAATTGATAAAGATATCAGAAACCGATTATTTTACGTCATACGTGAACAAAATTGGGAATACCTTTCTGAATACCCTTGGTTAAATCAAGCTGCTCAGATTCTTTATGGTTCTTTTGACTTTAATCATAGCCTGAAATTTCAGGAGACCGAGGTCCAATTAGCTTCTCTTAGTGCTATTAAACAAGTAGTTCCGAAAACAAAATTGGAACCAGCATCTGACGGTGTTGTTGAACTCTTAGCCCAACATAGAAAATTTCTTGAAAATAGTATCAAAATTACCGCTAAGGAAGTTCTCGAACCGCTTCTTGATTTATCTTACCAAAGTCCAGAAGCAATTCACAATTCATGGTGTAATTTATTTCCAGTTGCTTATAGTGCTATTTCTCCACGTGAAAAACAAGATTTCTTACATTCATTTGTCACTCTTTTATCTAGAGATTATCATATGCGTCAACAAGAATCCGTTCCTAATGTTATTCATATAATGTTATCTGCAGCCAGCAAATGTACAGAATTACAGTTACCACCTCACTTAGTTAAATACTTGGGTATGAATTATGATGCTTGGTACTCTGGTATTAAAATTTTAGAACAAATCGATTCTCATCCTGTTGCAGAGAATTCTAAAATTAAGGAAGCTAATAAGGATGCTCTTGTTGAAATGTATGCTGGCTTACAAGAAGATGATATGTTTTACGGTTTATGGCGTAGAAGATCAAAATATTTTGAAACTAACTCAGCATTATCATATGAACAAATTGGTATGTGGGATAAAGCTTTAAGAATGTACGAGGCTGCTCAAATTAAGGCTAGAAGTGGTGTTTTGCCCTACTCTGAATCTGAATACGCTCTTTGGGAAGACGATTGGATTTTGTGTGCTGAAAAGTTACAGTATTGGGATGTCTTAACTGAATTGGCCAAACATGAGGGTTTCACCGACTTGCTTTTAGAATGCGGTTGGAGAATTGCGGACTGGATTAAAGATAGAGATCCACTTGAACAGTCTGTTAAAACTGTTATGGATGTACCAACTCCCAGAAGACAAATGTTTCAAACATTTTTAGCGTTACAGTCATACTCTCAAAATCAAGAGTCTGTTCAGAATGTTCAAAGACTGATTGATGAAGGCATTCAACTTGCATTACGTAAATGGTGGAAGCTTCCTCAAAGAGTTACTGGTTGTCACATATCACTATTACATGGATTCCAACAATATGTTGAATTTAGTGAGGCCATTCAAATATATAGAAGTTTGACAAATACTACAATTGAAAATTTGGATTCCAAGTCTCAAGATTTGAAGAGAGTTTTACAGGCCTGGAGAGAGCGTTTACCAAATTCTTGGGATGATATTAACATATGGAATGACTTAGTTACTTGGAGAAAACATGCTTTTGACGTTATTAATAAGTACTATTTGCCATTGGTACCTGCAGTTACACAAAGTGGTAACAATGCAAACAACTCTTATGCTTACAGAGGTTATCATGAAATTGCATGGGTTATTAACAGATTTGCCCACGTTGCCAGAGAACACCACATGCCAGAAGTTTGTATTAACCAATTGGCCAAAATATACACGCTTCCAAATATTGAAATCCAAGAAGCTTTCTTAAAATTGAGAGAACAAGCAAAATGCCATTACCAAAACCCCGCTGAATTGAATACAGGTTTAGATGTAATTAGCAATACCAATCTAGTTTACTTCGCAGCCCAACAAAAGGCTGAGTTCATTACCCTTAAAGGTATGTTTCTTGCCAAATTGAACGTGCCCGATGAAGCTAATTCTGCTTTTGCCACTGCTGTCCAATTGGACTTAAATCTTCCAAAGGCTTGGGCAGAGTGGGGTTTTTTCAATGATAACAGATTTAAGAGTAGTGGTGATATTAATTTTGCTAAGCATGCAATCAGTTGTTACTTACAAGCAGCATCTCTTTACAAGAATAACAAATCAAGAAGATTACTTTGTAGAATCTTATGGTTAGTTGGTTTAGATAATGCTACAGGTACCTTGACAGAATCTTTCTTAGGACACAAGGGCGATATGCCGGTCTGGCACTGGGTTACTTTCATTCCTCAGCTATTAACTTCTTTGGCTCAGAAGGAGGGTAAAGTTGCATTTGAAGTTTTGTTTGCCATTGCAAAAGCATATCCACAAGCACTTCACTTTCAATTGAGAACTTCAAAGGAAGATTATGCAATCCTTCAAAAGCAATCACTTCAACAAGCTCAATCTCAACAAAGCTCACATTCTAGTGCAAGTGGGACGCCCGGTGTTATTAATGATAATGCCAGTTCCGCTGCCCCACCGAATTCAGCTGCTGTTAACTCCAATGGCACACCTGCAGAAACACTAGGAACACCAATTGCTAATGCGTCACCAGTTGTTCAAACAGCCACCCCTGCTATTCAAACCCCTGGCACAGCAAACACTAGTGCCAATGGTAGTGGTACACCAATTCCTCCACATACATCTTCTAACCCATTACTTCAAAGAAAGCCGTGGGTTTGGATTGATGAGATTTCTCGTATTATGAAGTCTGCATACCCGTTGTTAACATTATCTTTAGAGTCCTTCCTTGATCAAATTAATCAAAGATTTAAAATCAATTTAGACGCTGATGCATACAGGCTAATTGTTGCATTATACCATGATGGTGTCCAACAGTTTAATCGTTTGCCAAATCCACGAGAAAATGTAAGATTACCTCCTGCAACTGAAGCCAGTATTGAAAGGTTTGCGGAAAGTGTTTTGCCAAAGCATATAAAAAGTGAATTCAATCAAGATATCATTCAAAGTAAGCCAAATTTAGAAACTTATATTTCCAAGTTGTTGAAATGGAAGGTTTGTATGGAAGAAAGATTAGATAGAAGTTATGGCAAGGTCAACCTTGAAAGAGTTTGCCCTCATTTAAGTCAATTTCATCATCAAAAATTTGAAGAAATTGATATTCCTGGACAATATTTATTGAACAAGGAGTCTAGCCAAGGTTTTATTAAAATAGAAAGGTTTATGCCTACTATTGATCTTATTAGAGGACCTGTTGCTTGTTATAAACGTCTTACTATTAGAGGTACTGATGGTAGCATACATAAATTTGCTATTCAATTTCCTGCCGCTCGTCACTGTAGACGAGAAGAAAGAATGTATCAAATGTTTAGACTTTTCAACGATCAGCTATCAAGAAATGTACAGACTAGACGACGTTTTGTTGAATTTACTCTTCCTGTTGCTGTCCCATTGTCACCACATATTAGAATGGTTTCGGATGACGAAAAGTATATAAACATGTACAATGTTTATGAGAAAGCAATGAGAGCCAAGGGTCAAAATAAAGATGAACCATTAGCGTTTTATATGGAAAAGCTACGGTCAGCCTACGATCCTAGACTGCCAAAACCAGATGTGTTAAATGTTAAAACAGAAATTCTTTCTGCAATTCAGGCTTTGTTTGTCCCTACTAATATGATGAAGGATTATTTTATGCATTACTATCCAAAATTTGAAGATTTCTGGGTTTTCAGAAAGCAGTTCACTTCACAATATTCTACTTTCATTTTCTCTACTTACATGATGTGCATCAATGGTAGACAACCCCATAAGATTCACGTTCATCAAAGTTCTGGTAGAGTTTATACTTCAGAAATGTTACCTTATAAAATTGCGGGGGGTAAGACATCTAATAATATTATGCAAAATTCAAAAATGGATGTCTCACAACAAAGAGCAGCACCAATTTTCTGTACTCTTGAAACTGTTCCATTTAGATTGACACCTAACATCCAAGAATTGATTGGTACTATTGGTACAGAAGGAATTTTATCCATGCATATGGTTTTAATTGCACAATGTTTAGCAGACCCATCCTACGAAATCGAACACTTTTTGAACTTATTTGTTAGAGATGAAGTTATGACATGGTATACACAACGGCAAAAGGCTATTGGATCTGAAATTCCAAACTTACAAGAAATCGTTAGCGTTAACGTTGACGCCATTATTAAAAAGATTACATCTGTTGCTAACTTTGACAATCAAAACCAATCAGTATCTTCTCAAGTTGCTGTCAATTTGATTGCACACGCTGTGAATCCAAGACATTTAGCCAATTCGGATTCTTCATGGATGCCTTATTTTTAGACTTGCTTTACTCGTATTTTGTTTTAATATTTTTTCAACTGTTATACATGCTCTATTTCAGTTCATCTTTTTTTAGGACACATGTCACTATATAATTTAAATGTTGAAATATAAAAAAATAAACTATAAAGCATTGTGAATTAGCAAATCAATAAATACCGTGGTAAATTTGTCCTTGTTTGCCGTAATGCGTTTGCAACTCAGATTCATAAAAATCATCAGGAAGTTGGTAATGATGATGCATTGCTTCCAAATCACGCTCATCCTGTGTGCTATCAATTCTATTGAAATAAGCGACCATTCTTCTGTCTGTTAGCACTAAATTGACCAAAGATAAGATCACCACCCCTATAAGTAATTGAAGGGAGAGCACTTGATAAATTTGAACAAAGGTTGTTACATCAACCTTATTAACAGTCCTATCAGCAAATGGTGGTCTTACATCATAAAAAGGACCCCCAGTGAAAACTTCAATGGTGGCCCAAATAGATAAAAGTAATCCTAAAAATTGAATGATTGCACATAATCTGAAATTTTTGTATACACTAACTTCTCTATGCAAATCTTGAAAAGGATTATTAATGTTATCATCAACTTGAGCAGCTAAGATCAATGGAAAAAAGTATGAAGAAAATATATTATATATTTGAGAGATAGTCAAAATGGTAGGTCTATTTTCAATGTCCAATATAATAAATCCAATGTAATTTAAAATTAATTGGGATACAATAAAAACCACAAAAATGATCAAAGAAGTAATCATTTTTTTATTATTAAACACAGACTCAATTTTACTGACATCAAATAATGATGCAGCTGTTATAGAATAAGAAGACTTATTATTTTGATTTGTTGCAGCCTTATTATCGTTCAGAACTTTATCATTATATTCCAGAATTCGGTTCAAAGTTTGCAGATGGTTGTTTATCGATCTCAATGACATAGCAGACACTAATCCTAAGTTAGATAGCAAATATTCCAAGAAAACCAAAAGAATCCCGCTTTACTCTAAAAGACTTGAAATTACAAAATAGGGAAACAAACAATCACAACAATCTTCGGAGTTCGGAGTTGGGCCCTTTTTTTAGTTACAGCTTTGTTATTTATTTCAAACAACTATAAACCCAGCGTTCAAATCGACAGATGGGACTCTGTGAAAGTTTAACACCTTCTGATACCCATATACCATATGCACCCATCATATTTGCCATTAGCACATCTGTGAAAAGCCTATCACCTACGACAGCAACTTCGCTGGCATCAGAAGTAACTCCATGAGTTTTGAAATAGTCCATGATTTCTAAGTGACACCCAGGCTTTTTAGTGGAGTGACGAAGAACGTGAACACCCATTCTCTTTTCTAAAAGTTTGGCTTGTTCATGATTTGTATCATCATTAGTTCCAGCAGAGTTACTAACCACAAGAAGTTTATGATCGGGATATTCAGAGCGCAGCTTTGCCCAATGCTGTTCATATTCTGGCCAAACCTTGTCATCATGTGCTTTGGCAAAGCAATTGTCTTTATCTAATACAATAGCCTTAATTTGAGTTTTAGAGTCCCCAGGAATGATTATTGGAATTGGTAGATGATTAAAAGTGGGTACAATCATATGTGGATAGGCTAAATTAGGGTTTCCAATCAACCTTAAAACGTTTAAAGTAGCTGATAAGTTAAAACCTGACATCTCAAGAAGTGAAATGGAACTTGACTTTGACTTGAATTTATCATAAGTGAAAAAGGTTGAAAATTTTTTTTTGGTCGGTTTTTAAGACTTTTGGAATAAAGTGCTTTATTTCACTCTGAAAATGTGCTCAAAGAACTCAAGATACTCTTCCAAAGATAGAAAAAGCAGTAATAAACATATTGAAAATTCTAGTTCTTTGAAATATTCTCAAAATCCAGAAAAGACAACAAGAAGTATATCTGATGACGAGTTAGAGTCTTGTATTGTCTGTGCAGAGCCATTGCATGTTTCTGCTCTATCACCGTGTAAACACACTGTGTGTCATATTTGCGCTTTTCGACAAAGATCTCTTTATGGTAAAACACAATGTTTGGTTTGCAGAACAGAAAACGAAATCTTAATATTTACTGACAATAAAGAATTTCATGATTTTAATTCTGTAAAGGATAATCAGCTTTTACCTTCGTTTAAAGGAGATTTGGGAATAAGATATACGAGTGCCTCAGCAAAGGACTCTACAATGAAATTGTTGGAGTATACTTGTCCTGTTAAAAGCTGTGATTTTCATTCAAGGCCATTACCTAATTTTAGAGAACTCAATGATCATGTTAAGGTAAATCATAACAAGTTTTATTGTACAATATGTGGTAATAACAAAAAGGCATTTCCATGTGAATTATCACTTTATTCTCAAGGAAAACTTCAATTGCATATCAAAAAGGGTGATTTTGATGGGTTTAATGGTCATCCTTCATGCAAGTTTTGTAAAAGTGCAACATTTTACTCAGATGATGAGTTATTTGTTCATTTGAGACAAAAACACGAGAAATGTCACGTGTGTGATTCCCTTAACCCAAACGATCCTCAATACTTTAAAGATTATAATCAATTGGAGCATCATTTTAGAGATGCACATTTTATATGTAGTGTTAGATCATGTTTGGACCAAAAGTTTGTTGTTTTTCCAGATGAATTTGAATTACAAGCACATATGGCAAAGGAACATCCACATTTAACAGATGGTCGTCTGAACTTTGGTCATCAGTTAACCTCAACTTTTAATAATAATAGTAAGAAAATCACTAAAAATAATAGTGAAAAAACAGAGCCTAGAACAAGTTATGCCACAAAGAAGAAGAGACTTGAAATGAGAGCAAAACATTATTTGAATTTTGATGAAGATTTATATGAAATATTTGATGATGCTAATTCGCAATTCAGTAATAATTCTATAGATGCCAGTGAATTACAAAAAATTTACAAGGACGTTTTCAAAAAGGGAGTAAATGCAGATGTCTCCCTTTTATTATATGAATTTGCTGAATTGTTTCCTACCAACTCTGACGAGAGAAGAGATTTAGAAGATATTAACAAATTTAATTTGAAAACAAAACAACTACAAGAATCATTCCCCGAATTGCCTGGTGTTGATAGTAGAACTAATTCTATTTTGACAACTCCTGTTGGAACATGGATGGATAAATCAAACACAAAGACCAAATCAACTACCAGCAAATTTCCTTCTTTACCTATTACCAAAACCAAAGTTGTTAACGGTGCATGGGGGACCATTACAAGCACTAAAAAACCAGTTGCCAGAGGTATCTCACTGAATCAACCTAAAAATGGCTCAAGCATTCCTGGATATGCTCCAGTTGGATCTACCTTGCCTACCTTATCATCTGCCTATACGAAATCTCCAATATCATCATCATACTCATCTTCTTCGCTATCTGCATTGGCGCCAAAAAATGTCGTCCGTACATCATCAGCAACCACTTTGTCCAGTAGTCAATCTTTGGGTTCAGCTAGTTGGGGTGCTGCACCTGCAGCACCATCCACTATTAAGAAAACCGATCCATCAATGTTTCCATCTTTGCCTAAACCTAAACAGAAGATGATTCCTCGTGTAAAGCCAATTTCTACAGGAAGTGGAAAGTGGGGATCATCTTCCAGTTTAGCTTCATCAGAATTAATTTCAACTAGTGCTGATGGACTAGATGATTTATTTGCATCTGGGTTAAATATTAAAGTTAAACAGGGAAAAGGTAAGAAAAAAAAACAAGTAGGATCCGTCTCTGCAATGTTTGATTAATCATATTATTATCATTTAAATCTCTTTATAAAATTGATAGCAACAATAAAAGTAATTAATATAACATCTTTGTTTATACTTGATTGATTCCATTTGTCCAAGCATAACAGCCAATAATTAATATTATAATAGTAAGAGAAGGAATAAATGTTGACCAAAAGTAAATATGTTGATACGCCGGATGATTAAGATTGTATAATTCGTTGATAAAACTAGAAACAGTGGTCAGACTTCCTGCCCAACCAACTGAAAATCCCTTTATAATCATTAGTTGAGTTGGATTGGTAATTATTCTTTTAGCACCATCACGCTTACCAAATTCTAACAAGCTACATACTGATATTAAAAGGATTCCACTAATATTAGCCAGGTAAGTACCCAATGGGAACCAGTCTCGAATATACTTACCATTAAACTTACTCAATTGAAATCTCATAAGAGCACCTAATGCTCCCATTAGAATACTAAATGAGTAAGATTTCTTATACCAATAACTGATAGATAATGTACATGTAAGCACTAAGTTGGCTATCAAAGCAATAATTCCAATGAAAACACAAATTAGCTCAAAAATTCTTAATGACTGATAAGTCAAAAACCGTTGAAGTCTTGGCACCACCAAAAAATCAAATAACAAGGCAAAATGTTTACCACATATATGACCAAATAGCGGTATGCCAATACTTATAATTGAGGCTGCAAAAAATTCCATTACCCTATAACCCGGATTTGGTAAAGTATCATTTTTAACTAAGTCGATTGTTTTAAAGAAAATTTCAATCATCATACTACTGAAGGTCGAAAATGATCCACAAAATCCACTTGTGATACCAGTATGCAGGGCAACCTGTTTCATGTTGGTTTTTTTAGAGTCTTTTAAAACTAAATTCCAAAACTTAATTGAGTTATTGGTCCATGACATTACAAAGCATGCTGTAAAATTGACCCAAACTACTGTACCACCATTATAATTAAGGTAAGAATTTGTGTAGTTTGTTAAACTTTGTAAAGAAATTCTAGCTAAATTACCAGGAACAGAAAATGCAATAACAAGTAGCTGAACTAAATATCTGTTTGAAAATGGAGTGTCTTCAACACTAAGTATGTTTTGAGGCTTCCAAAAATCCAGTTGTAACGGAGTAGCTTCTAATTTTGCCTCCTCCTCTTGTTCCGTAAGTTTCTGATTATCATCTAATTCAAGCAACGAAGAAATTGATTCTGCTATTGAGTTTCGTCGTGCATTTGGATTGGTCATTGCGGTTAAAGCAGAATTAGTACATGTTAATAAAAGGGAAGATGTCAACTGCTTCAACTATTTTTTTTAAATTTTTGTTCTTTCTTATCACTGGCTATGTCCAACTATATATACAAAGAATTAGATGATGCAACTGCTGCTGCCATTGTGAGATCAGGCCAAAAGGATGACTATTATATTGGTAGACTTCAAGATCAGGTTTCTACCGTTTTAGAGATACTTATAAGCTCCAGAAATGGGATTGATCCAAAAACAATTACAGCACTGACTAAGGTTATTTACTTTGGTTTAACAACTGCACTTGGTGCACGTACTTTTGGTGAGGAATATGTTGATTTATATTATACAAACTTAGGTCGTCGGGTTAAACCATGGAAGAAACCATTATTTGTTGCTATTTATGCCCTAGGTCCATATTTTGTTTCTAAATTCTTCAAAAAGTTAGCAAGTAAAATTCCTACTAATAACAGCAACTGGATAGGCACATTGAAAAGATTTATGAATAATCTTACAACAGTGACAATATTAGATATTCAGAATTTACATCTTGCTATGTTTTATATAAAAGGAAGATACTATAATATTTCCAAACGTGCTCTTGGTTTACGATATGGAATAGGATACAAACCATCACCACAACAAGGAGAATTAGGCAGTGGGAGTGAGTATGAGTTATTGGGTGGATTAATGTTATTACAGTTGATTATTAAATATACATGTACTCTAAAGAGTTTACTCAAAGGAGCAAAGCAAAAGCCAAATAACTCCATTGATAAATTCAAAATGTCATTGAAAAAGGGAAAGATAAGTAAACTACCAGATGATATTGATACATTAAGCATTGAAAATAAAGATACTACTATTGATTTGTCTGATTCCACAAAATTGGCGTTCATTCCAGATCAAAGTCGTTCATGCATGCTTTGCCTTGATCCTATGAAGGATCCATCCTGCGGTCCATGTGGTCACCTGTTCTGTTGGTCTTGCATTTTAGAATGGTGTAAAGAAAGAAGTGAATGTCCACTTTGTAGAAGTCCATTAAGGGATAACCAAGTAGTTCCTTTGAGATAAACAAGTCACTTTCTCTTTTTCTTATCTGTGCCATGGAATTTACGTGACATAAACTTATATGCTTCTTTAGTTGATAATTCATGACCTTGATCATCAACATACTTAATTTTAATATCTGATTGATCCACTTTCTCAGAATTATTATCTTCGTTCAGATGTGACAAAACTGAGGAAAGAGAATAACTTTGATCCAATGAAGGATCTCTCATAATAGAACCTACTCTCTTTGACAGTTCTGATTCCTTATAAGTAGACTTTTCCGTGCTATTATCTATTACTGATGGCGAGTGTTTAACTTCAGTATTGAGCTTTTCTGAGCTCAAAGTGTCTATATTGTTTAAAAATAACAGATTTTCTTGTATAGTCTCACCTGATAATACTATTGATTCAGCTTCTTTAACAGATTCCATTATTTGTTTTTGGTTAGCCTTTCTTACTCTTGTGGCTGCTAACAATGTATCCAGTTCTTCTTTGTCATCTTTATTTTTATCTTCATCGACCAATGCAACGGGCTGAAATGTGATATCAAAATCCTCAACCCTATTTGCTTTCACACTCTTACTTGGCTTAGATTTCAATTTCTTGAATTTAGGTTTGGAAACATCTCTATTTACAGTTTTTGATGCGTCTTCTTCTCCATCTTCATCTTCGGATAAAAAACGCAAAGAAACATATTTTCTTTTCCTAATATCTGATTCTTTTTCTTCAATTTGAGACACATCATTATTTAGTAATCTGTTATCTCTGTTAATATCTGACACTAGTTCACCTGTTTCAAGTTTTTTTTTCCGAATACTATCTTGTATTCTTTTTTCCATTTCAACTTCTTTATTAACAAGTTCATCTTCAGATATATTATCATCTAAAACTTCTGAATCTTTTAATGTTAAAACTTCTAAGCTCTTGATTTTTGGTTTAGCAGTTTTAAATTTAAGTTTTTTATTAACTTTGTCAGGTTTAATAACAATTTCCTTCTTTTCAGATTTCATTTTATCATCCTGTTCTATTTTTTTAAGCCATTCCTCCAAACTTTCTGTTTCGCTTTCTGTTTCTCTTTCCAAGATACCACCTTTAACCATTTGTCTCTTCCTTTTTAATAATGATTTTTTGGATTCTAATGACTTTTTTAAATCATCAACTTTATGTAGTTGTCTAATTTTTTGCTCTCTTTTTAGATAGTTTTCTAGCTCCTCAGTAGCTGTATCTTTGTTGACATCACTTTTCACCGGTATTAGTTTCAATCCCAATTGTGATCTAAACTCGTTTGTTTCTTTAATCGATATTCTAGTAATATTAGCCATATTGGTGATTTCCTGGGCATTATTTTCACCATTTATAACGGGTATCAATTTGAGCCCAAGTTGTTCACGAAGAACATTGGTCTCTACAACGGACAACTTGTTCACCATTACAATATTTAGTAATTATCGGTTGTTTTAATAACAAATTACATTGTAAAAAAATTTGATAACCGTTGCCAATGTAGGGCGCTGTCTGAATATAAGAAGATTTGATTACTAAGTTTATTCTCCTTTTTATGTGTGTCTTCTTCTTTCTCTAAAATACTCAATGGTTCACTATATTTTATCTGAAAACGATCCAAAAGCAACTGGTTTAGAAGCTCCTTATATTAAACTTTACACTGCACCAACTCCTAATGGTTTCAAAGTTACAATGCTTTTGGAACTTCTTGGTTTGGATTATTACGTCAGACCAGTTGATATCTCCAAGGCAGAATGTAAAGAAGATTGGTATTTGAAGTTCAATCCTAACGGTAGAATTCCATCACTGACTCACGTTGATGGAAATGGTGAAGTAAGCCATATTAATGAATCTGCTGCTATCATGATGTACATTGTTGATAAGTTTGACAAGGATTACAAGTATTCCTATAAGCACGGTACTAAGGAATATTATGAAATGTTGGAATGGACTTTCTTTCAAATGGCAGGATTGGGTCCAATGAAAGGCCAATATCATTGGTTTAGCTACTTTGCTCCTGAAAAGGATGACTTTGCTATCCAAAGATACCAAAAGGAGACATTAAGATTGATAGGTGTGTTGGAAGCTCAATTGGAACGTAACAAAACAGGTTTTCTTGTTGGTGACCACTTGTCCATCGCTGATCTTTGTTCTTATCCTTGGCTTGATGGTAAACTAAGGTTTGAAGGTATTGAAGATTTTCCAAGAGTTTGCCAATGGATTGATAAGTTAAGATCAATTCCTGAAATTCAAAGCGGTAAATCTATTCCAAATTAAATTTGTGTTTGTGTGTTTGTTGTGTTTTGTTACTAGTTTTCTTCTTTAAATTCTTATATTCAATTATTTATCACAAAACGTTTTATTATATTCAAATGTAGTTTACAATTTTCTAGAATATCTAGATAAAACAATGTCTACACTACTACGATTCTTTAACTAATATCATTTTATGATAACATAAGAAGCTGCTTTTGCTTGAAGTTAAATATTTAGCTAAAAATTAGTAGAAATATAAGTTTAAAAGAATTTTTGTCACCAGTGATGACAAATCTATTCCGCGAGTCTGAGCCAAGTTATTGTTTTATTACCTTTTACAGAAAGGCATATTCAACACAATTACACGTTGAGTAATTTTAGCCAAGATTCAATGTCCTAGATCTTTTAAATATTTCTACATATTTGGTTCTTTTCAATTATATATACAATGACTTCTTTTCTTTTTTTCCATCGTTAAAGTAAACATTTTTAGACACTTTCAACCTTTTTTTGTGAAGATCTAGTCCATTTTTCGTTGGTCTTTGAAATATCTGTTGGCACAGATGACAAAGATCCAACATTTAATTGCAGAAATTGATAAATTTCATGTAACCAATCCTTTCTCTATAATCTCATCTCTCCTTCTTCAAAACAATCAATGGTTCATTATATTCTATCTGAAGGCGATCCAAAAGCAACTGGTTTAGAAGCTCCTTATATTAAGCTTTACACTGCACCAACTCCTAATGGTTTCAAAGTTACAATGCTTTTGGAACTTCTTGGTTTGGATTATTACGTCAGTCCAATTGATGTCTTCAAGGCAGAATGTAAAGAAGATTGGTATTTGAAGTTCAATCCTAACGGTAAAATTCCATCACTGACTCACGCTGATGGAAATGGTGAAGTAAGCCATATTAATGAATCTGCTGCTATCATGATGTACATTGTTGATAAGTTTGATAATGATTACAAGTATTCCTATAAGCACGGTACTAAGGAATATTATGAAATGTTGGAATGGACTTTCTTTCAAATGGCAGATATAGGTCCAATAAAGTTTCAACATTTCTGGTTCAGTTATATTGCTTCCCAAAAAGATGATTTTGCTATCCAAAGATTCCATGAAGAAACAGTAAGATTGATAGGTGTGTTGGAAGCTCAATTGGAACGTAACAAAACAGGTTTTCTTGTTGGTGACCACTTGTCCATCGCCGATCTTTGTTCTTATCCTTGGATTGATGGTAAAATGAAATTTGAACGTATTAAAGATTTTCCAAGAGTTTGCCAATGGATTGATAAGTTAAGATCAATTCCTGAAATTCAAAGCGGTAAATCTATTCCAACTTAAATTAATAATTCTTTTTATCTACAATTTATAACTGAAATTCTCTTTTAAATATTTTGTTATTCCACTTTCTAGTGAAACATCTATTGATGTTTTTTATTTTTATATGCCATACCTGATAAACGTGTGTTTTCCTCTAATTGGTATTTTTTTCTCTACTATCAACACCAAGACCCAAGCTTTGTGCTTTCCAATTTGCTTCCCAGCCCAGCATTTCACCCCATTTCCAGCTGTTTATTTCATATGGTTTGCTAATATCAATCAATGTGGGTTTAGAGAATTTCAAAAATATCATAGGTATTGTAGCTTTATCAAATTCAGTTCTTCCTTGTCTAGTAAATGTATTAGTACATGCTATCATAGCAACTAATGGAATATGTTTCTTGGATGAGTTTATCGGTACATCTTGAATAGCACCTTTAATTTCTCTTAGTAATTTTGGATCAACTCTTTGCGATGAATAACATTTGCACTGAACAAGAAGTCGATACTGGCCCATGTTGGCATCAATATCAACGCCTCTATCACCAGATCCCCCGACAATTTTTAATTTGGAAATTGGTAGTGGCCATTGAGATTCCAAATACTGTTTTATCTGAAGTTCGTAAACAGAACCAATAAAAACAGTACTTGAAACATTTAAATTTCTATAAAGAGCATATTTCAGGTATCCTGATAATGAGTCTGGTGATCCATCCGCTTGTGTTTCATTTGTAGAAATTGCACAAGAAGTTGTAGTTGATATCGGTCGGGAGTGTAGTAGGTGTCTTGTAAACCCTCTTAATAGTCCAAAACCATATGATGGACGTTTCAACCGCCTCCCTAGCTGTGATCTACCTTGTATTCTAACATGGCGCCCTAAAGACACAAACTTTAACACATCTCGAGCTGACAACATCAGACCAGTAAGCATTGTTTACAATAAAAATAACGTATAAACAAGTTAAAGTTTTGACTGAATCTGAAAAATATACCAAAAGAGGCATTTTTCAATATTTACAGAAATAGCTATTAATATATATAATACTTAATCAATATGGACACTATTGCTATTAGGTACGTGTCCTTTCGTTCTATTTTGATCTTTTGAATCAACTTCTTTTCTATATTTTGATGAGCATATACAACAAGTGGTCAAATATCGTGTTACGTGATTAATTATAAGGACCATATATATATATAAAGATATGCTATAAAAAATAGAAACCATTGGATATTATATCATTAAGTAAACTTTTTTTATAGTGAACATATTGTAAGTTGAAGTTTCATTGAGAATAATGTTCATTAAAAATTAAACTAAAGTAGTTCTTTCTTAATTTCATAGGTAATGTGAATAATTGGTTTCATATCATTGTATAGTTTCGTTTGTTACACTTAAATTGTTTGCGAGTAGTTGACAAATCTAAATTGAAGTCTCCGCTTTGCAGTTTATTGCTTTAGCCATATAATGCAAATTATCTATTCATTTTATCTAACTTGGACTCCAGTAATCCACTTATACGCTTAAATTCTTTTTGAGATCGTTCTAACTCATCCATTGCAGATTTAAGTGTTGATTTAACACTTGATGTTTGTTCTAAAAAACTTAAACCCTCTGATGGCGAGTCTGCATGATTTGTAAAAGTACTAGATGAATTTGTATTAACTCTTCCCTTTAGATCATTTACAGTAAGTGCATTAGTGACGCTTGGTTTTTTGTCATCTGACATTGTATGGCGTAAAAAATCAGTGTAATGTTACTTGGGTGTTTCTAAATGGTGTGTATTTTTTCTTCTTCAAGTTAACTTTTTCTTAAATAAGAAAACATCTAAAATGGCAAGAGATCCGAAGGCAGTTAAGCTGACTAAGAATCAGAGGCGGAGAAAGAAGGCTAAAGATACCAAGTTAATATCTGACCGTAATAATGTAGTTAAGGAGACTATTAAAAAGAAAGCACAAACCAAAGAAAACATGTTAGATATTAATAAAGAAGCGTTTAAAACCACAGAGGAGGTAGTCGGTGAAGACGAGGATATAATTATTGAACAACTTGAAGAAACAACTGAAGAGCTTGGAGAGTTTCATGATGTCTTTAGCAAATTTATAGTTCAAACTTCAACAGCGAAAACAGAAGATGATGTTGCTGACAATGCTTTTGATCCTAAACAAACACAACTTGTTGAAATAAATGGCATTAATGGTGAATATCAAAAAGATAAGTTAGTTCAAGAACCAGAAAAATTATCAAAAAGAAAGTTTATGGAACTTCATAGTATTCCATTATCAGATTTAAAATCAATTACACCATACAACTTATCTATCAGTTGGCAAGATAAAAATGCACCTGATGCATTTCTACATGTCTATTTAAAAACTTTGCATAATGCAGTTCCGATTCCACGTCATTGGGGATCGAAAAAGGGTTTTTTATCAAGCAAAAGAGGTGAACGAAGGTTATTTGAACTCCCTTCTTTTATAAAAGCTACAGGTATTGCAGAAATGAGAGCAAATGGCCCAGATGATAATGAAGAAACAATGAAACAAAAAATGAGAGCTAGAGTTCAGCCCAAATCCGGTCAATTGGATCTTGATTTTAATGTTCTTCATGATGCTTTTTTTAAGCATCAACTAAAACCACAATTGTTGAAATATGGAGAATTATACCATGAAGGTATGGATAGTAACAGCACTCAAATCAATGAAAGGGTGAAGGCATCTTTTAAACCTGGTAGGATAAGTATTGAACTACAAAAAGCATTGGGAATTTCAAATACAACTACTCCCCCGTGGTTCGAAAATATTAAACAATTAGGCTCACCTCCTGAATACCCCAATATGAAAGTAACTGAAAGAGGCATAAACTATGGTAATACTCATGGAGTTAATAAAACACCTAAATGGGGAACTCTTGTTGATGATTTAGATAGTGACTTTGAAAATGACGATCATGCTCATAAGATAGAGGATGGAGAGAGAGATGATGATGAAGGGGACTACGATGCTCAGCAAGGTGATATGCTGTTGAAATCGTATGGTGATTCTGATTCTAAAACTCCAATATCAAATTTAAATAAAGAAGACATGAATGAGGATCGTAAAAGTAATAAATTATATCAAATTCTTCAAGAAAAGAAATCTGGTGAAAATGACAGTATCTATGGAAGTGATTCCTTGGCCTATGATTTTCAAAAAGAAGTTAAAGAAACTAAAAATGATACTAAACGTAAGAGAATTGACCATGAGCAAGTGCAAGCTCAAATTCAAGGCAGTGCAAGCAAATTCAGATTCTAACAAAAAAAATATTTTTTCACTCTTTTCTAAACATATATAAGGTCATAATTATAAGTATATAATACGTAAATCATGGGAAAGCGAGTTCATGATAGTAATAGTCCTATATTAGAACCAGAGAGAAAGAAATCTAAAAAAGACAAAAAGGAGAAAAAGGATAAAAAGGAAAAGAAAGAGAGAAAAGATAAAAAAGAAGAAAATGAAGCCATTGAACCTAAAACTGAACAACTAGCAACTGCTAATTTGATATCCCATTATGATATAATTAAAGAAATGGCACCAAAAGATTTTTCATTAAGTGATTTTGAAAATGTTGAACATGCTATTGGTGTTATTCAAACACAGCTTCAAAGAATTATTGATATTGCACCAACACAATCACAATTGAACTCATATCTAGAAAGAATTGTTGAATTACAATCGCAAACAGTTGATTCATTTGGAAAGGATCTTAGTGGACAGATTCTTTTGATAGCCAGATCGAATAAGTTACAGTTAGGTGCAAATTTGAAGACACTTTATGATGCTGGCAAATTGCCAATTTTTAATCAAATTATCAATTATGATGAAAACACCAAACTAGAAGGTGCAACTGATGTTAAATTAGTTCTAGAGAAGCTGGCTGACTCTAAAGTGAAAATTCAAAATAGAGGTATACACCATTCTTTACCTCCATTACCAGAAATAAAAGATCCAACAATTGAAGCAAGAGTCTTTGTTCATAAGTCATATACTAATGGTAACGAAAACATGAGTAATAAAGAAAAAATTGACACTAACAATGAACGTCTAGAATTTATTGGAGATGCTGTTTTAGAGTTGGTTGCAACTGATATTGTTGTTGAAAGGTATCCAGATTTACCGGAAGGTGATTTATCCCGAATTCGTATAGCAATTATTAGGAATGAAACGTTAGAACGATTTGCGAGAGCTTACGGATTTGACAAAAAAGCAGAATTGATCTATAAGGGTAATAGTGATAAGGGTTTTGAAAGGTCGGTTAATATTACAGAAGCTGATAAAAGATATACAAAGCTTATTGCGGATTTAATGGAAGCTTATATTGGTGGTATCTATATGGATCGGGGAATTGAAGCGTATCCTATTATAAAAGAATGGTTAACTGAGCTTTACGCCGATTTCCTTGACAAATACGATAAAAGACTCGGCTATGGAGCTTATTCGAATAAAGCCCAATCGACATCTAAAAAGCATCAAATTTTCACAGAAAAACATAGTGAACCAATATCTCTCAATCCTTTGGCAACAGCTTTTCAAAAGGTTAACTCAAATACCCCACATTGTGATATTTCCCAGAGAATTAGCTTACAAGCTAAGACCGAACTTTATGCACTTGTTGGTTGTGCAGTAAGATATCCACAATACGAAAAATTAGATCCATTGCCAGTCGCTTTTGTTAAAGATGTTCCAAAGGGGTGCACTTTTACCGTTGTTTCATGTGTCATGGATGATGAAATTATTGGTACTGGTGAAGGTATCAGTTATAAAGATGCATCTTTTAGAGCTGCTATGGCTGCTTTAGAAAATAAAAAATCTGTTGAAAAGTATCATATGTTAAGACTAATGGTTCCAAAAAAGGAGACAAAGGTTAAACCTGAGGATAAAAAAGATCACAAAAAGATTAATGATACAAAGTTAAATGTTGAAAACGGCGTTGTGGAAAGTGTTATTTTTTCAGCAAATGATATTCCCCAAAATAAAGAGTTAACTGACGGTAATGAAACTGCGATTTCTGATTTGCATTTACCACATGAAATGGAGCAAGGCTTGGAATTTGATAAAAATGCCAGAACAAAGTTGCATAATTTACTTTTAAAAAGAAAAATTATTCCTGAATTTGTGACTACTCAAACCGTTGGTGATAATGCACATAAAATGCCAGTTTTTAAAACGGTTCTAAAAATTAAAGGTGCTACTATTTGTTCCAGTTTGGACATGTCTAAAAAGCAAGGTGCTAATAAAGTTTCTGATTGGGTTATGAAATTGATTAGCAAGCATGGTGAAGAAAAGGTTTTGAATGCTATTTCTAAATAAATTGAAACTTGTGTATAATAAAGGGAATAAATCTTTTGGTTATCATAATAAATATAATTTAATAATAAATAATAAAAATAGAGTAAAACTAAATAATAATAGATGGAATATTGATTTATATTACATTTATTTCCAATGTAACATAAGAAATGAATAGTAAATGAGAGGGAAAAAACTGAATCATGAGATACTTTGATATTCTATATTAACAATAAAGGTGTGAAAAAATGTTAATTAAAACATCACCTTTAAGCCATACCTAAGTACAAGTGAGCATTTTCATCATTGACCTTTTCAACAGTAGGACCGAATGACCCCACACATTGAGCCATGGTCTTTGAGTTTCTAGAAATGGAATCAGTCATGTAGAAGTTAGCAATTGGATTGGACAAAACGGCATTAGTTGGCTTTGGAGCACCAGCAACATCAATACCTAACTTGAAGATTTCTGGTGAAACTTTTTCAGCAAGCTCAAATCTAACAAGATGTGGAGCAATAGTTTCAATTCTTTGACGAAGAGCACGAACATCTTCATATGGTAAACCAACACCAAGATATTCAGATAGGGCCTTAAAAATAGTCCAATCTTCTCTAGCAACACCAATAGGACCAACAGCAGCGCTGGTCATTTGAGCTCTACCTTCTGTATTAACGTAAGTAGCAGCCTTTTCAGTATATGCAGTACCTGGTAAAACAACATCAGCAATGGATGCACCGACATCACCATGATGGCCAACGTAAACAACAAATGCATCGTTTGGAATGGTGGCTGGGTCAACTTCATCAGCACCAAGGAGAAAAACAACCTTTGGAGCTAATTGTTGAACAGCTGGGTCAGAATTGTAGAAACCAACATCAAGGGCACCAGCTCTAGAAGCACTACGGTGTAATAAATTAAGACCATTCCATTCTTCGTTAACAATATTTTGCTTATCCTTGACAAAATTCTTTAAAATAGATTCAACAGCAGAAGAATCTTGTGATTCCCACACACCAGAACCAACAATAATCAATGGTTTGGAGGCCTTAGAAAGCTTTTGGCCAAGCTCACCAGCAAGTGCCTTTTGAAGATCAGCAGCAGATTCACCAAAATGATTTAAAGCAAAAGTGGAATCAAAAGCTTCACCAATATGAGAAATTTCAACATCTGATTCTAACCATCTACCTCTGATTCTAGCATTAAGAACAGCAGCTTCATGTCTTGGATTTGAACCAATAATAAGGATTTGATCGGCTTCGTCAATACCTTCGATAGTAGAATTGAAAATGTAATTAGATCTAATGTCAACAGATGGAATTGATTTAACTGGAATGTCAAGGGTAACGTTTTCAGAGTTTAGCCTATTAACGAGATCCTTAAGAGAAACCATAGCTTCAACATCGGCAAGAGGACCAGCAATGGCCTTAACTTCGTTTTCAGCTGGCTTAATGGTATTTATCTTTTCGGCGATTAAAGCCAAAGCAGAATCCCATGTAGCATCAATAAATGAGTTATTGCTCTTAATCAATGGTTTAGTTAATCTTTGAACCTTAAGACCATCAACTGCAAATCTTGATCTATCAGAAATCCATTCTTGGTTGATTTCTTCGTTCAATCTTGGTAAAACTCTCATAACTTCAGCACCTCTGGCATCAACTCTGATGGCAGAACCTAAAGCATCAAAAACATCAATGGATTCAGTTCTCTTAAGTTCCCATGGTCTTGCTTTAAATGCATAAGGTTTGGAAGTTAAAGCACCAACAGGACATAAATCAACAATGTTACCTGATAACTCAGAGTTGACATTTCTTTCTACATAAGTACCAATTTGTAAATCATTACCTCTACCAGCAGTACCAAATTCTGGGGCACCGGCAACATCATTAAGAAATCTAACACATCTAGTACAGTGAATACACCTGTTCATGGAAGTTTTAACTAACGGACCAATAGCTTTGTTTTCAACGGCTCTCTTACCAGTAACTTCGTTAAATCTACCTCTATCAGAACCATATCTCAGTGTTTGCTCTTGTAAATCACATTCACCACCTTGATCACAAACTGGACAATCTAATGGATGGTTAGAAAGGAGGAATTCTGTAATACCTTCTCTAACTTTCTTAACTTTATCTGTTTGTGTTAAAACAGACATACCAGGAGCAACAGGCATAGCACAAGCAGCGGCCATTTTTGGTGACTTCTCAATTTCAACCAAGCACATTCTACAGTTACCTGCAACAGCCAATCTATCGTGGTAACAGTATCTTGGGATGTAAACACCTGCCTTTTCAGCAGCTTGAATAATAGAGGAGCCCTTTTCAATGGAAACAGGGACACCATCAATCTTAAGTTCAACGTCTTGAGCAACTCTAGCGGTGTGTGTAAAGGCCCTAGCACGCATCACAGTGCGCAAAGGCTGGGTAGCAATGGTTCTCAACATGTCACTCTTAACCTATAATGAATGGTAAAAGGTCCAATGTCTGCGCTTCTATTTGAAATTACAAAAAACTTAAACTTTTTCCCCGCTGCGAATCAAAAAACTTTAAAAAAATTTCAGACAAAAATAATAATAATACAACTACAAAACATGTGTCACGGTGCACGGATGTGTAAACAAGAATCTTCATGTAAATTAAACTATCCTTGGTCTTTTGGACTCGACGTCAACGCTAACAGCACGACTACTAGAGTTATTATCAGCCTCTATCTGTGCTTTATCTCTTCTCTTTCTCTTAAAAGCATCAGGCCCCTCTAACTCCCTGGCAACAGCTAGTAAAAGTGTACCAATCCTTCTTGATAATTCATTAGCCGTTCTTGAGCGGAAGTAATAACAGTATCTGAAAAGGGGATCGTTTGTAATATCTGTCTTAATTAGATCATAAAGATTTTTATTCAATAATCCATGTTGATTTGCTTTAACTAGCAAATATCTATCTTCAATTATTGAATACATTCTTTTGGAGTTATTTGGTGGATATTGAAGGCTTAGTTGTTCTATTGGATTATCAACTTCTGATATTTTTGATTTAAGTATTTGTGATTGTAGTTTAACTCTTTCTAGTTTTCTTTCCCCAGTTTCAATTTCTTTTAAATAACGTTCCCAGCCATCAATTTCCTTGTACCGTTTCCAAAACTTGGATGAGTACAATTCAATATCTTTACTACTTTTCCCCTTAACATCCTTGGAAACAGATTTGTAATCATCTCTGCCATATTTAGCACAAGCATGTATAAATTGCATAAATTCCCTTCTGTTCCAATCACCAAATCCTTCACTCAATAGTTTTGTCTTAGTTTCTAAATCTTCTTCTGTAAATTCAGGAGCATTATCAATAATAGCTTGTTGTTCTTTTTTTCTTTTAGTTATAAGCAATTCTTGATCTTCTTCATCTAATTTATCATATTCCTCTCGAGTTATATTTAATTCATTATTGTCAACATCAAACTCATCATCTTCACCGCCATCTACTTTGTAGTTTATTCTCTTTTTGTACGCTAAGTTTTCCTTCGCTAATAAAGCACTTAAAGATGGATCAAAAAATTGAAAATCCAGTAAACTATAATGTTTTGGTGGTCTTGGGGTAGCCACTTTCAAGGCAGTTGGCTGTTTCATTTGATTCATAACGTCTTTGTAATAACTATCAACAGAATATTGATGTTCTTTTCTGGTTCTTCTAGATTGGTTTAAAAATACACCTCCTATTCTATTAATGGGTTTCTTGGCAAAATTTTCACCATTCCACTCGTAAGCCGATTGTTGTTCACCATTAAAGTTTTGAATATCATCAAGACCTAATTTTTCAAATTTAGCATTTAATTCCTTTGTTTTTTCGTTACCTCTTGCCAAAATAACGTCAATATCATCGTCTAATGATTTGGATCCTTCTGATTCATCAAAAACTTTTTGAGCACCATGTTGAATCATATTTAACAATTCATCTTTTGAGTTTGCATCCTTTTTATCTTTCTTGTCATTAGAACTTGATTTTCTTCCTTGTTGTATGACTAATTGATCTAATCTTAGCTTTTGCGCTGCTCTTTCCAAAACCTTTTCTTCAATAGCATTGTCAGTAACAAATCTGAAGACTTGAACTTGTTTCTTTTGACCAATTCTATGTGCTCTATCCATTGCTTGCAAATCTGCTTGGGGGTTCCAGTCTGAATCATATAAAATAACAACATCTGCTGTAACTAAATTAATACCAAGACCACCTGCTCTCGTTGTTAATAAAAACACAAACTTATCACTATTGGGAGCATTATAATCATCAATTGCCTCAATTCTATCCTCATGAGACGTAGAACCGTCAATACGGCAATATTCATAATCTCTTAAGTAGCAATAATCTTCTAGTATATCTAACATACGAGACATTTGTGAAAAAATTAGAACTCTTGATCCTTGTTTTTTCAACTTCTTTAATAATTTATCTAACACAATCATTTTACCAGTATTGAAAACTAAATGTTCATCAGTAGTAAAAGGTGGACCAGGTTCTGCTCCTTCAAAAAGATATGGATGGTTGCAGCATTTTCGAAGTTGCATGACAATATTAAGTAATCTGGTTTTACCTTCTCGGCGACCAACTTGACCATTGACAGCCTGTATATCTTTTGCTAGTAAATTTTTGTACCATTTAACTTGCATTGCACTCATTCCAACATAAACGTTCACTTCCTTTTTTGGTAAAAGAGATTTTTCAACATCAGCCTTAACACGACGTAATAAGAATGGAGAAAGAATCTTGTGAAGCTTTTCAACTGCTTCAAAATCTTTTTCATCATCTTCTTTATTTGTTTGCTCAAACCAATCATTAAAAATTTCATTATCTCCGAAAACATCAGGTAAAAGGAAGTTTAAGAGAGCCCAAAGTTCATGTAGGTTGTTTTGTAATGGAGTACCAGTGATTAACAATCTATATTTAGAGTAGAACAATCTAATTATTTGAGATAAAGATGATTCTTCATTTTTAATCCTATGCGCTTCGTCAATAACCATATATTGCCATCTGAATTTTGATAGTTTGGACTTTTCACGAATTACCATTTCAAAACTAGTAATTAAGACATCAAAATCGGCTTTCATTAAAACGTTAGCAATAGTTTGGGCTCTTTGTTCTTTGTCACCTTGTAAAATAACTGTTTTAACTTCTGGAGTCCATTTAGCAAATTCTCTTTGCCAATTATTCAATGTGGATTTTGGTACAATAACAATAAATGGACCATCAATATTTTGATAATAACGAAGATAACCAAGAAAAGAAATTGTCTGTAGTGTTTTACCAAGACCCATTTCATCAGCCAATATACCCGATAATTTATGTTCATAAAGAGAAATCAACCAGTTGAGACCTTGCACTTGATAATCTCGTAATTGACCTTCCACATAATATGGAGATTCTGACAAGATAGAAGATAAATTTTGACTTTCATCTTCTTCATCGTTAATTAATTCTGCATCCTCTTCCTTTTCCGATTTTCTTTTACGTTTGCCAGCAATTTGCTTTTTATCACTGACTGAAACTGACTGTTGATCTATTGCTTTGATTAACTTATGCAAGTGCTTGTCCTTCGTTGCTCTAGTGTCTATAAAATGACGGAACAATGGAGATAGTGATAAAAGGTATTTGAACCTTTTCGAGGCGTCTTTGTCGTTGTGTTTACTATACTCTGCTTGTGGAGTAGATTGGAGCAGGAATCTTTGGATTCGACCTTCGCTGGACTCTTTCCCTGTAGTCATGGTAAAAGTAGTGGTTAAAACTTGCAAATGTAAACGTCAGAGGTCACTCTTGTAGGATTTCTTGTTTAAATATAAACCTATTGAGTCTGTCCCTTTAGAAGAAAGTTTAAGTTAATGAATTTCTGGTGGAAGTTAACGGTTTTTTTTTAATATGGCATTCTCATCTGGTTCTAAACTTATAAACATTCAGACAATAATAAAGAAAAATAGAAGAAAAGAATACATTACTTAGATAGAAAAATGCCAGCTTCAACTATGGTTTTAAGATAAAAGTTATTATTTAGGCCGACACTTTGAAATCGATAGTTTATGCTTTATTTCCAAACATTTCTTTGAAGAAGAAAAACATTTTTCACTTGATCAGTGCTGAGCCAATTTCCTAATTAGGAAAGATGCCTATGTTGTGAAGTCTTAACAGTATAAGAGATCATCAGTGCTGTATTAAGATATAGATATATACATATAAAAAGAAAAAGAAAAAGAGTAACTTATTACATATAAGGTTAACAAATAATGTGTCTTTTTATTGTTTCTTTTGGGATAATTTAGAATTTACCAGTTGAAAAACAGGCATATCACCTTCCCGCAGACGGTTATTAGACTCCACCCAGTTTCCAATGGTTTTGTGTGCAGTCATAAACTTGGAAACGCATCTATTGGTACATTCAGATTCACCCTTTGCCAAATCACCCTCTCCATAATCCAAGGCAATGCACTTAGCAGCACAACGCAAGCGCAGCACCTCTAGAAGCCTTGTCATGGAATCATATTGATATTCAGCAGCTTGCACTCGCTGTTGAGAGATATCAAGCGGTGAAAGAGCAGTGTTGTCAACAAACAGAGACATCACTAAAAACACTTGTTGAAGTTATACTGCTGTCTTTTAGACGCAAATTTTCAATACTTTTTTTTTCGTAACGTTAATATAAAATTACAGTGTTTAAACACGTCTTAGTTCTTTTACATTAATATTGCAGAGCTTGTTTTCCCCCTTATTCTTGTTCTCCTTAAACACAATTCAAAGTTTCACACCTATATTTATCTTAACCTATTTCAACATGTCTAAAATTCGTCGCTTTTAAATCACAGACACAAAAGAAGGGGGATTCTTTGTCTACAATAACTGCACCATCAAGTCATAATCATAATGGCTTAACATTGTCCGACTTATCAAAAAGAGATATGCTAGGTCGTACCTTACTTCATCTAGCTGCAATCAATAACGACACTAAAATCTTAAACGATATTTTTCATTTATTAGAAAGAGATAAATCTATCAATCATAATATTTTACTGTCGACGGATATCGAAAACAACTGGAATGCTCTTCATTTTGCCATTTACAATTTTAGTTTTAGTTTCATCATAAAATTATCTAACTGGAATTCTCCTGTTATTCAAAAATTGCAAAAACAAAAGGATTATAACAACTTAACACCATGGGAACTACTAAACTCTCTCCTAACGTTTTTCAAATCAAATCAAGTACAACCTTATTATATATCTACAAATGGTACATATATCAAATCTACTACCAAGCTTAATAATAAACTGAAAAATACATATCTTTTAACTAATAATCAACAACCGTCTCCGAATAGTGCATCCATTTTAGATCTTTCTGCATTGCATTTACCTATTGAACCATTTCAGATTATAAAATGTGTAAGTTGCTCAACTCATAGTGCTTTTATTACTGCATATGGAAAGCTTTATACACGAGGCCAAAATACATGTGGACAGCTAGGACATGGTAACTTGAGATCACTTGCGGATTTTAAATTAGTTGAATTTTTTTGTTTAAGAAAGGAATTTGTTATTGATGTTGATATTACTTCCGATCACACAATAGTTTTAACAAGTTCAGGAAATGTGTTTTCCTTTGGTGATAATAAAAATTTACACTTAGGTACACCTTCTTTAGGTTCTACTACAGCCACTCCTTCACCATATCAATTATCATTTAAGAGGAATAATAGCATAGTTTCTCTTACAACAAACACACCACCATCAAGTTCATCATTTGGGACTTTGCTGAATATGAACTCTGGAAATGATATTTCACAAGCTTCGACAATTATCAAAGGTATCACGTGCTCCTCAAACAATTCCATTGCTTATACTAATAATTATCTTTATTTTTTTGGGACTAATCTTGGACATTTTGGAACACCAAATTTGAATCCAACATTTTCCCTTTATTGGAAATATGATGATCCTATCTTTAAAGTATTAGCTTTGGAGTCTGCAACGTTAGTTCTCACTGAAAATACTAGTCAGATACATATATATATGAATAGCTTTCATGCACGTTTAACAAATGTTCCAGGTACTTTAGGTGTTAATGAATGGACTCATTTCAGGCCTGTTGTTATTTCTAAACCTAAAAAGGTTATAAAAATGATACCATCTTTCAAACCTTCTATTTCACACTATACAGTACTACTTCTTTACGAACATGGAGAAGTTCAACAAATGAAATTTTCGAAGACCAGTGAAACAAAAGATCAACTAATTTCTAATATTAAATATTCTCAAGTTTGGAAACCTAAAAACATTGAAATGAGGGCAGTGGATGTTGTACTAAACGATACTGGAATAATATTTATCTGCACAAAAGGAGGAGAAGTTTTGAGAAAGTCACCTAGCGCTAAAGCTAAAGTTAAATGGAACAGAATGAGGGGATTTGAAGGTGTATCATCTATTTCTGGTTTTAAAGGGGAAACAATTGTTGCTATTACAAATAAAACTCAAAGTTTGAAACATGAGCTACCGCAACCAACTGTTTTATTAGATATTGGTAAACTATCACCTTTATGCGGATTAGTAGAAGATGAAAATGGCGATTTAAATTCATTTAATCAAATTTCTAAGAGTTTTGATTTTCTACCATCCCACTTAATCCATTTGAATGATGAAGATGATGAGGACGAAGATGATGACACTGATGATGACAAAAATAAAATTAAATCATTAGAAATTAAAACTTTTCAAAGTAAAAATATTGGTAGGTATGTTCTGAATAATAATTTTTTATTCGAATTTTTATCACTACATTCTTCAAATTCTGGCTTTCGACAAATTGATAGTTCTTTAGATGTTGACTTGAGGTATTACGATTACAACATTAATGTTATCGATATAAAAAATGGTTTGGAAATTAAAATTCCTGGGCATTCACAATTGATCTTTAATAGATTAGAAGTGCATAAAACTAATTTACCGTTATCAATTGAAAAGAAAGATTTGGATATTCATATTACTGAAAATCATATATCTATTGTTGGTGATATTGATATAAAATCAATTGCCATCTATTTTCATTATATCTATACTAACGAAATTTTAGATTGCTGGAAACTTAAACCTGATGATTTGGGGAATCCCGATTCTCTTTCTAGAAGGATTAAAGCTGGTTGGGATAAATTGTTATATGCAATCCCAGTTAAAGAATCATTGACAGCAGCAATAAACAAATGTACCGAAGGTGGTGATATAATTATCCAATTAGAGGATGCGCAGGTACAAAGTTGGAAATATATATTAACATCTAGATGCTCATATTTGAGATTAATGCTAGGAAAATATTGGAAAATGGAAAGGATATTAGAATTTCCAAATATTACTTTACAAATTTGGAATTTGCTTATTAAATACTTAACTGGTATTGGGCATAACGAAATATTTAAAGAAATTTTAAATGAATGTAAAGAAGATGTTAACGAATTTATTAATATTGTGTTACAATTAGCACAGGTTTCTGATAAATTTTTGTTGCCAGAATTAAAAAACTATTGTGAATTAGCAATAAAAGATTACATTTGTCTTGAAAATTATGTTATATTACTACAGCATTCTTGGGCTTTACATATGGACCAGCTATTTTCCAATTGCTGTTGGTTTATTTTTTCCAATATGAAACTATGTTTATTTGATAATGATTTAAGTTTAAGGGAGCTTGAAGATGGTTGTGTTAATTTAATGGAGCTTAGATTCAAAGACATTGTATCAATTTACTTCCAAAAATGGAGAAAGGAACCAAAAAAATTACCTGTTAAATCCAAAAAATTTAAATTTGGACCAGCTGTGTTTGAAGAAGATTTAGTAAATTTGAAAGAGTTTGATTTGGACTTGTTTCTTAAAGAAGAAGATAAATTCAATGGTTACTATTTACATCCAATTTTATGGAAAATAATACCAAGGTTTTATGAAGAAGGTGATGTGAAAAGACATGAGTTCACGATGAAAAGGAAAACTTCCACTGTTAAGATACAGATAAGTGATATTGCAAAACAACAACAAAGAGATATTCAAACGCAAAGAATTTTGAATGCAGCTAATGATTTAGATAACGTAAACAGCTCTACTGCAATTGATGAAACAGATGCTGATGATGAGTTTATTTCTGTTCAAAGAGGTAGAAGAAAATCTTCTAGGTCAACCTCAATCTCTAACTTTGCTTCAACACCAACTGTTACCTCAAGCGCTTCTAATACAGGAATTTCAGTACCAAATGTTTTGGATAGTGGCACAACATGGAGGTCCAACTCCAATAGTAGTTTAAATGAATCTGCTATGTCTAAAAGTTCATCAACAACCTCAACTTTTTCTAATGCTCCAAGTTTAGACGAAGCATTTAGACAAAGCAGCGCAACTGTCAATAAAAAAAAAGCTGTTTTCAAATCATCAGTATTCAAAGTTTCAAAGAAGGAAAAACTAGAACAACAAAAGAAATTATTTGAACAAGAAGTTGAACAGAAATCCAAAATCAATTTAACCCCTTGGGGAGTCAATACTCCTAAAGTTATCAGTAATAAAAATAGTATAGAAATAGTAGAAAGAGGTACAGCAACGGTATTATCGCAAAATAAACTTACTAATGTTCATTTTCCAACCTTAGGAGAAATAGGTAGATCAAAAAAAAATACAGGTATTAACTCTATTGGAATGCAAGTAGCAAGTCCTTTGAATCCAATTGCAGTATCGAATACGCCTTCGTTACCTACTAAATCACTTGAAGATATTAAAGCAGAAACTGAATTTGAAAAATGGTGGGCGGAAGAAAGTAAAAGAGTTCAGCAACAAGAGGAGCAACTGCAGCAAAGATCTATCCAAAGTAGTGGGCGTGGCAGAGGTGGTAGAGGGCGTGGCAGAGGGCGTGGCAGAGGGCATAGTAGTAAAAAAATAAAAGGGTAATTCCTTTATTCGTTTTTTGTATATAAAATAATTTACAATTAATAACTATAATAATAATAAAAATATGATATAAATACAACAATAATAATACTAGTAATAATAATAAAATTTTAAATTGAATTGTAGAAATAGATATGAAAAAAAAATTAACAATTGTTAAACTGTTTACTCAATTGTTTATGTTAAATCATTTACTATGTATAATATACTTTTTTTTTGTATTGATTTGAAAAGCCAGTTTTGTTTATAATAGATACCTGTGATTAAAAATTGGAGAAAAACGTTTAAATAACAGTTTCTTTGTTTTGATTTTTTTGGATTAAAAGAATCTCTTTTCAGAAGGAAGAAAAAGAGGGGGTATAGTAGTATAAGTTATATTTCATTAGTTTAGTATCATTAATGCATATGGCAATCATCATCATCATCATAATCATCGAAATCAGAATCACAATCATATTCGCCAGTATAACAACCAACTGGATTTGAATAATAAGTAGGATTGGTATAGCCATTCCTCATATAACATTCAACCTCATTTGATGGCGAACAATCAAGATGACCACAACCATGAGAACAATCATTACCAAGAAAAATCTTATATCCGTCGATGCCCCTATCGATATTATTAAGATCAAACTTGGAATCATGTTCAATAACCCTTTTAATTTGATTGTTCTCATCGATTATTGATCGAATGTTACCAATTGGTGTAAATTGAATGATGCCACCATCAGGATGATGAAACTGTGGATACTCTTCTAGATTGATATTTTGTAATGTTAACTGATCTGGCGGCGTAGAAGAGATGGTACTATTGCAAATATTATTTTCTTCTTTGACCTTCTTAGTAAAATGTGATGAGTCTGAATTACGTCTCTTAGATCTCGTGACTGGATGTGTATTGATCGCGTTTTGACCATTGAAAAGTCTTTGTTGATGAATTGGTGATGATGAAAAAGTCATGTCTGTTTTAAAATGATTGACAGTGTTGTTATGTGCGTGTTGATGTCTTGGAAACTCCGAATACGTCATATTAATAGGCAATTCCTTCCAAATTTTGGCCTTGCTCTTTTTCTCAAGACGTTAATAAGAAAAAGGTCAAAAAAAATTTCTGAAAAAATTTCGAAAGTTTTGAAAATTTTTTTCTTTTTGATAAAGAAAATGTAGCTGCTCATATGCTCAGCATTTCACCATCCATTATGGAAAAGACTCTTGGCTTCATCCAAGACGCTTTGTTTAGTAACAGATGCGCGGTTAGAGGTTGTGTTAAGAATCTTAGTTCTAATCCAATATTCCAAAGCAGAGTTTTGGCCAACTGTATAACTGAAAATAAGCTCGGACGCCTGCCATTTCGTTAGGCCGTTGATGGTATCGGTTACTTTTTTTTCAAACTGTTCAAGGTCAAGAGCTTGTTTAGCTTGTGTTAGGCCCACTTTAACAATTTTTTTCAATAAAAAACTAGCCTGGTTGGCGGTAATTTGAGATTTTGACATACTATACTTTTTCCTAAGGTATCCAGAAGCTATCTCTGAATAAATAAAGTTTTGAATAATCGAGTTTCTAAACTTTTCCTTAACCAACTCAAAATCAGTACTTTGAATTAAACTAGTTCTTTTTTGATAAAATTTACGCGTTGTTTTTGAATTAAATGCTTCCCATTTGCTTATCTTATCTAAATTATATTCATTATCTTTAATGGTGAGCTCACACCAATCGGAGGTGTTTAATTGTGATGCCCATAGGTTATGTCTGATAGGTATAAATGGAATATCCAGTTTTTCATTCCATTCCTTAATTTGCTTTTTCAATTTTATTAGTTCAGAAGTGCCTTTGTTATTCAATAAATCTTTAATGTCTTTCATATGTGTGAATTTAATATATTCAATCTCACTAGGTAAATATTCATCATATGATTTATAATGGGAAGCTTTGTTACCTATTGTTCCTTTAAGAAGAGATTCCTGTTTGCCATGAAGTGTCCCTTTGAAAGTTAATCCTAATGATTGATTATCAACGAAATCAATGACTTTCAAATGAGATTTGTCATTATGTAATCGTAAACCCCTACCTATCATTTGAGTTAAGAGAGGTTTCGATTTAGTTGGCCGCAATAGTAATATACAATCAATGTTGGGGATATCAGTTCCTTCAGTAAATACACCACAATTAAATAATACATTGATTTTACCGTTCCTAAAGTCATCAACTATAGAATCTCTCTCGCCAGATGATGTTGCCCCACTAACAAATTGCGCATTGATTCCATTAAGTTGGAACAACTCTGTTAAAGTAATCATATGTTCAACATTCACACAAAATGCTAAAACTGATTTCATATGTTGCTTATGATCCCTTGTCAGTTTAATAAACGATTTTAAAACCAATTCATTTATCTGATCAGTATTTACATGATCTGCTAATGAATCCAATACATAATCGGAATTAGAACCGCTTGTTTGTTTAACTTCAGATAAATCTAATCCAACATTAACTTTTTCCCATTGCAAATCACAAAGGTAATTTTCTTTAACTAATTCATCAATTCTCTTTTCAAAAATAATTTTGGTAAATACCTTCTTTAATGGCAATCTATCCTTTCTTTGTAAAGTCGCCGAGAACCCCAAAATAAAAGGTTTGTTTCCAGCATCTCTGAACTTGTTAAAAATTGCCAAATAAGAATCAGAAACTGCATGATGACATTCATCAACAATAATCGAATGAATTCTATTTAACGGATATTGATTCATTCTTTGACATGAAGCTCTTGAAATAGAAGGAACAGATCCAACAATAACAAATGGTCTAGTATCATTCTCTATTTCTTCAATAGAAACCTTAGAATTTCCCATATCCAAGTATATACGATCTTCATCAACCGCTTTGAATCTTTTCAAGGTATTAATTGTTTGATAAGCCAACTCCTTTCTGTGAACAAGAATCAAAACACCATCAGCTTTATCATCAGTAAATCTTGTAACTTTTAAAAGTTTGGGTATCATAGAACAGAATATAACTGTTTTGCCTCCACCTGTTGCAATTGATGTTGCTAAACTATGACACTGTTTCTTCCGCAGTTCTTCGAGAATGGACCCCACGCATGCTTGCTGGTAATCTCGCAACGTAGAAGTTGAGGCTAGCCTTATGGGGCGTACTAAAGATACCAAACATGGAAGTCTTGTAGTAGCCAAAAATCTTGAAATCTGAAACATGAAGAGAAAGTGATTTGCAAGACAAGAAAGTTTACATTAATGTTTAACATTTGAATAAAATGCACATAAAGTCACTGACTTTCTTAAATTACGCATCAGGCTTCTCTTTGTCTTATCTTTGGTTGTTTTTTACTGACTATAAAACTGTGTATGGTAATAAAGTAAATCGTTGAACACCTTGCTTAGCATTAGTTCCATTCAATAATCGAGGTTAAATAAAAAGTTTTTATGGACATTAAATATACTTCTAAAACCTTGAAGTGCTGTATTTTTTAATGGCTATAAAATGTTACTAAAATCAAAGAAATACAATTGAAGACTTTTAGAGAGTTTTGTTGCCTTTCAAATACAAATTTTAGTTTTTTAGAGTAAAAGAGAATGAACAGTCTTAAGTGTTGAATAATGAAATATTAAATCAAAATATTATATTAGTTATAAATAATATTTTGATTAGTAATAGTTATTTTAGATAAAGATAACATTGTTATCAATGTCTAAACTACATAATAAGATTATATTGAACAATAACTATCAGATAAGAGTTATCTATGATTGTTAATGATAATAAACGATATCTTGATAACAAGCTTATCTATTACAAATATTATAATCTAGAAACATAATTATAATGTTATAAAAGAGTTTAGAAAAGCTCTTGACTTTTATAATACTTTGTATTTATAATTTAACGGTTTAAGTATCTAACTTAGGATTTATTATTAAGTTGTGAAAATTCTTTTTTTTAAACAAAGTTAGAACAGATACTTTTATGTGATATATATACTAACAAGGATGGAAATTCGTTTGTATTAATATTTAAGTAATAAATCTAAAATATTCGATAAAAGAAATCAATTTGGAAGAGTAAAATTTTTAAAAAAACAAAAGATGAACTAATCTTTATTAAATATTTATCATTTGAAAAAAGCTATAAATCTAAATATTATATTATAGTTAATAGAAAATGTTGCTTTATTTGCTTCTAATTAATCGCTTAATTATTGGGCTAGCTTTATAGTATTATAATCACTATTTTAACAAATAAGTAACCACGACAGGCACTTTGTGGTGTTTTATGAGCAGCTGTTGTAAACTTTATGTGAAAATTTTCGTTTTTCGTGAAGGAAAAAAAATTTCAAGAAATTGAAGAAAATCACCAACTGGACAAACAAGTTAAGGTATTTAATATGTTAGCTAGAACAGCTGTTGACAGCGTCACAACCAGGGCCACTGGTGCACAACTGTCTCAAGTGCGTTACAGAAGAACGCTTGCATACCCATTTTACTCCAAGGCAGGTAATATTCCTCCTGTCAGGGGTGGACGTAAGCAAACAGTCTTCAAACGTCTCATGGATCAATTCCTTGGTCCTAAAAACTATAAGGGTGAATACTATTTAAACAAATACACATACCCCAAAACTAATTGCTCTACTAATTATATTGATCCAAGAGCAGAACGTGGTAATGCACTTTTGAAAGTTGCCAATGAATTTGATGATGAAGAAGAAGTTGTCAATAAAGGTAGAACTTCAAGAAAACATAACTTACAACCATTTCCATTCAACAATAGTTGTTATACCAATGTTCAGATCAGTACTGATACTAAAATTGATATTGTTAACGATATTCTTTTAAATAAAATGTCATCCCAACAAGCTGCTATCAAATATGGTTTAAAAATTCAACGTATTGAAGCTATTTTAAAACTTCGTAAGATTGAAGAGGAATGGGAACAACTAGGTCTTATTGATTCCAATTTAAAAAAAATGCAAACAGTGATGAACCAAATGTTTCCAACTTATAACTCAGACAAACACTCAGAAAACTTAACTGAAATTCCAATTCCAAAGGAGACCAAACAATCTAGATTCTTAACCATTGCCGAATCGGAACCATTTGGTCCTGTTGATGCTGCTAAGGAATTTAACTTAGAACCTGCTGCCGTTACTTTACAAAAGTTATCTGAAGGTGGTGAACACTCTTCACATAACAACAGTTTTTCAGCAAAGTTGAACAATTCATCTTTCATTGCTCCAATGCACGAAGGTGATAGAGCTGCTTTTAAATTTACCACCGTGAAGACAGGTTCTGTTGGATACCGCTATGGTAAGGTCAACAGAGATAACCGTAAGGACCGTAAGATTGATTACGATGCTGGTGGTAAGATGTACTATCCTCTTTAAATCAAATTGATATTATATATAACATATATCATTTTTTGTAAATAGAAACACTTTTAAATTGAACGTATATACATTAGTAAACTTGTATTACCACTGTAGGCTATTGTATTGGATCTCATGAGCTTCTTTTGGGGCCCAGCTTTCGGAGACAATTTCTCCACATTTAGTAAAAATGATTCACCACTTTTCATTTCTCTTTCATTTTCCATACAAAGTTCATTATTAAAAGAGACTTCACAACTGTCTGTGAAACAATCATTATTATCCAATATCACTGACATGCATTTTAAACCTAATCAAAAATTGGGGGTACCATTCCCTGGGATTGAGTTGAAGGCCCCCATCGATCCTGCTACTGCAACCCACATTGACATCAAAATATTAAACGATTTGGACTCAATTCATCATATATACAATGAAGATGAACATCAGGAAACTCCAAGAAGTAGAAAGACCACTGATGATTCCGATGTGGCTTCTCTTAATTCTTTAAGTTCTCATAATTATCATAATAATTATCAACAACTACATCAACCCGCAACAAGGAACGGTTCAAATAGCTCACATTCAAGACTATCTGATATAACAACTAAAATGACTGAATTTTTATTATCTACAAGGCACAGTTCTGGAACAGACCATGAATCCGCTATTGAATCACCTGTTCCATCAAGAACAAACTCTTCTGCTTCTTTAAATTTGCTAACAAGACCAGTATCAAAAAGAAGGAGTTTCTTTGGCAGAAGTAAGAGTCCTTCAAGACATAATCATAGCAAAGAGAGTCATTTTGTAGGATCTCCACAACAATACCCAGAGCCTCCCGTTCCAACTCATCGGAAATCTGATAATGATGTCAAAGAAATTCACCATGTTAAAGTGGAATATGATCCAGTCACCAGAAAAAGAGTGTTAAATACTTACGAAATTATAAAGGATTTAGGTGCTGGCCAACATGGAAAAGTTAAATTAGCCATTGATATACGAACAGGGAAACCGGTTGCTATTAAAATTGTTGATAGAAAGAATAAATCAACAACTTTAGAAAGGTTAACTAAAAGGGGTCAATCAGAAACACAAGAAGATAAAATTAGAAAAGAAATAGCAATTATGAAGAAATGTAGGCATCCCCATGTTGTTAGACTTTTAGAAGTGCTAGACGCTGAACATTCTAGGAAAATATATATGGTTTTAGAATATTTGGAAAAAGGAGAAATTAGATGGCGGCAACTTCCCGAAAATTTAGACGGTGTACAGGAGCCTTTGCTTTCTTTAAATGAAACAAAAAGAACTTTTCGGGACGTAGTTTGTGGATTAGAGTATTTGCATCATCAGGGCATCATTCATAGAGATATTAAACCTTCAAATTTATTAGTGGATGGTAATTTTAATGTTAAAATTTCTGATTTTGGTGTTTCATTTGCTGCTAGTTTGAACGGTGAAGATGAATTTGAGTTAGCAAAAACTGCTGGTACCCCTGCATTTTTAGCTCCGGAACTTTGCCAAATAAGTTGTAAATCCGAAATGAAAGTTACTCATAAAATTGACATTTGGGCTCTTGGTGTTACTCTTTACTGTCTTTTATTTGGATGCTTACCATTTACCGCAGAATCTGAGTTTAAATTATTTGATGTCATAAATAACAGCATATTAAAGTTCCCTGATATGTCAAAATGGACAGATGCAGAAAGGCTATCAAATCATGATTTTAATCAAGCTGTTGATATATTGCATAAATTACTGGAAAAAGATCCCGAAAAGAGAATTGATATTGATGATATTAAGAAACATCCGTTCTATTTGGAGGGGTTATCAAAGGAACAAAAGGCACATTATGATGGTGCTGGTTGGAAAAAGGATATGAAAATTGATGTTAGCAACAAAGAAATGGATGAAGCTGTTGTTGGTATTGGCGGTTTAATCAAAAAAAAAATTTCTGATATGAAGAAAGCTTGGAGTCACTCATCTCCAAGTGCTAATTCATTATCACCAGGAACTGTTTCATCTAATAACTTAGCTAACCTTCAAGACAAAAATATTGTTCCATCACGACTATCGTCAATGTCATTAAAAGATACATATAGTTACATTTTTTCTGAAGCTCAAAACACATTTGATACATTTCCGCATAGCAATGAACATAGCGATAATGCTACATTATCTCTCAAAACTGAAAACACAAACACTGCTAGTAATTCGGGATCAAACTTGCAAGAATATATTGTTCCTGACCATTTAATTGAAGATGCTTTCTCTAACGAATCTGATGTTGACGAAGAAATGAATTTGTCAGAGATTAAAAAAGAAGAAGATTCAAAAACTTTCTTAAAAAATGAACAAGAGGAGTTTGATTACCGAAAGGAACTAGAAAATAGTGAAATTAGATCACATTTAGCAGTCAACCCAAGTTATGCATCTCTTGATTCTTATTATGATGAAGGATACAACAAATTTTTTGGTGGTTCAAATGGTACGAGTAATCAGGGATTCACAAACCCCTCATCTCCAGTTTTGAGTGCATATGGAAGAAATCCTAATGTAAATAGTAATGGAAGTTCACTTTCTATATTAAGAGCTGCAACTCCATTAAGAATTTCTCCACCAAAGTCAACATCACCATATGCATCCTCGTCAGCTATCAATGCTCAGCAAAAAAGAGGCATGAATGGATATCATAATAATCTGAGAGATAGAATTGTATCTAACTCAAACTCCAAAGTTCAGTTTCCTTCCTCTGTTTCAGTACAGAATTCTCGTTCTATTTCTCCAATCGTTCAACAAAAAACGATTTTCCCTAGTAGAGTTCCATCACCTAACACTGCTAAATCAACACAGAAAAAATTTAGTATATCTACATTATCAAGTTCTTCTTCTGAATCTAACTCAAGTGATAGTGAAGATGATCAACCATTCATGATTAACAAAAAATCATTAGCTAGTAGGAGATACTCTGAACGCAGGAAGGGATTTTCAATAGAACCACTTCTAAGTAACCAAGAGTCCAAAGATAAATTAGCTGAATCAAGCAGTCCAACTAACAAATCTATTAGTGCAAATGAAACTAGTTCTAAAAATATTAGCAGCTATGAACCACTACCAAGAACTTCCATTTACGGGACTAAAATACATTTATTACAGAAATTACCGAGCCACAGTAGTGGTGATTCAGATAGTGGATCAGATGAAGATGATGAATTGCTTTTTAATTTTAATAGATCATCAAGACCACATCCAACAAGCCTCACAGAAATTCCACAGGCAATCAAAATGAATAATACAACTAGAATTTTAGCTAATGATAGTATCTGTAGTGTTGCAAATTCTGAAGTTGTTGACGTTCCAGATAGCATTATTGAAAAATCTGGCATGTCGGATGTTGTTGGAGATGTTAGCATTGAACAAAATTCTGCTGGTCAGAATAATCTTGCTTATAATAAAGTGTTGGATGATGTTGCAGTTTTATCTGTTCAATCAGGTGATGATGCAACTAGTGATCAATGATATTTTAGATCCATTTTCATATTACTAAAATAGAGCGTGTAGTCATTTTGTTCCTTGTTTCATATTAGTTATGATGAGGAGTTGTAATAATCTATAAATTTTTAAATAATATTTTTGTAATAACTCAGCTGTCATAAGGTATATGCCCTTTTTTATCGATATGGACTAGAATTTAAGGAGTAAAATGTTAATGTTATTATCGTGCATAATATAAAACCTATTTAATAAGTCGCTTAATTAAATCTAGTTTACCCCATGGACCTTGCTTCAACTCATTTATAACACTGTTTTCATCAGCTACATTATGAAGTACGATTGGAATATCTTTTGATTTATCAAATAAGTCACTAATAGACCATTTTATTTCCATTTCACCGTTGGTAATACCAAAATTTGACAAATTCATGACCATCTTATTATCACCCACCGATACAGGATACATATAATATAGAATTGCCAAATCTTTCCAAATAGATTTGAAATTCAGCCATTGTTCTTTTAAAGTTTTTAAAAATTCAATTGGACTCTTATTTTTACTACTCTCCTGTAGCAAAGAAATGAAAGAACTGGCAATAGACTGGAATGGTTTGTAATTATCAGGTCTTAAAATTTCAATATGTGGTCTACTAGTAAATGACACCATCAAATCTTCTTTAATTTGAAACTTCAAGGGACTATTTTTTACCAACTTGATTCCTGTTTTGATTTCTAATTGTTGTAACTGCTTAGTTAATTGTTGAAGTTCAAAATCGAGGGGTTTTTCCATTGTTGTGATTTGCTCATTGAGCAAGTTAATATTTTTCACTAGTTTCACTTTTTCAGTTGTTAAATCATTTAATCTTACTTTCACGTCATCATTTTGTTTGTTGATCGTATTAATTTCATTTTTCAATTTTTCATTCTCATTAGAGATTACTTTTACTTGAGAAGAAATGCCAGTCCATTTTTGAATATCAACATTCTCCCATTCATTTTTAGCTTTCTGCAATTTTTCAATGACCTTTGTTAATTCCAGCTTTTCTTCAATCATTTTTTGTCTTTCAAGCAACACTTCTTTTCTCCATTCCATAGCATTTTCTAAGTCAATATTTAATTCATTTTTACCTTTGAGATAAGATGAATTTAACTGCTCTAACAAACCTGACAAAAATTGCATATTTTCATTTTGTGATTGCTTTCTCGTGAAATTTGCAATGGCTTGATAATTAGTTCTTAAATCTGATCTAAGTTCCATAGACTGATTGTAATATTCCCTCATAGTTATTAAATTAGATTCTTGAACATCATTGGAAAATCTATCCACCATATTGGAAATAGTATTAATTGATGCTCTATACTGATTAATAATATGGTTTAAGTAGTGATAGTAATATATATTATTTGATGCATCAATATAATCTAGTAATGTTTGCCTCTTTTGCTCATTATTATTGACAACAGTTTTAGTTGGTGCCGATAATGTTGTTATACAGGAAGGAGATGATAACACTTCTGAGGTCAACAACTGATCAATATCACACAATTCTAATGTTTGCTGTATTTCTTTATCCGATGGACCAATTGAATCATAAAATTGAACATTAATGTCCCTCAAAAATGTTTCCATTGAAACGTTTACGTAGTCATCATCATCATCTAAGATATCTCCAGATTCAACATTTGCTGAATGAATTGAAGCATCACTGACATCTGCTAGTGGTACTAATTCGGTACCAAAAGAAACATCAATTCCACTTGAATCCATTTTTTCAAGTATTGATTCAGATTGCCTATTATTATTGTTTAAGGAATTCCCTTTATCAATTCCCATTTCTATTTGTTGCTCGCTCTGCGTAGGTGTTGACAATTGTAAATTTGGTTCAGATCTTAAAGGAGTTGACTCTAGTAGTATTTTGTGAGTTGGTTCTAATACAAGTTGTGAATCTGCAACACTAATTGGTTCTGAAAGTTCAGCAACTGTTGATAATTGAGCAGTATTAAATCTGATTTCAGTTTCATTCTCTGAGCTTTCAAATGATTTGGCAGACATTGGGGAAACAGGCATTGTTAAGCTCATGTTATTCATTTCATTAGTTTTTTCTAATTCAGTATTATTATCAGAAGTTTCCATTGGCAAACTCATCGTTGTTATATTCATGTTTTGTGTAGTATAATCCATCTCTATTATGGGCCCTTTTTTACTTGATTCCTGAGATGATCCAACTTGCCTAGTTAATTCCATAGTTTGTGTCACATCATCAACTTCTAGTTCAGGTTTTGATAAACTAGATTGAGTTTCATTTATAGTTTTATTGACTGGCAAAGTTAATTCCATATCTACATTATCAGTTTCTTCATTCCCTATTGGCATCGTTATAGGTTCAGTTAATTTCATCGAATTGGACTTTTTATCGTTCTTAAAATTATTTTCATTTTCTTTTTGTATATTAAATATAGGTGTAATGGCCTCTGTTAATTCCATATTTGCACTGTTATCTTCAAGTTCATCCTTCTCAAGATCTTCAAATAATTCCTTGAAACTATCGTTATTTTCACTTTCATTCTGCTCTTGTTCATCATAATCAATTTGATTTTTGAAACTTTTTTGTTGTTCTTTAATTTGATTTGTTAATTCAATACTCATTTCCATTGTTTGTGTCGAGTTGTCCTCCAAAATACCGAAATTATTTTGATATTTCATAGCATGCAAATCAGCAACCTCTTTATTAATCCTAGCTTGTTTTTCGGTTTCTTCTTCATCACCTACTATTTTCATGGAGTCCTCTTCGTAATTTTCATTGAATCTTAACGTAGAATTTTTCTTCATATACTCTTGAATACTTAGTTTAGCAGGTGTTAAATTTGTAAAAAGTGGATTCTTTGGTTTCTTTCTTGGTGAATTTGATATTTTAAATTTATGAACAGAAACCTGACCAGCAAAACTAACCCGGCGGTTTCCAGCCAAATTAATAGTATCATTACTTGTGGACTTAAGAATAGACCTCAGTGGCATTAACGTGTGCCTTCTATTTGATGGATGTAATATGGGAATAGACTTTAACGCAGAAGTTATTGACTTATCTTGAATTGTAGCCGGTAAAGATAGTCGTCTATCAGACAAGCTAATCATTTCGCTGCTATTATCAGAAAGATCAGAGGCTGTACGTTTCATAAAGGTTAGAAACTGTATAAAGTGTTTTCTTGTGATAAAGAAAACATATAGACGCGTTACGTAAACAAAACAAGAATATTTATCCTCAATTCACAAAATGCTCATGTTTCTACTGTTTTATTTAGAAGTGAGTTAAAAGATACATAAAAAGTATTAAGAAGCTTTGGTTAACAATGATCAATTTCAAACTCCCAAGTACCAGAAATAGCTTCATAACCAACATATTTCACATCTGGAATAGACATTAATCTTCTAATATGTTTTTTAACAGCTGGATGTTTTGGATCTGTAATGTAACCTGTTAGTTCTTTGTTTCTAGGGAAACAACCTAGTATTTTGACTCTAGCTGGTAAATTCAAACCTTCACCAACTTTTGGTTTGGCCAATGCATCTGGGTACAATGAAAATTCTTTATTTTCAAAAACAACTATGTTTGGCAAGTTATGAATACCAATGGAAGTTAAATCAACTGGTTTAGAAAAAGTTACTGAACCCAAACCTTTTTCACCAACTGTAAAATCGGCAACACTAGTAAGTTGTTCAGGGGAATAAGTAGATAATTCAGCAATAGAAGGAACAGTGTAAAAGTTTTCAGGTAGCTCAAAATCGCTTTCTTCAGTTTCGCTTTCAGATGGGAGCTCCTTTATTTGTCCGTCTTGTTCAGGTTCTGGACTCTTCAACTTAGAGATTTCTCTGTCCAAAAGAGGAACAGAGACAGGCTTTAGTTCTGGTGAGTTAATAGAAGGCATATTAGCTTTGAAATCAACCCCTTTAGCTGTCTTTACCTTTCTAGCAATCATATCCTTAACCGAGGAAGAAGGTGAAAATATAGGATTATTCAAGATTGCCTTATCTGTTTCACTATTAGAAACAGATGAAATACTCTTGTTAGCAACACTATCAACACTCTTAGTTCTATTTAATGATTTAACGTCGGAGTTGGATTCATCGTCACCGGCCATCAATTTTTGAGAGGCAGATGAAGTTCGTAATAGAACAGGGGTAGTTGCTGCAACAATGGTACCTGTCTTTGGCAAGTTAGCATCCGATGATTTATAGAGTGGTTTTGGTGAAAGCCTATAAGCTGCTGTTAAGTTATTTTTAACTTTTTCAACCGCTTTGACAGGTCTAGCTTCCGGCTTAACATAATATGTAACTAATGGTTGAGCCATTTGATTACCTGCTAAATTATTAAACAGATTTGATGAATTAAATGGATTTTGATTGACTTGAACCATTTGTTGCTGTTGCTGTTGTTGTTGAAGTTGATTATTTTGGCCAAACAATCCACCACTTGATGTTGAGGCACCACCAAAATTGTTTGAAGTTCCAAAACCATTGGTTGCACTGGAACCATTGTTACCAAACAGACCACCAGTAGTGCCCGCCGGCTTTGCACCAAAAAGTCCACCATTGCTTGGGGCGGCAGCATTATTAGCACCAAAAAGACCACCAGTGGTAGCTGCAGGTTTAGCACCAAACAAGCCACCACTAGCAGGGGCAGCAGGTTTAGCACCGAACATATTACCAGAAGCAGAAGCGGCACCTGTATTACCAAACAAACCACCAGAAGCAGGAGCGGCAGGTTTAGCTCCAAAAAGACCACCACCACCTGGAGCTGCAGGAGCGCCGGTGGTAGCTGTGTTATTACCAAAAAGACCACCTGTGTTACCAGCTGGCTTTGCACCAAACAAGCCACCAGGAGCTGATGTTGCAGCATTATTATTTCCAAAAAGTCCACCTGTTGTAGAGGTATTATTGTTATTACCGAACATATTACCACCAGAAGCTGCAGGCTTTGCACCAAATAAACCACCACTAGAAGCAGGTGCAGCGTTGTTGCTACCAAATAAACCTCCAGTGGTAGGAGCAGCAGGCTTTGCGCCAAAAAGACCTCCACCAGAAGCGGCATTGGTATTGTTATTACCAAATAAACCTCCAGTGGTAGGAGCAGCAGGCTTTGCACCAAATAGACCGGCACCAGAACCAGAACCAGAAGCAGCTGTATTGCTATTACCAAACAAACCACCAGCACCACCAGTATTTGTAGTATTGTTACCGAATAAACCACCCCCTGTAGTGTTATTATTAGCATTATTGGCACCAAATAAGTTACCAGAAGTGTTGTTATTATTGTTAGCTCCAAAAGAACCAACAGTATTGTTATTGTTACCAAAAAGACTTGATCCTGCAGTGGTATTATTAGCGCCAAATGCAGCACCTGTGGTATTACTATTGTTGCCAAATAAACCTGTACCAGTGGAAGAAGTATTATTAGCACCAAATGAATTACCAAAACCTGTGTTGGTTGTATTATTAGCACCAAATGAGTTGCTAAAGCCAGTATTGGCAGTGGCGTTAGAACCAAAAGTATTGGAAGCATTATTGGCCAAAAATGAAGAGTTAGGTGCATTGGCACCAAAATTGGCATTAGCATTATTGTTAGCACCAAAACCAGAGCTAGCACCAAAACTTGAATTAACGGCTCCACCACTTCCAGCTGCAGAGCCACCATTACCATATCTCTTATTTTGAATATAGTCTTGAACTCTTAACTCTTCAAAAGAAAAGTTTTTATATTCTGGCATAGCAGAAATAGATTGATAGTAAGACGTTCCAGAAGCTGGATCTCTTTCAACATAAGGTTTGAAAGGTTGGACGCTTGTACCATTATTTTGAATGCTTGCATTCATCCCAAACCCACCTTGATTGTTGTTTGCTCCAAAAACATTATTTGTGTTATTGGTATTGAAAGCACCACCAGTGTTAACATTATTGCTAGCACCAAACAAGCCACCTGCGCCTGTAGCGTTATTGCGATTTGTCGCACTAAATGGTGAGTTGTTGTTGGCACCAAAAGGTGAAGCATTGTTATTTTGAGAACCGAATATGCCTGTACCAGAATTGGTGGCATTATTTGTACCAAACGCCCCACCAGTATTACCAAACCCAGTACTGCCTGAGTTGTTGTTATTGTTATTATTATTGCCAAACATGCCACCAGAATTGTTATTGGCAGTATTAGCACCACTAGCACCAAATATTGATCCACTGTTGGCGTTATTATTTGCCCCAAAAGTGGAGTTATTTTGAGCCCCAAAAGGAGAATTAGACTGCGCATTATTCGCACCAAATCCTCCAAAACCAGAAGTAGCTGTTGCTGGTCTATTAAACATGGTGTGTGATATATCACAAAAAGAGTTGGTTTCCAATTTACTCATATTTTTTTTGAAGTAAACATTTTTTTCCGCAGAAGAAAATAAAATTAAATTAAAAATGGTCAGTAACTGCTCAGCAAATTTAGCTGCTAAACAAGAAACGCTTGTTAGGCATGTGTTATTATTAGCCAATATATATATAATATCAATAATGTATTACCTTTATGTTTTGATTGTTTTTTTTATATGGTTAGATCTCTCAGAAGGTAGCAATAAAAAAATATTCTTTGAAATACATCTGTTTCGATAAAAAAAAAGATTGCTATAATACAGATAAATGCTTTAAATCAATGAACAACTTTAGATTAACAGAAACCAAATAGTGATCCTCTAAATGCATTGATATCTTCTTCATATATTAATTGAAGCTTCAAGTTGCAACGCGACGCGTATAATATTTTATCTATTTACAGTGAAAAAAAAAAAAATTATTGAATTTAAAGACGACATAATAAGTAAGAGATAATAATAAAATGGGTATTAAGGGACTCAATGGGTTGATTAAAGACAAAGCACCATATGCCATTAGGTCACAAGAAATGAAAAACTTATTTGGTAGAAAAATTGCAATTGATGCATCAATGTGTCTTTATCAATTTTTGATTGCTGTTAGACAACAAGATGGTAATAACCTAACTAACGATGAAGGTGAAACAACGTCCCACCTAATGGGATTTTTTTATAGAACTATTCGAATGGTTGGTAATGGTATTAAGCCGTGTTACGTTTTTGATGGCAAACCACCGGTTTTAAAAGGTGGTGAACTTGAAAAGAGATTGAAAAGAAGGGAGGAAGCTGAAAAGAAAGCCGAAGAATTAAAGGAAACAGGTACTGTTGAAGAAATTCAAAAATTTGAGAGAAGAACAGTTAGAGTTACTAGAGAACAAAATGACGAAGCCAAGAAGTTACTAAAGCTAATGGGCATTCCTTATGTTGAAGCACCTTGCGAAGCAGAATCACAATGTGCGGAGTTAAGTAAAACAGGAAAGGTTTATGGTGCTGCATCTGAAGATATGGATACTTTATGTTATCAACCAGGTCACTTTTTGAGAAATGTTACTTCTGCAGAGGCTCGGAAATTACCAGTTGAAGAATATGATATCAATGAAGTTTTAAAGTCACTGGAAATGGACATCAATCAGTTTGTTGATTTATGTATTTTACTTGGATGTGATTATTGTGAAACAATAAGAGGTGTTGGTCCTGTTACAGCCTTTGAATTAATAAAATCTCACAAATCAATTGAAAATGTTATTGAATACATTGAAACAAATTCAAAATCCAAATATAAAATTCCAGAAAATTGGCCATATAAAGAGGCAAGAGAACTGTTTTTAAACCCTGAAGTTTTATCAGGTTCTGAAGTAGATCTGAAATGGGAAGATCCTGATGTTGAAGGTTTGGTAGACTTTATGGTTAAACAAAATGGATTTAGTGAACAAAGAATAAGAGAAGGTGCTGAAAAGCTCAAAAAAGGATTAAAAGGTGGTACACAGGGTAGGCTAGACGGCTTCTTTTCAGTTGTTACTTCTAATAAAAAGAGACCAGTCAAAGAAGAAAAGAAGAAGCCTGCTAATAAGAGAAGAAAGAAATAGACAATTTTATATTATAGATATTATTTTTAGTACAAATAGTTATATCTGTATATTTAGCAATAAAAATATGACAAATGTAAAAACATACAACTAAATAGGAAAGAATGAAGTTACAAAAAGGTTTCATGTATCTTTTGAGGTAGCCAATGAAAGCATACTAGTCATTTTGTTAGTAGTATTAGTTAAAAGAGAAGAAGAAGCTTCTTTGGCCGTTTGAACCTTTGACACAAAAGTGTTCATACTTTGGTCAATTCCAGATATATATCTTGCCAGCTGGACAATTGGCCATGGTGCAGACCTAAAAATTGGTAAGAAATTACCATAGAATGGCAGTTTAATCTCACCTCTTTTACCCAATTTGACAGCTTTAACAATTTGCTTTGCAACATATTTAGGTTCTAATTCAGGTGCCAATAAGGTATGAGGAGTTTGAACACCTTCAAACAGAGAAGTCTTCAATTGACCAGGGCAAACTAAAAGTGTTTTGACTCCAGTTGTATTAAACGTAGGAGGTCCCACTTCATATGTTAAACTTTCATGAAGTGCAATTAATCCTGATTTAGAAGCACCATAAACACTTAATCTTGCTGGTGACATATATCCGAGCGTTGAGGCAACGGTTATAATATATCCTCTTTTGATATCTAACATTTTGGGTAAAAACGTTTTGATAGTGTAAAAACTAGACAGAAGGTTTATTGCCATTGTCTTTTCAATTTGAGCATATGTTAGCTGAAGTACTGTTTCTCCCGTGGTGATACCGGCGTTGTTAATTAAAATGGTCACTGTACCAATTGTATTTTGAACTTCCAGGGCAACTTCACCAATTGCGTCTTTATCAGACACATCACAAATAAAATAATTAACACCTTCAATGTAGTTTAAGCTAGTTAAATCAGGAATAACAATATCAAATACCACAACGGTAGTCCCAAGAGCAATGAAGGATTTTGCTATTTCAGCACCTAAACCGCCAGAACCGCCAGTGATAAGTACGATATCTCTACTAGGATCCAAAGTCATTCCAATTGTTATGTCAGATGCAATTTGCAACCAGTGATTAAGTCGATAAGCAAGCTCAGTAATTGGTCCTGTCATTTGATAGCTTTGAAGATAAAAGAAGAGAAAGGAATGTTCAATATAATCATGAGCATATTGCCTATTCTGGACGGCATCATGGCCCCTCCGCGAGCTATCACATTAATCCAAGAGAACCTCAGCTGAGATGACAGTAATATATAAGAGGAGATATTAAATAATAACATGGCTTTGAGAGAACCACCACAGGTTTTGAGAATAAAGAGAAAGAGAACAGATGATCCACTACAGGCATTGGTGTTTGAAGAATCCAAACGACGTATCAAACGACCAAGATTTGTTTTTAAACTCCAACGTACTGAAGAGAATGATATTCAAGATTCAACTACTTTACTTAACGCTAGTGAATGTTCAAGTAATTTGGATAATAAACCAGTGTTTAATTTACCAAAGAGAAAATTAAGTATTAACCAATCATCATCATCATCATCATCATTGTTATCAAATAATAACAATAACAGTAAGCAACAAAAACAAGAAATACAGAACGATGTTGTTGAAAATAGTTCTAATATAACTCCGCTAGAAGAGGGACCACAGGAATTGAATCCAGACTTATTGGATATGTTAAATGATTATTTGAAAAATAACGATGAAACTAAACCAACATTACCAGTGAAACCACCTAAGAGAAGACAATCTAGCGTTTCACAACATTCAACAGATGGAAGGCCAGTTGAAATATTAAACATGAGCAATGTTATTAAACAAATGGACTCTAATGCCATAGATGATGATAGTACTGAAGAAGATGAATATGTTTATGATGTTTATTACAGAGATAAGGCGATTAGCACACAATGGGAAAATGAAAGAATTGGTTACATTAAATTTGATGATGATGATTTAGGTCTTATTGAAGAAGATGAAAGTGGTATGATTGTTACTGATGATGAAGATTCCAATGATGAAAACTTTTACAGAAATGATTATCCTGATGATGAAGATGGAGGATATGATGATAGCGATGCTGCAAGTTTAGGACTAGAGGAACCTAGTGATGATCAAGATGACGAATTTGACATATTAACTAACAAGAGAAGATTTTCAAAGGGTGATTTCAAGCAAACAGAGGGACTTGACAATTTAAGTGCTGATGAAATGGAACCTATTAAGGAAAAAATTTTGGAATTATCGGATCAATGGCACACATTGAACAGAATTGCGGAGGGAGAAGATGTAGAAATGGATGTAGATATGGATGGTACAGAAGAAAATGATGATTCATTTAAAAGAAACCTTTTTTTCAAAGCTGATAAGGAAGATCCTTTAGCAATTCACAGAGACAAAATATTTGGTCAGCTCCAAAACATGATTGATGAATAAACATTGATATACAAATTTGGATAAATTAAAATTTGTTTACATTAACCACAATATGTTACAACTATGGTAATTCATTTTATACACTTCTCTAAAGAGACAGTATCCATTAAAGTAACTTCACTGAAACGCTGCTAATTGAAAATAACTAGCAAGGAATTTATCTGTTGAAGAGTAATGAAAAGCTATCATTTTATAAATTGCAAACATCTTTTTCTGAGTTTTATATGGTTTTTTTTTATTAAATAAAGATTTGTTTTAAAAATATAGTTAGTGCTGTTTGTTAAAAAGAAAGGAAGCCATACTGAGCAAAATGCTGCATTTTATTAAATTATTTTATAATAGATCTTATGTTACTTGTTCAATTATATATTATGCTGTTCTGTTTAACTATAATAATTCAAAATCTACTTATTTTTTTTTTTAGAAATGGTAACTATGTTATGGATAACAAGGGTAATATACTAATTAGTTGAATTTTTGGATATATTATTTATTACTTTTAGAAAAAGGAAAGTAAAATTATCCCTATCTTAAGTTAATAAATTGAATAAGAATTGCATCTAATGCGGTATACTTTCTACCAACTTTTTTCAATTAGATGTAACAATTTAATTTTTTTCTAAAGTGTTGTCAGCTTTCTTCTTCTAACTTCTAGTATGTTTTTACGATAACAAAAATTATCCAAAATAATTATAAATTTAAGTAGATATCATGCAAGTATTTAGTTGGTTAAGACATATTACTCTAGTTTATTTTTGTTTTAATAGGTATCAAATGAACAATGCTTAGCATGTTTACTACATTTTCTTTTCTGTACGTGTCTTGCTTTATAACGCATATTAAAATCACCTAATGCTTTCTTTGAACCAAAAACTTACAAAGGCCATTTAAAGACTTGCTTTTAATGTTACTGGTGCAATTTCTTCAATTAGAAATACTTTTGCTTTTGTTTTGATAATCTTTTTTCTATTGGTAGCATGTCATATACATAGGGTAGCTATTAAGGTGTAAAAACATTTCACAAAAATAGTCATCTTCGATAACTATTAGAGTTTCAATTTAACATGCTGTAAAGGAGAGACAGAATTAATAATTTTCATATTATAGTAAGCAGTAAAAGAGAGTTCTCAAAAATCTGACAAATTTAAACATATTAATTAACACTTCCGTGAAGAGAACAATAAAGAAATGTCGTTAAGAGGAATTAAGAAACAGTTGTACCGGGCACCTCATCAAATATTTGGGAGTAAATATAGTGATGACATACATGTGAAACAATGGGAGCATGACCTTACAACGGCAATTGCGGGTTTAGAATATGTTAAAATGCAAGAAGAGAAATGGTCAAAACATTGGGTTTCTATATTGGCTAAATTCAGTGATATTATAGAAACTTTTAAAGACTTGCATGCACCATTGAGTGAAGATTTAGAAGATCAAAGAAGAAAGAAATCAATTGCTAAAAATAGAGAAAAAGGTATTTACGATGAAGATTCATTGGAGGTTGAACAAACAAGAGAGGCAGATCCGGAAGAGGAACTATCAAGAATTACGATGTTTGAACTGAATCAGGCTTCAAGAATGTCAAAGATGCTCCTCCGAGAAATAGCAACGAAGACAGGAGTTAATTCTATAAATTTTAAATCTAAATGTGACGATATGATTTCAATCTTAAAATCTAGTGAGAAATTAATTACAAAGAGAAATCATAAAAAGATTGATTTAGATATGCAAAATAAAAAAGTTGAGTCATTGTTAAAATCTGTTGGTGATTCCAAATCACCAGATAAAGATAAAGCAAACCTTGAAATTCATAATGAGAAATTAACTGATTATGAAATAATATTTCAAGATATTGATTTAAAGATGAAATCAATAATACCACAAGTTTTGGAATCATTAGAAGAGTTCATTTCCAAATTGACTTTGAAATTTTATTTTACTCAGAGGGGGTACCAAAACTTTATCCAACGGAATTTAAAAAAGTTTGTTATATCACAGGGCTTTTCATCAGTTTCACCACAAAAACTAACCTATGAAGAAATAATCAATGAATTTGAGGTCTCTAATTCATCTGCTATGGAAAAACTGGAATCATTAGTTCTTTTGAAGGATTTTAAAGAATTTAGGGATAAGAATTTAAAAGAGAAAACGATTCATTCGGTTAATAATGTTGCCGAATCTGTTGTTGATACAACAGTTAACTTAACTTCAACTATTTATACAAAAACAACCAAATCAAATCAAAAGGTCAATGTATCATTGAAAAGTGCTCCAACTTTACATAATCCTGTTAAGCCATATGATAAAAATGGTATTTTTTCAACCTCATGTGATCCAATTGAATTTTTAAAACAATATTCAGTCGTTGAAAAGTTGACTACATCAACTGATAAATCATTAAATTTGTCCTACTTTCCATCAAATTCTGGTGATTCACATGAAATTGTTAACGTGAATAATAATGATATTTTTGATAATGATACGAATTGGATGAAGCCACTACGAAATTCAACGATAAAGACCTCACCAAGCTCTAATAATATGGAGTCTAGTAATTTAGAAAAGGATCTGCCTTTGTTACCAGATACTACATATACAAATAAGCTGTCAACGTCTGCTGGAAATAGTTCCTTAGATCAATCATTAGCTTCATCAGCTGTTATTGATAAGAAATCAGATACTTTCAAAGTTGCGACTGTTTCAATGCAAAAGGTTAGACAACAGATAGCAAATGTTATTATAAACCCAAATATTAGTCATTGTCCAATAATCTCAAATATCGATGTTGATGAAGGTATAAAAAATTATGTTGATGCTCATAGCAGTATAGTTGCCCAATTATTTTTAATTGGCAAGGCAGAAACTGTTTAAGAAATAAGATGTTTATTTTTATAAATTTATAAGTATTTATTATAGGTCTAAAATTACTTTAAATTACATGATTCATCTCATAAATGATTCAAATGCAGGTGATGGTTCCTCTAATTCAGAATTTTGATCATTTAATTCAGTTAGTCTAGTAAAACCAGTATTTTTTAGCTCATGCCTTCCCTTTTTTAATGAGGTTTTCAAATGATTAGTGTCTCTAATATTTACTTTATTGAATGCTAAATTTCTTGGTTCTGTGCTGGTGTTAAATTTTCTCTTTTTATTTTTTGCTAAATCAATTAATGGCGTATGAGTTTTAAATTCTGATGCTATTGTAAATTTATTTTTTGATACGATTTGTTGTTTTAGTGGTGTAGCATTACCCTTTATATTGATTGATTCACTATTGTTAATATTAATATTATTAATATTATTATCATTATCATCATTATCAGTATCATCACTATCATCAGTATCATGACTCCTATCGGATTCTAAATCAACATATGTTTTTCTTTCCATTGACCTCTTTGGTCTCTGCGTTCTAATCTTAATATTAAAAGTTTGTTTTTCTTGATTTTCGTTAGGATCTTGTTGTTCTCCTTTATATATAATTGGAGCAGGCGTAGCAAAGTATTTTTCTCCAATAACTATTGCATTGTCTTTATCATCACCCTTTGCAGTAATATATCTACCTCTTGTTGGCTTTGGCAATTTTTTTTTAAAAGATAGAGGTTTTGGTGGTGAATAAGTAGTATTATTCTTTCCTAGCGGTGCATTTTTATCTGGATTAGCTAATTTTATCGGTGAGACAAATGATTCTTGTGATAAAATTTCATCTTGTGCTTGCTTATTTCTTAAAGAACTTCTACTTTCAGTCACACTATTTTGACTTTCAGTTGCTGAAGAGCTTAATGTAATAGAATTATCAATAGGTGATAATAAATTTACTTCACATTCAATTGCTGAAACTTCATCTTCAGAATCTAATGTCATTTTTGCACCTGCAGGTTTTTTCTTACTTTGATTACTTCTTAAACTAATGAGATGCTTTTTAAACCTTTTTTCTTTAACTTCGTTGTTATTAGTATTTGGTGTTGAATATGTTTGTGACTTCAAATTTCTGGTCCTTCTATTAGTTAAACCTATAATAGTTTTTAGATCCAAATTGTTACTGCTTTTCTTCTTAACAGGTGAATTCAAGACAACAATTTCGTTAGAATTAATTTCTGTTTTATGGTTTTGATCGTTTTCAATTGGGTTGTTCTGTCTATTATTTAAATCTATGTTATCATCTTTATTGTCATATTTGCTATCATCATTGATGTCATCTTTATTATCATCCTTATCATTATTTACCATTTCATTATTATCATTATCATTTGTAGGCTTTTGTATTTCACCAACAATCATTAGTTCATCATCATCAACATCAACATCACTTAGAACATGTGTATCATCATTGTCATTATGATCAATTTCCTTTAAATCTGATTTGGTTAAACCAAATTTACTAATATCACCACCATCTCTTAAAACTTGCTCTTTTAACAATAATAATAATTTTTCACGTAAAACTTCTCTCATTTTCCATCTATCCTTTGAATCAAAAAATGTTTTTCTGAGCGATGGTTTTGTCTTTTGTCGAAGAATAATTTTATCAAAATCTGCAGTATTGTTTAAAAATTTGGTGATATTAAAAATAACATGAACTCCACAGTCATTAAAGTTATTTTGCTTTGGTACTCTACAATCATATTTTATAATCGAAGAAGTTGAAACGTTAATATCATATTTATCCTTGGCATAACCCACAATAAAACTTTTCAAAACTTTGCCTAAAATATCATGTTTTTTTCTTAATGAATCAAGGCAAAAAATTGATGCAGAATTTCTTCTCATTGCAAAAGGTTTTATATTTGTAAGAGATATATCATTCGTGCTATCGTTTGACTCTGTCTGTGAAAGTGGTAAATCATCATTAGTTATTAGGCTTTCATTTTCTTCTTTTTCTGTTGCTAATGTTGCTATTTGTTTTTTCAGTTTTCTTAAATTCTTCAAAATGACAACATACCAATGTAAATCTTGCATGATTGGTATAATAACGTAATCGCGATCAAATAAGTCATTTTTATTTTTAAACCATGATTTGACATTTTGATAATAATCATCATTATTAACAGGTCTACTTAATGATGTGTAAAAAAATGAATTTAAAACTTCAATATTATTAGCATTTTTTATCTCTGGGTTTTGTTTGACAGTTTGTAATTCATAGTGAAGAAAAAAATCAACAATTGAATCATTTATCCAATTTCCATTATAGAGACAATTGAAATCAGAATTAGATATTGTGAAATGTGATTTATCACTAAATTTAATTTTTAATTTAGGTGAATAAATTATTTGCTGATTTTCTGGAATATTTTCACTTTGAGTATATCCATTTTCAACAAGCATCATGTCATCAAATTTATCATCTGATCCATCCTCATTTTGATATTTTAAAGTAAAGCCAGATTTCAAAGATCTTGTATATCTTTTCTCCTTTGTTGATAATATAGATTTTAGCCTACTTGATAAATTGTTAATTTTTTCTGGTGAAGTTAACGGCGATGAGGAAATGAATGATTCCTTTGCTTCAAAAAACAATGTTGAAAATATGGACATCTTCTCAGTATCTGATAGTAAAGAATATGTGGCATTAGCTATATACGTTTTCAAATTCTTGAATATGTCCTTCAATGTAAAATTACTAAATTTTTGAAACGAAAGGCCAACTGATTTAACTGTATAATCATTCAATAATGTAGCCAAAGAAATCGGTTTAGTAAATTCAAATAAAATTGCCAGCACATTTGATCGCTCTTCAATTGAGTATTTTACTGTAGCTATATCAGCAACTCTTATTTTGAAATTGTTATCCCTTGCATAAATCTTTAACCAAATTTGATTAATATCTAAAAATGTCATATTTGGTAAAGGGCTCTTTGTGCCATTTGTTTGAATTAACATAACACTTGAAATAGAAAATGTATTTATTATATTTTTATTGGATGATATCGTGATTGGAACAGATATTGGATTTCCCAATGTTTTCAGGTTTTTCTTTCGTTTATAGGTAGATATAATCGAAGAAGACGAAGGCGATGAATTTATTGTCGTCGTTTTGGGAGGTAAATGCAGATTATTAACAGGGGAAGGCCCCGTAAGAGATTTATAATCTCTATTTTTCAAATTTGCCATTTGAGGGTTTATATAGTGAGTGAATTCAGTTTGATTAATTGATGTGTAGTATTTGAAACGATAAGATCAAATATGATAAGAAAAAAAACAGCACTAACTTAATGTTATATAATGATTCTCAGTCCAATATATAGTAAAATCAAGTTGAGCTTTGTACCTCCTTTGTTACCAAAGTGCAATACACTGAACCGTTATTTTTTGTTTGCAAAACTATATAATTCTTGATATTAAGGAAAAAAATCTTTTAGCGTTCTTTTTTGAAACTGAAAAAAAATAAAGTAAAAATTACATAATCAATCACGTGATAAGATAGCAAAAAAAAAAGTCACGTGATTATATTAAATATTACGTAATAATTATCACGTGACATATTACGTAATTTTTTATACGTTTTTTAAAAAAAAATTTTGATGGAGAAAAATTTATCGATGAGAAAAAACAAAAGAGGGTAATGAGAAATAAGAAAAATGAAATTTCATATATTGATGTTTTACCTCCTTTTCAATATATTTCTAAGATCACAGAATTGAAAAATGTATAGGCAAACAACCTCTGTTGCTTTAAAGAATGTGCGTTTATTTTCTAATACTAGAGCACTTGGTGAACAAAATTCTCCACTGAAAGTGTTCATGAACACTTTCCAAAAGGAATGGAAGAAGAGTCAAGAATTAACGGATCAAATAAAACAACTTAAAAGTGCTACTGATGAAATGAGTGAATCAGAAGCATTTAAAAGAGCAAAAAAGGCGTATGATACTGCTCAAGAAGGTTCAGGTAAACTTGCTCAGGGTGTTCAAAAGACAGCTGAAGTGGTTGGTGATGTTGCCCAAAAGGCTTGGCAATCTCCGGTTGGTCAAGCTGTTAAGAAAACAGCTGAAGTCACAGGTGAAACTATTGATAAGGTTGTTGCTGAACCTGTTAGAAATACTAAGGTTTATAAAGACGTTAATGAAGTTTTTAGTGAAGGTGCATCTCAATATGGTTTATATGAATCAAAGGAAGATAGAAAGGTGAGAAGAGAGAAGGAAATATTGAGTAAACCAAAATTGGTTAAAAGAGACGAAGAAGCAGGTGCTGCATTAGTTGCTACTGATATTAAACCGACTTCTTCTATTAAAGATACATTGAAAATCAAACCTGATTCAACTATTGGTAAATCAATCTTAGTTTTAAGAGAAAAATGGGAAGAGAATGAAAATCCTTTGATTGTTTTAATCAGAACAGTCTTTGCTAAAATTGGAGGCTTATTTGCTGAAACTGAAGCAGCTAAGGTCGTTAAACAATTCAAGGACATGGATCCAAATTTTACTACCATTGCCTTTCAAAAGCAATTGAGAGAATATATTGTTCCTGAAGTTGTTGAAGCTTATATTTCAAGTGACGAAAAGGTTTTAAAAACTTGGTTTAGTGAAGCTCCATTTAATATTATGGAAGCCAAAAAGAAGCAACTTGTTCAACAAGGAATCTTCTCCGATGGTAAAATTCTTGATATCAGAGGTGTTGATATTGTCAGTTATAAGATTCTTGAACCAAATAACATCCCTGTCATGGTTGTTGGCGCTAGAGTCCAAGAGATTAACTTATTCAGAAAATTCAAAACTGGTGAATTAGTTGCTGGTTCTCAAGAAGACATCTTACTTTCTTCTTATGCAATGGTTTTAACCAGAATTCCTGAAGAAATGGATAATCAAGAAACTGAAGGTTGGAAAATCTTAGAATTTGTTAGAGGTGGTTCTAGAAAATTCACTTGATCTTATGATGATGATTAAAGATACTGACTAACACTTGCTTGCACTGAGGTTTTATGTTAACTTTTTTTAAAACTCTAACAAAATAATTAATTTTTTTAGAGTTAATGCTGTATATAGGACATTGATTATGTTGACATAAATAATTATGAATGGGAAAGTGTTAAATTACCTTGCTTCTTTTGTACGATTTGTATTACACCTCTTTTTTATATTGTTGACACACTTTTTTTTTCCTACTTTTCTAGATGGTGAAAAAATTCATTTAAGGTTAGATGGCATATGCTTCTTTTATTATACTACTCTTTGTGTCATGTCTGAAAACAACAAGCTAAAAACAATATCATTAGTTAACTATGATGATTCAGATTCAGACTCTGATACTGAACCGAAATCGAATATTGAAGTAAGCGACAGATTATCACGAATTCATAATGTCATACACACAACAGATGGGTTAGATATTGGAATACAAGTGATATCAAATATAAAGTTAAGTACCGGCAATGATAAACCAAAGTTTGTCAATACAAGTATACCAACGTTTGATAAAACACCCAAAAAAGAAGTTAATGTCAGTCTTAAAGATATTAAACCACCATTTGAATTTGGCGATCGTGGCCACAGGTGGAGACAAATCAAACTTAATGCATTTGGTGAACAATTATCAACACCTAATGCTATTGAAAATATAGTGTTTGAAAAATATCCAGAATTCATTAAATTGAAACGAAAATGTAAATATAATAAAGGAGATGTTGATAAATTGCTTAATCAGTATGCTACATTGTGGGATGTTGGTTATATTTTAATTGAAATTGAATATTTATCAACACCAGCAAATGAAACTTGTAAAGTATTAGAAAAGGCAAATAAATTTTTAAAGATTAGATTTCAATAGTTTAAGAATCTTGTACTTTTTGTTTTTTCAAATGTATAATAATATATAAAAAAGATGATAAATAAAAAAGAAAAATATGATAAGAATTCCAAAAAGGAGGGAAAAAAGTAAAACAAGTGAAAAATATAATAGACACTAAATCAATAAAATATAAATAATGTTAATTTTTATTATTTTTTTTTGCAATTAAACAAAAACTTAGGGCTTAAAGATAAAACTAAAAGTTAACATGAATCTTTAGAATAAAATATACTTCAGGTAAATAGAAATGGTGATAGCTTTTAGGAAATATATGTCTGGTTGCAAAATAAAAATAAGAAAAATGAAAACACACATAATTCAATTTAAAACTTTGAATAATCATCTTAAAAATACGTTAAATGCCTGAAACTTTGCTTTTTTTTCTTATATTTGCTTGCTAATGTTAAATATATATATAATTTAATTATATTTTTGTTTTTAATTTCTTTTTGCTATAATAGTAAAATACCTGTTCTTTTGTTTCTTTTCTTTTTTTTTTTTTTAAATTAAAAATTGACAATGTTCTATAATACAAAGAGTTATAGTATATCAATTTTTCTTTTCATCAGATTCAGTTGAAGGATGTGGATCATCTAAACTTAACTTATCCTTAACCAAAACTTGATGTTCAGCTTCTTGAACATTTTCGGACTTAATAAGATGTTCTTGTTCCTTCAAAACTGCCATCTTTTGTTCTGGAGTTGCATCCTTGTCAACATGTAAGACAGTTTCGTGGTAAAATTCCATTGGCAAAGAGGCAAGGACAGCTTTAAGAGCTTCTCTATAACTACTGTAAATTTCAGATTCACCGTACATGTGAGCATTTGTTAACAGCATGAGAGTTGATGGAACACGTTCACGAAGTCTCATGTTAAGCCATTCACTCAACCAATGTCTCATTTGACCAGGTGTAGCATCATGAATACGAATACCACGAAGGGCACATGCTTGTTGAAGTTCAGTAACTGAAAGTGTATCGACACCTTCATATTCAATGAGTTTATCATCTTCTTTAATTTTTAACATCTTATGACGAATTCTATAACGCAGAATTTGATCAGTACCATATGGTCTAAGGTTAATGTATTTAGCCATAGCAATAAGAACACCACGTGAAACATTATCTAAGATTAAATCATCCTTAAAAAGCTTTGCAACTCTGAATAATTGTGCTGTTGGGATATCTTCTGGGTTTGAAGATCTCAATTGTGACATAAACTTTCTAAAATCAATTAGCTGCTCTTCAGTAGTAGAACTTGGAAGTTTAACCATTTGCTTGGAATTCTTTAAGAGATCAGCAACTTTATATCTAGAATTTCTTAAAATTGCCATTTTTTTTTCCTTGTCAAGTTTAGATTCATAGGTAGAAGGTAAAAGAGATGGGAATAACTTAAGAGCAATTGGTAAAAGTAATTCTGCAAAAGGAATGATAACAAACATAGCAAATGGAACAACCTTAAGCATATCAACGGTTGTCCTTTGAAGTTGTCTATATTCTCTTCTGGTAAGTTCATAACCAGAGGTCATCTTAAGTAAAAGACGAGAAGACACTTTGATTTCCATACCAAGCAATTTGGTACCATCCCAATAATGCTTAGCTTCATGTTTAACCTTTTCCCAGATAGTTAACTTCTTCTCTGTTTGTACAACTAGCTTTTGATTCTTACTCAATGATGTAGTGTCATTCGTTTTAGAAGAGTTAAAACGAACTAATTGAATACTGCGTTTGCTTCTAACCAAGGCCAAGGCCAAAGGATAAGAAAGAGTCATAGCAGACCTTTGTGTAGCCATGGGGCTGTTCAAAACACGCATCATCATATCTATAACTGAAGCACTAACGTGTTTGAAAAGAAATAATGTACACTATGTGACTTTCCTGAGTGGACAAATGCTAAAATTTTCCCTTGTGCTCTGAAGGCGCCCCCAGCTTCCGGACCGGCTTTTGGGGGGCGAAAGTCAGAACAAATGTTACAATTATCACAATAATGTGTTAGCTAATTACTTTATTCTTATACGGCATATGCTTTACCACATCTAACGCACATACTGTGCTTTTTATTTCTTTCAAAATCCCCCTTTTAGGCCCATTTTCATACTTTTCATGAACCTATTTCCAAGATACTGTCAAAACAACGCATTACGTAATCACATGTCAAAATGAAGGGTTTTAAAGAATCATAATTATTTAGGTAGTATACTGTTTCTTGCTGTTGAAGATAATGATACAGTTTTACAGCCGTATATAATCTATGTAAGTAAATATTGAGTCGTTTCATATTTTTGGTAATATCAACCTTTGTTGCTCCATCATTTGTTTCTTTACTTAGTTATTTCCAACAAATATAATTTGTCTAGATACCCGGTTCCCGGTTCCCGATACCCGACTTTCCGACACAAGAATTAATATTTCATCTTTTGCAATTTTTTTTTCAAAATTTTTTTTTTTTTTATTTTTTTTTTTCGAGGGCAAAAAAAAATTTAAAGTGTTGAAAGAGACTAACAACGTTTCTTAGCTCATATTTTTGTTTAATAGAGGCTGATAGGAGATGAGTAAGCGTTCTTCAGACCTTTCTAATACTGATGGACCTGTAAAGAAGATGCAGAAACCTTCTTCTCATGAAATTCAGGTTGCAAGAGAAACGGCAGAGCTTTTTAAGTCTAATATTTTCAAGTTGCAAATTGATGAATTACTTAGTGAATTGAAATTGAAACCAGCTCATTGTTATTTGATTGAAAAGGTTCTTCATAAGTTACATTCAATTATTCAGGATATCCCAGAGTCAAAGGCATTAGGATTGAGAGAAGCACAAAAAATATTTAAAGATGATAAAATTACCATTCCATTTACAGATCCAAAACCCACAGACATTAACTACACGTTACAGTATAAAACTCCTGAAGATATCAACTTGGTTGGTTCTTTTGGTTTGAAGTCAGGCATTAAACAAAAAAATGGTATGGCTGTTGATGTATGTTTAACAATGGACAAATCTTTAATTCAACCAAAGGATTATCTTAACTATAAATTTTTTCACAAAAGAGCTTTCTATTTAGCATATTTAGCAAAACATCTATCAATTTTAGCACCAAAGGAAAACTTACCAATAGAGATTGTATACGATTTTCATAATGGTGATGTTCTTTGTCCATCATTGATTATTAAAAGTGTCAAGTCCGAAAGTGAGGATGATTTAACTTTCGAAAACACTCATTTTTCAATTCGTTTGCTTATCGGTATCCCACAAGGAATTTTTGATTCAAAGAAATTATTACCTGATCGTAACTGTATCCGTATTCAAGGACATTCAACTGAAAATTTACCACCAACACCACTATACAACGCATCTATTTTACAAACTTCAACTTATGTTTATTATTTGAAATATCTCCATACTACAAAGAGAGCAACAGAATCATTTCGTGATGCTGCATCATTGGCTAAGTTATGGCTTAATCAAAGAGGGTTATCTTCTCATTTAGAACAAGGTGGGTTTGGCCATTTTGAATTTTGCATGCTGATGGCTGCATTACTTGAAGGAGGTGGTGACAAAGGAAACAAAATTTTATTACATGGTTATTCTTCTTATCAATTATTTAAAGGTGCTATTAGATATTTAGCAACTCAAGATCTTTGTGAAAATGGATATCTTTCCTTTTCTTCTGTTATTGGTGAAGGAAAGGCAGTTTATAAGGACAAAGGATTTGGCACACCAACTATCTTTGATAAAAACTCTAAAATCAATATTCTTTGGAAAATGACTCCTTCTTCATATGCAGTTTTGAAAAGGTTTGCTGTTGAAACTCTCGATTTACTTAATGATGTTATTAACGATAGATTCAGACAAATTTTTATTTTAAATAATACAAATTCTTTTACCAAATATGATGCAACTATTACTATTCCTTATTCATCATTGGTTGATCATTTAGAGGAATATTTTACCCCAATTGAAAAGGTGTCATTTATTACTTTACAAAAGTTTATTGAATCTAAATTAATTTACATTTTATCAAAGGCATTGGAAAATAGAGTTACTGAATATGACATTCGTTTATCACAAATAAATGATTCATTTCCTTTAAACAAAAGAAAACTTTCACTTAATTACAAATCTTTGAATGTCGTTGTGGGTTTATTTTTAGATCCTAATGAATCTGAAAAGAGAATTACAAAGGGTCCAACTCATGTAGAACAAGAAGTTGCCAATCAATTTTCTTCATTTTGGGGTGAAAGGGCTCAATTAAGAAGATATAAAGATGGTACTGTTCAATGGTCTTGTCTTTGGGATGTCCCTTCTCCAAATCAAGGCGAACCAACAGAATCTCCCGTTATAACAATTATCAACTATATTTTGGATCGTCATTTAAAGTTCCCTGTTTCAGAGGTTTTAATTTCCAACACCAACAAGTTTTCTTCAATCTTGCCAAAACCCGTCATTCCGTTTACTGCAACTTCACAACCTTTGACTTTACCAGCTCAATTTATTCAATTGAAAGATAGTTTTCATAAAATGGTTAAAACTTTAGAAAATTTAAATATTCCTGTTGGTGTCAGAGGTATTTTACCAGTTTCATCTGCTTTGCGTTCAACATCAGTTGTTTTACCAATCCCATTTGCAACTGCCTCTCCTGATTTTTGGAATGAGTGTATCCTTCAATTTGATAATTCTGCTAATGGAAAATGGCCTCATGAAATTAACGCTCTTGAAGACACAAAAAGCGCATTATTGCTTAAAATTAGATCATTATTAAATCAAGAAGTTGATGGTAATGGAGATGGATATAAATCCTTTATGATTAAGGATGATTCAAGTATTCCATATAATCCAAAAGTTAGATTACTAAGAATTTTGACACCGGAAGGATTTGGCTTTCAATTACGAGTTGTAACGGAATTTGAAGAACAAATGTATTTATCAATGATTGATTCTGCGCAAGTATCTCAAAAGAAAATTTTAGAAACAGTTTATTTCCATTTTTATAGGAAATCAATTGCTTCTGTCAGACATCATAGAACTATTTCCACAATGATCACACAATTTCCAATGTTTTCCGCCACTGTTAGGTTATTTAAAATTTGGCTTGATAGACAAATGCTTTTATGTCATTTAACTGATGAAGTAGTTGAATTATTGGTTTTAAAAGTATTTGTTGATAGTGGTCCATATGGTGTCCCATCTACCGTCATGTCTGGATTTTTACGTACAATTCAGTTTCTTTCTCAATGGAATTGGATTGAAGATTCTATTATCCTGGACGTTTCGAGAGATTTCCACTTAGGCATTGTCTTAAACACAACAACAGCAAATAAAATTACAGGTAAATTCACCGTTGCTCAATATCAAAGTATTGTTGGCGCCTTTAGCAAAATTAGACAACAAGATCCAAAGGGTCTTAAATTACCATGGTTTATTGTCACAAAAGATGACTTTAGCGGAAAAATTTGGACATTTGATGTTAATATGGTTACGGCTACTAGAATAACAACCTTATCAAAATTAATAATGAATATATTTAAAACCGATGATAAGAATCTTGGTGATGTTAATATTGATGAAAATATACTAAAAACAGTTTTTACACCTGCATTAAACGACTTTGATGTTGTTGTTAAGTTTAATGAAAGTTCTTCTATTGATAAAAGGAAATATTCAGGTATTTTCCCAACTTCAGTCAAATTCAAAAACTTAGTCACTCCACCAGGTAAATTCAAAAATGATGGACCTGATGAGAATTCCATTATTGCTGGATTAAACTCAGATTTTTGTTTCAATTTATATGAAGATATTAAGGCTAGGTATGAAGGTCTTATTTGGAGTATTGAAAAATACTCAGGTCTTTTTAATTTTGGTCAAAAAGAGCGTTCAATGACTGGTTTGATTATCCCTGGTCATAAAAATAAAAAGTTTCGTGTTGGTATGGGATGGAATATGAAGGTCGATGAAGATGAAGAAAGCAATAACGATGATAAAACCGTTAGTTTAGATTTAGATGATGTTTTAAAATCAGTTGCACTTTTAGGTGGCGATCTTGTGAAGCAAATAGATAGAAGAGTTTAAAAAACGCAGAAGAAGAGAAAATAATGATGTTTGTTTAATTTACTAAAAGATATATACACTATATAGAAATCTATATTCATTTTTGTTTCGTGTTGTAATAATAATATCAGAAAAAAATTGTTAGAAAAGGCAAGAAGGGGAAAAAAAAATATGATATGTTTTCACTAAAAGAGGGACAATAGCATTTTAAGGTGAAGTTATGAATGAAATAGATGTGATAACAGGGCGCAGGGAAGAGTTAAAGAAAGTGAATGAAATGACATGGAAGCATCGATTATCATTACTTCGAATGGAACATTTGAAAGAATTGAACAATATAAGCTACATAATACATTTCTTATGTTTTATTAATGATGAATCTATAATTTTACTAATATTGAAATGTTTGATTCAATTTATTGTGGGCCAAAAATTTGGAGATAAGGGTTTAAGGGAAATTGGCTTTGCACCAAATTCAAATGCTACCGAAGAACAAAATAATGGTAGAGTGAATATTCAAAGTTTTGCGGATCTTAGAAGACATACACAACAGGCAATTTTGGGAACGACAGACGAATCTAGCACTAACGCTAATGCTGATGCTATTCCGCTATCTACTGTTAGTAGAAAAATATTTCTATGGAGGATAGTATCATGTTTATTGTTATTTTGGGGGTTTATCATTTCATTTCAATTTGCTTTTTGTTGTGGTAATACATATCCACATTCAAGTTATTCTATCATTGGCAATTTTAGAAAACAAAATAAAACTCATTGGAAATCCAGTGAAGCTTTTAGCTATGGTCATATATCTGTTGATATCATCGGAGAAAGTAAATTTTCCAACTGGGGTTCCAAGTTCTTCTTCCTATTGTTACTAGATATTGTTAGTTTTGTTATTCAAATCTCATTGGTGATATTGAACACAGCAATTGACCTTAAACTAATGGAAGGATTAATCTTGCCTACTTCACCAAATACGTACAATCTGAAGAAGGACATTGATAATAGTGTAAGACAAGAAACAAATTTAGGTATCAAAGAGTATGATGGTTTACAAGGAAACATTATAATTTACCGATTTTACCCAACAATGTTTTTAAAATTGATAAAATCAATGAAAGATGAAGATTTAGTTGCTGAATATTTGGCAGAGGTTGGTCCAGTTGGAAATACTCCCATTACAAGACTTTCAAATATTGTTTAAAGGAAACGTTTAAAATGATTTTGTTATGTTTTCTATATTTTCTATAAGAAACTATATTAATGTTATATTTGTTTTAATTGTACATACATAATAAAATGATACCAACTATTAGTTTGAATTGCCAATTGGAGAATTCTTTAAAAATTCGGCCTTATTTTTTAAGATTCTAATAGATTTGAAAAAGATCTCTTCAGGTGGCATGGCACCAGTTGACTCAACATTAAACATAAAATGGTCTCTTTTTCTACCTAATTTAACCTTTGGAGCTAAATTTTCATGTCTTAAAACTTCTCTTGAGACTGTATCTTTTCTAGCATCTTTAACATACGCTTCATTATCATCGTTAATGCCAATAACACCCTTTGGGAAGCACTTTTGAAATTCTTTGGCTTCTTCTCCTTTAATTGGCTCCTTTATATCAATAACAGGTAACAATCTATATGAAGCTGTTGAGACAGGTGAGAATTTAGCATGATCAGCACCAATACCAAGAATACAATGAACTCTAACAGAAATTTCTTGCCCTGGTCTTAACTTAGCAAGAAGAATATCTGGATCACAAGGAACAACTGGGTTATTTGCAAATAATTCAGTTTGTTTACCTTGTGGTTCAAATTTAAGATCTCTTGCATAAACTTTAGAATTTCTGTAAAGGTTTTCTGGATCATTGTTACCTTTTTCAGCATTTGGATTATGAGTACACAAAACATCTAATGATAAAACAATAGTGTTATCATCAGTAAATTTATCTTTTTCTTCGGCTTCTTTATCAATCCAAGTTAGTTGATCTGGATCAACCTTTAATGGAACTAACCCAATTCTATGCGCAAGAACTTCATCTTGAATAACGGAAGTGTTGTTAAATACATAAACAAATTCAGGTGCAACAGATGGAACTTCTGCAAGCATAATTCGACGAAATGCATTTGCTATAGAAGTATCAACGCCAATTAAATCAAAATTTGCTGTTCTATCGTTAATAGATTTGACATCGATTTTAAGATGTTTTTTGAATGTTTCGATATTCCACTCTTCATTAATAGACAAATCGTGGCCCGGAAAAGAAGTAGAATGAACGTTATCAACACGATCGTGATGAATATTAACAATGTCAGACATATTTTTAAAGATGAATAATGCTTTTATATCCTTTTATTGAAATTTTTTTTTCATCAAATTTTTATTATTATAGTAATATACAAAAAATTTTAAAAAAAACTAAAATTTTTTGACGTCGATCGACGCTAATTACGTAAGACCTTTTCTTTGCTCCAAAAAACGATAATATTGAATATATGATGTAAAGATGTAAGATTGTAAAGAAAGTAGTAAAGTAAATAAAACAGCAGTATAATACATTGGAAATTAAATATATGTTAACCCAGCTTTTTTTTTGGGTTTTGAGTATTTAAAACATATTTCAAAATAATAAATTTTAAAATTGTCACATGTGTTTTATAACCTTTGTAATACCTTAAAAATGGACTATACTGTATCAAATTAGTATTCCGTACTTTAAAAACATAATTTGGCTATGAATTAAAAACTACTCTGCTATTAAAAACCCCAATATTAACATTTTAAATCAGCTGTCCATGAAAAAGAAATTAAATAATGAATAGTTATGCTGTAAACGCCAAACTAATGTCATATAAAAGGAAATAAAGAAGTTATTTTAATTACACTATTAAAAACCTTTACAATAGAGATCTTAACCCACAATTTGCTATTGACACATCTTATGTCATCCATACTTCGCGCTAAAACCCACATATTTTTGTTGAGAGAGATAGCAGAAAGAAGGATCGAGAAATTTAGTAGAGAGAAAGTAAGAGTTCATTTGCCCACAATATCACCCACTCTTCTCTTTACGCTTGTGACACAGTTATAAACACCCAATACTCTCTATTAAATTCACCGAAACTTTTTTAACTCTATATTTATCACATTCCACTACTGCTGCTTCTTCATTTACGTCATAGTTCACATCTCTAACCCTTTTTGAAATATCATATTCACATTTTTGTTACTGATTTAGTCACACACTTTTATTTGGTACACTCTTGAATAGACAATTTTCATATCGTCTATTGCCCCCTTTAGTTTTTAATTTGAACTGGAATACACTCAACGGTTCATTATTACTCTACAGTTGTTGATCAACATATCCTAATCGTCTTGTTACTTTCATTTACAGTTCGTTTAGTGAAGTCACTTACCATTATCTATTAATATTTTTTTTCCATCAATAATTATTAGAATATTTAATACTAGGTTTGTATTATACACAGTTTGAAAGTCTTGTTACATATTTACACATCACTTCACAATACAAACCAAAAAGAAAAAAATATAAAGATAAATGGTAGAAAATACTTTAGATTATGATAATTACTTTCGTGGAGGTTTGCTTCATGGTAGATACCTCAAAGTTAAAGGTTTAAATGAAGGTTCTTTTGGTATTGTTTCTGTTGCAAAAGATACATTTGAAGATAATAAGTTAGTTGCTATCAAATACAATACGGGAAAGTTAAGCGATTTTGCCTCTTATCAACCTGTTCTTAATGAGACAAGATCAGTTTCTTTAAATTCCAAAACTAGATCTGCCATTCGAACTAATGCCACTTATTCACAAACAGGTAATAGTGAGAAAGATGTCAGTAAGTCTGTTGTTGTCAAAGAAACTAACCAAGAAGTTGAGATGTTGAGAAAAGTTGGTAAACACCCTAATATTACTCAATTATTAGAAACTTTTGATACCTATATGGTTATGGAATATGCTCCAAGAGGTGATTTGCATGATGCAATACACTTAGGTATTGCTCCTGTTAATACAAGAGATGTAGTAAATGTTTTTATGCAACTAATTAGTGCTGTTAGTCATTGTCACGAACATGGTGTTTATCATCGTGATATTAAACCTGAAAATATTCTGATTACTGAAAACTGGACTATTCAATTAACTGACTTTGGGTTGGCTACTGATTCATTGATTTGCAAAGATTTTGACGTTGGTTCTGAACGATACATGGCTCCAGAATTATTAGAACATGATGATATTGATTCATATCATGCAGATAAAGTCGATATTTGGTCACTTGGTATCTGTATGTTGAACATTGTTTTTGGTAAGAGTCCATTTGTTTCTGCTAGCTCCAAAGACAAAATGTTTCTGAGTTTTGCTAATAATAGAGAAACATTATTGGATATTTTTCCCTCTATGAGTTATGATTTATTTTCTGTAATGATGCATTCCCTAACACTTGATCCTTCAAATAGAGACATTGAAACTATTAAACATTCTTTGCATAATATTGAAGTGTTAACTTATGACTATGAATTTGAAGATGAAGTTAAATGTTCCAATGATGTCATTGAAGAGAAATCAAGTCTTGAAGATGATAGTTCAAGTGAAAAAAATCTTTCTGCTTTGAATTCTAATGATCACAGTGATCGTGAATCTGAAACTTCTGAAGAACCAAATACAAATACTATTGACTCTCTGTTGGAAGAATTTGATCATTCTTCTGTTAAACCTGTTCCAATTTCAGCAACAAAGGCCACACCACAGAAGAAATATGAACCACCACGTCGGATTTATGTTGATTTGGATGATGTAAATGTTAAAAAACACAATAAAAGGAGATTTAATTTCAATCAAAGAAGACCAATTAGAGTTCCTGAAATCACAGTAACTAATGACTATGCTTCTAATGATGGGGGTATTGATTTCAATAGAAAGGATTTCTTCACACCAAAGGCAGATTTGATTAGTTATATGGAAAGAGCAAATAGAAAAAAGAAAGACATGAAGAATAAGGGCAATTATTATGGTAGTTTTGTCAATCAGCAATCAACTTCACCAAATGGTTCTAAACCATATTCCAATGTTAATTTCAATAGAAGTATGAAAGCATGGAAGAAAAGAACTAGAAGATATAGTCATGCTCCACCACGTGATAACTTTAAAACTGGAAATCACCATAACAGTATCAAAAGCGGAAGACGTTATACCAATAGTAATATGAAGAAAGGTAGACAAAGTTTCAATAGAAGAAATAGTTCTAATAATAGACGTCCTTCATCTAGTGGCTTTTTAAAACCTAACGGTACTAATAATAGTCTGCACAGACAACATAGACCGTCTTCAAGTGGCCCTAAATCAATCGATGGTAAATATGTTCCTCCTAATGCAAGATATCACTATGAATCAGTGTTTTCTGAGGATGAAGCAGATGAAGAAGAAGACGAAGAAGATATTTTTACATTTGATCGTGCTAATAATAAGCAAACGAAAGCAGACATGTTAGCAACACTCTCGAAAAATATCAAAAAACTGAAATTATTTGATGATAAATCTAGTTCTAGAGAGACATCACTTAGCGCAACGTCAACAGTTGAGTCATCTAATAGCGGTTATGAAAAATACGTGCCTCCTCATCATCGTAGACATTCAGTTCATTTACATTCAAGTGGTGGTGGTATTTTGAAAAAACCTGTTTTAAATTTACAAAGTGCAATGGTGCACTCTAACGCTGATAAGAAGCAGGTAAAAATTATAACTCCAGTTTCTACATCAGCACCAACAGATTCTATGAATTGGTTTGATATGCATAATAATAGTACTGTTTCTCCTACTAATATGAACGGAATTAACGAAGAGATTTTTAAGAGTGACGATAACTGTGATGATTATTTATTTTCAATTGAAGAAGACGGAAGTTTCCATAATGAATTGAACAATTACACACCTAATGGTATTAGTATAAGTGTTGGTAGAATTTGATACTTTCTATTTTTGATTTAAATGATATTTTTTTTGTTTTTCTTATTAGTTTGATTTGATTTGATTTGATTTTTTTTCTGGTAATAGGTTTAAATTTGAGATCTTTCTATTCTCTGCTTTTTTTTTTTTCTTTTTTATTGAATTGATGAATATTTCACTAAGCTTGAAAATAAATCTAGTTCAACATCTGAGTTTAATGAAAGTGAAATTGCCTACACTCATCATTTCAAATCCTTTTTTTTTTAATTATTTTTTTGAACTTTTTTTTAAATCGTATGGTGATTTATTACATAGTGGTGGTTTATATATATACATATATATTATTTATTTAACATTATATTTCTTTTGATATTTCTCTTAAGAAATACATTAAATCTTTTTCATTAAATGCCTAGTACCCATAGCAACATTTGGACAGTAATGAGTTTCCAAAAGAACATTTTCCCACATCACAGCAACTTCTGTATTTGCTCTTTCGATTTCATTCACTTCAGGATGATAAATACCATTTTGAACTCTATCGTCTGTTGTGTAAAGATTTTTAAGTTCTTCATATCTACCAAACAATTTATCCATAAATTTCAAAACTGCAATAGAGGTCTTTTCAGGGAAATCTAAAATTGAATTATTTAATCTCTTTGTAAATGCCAAGGCTCTCTTTGCTGAGCCACTTTTACTGTTAAAGAATATAGCGTTAAGACATCTTAACAATAATTCAGCTTTTGTTGAAACGTTAACATTTGGTTTTAGATTTAGTTCAGTTGTTGATAATGGATCCATCAACCTTAATGTTTTATGCGAATATTCAATATCTGTGTCTAATGCCAAAATTGGTAATAAAGAATAAAGGTAGTCAACAAATTTATTCAAATCAACAACAACTTTCCTTTGTGGTAAATTAGCAACTAATGAAAAAGATGTAATAATACATAACAAAACTTGCTTCACCTCATCAGAAGATAAGCTATCTTCTGCTATAACATCTTCTGAAATTTCACGTAAAACTTGAAGAAAATCCCCCATGAGCTCAATATTAACCATATGACCAAATTTTGATAAACTTTCTAAAACAGGAGCCATTAACTTTTCTGGTCTTGCCTTTAATGTCTCCAAATAAAACATTAATAACATCTTTAATATTTGAGATTGAAATCTTTCTCTTTCTTCAGCTGTAACTGCTTGTTCTGCCTGTCTTAATTCCGCATCAATTGCCTTTTGTTCCTTTAATCTCTTTCTTTCCTTTTTACTTAAATAAACTCTATCTTTTTTCTTCATTTTAACTGCATCTTGTTTATCTTCATTATTTGGATCATAATCATTTAAAATCGTAAGACAAAGAAAAACATTAATAACACTTTCATCAACATTAAAATCTCTTCTTCTAATACTCTTGCAGAGTAAACGAACAATATCAAATGAAATTGAACCATTTGATGCATCATCAATTAATAAATCTTCAATTGTTTTAACTGATTTTTCAAATATTTTAAACTCAAATTCATTCGATGGCTTTCTCATAATTCTTCGTGTTAACACTTGAAATAGGTCAAAATGAAAATTAAAAAATCTAAGGCCAATTGCTAGTTCACAAGCAGCATTTGTAGTTATTAATCCCATTTCAGCATCAAATGATGTCACCTTTGGTTGTGTTGAAAATTTCAAAGCCTTCTTTCCAAGAAAATCAATATAACGTTTGTAATTTAAAACGAGATGTTCTTCATAAAATCTTAACTTAGCAACTTCTCTACTTACTTTTTCTTTTTTCTCGGCATCACTTAATGGTCTAATAAAATATGAAGGAGCAATACTTTTGAAAACTGGAACCAATGATAGAGTAGCTAATTTACATGTTAATGGATTTCTTGATGTTGTCATTCTAATCAATCTTGAAAGTAAAAGCACATTTTCTTCTGGATCTTGAATTAACTTTTCACACATTTCAGCAATATCTTCTTTAGTCTTGACAATTTTTTCTTCAGCCGTAAGGCCTTTATAGGATTCATCATCTTCTTCATTAAAGTCAACACTGAAATTATTCGCATTATCTTTGTTATCTTCTCCGTCACCATCTTCTTCTTCTTCTTTTTCGCTTTCAGTTTCTGAAACAATTTCTTTTTCCTCCTTCTTAATAAGTGTTCTCTGTAATGTACCATCTGCAGTACGAATAGGTAAACCTTCTTCTCCTTCTTCTTTTTCATTAAATGTTCTAGGTTTTAGTTCATAATCTTCAACTTCATTGTCACTATCAGCTTTTTCAAAAAGATTCAACTGCAATTTTCCATCTTCATCCTTTCTTCTCTTATTTTGTCTAACTTCTGCAGCTCTTTTGACTTTCCTCTTAGCCATATCTCTTAAACTTTCTTATTAAATGAATATCATTGTAATGAAATTTTTTTTTTCTAGTGAAATTTTTTTTTATTTTTTAATTTCCAAGGCTGTGCACACCAGCCACAATAATTTACGTAACCATGTTATTAGTGTGGCGCATGATTTATTTATTTGATATTCGTTAAGAAAAAAATAATCGGATTTCATTTTTCCACGTTAGCTCCACTTTAAAACTTTCTTTATAATATAATTGGTATGTTAAGAGCAGTTTCCCGAGTGGTTTCCCGTCGTTTGTTACACAGCACCAGCACCAGATATAATGCTGCCGTGTTTCAAATGCCAGCAATGTCACCGACCATGGAAAGTGGAGGTATTGTTGAATGGAAGGTGAAGGAAGGCCAGTCTTTTAAGTCTGGTGATCCACTTCTTGATGTTGAAACTGACAAAGCTACCATCTCTGTCGATGCAATTGATGATGGTGTTTTAGTTAAAATTATTTTACAGGATGGTGCAAAGGATATTCCAGTTGGTGCTCCTATTGCTGTTACTGCTGAACCTGATGATGATTTAGCCACATTGAAATTACCAAATTTAGAAGCCGATGAATTAAAAACAGGATCTCCTGCAACACCAGTTGCAACACCAACTGAGTCATTTGAATCTGTTACAAAAGAAAGTAATACTGAGTCTACTAAGCATACTTCATCATTCACAGCTAACTCTGGTAAAGCTAACCCTAACCAAACATTCTTTCCATCTGTTGATCTCCTGCTACATGAAAATGGTATTTCAAAGGAAAATGCTATTGCTGAAATTCCTGCAACCGGGCCTAGTGGAAGAATCCTTAAGGGTGATGTTTTGGCTTATCTTGGTAAGATATCAGCGGAAGAAAATTCAAAAATTGCAAGCTTTATTGAACGTCACACTTATTTGGATTTATCTAATATTGAATTGAGAGGGCCTGCAGAACCACAATCATCTGAAACTCAAAAGGAACAAGTTAAACCAGCCAAGAAAGAACCTGTTATTATTTCTCAAGAATTTGTTTTCAACAAAGATACAGTGACCTTAGCTAAGTTTATTAGAGAAGCTGAAAGAGCTGCCTATGCTGTTCCAGAAGTGAAGTCTGATTTGACTGATCCACTATTTGATGCTATTATTACACCATCTAGATCGGTGGAAAGATTTGTTATTGACTATAGTTTTGACAAATCAACTTCAATTGTTAAGGTCAATTTAACTTTGAACGAAAAGGCATTTGATGCCAAAGAAAAGGCAGAGATTTTTTTGAAAACTTTGGAATCATCTCTCTAAATTTAATATATACGTATTCGTCTAAATAGAAAGTAAAAAATAATGTAAATTTTTGATTAACTTTGTTTTTCCTCTAATATTTAAATATTAGGTAATAAAAACTTAAATTTACCTGTGGTATGCTAGAGGATTTTGAAAGGTTCAATGGTTCCATTTTTGAAATACCCGAAGTATGTGTAGACATATTTGATCAGAGTGCGTTATCCAAAGTTAAGTTTTGTTTTATATCTAATTTTTATGCAGGTTTAAATTATAGCAATATACACACATCAAAAGTCAAATTTATAACAAGTGAATGTACAAAATATCTGTTACAGGAAGCAAATAAAGATTTATGGAATGTTGATAATATTGAAGGTTATTCCATGAATCATCTACATTTTCTTGATGATAAATTATCATTCGTATTAATATCTAATTATCACTCACCTGGTTCGGCTTCCATATTACTTATGGACAATAAAAATCAAAAAAATGTTACTATCCTTTATACTGGAGATATGCGACTTGATAATTCTATTACCGGTGTATTGAAATGTAATGAGTTTTTAAGTCCTTATATATATGGCAATAAAAAATTGGATTGTATCTACTTGGATACATATTATAGTTTAGAGAAAGAAATACATGACAACATTGATAATAATTTAGCACTAGAACTCTTAATTAAAACTATGGAAAAGTATCCTAATGGAACTACGTTTTTATTTCCAACTTCTGGTTTATTATATGCTAATGTTTGGTATAGATTACAGCAAAGATTGAAAGATGTCATTAAGTTTAATTTTTCAGTTTCCATCATGCAACTATTTAATAGTATCATACCATGTGTAGCGGAAGATTGTATGGTTGATTTATTTAGGAGCACAAAAGATATAGATTTTGCTGAGAGTATACAAAATGGACAATATTTAATTAACATAATAGATCAGAACAGAGATAAACAAGGCCTGGAAGGTGTTAGTATATTAGCTGATAACGATATATCCAGAAAGCAGTATTATTTAACATATTCACATTTTGATGAATCAACAAGTTTATTGGAAGAAGAAAAAAGTAACAAAGCAGAGTTTGAAGAAGAAAACCTTGCGTATGATCCCAATGGAATGATGCCAAATGAATTAAAATTTTTAATCACAAAACACAGCTCTTTATCCGAAACAATTGCTTTCATCAAAATATTTGGATCCAACGTTCTAGATGTATGGCCGTGTTATGAAGGTTATCAGTTTAAAAATAAAAAACTCTCTATTAAAAGCCTTTATAGATTATTTGCAAGTAGGTATGATATTTCAAGAAAAAAGGTGTCAGGTGAATGTAATTCTTTAACCATATTCAATACCTGGAATCAAAGCACACGCTCATTGAAATTAGGACCACAAAATACAAATTCACCTAATTTATCTGATCAAACAGAGTATTTTCAAGTCGAAAATGAAAATCAAGATGATAGCTATAACTCAGTAATAGGTAAGTCACAAATTACTTCCAAAGTTTCGGATTGGTCTCAAAATACGATACGGTCTTCAAACAGAAAGCAATTTTCAAATGATCAATATAGAGAAACTTCTAAACAAAGACGAATATATAAACAAACACCATGGATAGTACGAAGAACTATCTTCAAAGCTGCTGGTTTAAAGTTTTATAGCAAAAAAAGCTACTCGTGAATTTTACAATGCCTCTACTTGCTGAGCACATAAGGTAACTGATATTAAACGCAGATGGCGTAAACTTAAATAAGTAGGATGTATAACAATTTATGAAAAAATTTTATGCTTATTATCTTTTATCAATTAAAGAGGAGGAATCAACATGTTGAATGTTTAAATGAATAAAAAGACAAATAAGTAAAGCGGAATTGTTGTTTTACTTTTATAAGACAAAATATAGTTTAGTTGTAATTTAAAACATATAAATTTGTTGATAACTTAATCATATTAGTTATATTTAACTGAAGTTACTGTCATAAATTTACCTTATAATCTTCTTTATCTCTCACTAAGTTAAAAACTATTCATTTGAAATTTACAAGAAATTTTATCTTATTCACTTGTTGAGGCTAACAAATTATTTTGGTAATCTATAAATAACTTGATTTGTTAATCTTAATGTACGATTCTCACTGTCACATTTCTCCAAGAATCACAAAAAGGATATTTCAAGATGAGGTAGTATCTCATTTAGAAACTTCGTTAATTGAAATGAATATTATGGCAACAAATCATATTGATTATTATATGATATGTGATATATTACATAATTCAAATATGAAATCAAATATAAAATGCAGTATTGGTATTCATCCATGGTGGTCACATTTATATTCCTTTGATCAAGAATTATTAGATAATGCAGAATGTCTAAGTGAAGTAGAATTGAAGAGAAAACACTATCTTAAAGTGTTAGATCCAACCAAACAATCTACTGAAACGGAGTTTAATAAACTAATTGAAGCTTTACCAATTCCCTTTTCCGTGTATGAGTGGCAGACCAGATTTACAAAATTACTTTACCAATATGATTCTCAAAAGCTAAATATTGGTGAAGTAGGGTTGGATAAAGGATTTCGAATACCCGATTGTGGATTTCTTGGATTGAATATTCAAAATTCAAAGCTGTCTACATTTAAAACTAAAATAGATCATCAATATAAGCTAGTAAAAATGCAGCTTAATTTAGCTTTAAAGTTTGATAGATGGGTTAGTATTCATAACGTTAATTCTACAGGAAAAATATTAGACATAGTAAAAGACTACCCTGAAATTCAAATAGTTTTACACTCTTATTCAGGAAGTTTGGATTCGGCAAAACAGCTGATGAAAATTGGTAATGTATGGTTTGGTATCAGTGAAGTTATTAATTTGAGCTATAATTCGCAATTAAAAGATAAATCAGCTGATTTATTAAGAGCTATAGGGGAAAGATTTTTACTTGAAACAGATTTAGGGGTTGATTTTATGACTGAAGAAGAACATAAGAATAAATTACTCAAATTAAACACGTTAATATCCAGTGTTTATCCCGATATAGCTCTTAATTGGAAGAGCTTTTTGGAGAAAAATAGAAGATAGTATAAATGAAACTAAGTGTATTTGTATAAAAAATCTATAAAATAATTACATGTATATCTTAATGACTAGCAAAAGAGAATACACAAAAGTAGAAAAACAGCAATAACCAAAATAAAAAATCACAAATAGAAGAAAAAAATACATAATTCACTGTGAATAATAAATGAAACCATTACAGGTTTTAGTAATAGGGTATGTAGTAATGAAATAACAAAAAACCATTTTGTCAATTAAACTCATTATTCCAAATCTTTTTGATTTTACAGCTTTTGACACATTTTAAAGCAAAAACAAGATCATCGTACTTTGAGTTTTGAGACAGGGGTTCAATTGCCAATTTTGATGAAACTTCATGATTTGATGTAAACCAACTATTTAAACTAGGAGCAGAAACAGAAGTCCTAGTAGTTTCAACTCTGTCAATTGAAGTTGTCGAGAATATGGAATTTATGGTTGTGATGGCAGAGTATGTATCACCATTTGATAACTCATTAGCAACTGGAATCATAAAAGGATCAGTTACTGTATCTTGCATTTCATGAAAAAAATCGTTTGTATCATCTATTGATGAGTCTGAATAAGCTGGTGGAGCATTTGTAGAATCTTCTAAAGGCTCATCAAACGATTCATTTGATTCCATAGACATAGTACTTGTAACAGTGCTAGATCTAGTTCTATTTCTTCTACCAGAGCCAGTACCCCTTCTATTTCTACGCCGTCTAGGTAAGCAATAATCGACAGGTTCTAAATTTCTATACTCAATATCTAAGCTTAACTCTTTACCAATATTCAATTTGTAAAAAATACAAGCATAGTCATACCCATTAAAAGTGTTCACGATAAATTGACAGTCTGGAAAAACTATCCGGAGTGCAAAAGGTTTAGTTTTATAATCTATTGCGTTTCCAAAATAAAGTAATTCCTGTAAAGAGTAAGATTTATATTCACTACTAACCATTGATTTTAATTCCTTGGCAACAGGCAGTTCAAATTGTGGCTTCAAGATATGATTGAAATCAGGTTTCATGGATAAAAGACGTAAAACAGACTGAGTGGATTCATGCATACTATCCATAGAGTTCATTGTTGTAGTGGAATAATCAATGAGCTTGCTTCCATGGCCCCTAGCCCCAATTTTTTTCATTTGCTTTATAGAAGGAGTAATCGGTGTAAACCTTGATAAGAATCTAGAGAACGGTGCCGATGAGGGTCTTCTTAAACTTGTATTAACACATTCAAGATTAATGTTGTTATTCAAAGGTTTGTTTAGTAATATTGGGTCAACAAACTCTGGAGCTAAACAGTTAAAGTGGTATGCCACTGGTTTCCGGAAATGACGGTGCAAATGATGAAAGGTAAGTTTTGTTGAGTTGATTTCAAGTAGAAGCGGATGCAAAACGTGCTCATTAGATGGATCTGTAACATATACTAAAGAAAGATGCTCCACTGCAGGTGTATACTTTGGTGGGAGTTCATCCATCGTGTTTAATAACTTTTCTTTATAAAAGATAAAGCTTTGGCAATGGCAACGTTTTTTAATTTTTCAACACCTCCTTAAACGAGATATGTTTCACCCTGTGAATAATGTATAAAGTGTATCCCAAAGACACCACGCACTCTGATTTGGAACTAGAGAAAGCAACTATTGTGTTTAGTGGAGATGAGAATGTTAGATTGTGTGTTCCAAGCTGGGATGATTATTTAACAACAGATCCTGCTTCTTTATATTTGTTACTCGTCATTTTGTTTAAAAGGAGAGATAAGTTGGAACGTTCTAAGAATGGACTTAAAGTAACAGTGACCTCAACAAGTGCCTCCAGAGATGGTGTATTGCCCTTTTTAATTGAAGATGAACTTCATGCTGCAGAAAAAAAGGCTGTTAGAAATGTTAGAAGCTGTCTACTTGCACATGAATTGGTTGTTTCTACATTAAAGTTACAAGATGCCATGGTTGTTCAAGATATCATTAAAACTTTAAGTGACTTATATTCGGCCACTTTGCTAACTCATGGAGTTAATAATATTCAGTTTAAAAAGTATGATAACTGGAAACATATGCTTAGGAATAGATTAGGATTTTATTTAAGAAACTGTTCGGTTTCATTGGCTTTATCCAATGTACAAGAATTATTTGAAGATTTAGAGTTACATTATACTAGTCATAAGTGGTGGGGAGAATCTATGGACATAATAGACATTGCAGTTGCATCATACATTTATTCGTTTGAAACTTTAGGGCCTTATTATAGTGAATTTGTGACCGCGTTGGAATCAAAATCAGCACTAATCTCTTTAAAGGATCGTGTTTTAAATTCCTTTGTGTAGCGTTAAATGTATATATAGTTTTTAATAGAGAACACTACAATGAGTAATGTCGAGACTGTGGATATTATGACACTGCCTTTAATTACTCCGGAGTATGATCATGAACAAATTTTGAATGCCGAAAATACGTTACTGCTTAGTGAAATTGCAGACTTGGTGGAAATAAATATTAAGAAAAATAGGTTTTTAAATGTTGCTACGATTGAAACACTATTAGCAAAATGTAGCGGTATAGATGAAATGTATTTGTTGTGTCGATCTTTGGCCCCAAAATTAGGAATTGGAAGAATTCTAACGCATTTACAATTAACAAAGGCTGTTCATAACTACGTTGAAATTAATGTGAAAATTGACGACGACTTCTCAGTGGATCACATTAATGATTTGGTTCTACTAGTTAATAACAGATTTAATGAATTAATTTTAATGAAACGTGAAATTGGTGAAATTCATTATACGAAACCTACTAATACGTTTGATATGAATGATAAAAACGAATCAACAATATTCAGAATAAAAACTGAAATTCACAATGTTTTTACATCCATTAAAGAAAATAAGGTTACCTTGAGCCACTTTAATAGGTTACTGGACACGTTAGTATCGGTTCACTATCAATATAGTTTTAAAATTATATATATAGCTGTTTCAGCTATAATTGATTTGTGCTACTTAGCTAGTCAGGGCAATCCAATATGTTTGTTAACCTTTGCTTTTAAATTAATTACTAATGAATTAAATATTGACAGCACTACTTTATTTCAGGGATTAGATAAACATTTCGAGATTTACGGATTGAGCTCTATTATTTGGAATTCAAGATCACATTTATACGACGTCATATATGGGTTATATGGATCTAGAAATAACGAATACTTGAAAGAAAATTTTAGGCTACATAAAAGGAGAGATATAGAACTATTTGTTGATTTATCTCCAAATATTCCATTTAAGCCAATGAGAGCTACTAAGAGAGCAAAACTAAATAGATTGAATAAATATCAAGTTATCGGTAAATATCAGTTTTCTACACTATATTCTGATTTTGATTTCACACCGAGCTACAATGATGTACCAAAAATACCAAGATCAGCAAATATGAAAGGATCGGAAAGTATTAGAGGTGTATGTGTTGAAGAAAAATTAGATGGTTCAAGAGTAATGCTTCATTTATTTAGAGATCTTCCCAACTGTGCATGCGAGGTATGCATTAGAGCTGTTCTTGAAATACCGCAATATAAATATGATGGTGTTTTACGTTGTTCCTTCTACAGTAGAATTAGAAATCCACAAGAATTTTATGGACAATATATTGGCGATTCAATGGGCATTCTGACTAAATTATGGGATTATTCTCACTTCAAACACATTGATACAGCCATATTAGATGGCGAATTAGTTGCGATTGGTAACAACATTGTTCTAGGATTTGCTTCTGTTAAAAACGTTGCTCTTTATGAGCATAAATTGATAAATAATAATAAAACCAAAACCACGGAACTTAACGCACATGATCCATATGTCTGCTTTATTGCATTTGATCTAGTCTATTTTAATGAGATTAAACTACAATATCTTCCTTTGAGTTATAGAAAAAAGGTCTTAATGAAATGTTTTGATTTCCTTGTTGGAAAACGTTTTAAGATAATAAAATACAAAAATGTTGAAACTAGAACGGAATTAAATAGTTACTATGAAAAAATAAGAAATGCCAATAGTGAGGGTCTGATGTTGAAATCATGGGTTTCCATTTACAAGCCAGGCCGAGATGATCAGCTTTGTGTGAAACTAAAACCACATTATGTTGGTGATAACAGATTAGAATGTGATATGGTAGTTATGGGAAAAATTAAATCAAATAAGAATAATGAGGGCGGGTATTTATTAGGTGTCAAATCACATCATGGAGAAATTGTATGTCTAGGTAAGTTAAATTACATTAGCGGAGTAGGGAATTCAGAAATTGATAAGAAAAAAGCTACAAAAGAATGGAGAATGACTAAAGATGTCATAAGTGAAAAATTGCAATTTAACTGGAAAGTTTATCCAAGCTCTGGAGTTAGTGGATTACTATTCGGTTCTACAATTCCAGACTACTATATTGAAAAGGAAAATTCAATAATTTTGCAAGTAAATGGACAAAAAATTGCAGATGACAATGCTATCCCTAAATATGGCAACAAATTCTATTTTAAAGATCTTAGAATAGAACAATTACGGTTGGATAAAGATGTTGACGATTGTGATACGCTGGAATACTTTCTTCAACAAGAAGATGAATATTTAGATGACTTTATCAGCTATAGTGAAGACGAAGAACAAAGCTCAATTGAAGATGAGGATATTTTGAAAGGTTTTAAACGGTTTTCTAAGGCAGAAATGGTTCTAAATAAACCTGTTTTAGGGCATGTGAGAGAGAAATGGAATAAACCAAAAAATATATTTGATGGTAAAACATTTTGCGTTATAAATGATGGTAACATTGATGGTGTGAATATCACCAGTGATAAGTTATCCGATTTGATAGAAAAATCCAATGGAATTATTATAAAGTCTATAGAACAACTTGCACACACCTATCAAGATATTGATGATCGAATTGGGAATTTAATCATTATTGCTGATACTTTAATGCCAGAACAAAATAATATCCAATGTCATTACAATATATTAAAGTTTCAATGGATTGGAGATTGCTTGAAATCTGAAAGTTTAATTAATCCAAATGTAAGCCATATTTTATATTCCAATGATAAATTTAAAAAGAGAGCGTATAACAATATAAAGGATTCTAATTTCAATGAACCAAATAAAGTTGATAATCATGAAATCACTAAGAAGCTAAAATTATGGTTCAAAGAAAACAAAAATTCACGATGGTCAAAAATTCAAGATACCAGTTTGATTAAATATCATCCCTTATTAAATAAACAATTTTATATTTTATGTTCACCTGGATGGGAGTTGGATACTAAACTTTTGAATTTAAGTATTTCACAAAATGGTGGTCTTGTTATCAATTCATGGAATGAATGTGATTTTGTCGTTCCATTGGGTATTAACTTTAAAGATTGTGTTAAAATAAGGGAAATTTTGAAAGATAGCAAAAGCAGGGCTACACTAATTGATTTAGAAATCATTAAGGAAAAAATAAATTTTAGTAAGAAACTTGTAATTGACAGTCTTTGGTACTTTATCTCTTCAGAAGATGAAATTGATGTTAAACAAGATTTAATAAAAAAAGTTACGGAAAAAGGTGGAAGAGTTATTAGTGCTTGGGAAAAAGCTGACTATATTGTTCCAGTTGGTCTAGGTGTAAGTAAACAGTTTCAAATAAGTCAATTAATCGGAAGTCAAATCATAGTTCAGCCAAAAGTGCTTTTTCAATACTTGTCCACTTTATAACATTTTTAACAAAATATAAATGTCATGAGCAATTTTACCACCATATTTTTCTTTTATTTATAATTCCACTATAATTCTTTCTTTGATACTAAGATCGTTAAAATGTTAGTAAAAGCCAAGTGTCCTTCAAAATTTTTCCAAATACAGAAAAGATATATTACTATTCAGCAGCCTATCCATACTTCAATCTCTGTTTCAGATTCAAAATCGTTTGTTCAAAAAGATCACAATGGAACTGAATTAGAAAAAACAGATTTGGTTACAGAACCCCAATTTGAAACTATTGGTAATACTAATCAATCGACATTATCAATTACAATGCCAGCTTCTATACCAGTTCATGTTAAAAAGGGTTCTGTTATGGCTATGTTTCCTTCAGGATCTATTACATCAAGTAATAATAGTTTAACAACCAGTGTCAAAGGTTATTTTGCTGGATTAAACTTTCAAAAAATTATCAGTACAGAACCAGTTAAAGTGCTTGTCAGTTCATATTCTCAAGGAGACTATACTATAAATAAAGGATTTGTTCATTTGATACTTGATGGTACAAAAGATTGGGTTATTTTTAATGGGAAGTCCATTCAAGCTTATTCTGGTAATGATATTGAATTGATTCCAAGTCATTTACCATATAATTCTTGGAAAAAAAGAATGTCTTATGTTTTAGTTAAGGGTAGAGGGCTTTGTGGATTAGTTGGAGATGGTGACGTTTTTAAAGTTACTTTGAACAAAACTGAAAGCTTACAAGTTAGAACTGTCGATCTCTTAGCACTTAATACATCAAGCTCTGCCGATTTGAAGTTTTTAGAGAAGAGTGTTTGGAAAAATGGGTTTCAAGCTGATGTGAAAGAAAGTCAAGTCGTGAAAGCCAACGAAGTTGCAACATTAGCTGAAAATTGTACATTCATGGAGAAATTCTTATTCTTTTCAAAAATAGCAGCAGCTAAAAGTTTAAAAGTCTTTAATTTTGGTGTGGAACGTATCTCTGATTATGTTTTTGGTAACGGTGAATATTTTACTATTAAAGGTCCTAGAACTATTTTGATTCAAAGTGGAAGTGCTAGTAGATTATCAGAATCAAGAAACTTCTTTTCTCAGCTTCAAATAAAACAGGATGTAAGTCTAGCGGAGAACTTCATTCAAAAGGAGGAATTACTGAAAAATCCTATTGAAAAACAAGGAGACAACTACGGTATTGTCCGCATTGTTAATGGAGAAGTTGAAAGTTATAAAAACGTTGAGAATTTTGATGCAGAAGTAAAAAGAATTGAAAAACTCAAGAGATAGCTTTGTGTTGCACATCTCTCATATATATACTATTATTTTCTTTCTATTTATATACAGTTTTATTTATTCATGAGCATATTTTCAGCGACCTTTTAATCTCCGCTTCTTCTAATGAGAAAACTTAAAAAAATAAATTGCAAGTTGAGAAGAGAAGAATTGGTTATTTTCTATTGATAAACAACAAACCGACAAATGTCAGGGCTTGAGAGTATGTTATTTTAATAAATATATAAAATTATAGTTTAGGAAATTATTACTAACATCGATAATGCAATAATACTTTTAATTGCCTTTTGTTTTTAGATTCTCTTTTTCAATTAAAGTTTACTGCTAAACAGCTTAGCAAACAAGCAGGGAAAGCAGGAAAAGAACACGAAACAGAAAAAAAACGTGTTAAGAAGGCATTACTTCAAGGAAATAATGATATTGCACAAATATATGCTCAAAATGCTATTAGAAAGTCACAAGAAAGAATTAATTTACTCCGACTATCATCGAGAATTGATGCAGTAGCTTCCAGAATACAAACGGCGGTTACAATGAAGAACGTTACACGGAATATGACTATTACAGTTAAGGGTATGGACCAAGCTATGCAAAATATGAATTTAGAGCAAATAACTAAAGTTATGGAGAAATTTGAAGAACAATTTGAAGATTTAGAATCATCTACTGATTATTACCAAACAGTTGCCAATGATATGTCTGCGACTAGTCAACCACAAGGAGAAGTCGATTTATTGATGCAACAAATGGCTGATGAAGCTGGCGTTGAGATGAAACACAAAATCGGTGATGCACAAACTTCACAATTGGAAACTCCAATTGATAATCAAGTGACTGAGAAGCCACAAGAAGATGCTTTAAGCCGTCGTTTACGTGCTTTAAGAAACTAGGAGAAGGTTATAACTGTGTAACTATATAGTATTAAGATGAACTACGCCCTTCTTGTGACAGACAATGCCTTTTGCTGAGATTATGTAATGTCCGTTACGTTTAATGATATAAAATTAGTATTTGATGGCACCAAGTTTCATGGTGAGACCTTTATTCTTTACTGTGAACCTAAAATGTCAAATAGTGTCCCTGATGGTGAGTATTCGTTGGATATGTCGATGCTATGGTTACCAAGTTCTTTAGGGGCATTATCTCTGAATTTAGATTCAAATATAACTCCTAGCCATTCTGATCCGATGAAACTTGATGTATCAGATACTGACATTCAGTTGACGATTGGCAATAGCGATTCCAAAAAGAATATATACAGGGGTTCTAGAAAGAGTGATAATGCTTCTGTGGATAACGTCAACGAGTTAGTTAGTGTTTTTGATTCGATTCAAAGACGATTTATAATTCAAAGGGTGCAGCCAGTTATTTTGAAGGAGATTGATGATTCAAATCTAATACCATCTGTTGTGAATAAAAGAAGACGACTAAAGGAATCCAAATGGATTGATGGATTACTGTCCAAGTTTATGGATGTAAGTAAACCCAACTCAGCTGTTTCTTCACCAAGATCCACGTCGCCGGCTATTAGACCAAGAGAAAGTGAAGATATTGCTAAAACTATACATACCCTTGCTCCCATTAAAAAGAGGAGATCAAACACCGGTTCAGCACTTAATACACCTACTTTGGCACCATCTCCATTCTCTCCTTCTAGTACTATGTCTCCTGTTAGATTGGGAACTTCACCACTTAAAATATATCGAACCGATTCAGAGTTATCAGAGAATGACACAGCGGTTAATGAAAGGGTTAGTGTTCCAAATGGCATTCCAAAAGCTAAGGATATATCAAAAGATAAAAAACAATCTAATATAAGGCAACCTTTACCAACAAAGCCACAAAATGTTGTTAAAACAAAATCTGTGCTTGTTAATAATGCTGTAATCACAGACAACAAGAAATTAAAGCCGAAATGTGCTAATGACACAGAAACCGAATTGCTAACTAAGGAAAAATTGACGGAAAAGCCTGTAGCTGATTTAACTACTAAAGCAAAAATACAAGTAATCTCAAAAGTTAATAAACCAACTGTTGCTAAAAAATCGGTATCGTTGTTACAAAAGGCACGTAGAGTACATTCTAGGAATCAAGCAAAAATCAAAAATACTTCAAGATTAGAAGTTAAAGAGCAGCACATTAGTGCTTCGCCTAATGAAATCAAAAGAGCATTTGCAAACTTAGAAAGAGAGCATACACAAACTATACCAAAAAACAATTCTAAGACATCAACAGGATTGGGTGTTAAAAAGATTCAGTCTCAAACATTGAAGCAAACACAGAAACCTATACAAGGGCCACCTATTATAAATTACGCTAATGTTACATTAACACCACCAATTGGTTCACCAATTGAAGATAAAAAATTTATGAACGAAAATCAAAAGAAACAGATAGATGATGTTAGTTTAGATGAAGATAGCCTGAATAATTTTGTTGGTGAGCTAGAAGAGGAATTTACACATATTCCAGACTCATCAGCAAATATAAAAGATGAAATACCAGCTTCTAGTAAGGAAAAGGGAACATTAATGGAAGCAATATCAAAACCTTCATCTTCTTCTATGGCAACATTAGAGAGGTCAAATAGCATTAACGATGACATTGAATTTGATACTGATGATATAGATTGGGGAGATGCAGAAACTGTTGAAAGTTCTATTGAATCAGGTATTGGAAATATCACTATAGAGGACTCTAAACCTAAGATATTATTGAAAAGGGAAAATATACTTACACGTGGTACAGAAGTTAAACCAAGTTCACTAAAATCTCAGATTGCTACACCTAAACCAAATAATAGAGTTGCCATGAAGAAACCACCCTCATCTGTTAAACTTAATAGAGATAATGACAGCTTCGACGTCGATCAACTGGTGGATGATATTATTAATGATGATGGTTCAGATGTTAGTGAAGAGGAATAGATAATTTTGTTTATTTGTGTTTTAAATAACTTTGTAAGTCTAATAACTAAAACAATTTAGATGTGCTGAGCATCTGTTATAATACTCTGCGAGATTTGAGTTATACGAGGGCCATCATCATGTGAAAAATAATGAGAAAAAAGAAAGAGACTTGATTAAATCAACTACGTTCGTGTCAGAGGTATTCAATGACTAAGTCTAAAATTATGGCAAAGGACTTATTAAATAGTTTGAATGAAATCTACATTCAAATTGATCCAAGCCCATATCCCTTGCAATTGTCACTTTCATTGATTGTTGGAATAGTAACCATTTTATTTTTCTTGTATAGAAGAACGAAGAAGAATTTGGATAGGCCATTGAAATTTGATATTGAGTTTCCTAGTGAATCACAACCAAACTGGAAAGGTAAGAGATTATCACCACCTGAAATTTACCATGAAGATGACCCAGATTTTATTTATTCTTATTGTCCTGCCACTGGTCAATACTTAGGTAAATTTAGAAGTGATACGAAGCAAGACATTAACAAAGCAATTGAAAGAGCAAGACTGGCTCAACAAGATTTTTATAAAGATCCTGACTTCAAATTGAAGAGAAGAAGATTTTTGAAAACATTAAATGCCTTTATTTTAAGAAATCAAGCTGCTTTAGCAAGAGTTGCATGTCGTGATTCTGGTAAAACGATGGTTGACGCGTCCATGGGTGAAATTATGGTTACTTTAGAGAAAATCAACTGGATTCTTGAACATGGTGAAGGTATACTTGCACCAAGTTCAAGACCTGGTCCATCTTCTATGTTAATGAAATATAAAAAGGCAGAAGTTTGGTATGAACCTCTTGGTGTCGTTGGTGCTGTTGTCTCATGGAATTATCCATTTCATAATCTTATGGGTCCCATTATAGCCAGTGTTTTTGCTGGTAATGGTGTTGTTGTTAAATGCTCTGAAAGAGTTAGATGGTCAAGTGAGTTTTTTATGAATGTTGTGAAAGGTGCTCTAAAAACATGTGGCATTAATGAAGATTTAGTTCAATTAGTTTGCTGTTGGCCAAAGGATGCTGATAATGTCAGTGGTAATCCTGGTTTAGATCACCTGACATTTATTGGTTCAAGGCCTGTTGCCAAAAAGGTTGTTCAAGCTGCAAGTGAAATTTTAATGCCCGTTGTTGTTGAGCTAGGTGGAAAAGACGCCATTGTCATATGTGATGATTATTTAAAGAAAAAGGGTGTCGAAGGTATCGCCAGTATTTTAATGCGTGGTACATTTCAAAGTTCTGGACAAAATTGTATTGGAATTGAAAGAATTATTGTTTGTGGTGATAAGGGCAACTATGAAAAGCTTGTTGAGACTTTAAAATCTAGGGTTGAGCAATTGCGTATAGGTTCAGATATTGATCAAAGTGATGAAACTGATGTTGGAGCAATGATTATGGGTGGCTCTAAATTTGATGAATTAGAATCATGGATCAAACAAATTGACGCTAATGGCGATGGTAGAGTTCTTTGTGGTGGTGAAAGATATATTCATCCAAATTATCCTCAAGGACATTATTTTAAACCAACTTTGATTGCAGACATCAATCCAAAATCTTCGATTGCTCAAAATGAAGTATTCGGTCCCGTTATGTCCATTATGTATGCATCCTCGGATGAAGAAGGTATTGAAATTGCCAACAGTTCTGAATTTGGCCTTGGTGGATCTGTTTACACAACAAACCGTTCTAAGGCATTTAAACTTGCGAAGGGTATGTACACTGGTAATGTTGCCATTAATGATTTCGCAACATTTTATGTTTGCCAATTACCATTTGGTGGTGTCAAGGGTTCTGGTTATGGAAAATTTGGAGGAGAGGAAGGCTTAAGAGGTGTTTGTGTTGAAAAATCTGTTTGTTATGATAAATTAAAATGGATTTCAACTGGTATACCTCCACCTATTGATTACCCAATTAAGAATGGTAAAACTGCGTGGAAATTTGTGGAAGCATTAAACAGTGCTGGTTACGATTCTAGTATTTATAATAGAGTCAAAAGCATTTACCGTTTAGCAAAGGGTGGTAAATAATCGCTATTATTCTAGCTGTATGTAAATATATATACGTACAGACAAAAAATGTATACTTTTTTCTATTTTGATATTCATAATAACTACTATTGTTATTGAGTACTACCTCTAAAATATAATAATAATAAAAAGTTATTACATAAAATTATATGTATGGTATATTTACATGGAATTTAAGAATTAAAATTCAAGAATAAGACAAAATGTGAAAAGTTAAAGCTTTGAAAGTAGTAACTATTTAATTTGCTTTTCAGCAGCTTTAAAAGCTTCTACTAACTTGTCTGAAAACTTCTTGTAAATAGAATCAACGTCATTATTTAACTTCTTAATAACGTCTTTAGCTCCTTCTAAATTCTTTACTTCCTTCATTGCTTTGGATCTGTGAGAAATTAAACTGTCTTTTTGATTGGCATTAGATTTAAATGCATCTAGTAAATGTTTCATATCCTTTATTGTCTTTTCTTTCATTTCCTTAGTAGTATTTGGGATTTTGATCTTGAGCAACTGTGCATTATTGGCATCAACTTCAGGATTCAAATTCAATCCAGCACCAAGAATAGACGAAATAACACGTTTTGTATGTGCAGGATCAAACACCGTGACTGTCAAAAAAGTTGGAGTTTTAACTGTAGTAATTGCAACTTCTGGAAACGTTGCTTCATGAGAATCTAACTTAACTGATATTTTATCAAAAATGTCAGGATTTGAACGGCCCATTTTAAGTTTAGTCAACCTTTGCTCAAATGTTGAGATTGTTTTTGAACATGAATCGTTTAATTCCTTTAATAACTTTGATGGATCTAATTCGTCAAGTTCTTGCGTTTCTTGATGGGAAGATTCTTTTGATTCCTTACCACCTTTCTTCTTTTTTGCAAGAGCCCAAGTAGTAGTAGAAAATGATCTTTGTGTGATTTTCAATGAAGTTAATAACCTTAATGACATCAATCCTTAATTATATGAAGTAACGATACTAATACTATAAAGTAATAGTAGATATATACCATTTCACAAAAAAAATAAATTCTACAATTATCCATCGACATGTTTCTGAGCACCCGAACACCGTGACACAAATTTTGTTGTTGTCAAGTATTTTTAATCACGACATTAATATATGTTGTGTTTACATTTCCCAAAATAGTAATATGCTCATATAACAACATGTCTATTTTTTTTTACTAATAAAGGACAGTTAAATGACATAAAGCATGGGTTAAACCGACTTAAGCAAAGCAAATGTATTTTTGTGCAGTTTGATTACTTTTCTTAGCATTTTGGAAACCATGTATTATACAATGGCGGTAAATAATAAAATATAATAAAAACTTTTTTTGAGACAAAAGTGACCTGTCTGCTTGCTAATCGCATAAAATCACTATTTCTTTCTTTATAAAAGGCCATTCATCGACACCTATTTGCATTCCGAGAGGTCCTTATCGATTTATTTTTACGCTTCTAACTTCTCTCTTTTTAAATAGCAAGATCATTCTTTACTGCGGGTTTACTTGGACTATTATATAAGGGTTTTTAATAAACTGTGCTCTATAGTGACAATCACTACGCAATCTTCTTTAGAATTGATTGAATATATTCTTGAAACTTAAAGTTTGTTCAAAACTTTATAATGGATCTTTTTTCAAATCAGGAACAACTGATTCATGTTCAGTACTCTGTGGATAATAATAAACTGGCTAGGACTATCAACCAACATCATGGAATCGAAATTAATGAAACTGTGGATTTTACATCAGACTCTTCTCAAATGACAGTTTCTGACTTTAATGATACCGCTGAAATGTCGGAATTGGCATTACAACAACAACTGTATATTGATGCATTAAACTCTGAGATGGATATCATGTCTTTAGCTTCTAAGAATACCGCACCTGAGGTTAGAATTGATACTTTCTCATCAAAAAGTTCAAACCAAAAGACCCCAACTTCAAAGGTTCTAAACATAGTTGATGTTGAAACGAAATTCGTTAAAAAGTCATTTACAAGGTTAAAACAAACTGGAGAACTATTAAATACGGAGCGAGTTTATTTGGCTTCTTTAGAAATTCTAAAGCGTGATTACATTGATAATTTTATGAGTGATATTGATACTCCTATATTTTTTATCACTTTCAGTAATTGCATTACAAAATTAATTCAAAATCATAAAGCATTTTACTCCAAACTAAAAGTAATTTACTTTTCATGGGCCAATCAATGTCTGGATTTAACAAAAGATAAAGAAGACACCATTAAACAACTTAAATCACCTTCTTTTGAAAGATTTAAATATATTCCACATCATTTGGAAAGAAAGCATTTACAACAAGTTATTAATATTTTAGAAAATGATTCAGTTGATATTAATATTTATGGAGAATATTGTTCTCTTTTTAATAGAGTTGTATCATTTGCTATTGATAATCACATTGAAAAATATAAAAGAAACTCAATTTCAATTGAAAATGATTATATTGTTTCACATAGAAATTTAGAAAGAAATTTTTTCATGGATCAAAGATTAGACACTAGATTTATATCAGTTGTTCAAATGCCAACTAATAGAATAAGTCGGTATAAACTAATTATTAATTCACTTTTGAAAAATATTGATTTAGAAGAAAAACCTGAAATTGTTAACACTTATAAATTAGCTGAAGCTAAATTGGGTGCTGCCATTGATAAAGTCAATCAAATTGTTGGCGAATCTAATACAAAATACGAGCAGCTTGATAAATTTAAAAAAATTTATGATGGTTTAATACCTAAATTAACTTCCAAATCTTCAACTTATTTTGCTAAATGTCCATTAAATTCATTATTTTTTGATAGTTTGAGCTTTATTAATAAAATTGGTTCTATGATTTTGGTCTACTACGATGATGATTACAAAAAGATTGTCTCTTCAAGTGTTGTTGCAGCATTATTTGATTCACACCTTATACTAGGAAAACCTTCAACAATCTATTCTGGTAAAGCAGAAATTCTGATGGCACTCCCATTGACCTCTATTGTAAATCATCAAGAAATTATTTCTAAATTGCATTCTTCCAATACTTTTCATACCTTAACTACACAATATGAATATTTTTTAAACATTATATTTGAAGAAGAATTCAAAATTCATGAACTTGCTTTGTTATTTGCTGATAATTATGAAATGAATATTTGGTTGGATGTTATCTCAGACACATTAATCAAAAATTTAGCCACGAATAATAGTTTAAAAAAATGGGAATTTTCAAATTTACAACAAAGTATTCGTCAACTTGATTTAGGTAACGAAACGGATAATTTTAAAGTTTCCAGTTATATTCCTCTAGGAATTTCTACAATTCAATCAAGATTGAATGAATTTAACGAAGTTCATGTATTTGGTGTTGAAATGTTTAATGACATTACTACATCAACAACATTATCGCATAAAACAAAAGCATCTGATAGCATTCACACAACAACCACAACAAAGCATACACCAATTACACCACAAACTCCAAAGTATCAACTTCATAGAGAATCGTCGATGATCTCGCTTTATTCTAGAAGGACATCCGTCGTTAAACAAACAATTCAAGAAAGGGTGATGGCCCAAACATGTATGGGTGATCTTTGGGATTCTTCATTTACTAGATATCATATACCAGTTGGGTCACATAGTACCTTCGGTAGTTTGAGCAGAAGTTTTTCTAATTTATTTTCAAAAAATGATGATACTACGGCTTCAAATGAAGCTGATAAGATCGATTATACCTTGCCAGGTCATAGTAAAGGATTAAGGGCTAGCGAATCATTGACAAGTTTAACATCATTTTTACCGCCATCTGCTAGATTTGGAAGTAATGATACTAGTAAGTATTCAGAATTTCCAAATTCACCACTAAAACAAATGAGACACTCAAAAAGTAGATTGAAGCTGAATGGAAATGATCATGAGCATTTCCCACTTACTCCTAAGAAATTGTCTACACCTATACGACAAAATTCAATAATAGACTCACCTTTGAACTTGAATTTAGATAGAACATCAACAAGGGGTAGTATTCAAAGTTTTCATACAGGAAATCGTAGGCTCAGTACAAAAAATGATACATTAAATTTTAGAAGGGAACTAGTTGCAGATCCTGATATTCCAACTACGTTAACATTCAATAAACGAAAGAGAGATCGTTTAGTTGAGACATTAGGTATAAAAAGTGAAAATAAAAAAATTCGTACTCCGATTGAGAGTCCCAGTGATAATCGTAGCTTTTTTGAAGAACTTTTGACACCACCAGCACCTCTGAAAAAGCTTTCGCATAGTCGAAGTATGAAATCGCTTGCAAGTTGTGATAGTAGAATAAGTTCAAAATCAAGTATTTCCGGTTTTTTTAAAGGAGTCATTGGGTTTAAGCATAAATAGCTATTATTTCTTTTAAATAATATTGTTATCTGAATTTTAATATATATAAATATTTTTTTTTTTCATTAACAGTTTCATTAATTACATAAAGTAAAAAAAGTCTACATAAGCTTTATTGAGTGACTTAGGAGAACATAGTTTCCCTATTGAAACCACCATCAATTGAATTCTTACCTTTTGATAAATTTTGAGAATTTTGAACAATACCGTCCTTGAGAATTCGTGGAATAATATCATATGATACACTCTCATATTCACCAAATTCATCTGCTAATTCTAACTTTGAAGCTTGTTCTATCTTACCGGTAGATCCATTTCCTGAAAAAGATTTATAGACTTCAAAATTCCCAACAACTTGTGACAATGGAATCGTTGAATCAACTTTATATTGCTCTAATGCTTTAACATCATCTAAGAAGACAATAAAGTCTTCATTCTTACCTTTATAAAAAACTCTTGGTTGTGGCATTTTTTTCTTGTTTATTACTTTTCTGTTGTTTATTTGTATAATTAATTATGTTATTTATAAAACCTAAAGTAGAAAGAGATCACTACACCTTTTTATACTCTTTCAAACAGTAGACGTAATTTCCAATAGGATGTGGCATAGCTACGTAAGTACCTATCCCTCCCGCTTATTTATAGTATCATGCGTCATTTTATGAAGACATGAGATTTTCTTTACTAATATTGCTATTATCACCAACGTTAAAGCTTCTATACGAGTGTCATAGCCAAAAAAAAAACTGCGCCACATTACGTCATATATTTCATTTTCTCCAGAAAAATAAAAGACGGCAGCCAAGTGGCGCATGAAATGAGGATTTTCATCTTGCAAAAATCTCATCATAAAGAGAAATAAAGAGAAGGAAAAATGTGGCAAACGCTAATTAAAGTTGTAATAGATTAGGCCAAGAATAAATGAGAATAATAAGACCTATATCAGTGATGATGCCTATGCATCGGGTCCGATTGATTCATCATATGGTTGTACCATTAAGAGGACCACAGCATATACGACAATTTTCAATCTTCGGGCTTGGTAAGGCAGCTGCAAAGGCTACAAAGATACCTGTTTATTTAGGAGGTGGAATAGCTGCTGCTGGTTCTTATGTCATGTATAAAGTTGAAGAGGGTGCTAGTTATGCACAGGAACAAGTTGGTAAAGTAAAAGGAGTTATGGGGAGTGTATTAGATAACGTTGAAGGATTTTTAGATTCATTTAAAAAAGAGAATAAGGATAAGGAAGGTAATGATAAGGAACCAAATAATATTGAAACTGCGGCTATTGCAGCGGCAGCCATAGGTTTATCTAATTTGGAAGACGAAGAAACATTAGTTGGTACTGAAGAAGAAGAAGACGAAAGAGAATTGGATGAAGAAGAAGAAAATAGACAAAGAGAACAATTAGAAGATCAAATGCTGAATTTAACAAGGCAAATGATTGAAATTAGAAATATATTATTAAACATATCAGGTTCTACTGATTTGAGACTCCCATCAATTGTTGTTGTTGGATCACAATCTTCAGGTAAATCTTCAGTTTTGGAATCTATTGTTGGGCAAGAATTTCTTCCTAAGGGTTCAAACATGGTCACTAGAAGACCAATTGAATTGACTTTAGTTAATGATCCATCTAGTGCTTCTGAGGTTGCTGACTTTCCTGCGTTAAAGATGTTTAATATTTCAAATTTTCAACAAGTGCAAAAGATATTGACAGACTTAAATTTGGCCGTTCCGGTTACTGAGGCTGTTTCTGCTGATCCTATTCAATTGACTATCAAATCACCAAGAGTTCCAGATCTTTCTTTAGTTGATTTACCGGGTTATATTCAAATAGAAGCTGCGGATCAACCAACTTTCCTTAAATCAAAAATCAGAGAGGTTTGTGATAAATATTTAGAAGAACCAAATATTATTCTAGCTATTTCAGCTGCTGATGTAGATTTGGCAAATTCATCTGCTTTGAGAGCAGCTAGAATTGCAGATCCTAGAGGTGAAAGAACAATTGGTATAATCACAAAGCTTGATTTAGTTGATGCTCAAACTGCTAGAAATATGCTTTTAAATAAAAAATATCCACTTAGAATGGGTTACGTTGGAGTCATTACTAAAGGACATAAACCAGTTTCTTTATTTCAAAAAAGTACTGGATTACAAGCATTTCTTGAGCAACAAAATTTTGAAAGAAAGTTTTTTAATGAACACAAGCAAGAATTTACTGGCACTTCCGTTAGCACTAAGCTATTGAAAAGAAAATTAATTAGAGTGTTAGAAAGATCAATGTCACAAGCTTTAAAACCAATGCACCATCTAGTTTCCAATGAACTAGAAGAAGCTAGTTATAAATTTAAAGTAGAATTTAACGATAGAGATTTATCAAGTGAAAAATATATGGCACAAACTATTGATAATTTGAAAATGGCTATAAAAGATTTTAGTGATAAATTTGGTAGAAATGAATTAAAATCTCTTTTAAGAAGTGAATTGGATCAGAAAGTTCTTGATTTGTTAGCATTAAGATATTGGAATAAACCTGACTCATATTATTTAAATAATCCTCAAAGTAAAGAATATGAATTTCAAGAGCCAGAATTAAGTGAAATGTCAAGTGCAAAACAAGACGAAACATTTTGGCATAGGAAACTAGATTTAACAACTGCTAATTTAACAAAACTTGGTGTCGGACGATTATCAACTTCATTAATTACAGAAGCTATTGTTACTGAAATTGATGTTTTAATTAATTCGACTGAATTGAGAACTCATCCTTTGATTAAACAATCAATTAAAGATGCTGCCATAACAGTATTAAGTCAAAGATATAATTCTACTGCAGATCAAGTTGAAAATTGTATCAAACCTTTTAAATATGAAATTGAAGTTGAAGATAGAGAATGGAATTTAAGTAGAAGTCATTCGATTCACTTACTTAAGGAAGAAGTTTCTCAAAGTGAACGTGCACTAAATGAATTATCACAAGTTATCGGTGGCAAAAAATTGAAACAAATAATGACATTCGTTGAAAATGAAAATAATTCAGTTGGAGAAAAGATTGAAAGGGAAAATTTAGGGTTTTCACCAGGTTTACTTACAAAAGCACGTGAAGCTGTTTTTTTGAGGGAGAGAATTGACATTTTAAAAATGAGACTGAAAGCACTTCAAACTTCCACCTGTAAACATAAAGAAAATAAATTCAAATGTCCCGAGGTTTTCATGGATGTTGTTGCTGATAAATTGACACAGACAGCGATTTTATTTTTAAATGTTGAGTTGTTAAGTGACTTTTATTATTCCTTCCCAAGAGAATTAGAGAAGAAATTATCTACTCAGTTAACTTCTGATGAAATTGAAAGATATGCTAAGGAAGATCCAAAGGTTAAAAGACATATTGAACTTCAAGAACGTAAAGAACTATTAGAACTAGCACTTTCAAAAATTGAAGATGTTATGGCAATTCAAAAAAGATTTTGATATATTTTCAAAATTCTTTTATATAATATGTAATGATGATGATAAACTGGAATATATATAAATTTTTTTTTTGCTCCTTTAATTTAAAATTTCATTTTATATACGAATGATAATTTTTATTAAGCCTATTTAGTAATTCGTTGATTAATAAAAATAATATTCAGTATGAAAAAGTACCGTAAAGTTAATATAATTGTAGTCTTGCTTCTTTCAATGATAGCAATAAGTAAAATCAAATATAAATCATAGAACCTGAAACATCTTTATGAATACCAGTACCAAGGGCCTTCTTTGCTGCTTCAACTGGATCTCTGGTTCTACCTAAAACAGTTGATTGAACAAAGCAGGTTGCTCTCTCACATAATAAATCTGCATAATAAGCCGGTGGAACAACTCTAACAGATTTTGTAGCACGACCAAAGATGCTACAAAGATTGTAAGTTGTTTGCTGTAGCTCATCCGGTTTCCACTTATTTTCATCAAATAAAACATAGTAATGGCCAGGAATTGCAGTACCTTGAAGAGCTTGTTGTGATTGTAAAAAGAAATCATAAAGTGATCTTGAAGTGACACCTTTTTCAACAACTGAACCTGGCATGATATTTTCTTGTGCTTGAACAGCAACGTCTTTACCAACGGAATTCTTGCTATTCGTTTCTAATGGAAAAAATCTAGTTGAGTGATTTTTTAAAATGGTGATATATGTCAACTTCGGTTCAAACATAATACCCAACTTATTTGCAATATCTTTAAAGGCATTTTTAAGAGCTGTTACTTCCTCATCTAACATAATATTAAATTGACCAGTTGAAACACCATCTCTGTAAAAAATAATAGTCTTTGGTAATCTACCAACTGACTTTTGGTATGCAAAGATTCTTTCAACAACCATTTTGGCCATGTCAACAATTGTTTCCAACCTTGGTTCTTGAACAGAAATAGAACCTGGAAATCTATTAAAATTAACGTCAATAGAACCAACAACTGAAGCAATTGAAACCGTTCCACTACCATTAGTTGGATGGGTAACATCAGCACCTAATAATAAAACTGGTAATCCATCTTTATCAACTAATTTACCAAGATCAGCTTTTGACAAAACATGATTTGCACCACCTAATTTAATGCAAGTTTTCATGGACATCAAGGCATACATTTGCGAATCAAATTTCCCAAACCTCTGTTTGGTAAATTTGTTGATAATAGTACATTGATTAAGAATACCCATATCCTTATCCAATGCACTCTTAACACCTGCATAAATAGCCTTTTCACGTTGAGGTAAAATTGACAAAATGTAATCAGCCTTACCTTTGTAAATTCTAACTTTGCTAACAATATCTTCTGATAAATAATCAACATTTTGGTAAATAATCCTTTCATATTTTGGTTCTAAAAAGGTAACACCCAATCTTGAAACTTCATTAATAAACTCCTTACAAGCTTGTTTAATTAAAGAATCAGGTTCTCTTAATGGACGCCTCTCGTTTTCAATAATTAAAATAAGTAATTTCTTATTACCCAGAACAGGTTGATAAAACTTTTTACCAACCAAATCCCATGAGCCTTTACTTTTTTCTGATTTTCCATCGGCAGCTTTCTCTATGTATTTGATTTGAGAGTTTTTATAATTTAAAGTTGGAGCAGATAAAACTCTTGAAGGAACAACAACTAATTTTTTGCCAAGTCTTTCAACTTCATCAGCTTCTAAAGTTTCAGATATTTTTTTAATACCTTCTTGTTGAACTAAACCCGCAATGACATTAGGTCTGTGAGTAGAAAAACTCAAAACACCTCTGATATCATCAATATCACCTTTGAATTCTTGACCAGGAACAATAATACACGCCTCCATTGGAATGTAATTGGTCCCACCCAAGTGAATTAAAGGTTGGTTCGGGTATTTCAATATTATATTGTATTTAGTTGCAAAATATGCTGCAACAGAAGTCAACTTGTTATCAACTTCAAATTTGTAATTATTTGGTGTATGATCTCTCGATATATCAAAAATAGCCTTTGGCTTCGACTTAGAACCTAAATAAGCTCTTTGAATACGAATACCCTTAAAAAAGTTCTTTGCTCTTAAAATACTGTCTCTTTGAACCTTAGATAAGTCAGATTCACCAAAGTAATCTGCAATTAAATCAGCAACGCTCATTGGGGTGCCATCTTTATTGTGTGATTTAATAAAAGCTCCAGCAACAGGTTTAACGTTAATCAGTACGTTATCAAAAGTAGGAGTAACTGAAGCAAAGTAACCATTGGCAATAAACAAACCTTTTTGAAAGGGTTGACATTTTTCTGGTTTATCAATAAAAAAAAATTTATTCTTACCTGCAAGAAAAACATTTTTATGTTTGGTAATTTTATAACCTAACACCACATTCAGTGCCTGAACATAAGCAGTTGGCTCAATTCCCTTTTTATCATTAATAGCAGTCCAATTATTAAGATCATCCATTGATAATCGGTGAATAAATTCAACAGTACACCAAATATTTGGCTCAGCTGTATCGATAGTTATTTTATTTTTTTTACAACTTTTTAAAGCATTTGTAACAGATAATGGAACAATACCTTTCCAATCTTCTGGTTCAAATGTAAATTTGACTTTTGAGTCTTTATCAATGGGAATCGGAGATGAAGAATAAATTGAACCTGAACCATCATGAGAAATATGTTGTTTCAAGCCAGCAAATGGCTTTTTAGAAATTAAAACTTCCAACAAATCTTTTTTAACTCTCTTTTTAATGTCAATTTCTGGTTGAAATGTAACATTATAGTAGTAAAATGACATTTTTGAAACATCAAATTTTATATAGTTACTTCCAACTTTAGTTTTAATACCGACCGTACCATATCCAGGTCTTTTAACTAGTGATAGTGGATCACCTTGTTCTCTCTCTTCGTTTTCAAGAGCAATCAACTCTGTTATCCTAGGTAATGAATCTGGAGCAGTGATATTTTGCTCAAACTCAGCTCTAAACTTATATTCAGGTTTGATAATTTCTGCATTACCACCTCCAAATCCACCTCGAGCACCACGACTACTACCTCGACTTCCACGACTGCCAACCGTTCCACCACGGTCATTTCCACGGCCAATATGATAACCTCTTCTACCTCCACCTGCACTACCACAATGACCTCCACGACTCCCTCCACAGCCACCACCACGAATTACACTGCCAATGCTGCCTCTATTTTGATTAAAAGGCATCACGTTTTATGATTTCTTAACCTTATCGTGCAAGAAACGCTAGATGGATAAATATGAAGAAGACAATGCGCTTAATTGTTTATTAAAAATATATAGTTTTCCTAGATCAGTAAAATATATGCTCAGCAATATATGATAAGAAATATGATGAGTATTGAAAAAAGACACGGTTATTACTAAAATATTGATGTCAATGTTAGTACTAAAGAAATTCGAATAATGATCTTTTTTTCAATTCAAATATTAAAATAAATGATACTATATTTTTTATTGTTCGCATGGATCTTAAAAAATATATGTTATATCTCATACAACTGAGATGGAATACTTTTATTAGTTAAAACATGGTTTTATTTAATTGTAACAAAAATCAATAGAAAGAAAGAAAAAAGAAAGAAAGAAAGATTACAAAAAACACATATAAGTAGATCAAATGAATTCGCTTTATAAATCAGAGATCAATCAAACTGTTACCATTATTCCCTTGTTTTTGATGCTGTTGATTACCAAACCCATAGCCAGTTTCAGCTGGAAAAATTTGGGAAGATGGTAAACCGGTGTATTGTGTGCCAAGAAATGGGTTGGCACTTGCATTGTTGTTTACTTGCTTATAACCAGTACCCTGTGAATTAATAAAAGTACCAGTTTTGGTAAATTGTGCAGGAATACGTGCATCACCAGTATTACCAAAAGTATCAATACCTGTACCTTGAGCTAAAAGATTATTCAAATCTGAGTATTGTTCGTTCATCTTTTGGGATCCTGTTAATGTTTGTTGCAATGGTTTTTGTTGTTGCTGTTGTTGCTGTTGTAAAGCAGCAAGTCTGGCAGCTTCTGTTGCAGCGGCGGCTTCTGCTGCTGCGGCTTCTGCTTCTGCTGCTTGTTGTTGTAAGAGAAGTTGTTTCTTACGCAAAGCTTCTTGTTCTCTTTGTAATTCTTCTTGTGTTGGACCTTGTGGCTGTAATTGTTCATGTCTTGAAAAAGGATTATTTGATCCTGGTGCTTGCATTAATGCTTGTTGTTGTGCAGCTGCCATTTGTTGTTGGTACAATTGTTGTTGCTGTTGGTATAATGCCTGTTGTTGTGCAGCATACATTGCAGCTTGTTGCTGTGCCAAAAGCTCTTGTTGTTGCATAGCCGCTAGATCATAATAATTAGCATCAGTTGCTGGATTTGCGTAAACAGGATTACCAAACATGTCATAACCAATAATTTGACCCTGAACTTGTTGTTGTTGTTGAAGTTGAGGTTGAAGTTGAGCATTATAATATCCATAAACATCAGGTGCCTCTTGTTCAAACAAGTTGGCATTCTTTTGCTTTCTCATCTCTTCTTCCTCAAGTGATAACTGAATGGCTCTTTCTAGCGAGTCAGATGAACCATTAGTCCTTTCTTTAGCTTCTTCTTCTGCGGTTTTCTTGGATTCTTCTAATGCTTTTTGTAAATCCTCATCGTAAACATCTTCATCGTTAGTACCATAACCTCTTCTGTTGTTACGATTTCTACCAGGTTGGCGAGAGGCGTTGGCGATAAGTCTTTCTTCTTTCAATCTTTCTTGATCCATAAGTAAAGAAGATAATTCTTTCGCCTTGACTCTAACAATCGATCCTTGATCTTGGCCACTTGAATCTCTGGATTGGAATTCTCTTAATGTCTTTATAATATAAAGGTTATCTCTTGCCCAAATAACAACATCTTCAGACCCATATCGCACTAAATAGTCCAATAAAGTCAAGGCCTTTGCGACATGTCTCCAGTTCTTACCTTTGTCATTTAGTCTCTTGTCAACAATTTCTAAGATATCATTAAGGTCAAAATTATTTTCAGTTCTAATAGCAATGTCAGCCATCATTGAAACAGTTGGCGAAGATTGGTCGTTAGAAGTACATTCTCTGACCAAGATTTGGACGGAAGAATACCCATTAGTGACGTTCTTAATTGAACGCAAAACTGCTTTGGTTGTCATTCTACGTTAATTTTTGTTATATGTTTATGTAAATTATTTATACGGTAGAAGAAATTGGTGAAGTTGTTGGTGCAGAAGTTGATAATTGGGATTCGCACATAGGACAATTGTGGAGAACATCCTGTGCAAAAAGAGAGCATTCTGAACAGAAGGGGCCTTCGCATTTGGAGCACTGGCTAGTGGCACTATCTGAGCACACGCTACATTGGAAGTCGCCCTCAATATCCCTAAAGGCTTCAAGGGGGAACAAATGGTGATAACTACGCGCCAAATGTGTGGAAAGCACCAATGTTAAAGAGCAGCATGGACATTGCAACGGAACTGAACACACAAGAGTCTTACATTGTGGACAAATATAACCCTCTCTTTGAAGTTTTGAATGACAACCACAAAGTTGTGGTTCCATACTGGTTCGTGTTCTTTGTGGAAAGCCCATTTTTACCATAATAGCAGAAGCTTTGTCAATTGATATGGCCATTGGAACTACCCAGTCCATCATCAACTGTTTTAAATGCGTTTCATCAAGGGCAACAGCATATTGCCCTCCAGTTGCTTTACATATTTCATCGCATACAGCAACACGTGCAGTTAAACCAACGATTCTAACTGAAACTTCATCATGAGCAAGAGCCTTGACCGTGGTATGGATGTTACCAGGATCAGTAGTAGAAAGACCTCCATAAACCATAACCACCTCTCTCATACACTGACCACCTACATGTAAAAGTAGCCCTCTAGCCAATTCTAATCCATTTTGCAACGATGGACCACCTTCCGGATCCACTCTTACAAGCTTACGTAAAGACTCTAAGTGGTGCTGAACATCTCCGCTAATATTGCTAACAACAGTACCAAGACCATTTCTCATCATGACAATTGCTAGCTGTGAAATTGGGTTCTGGTCAAAAAACTCAGTAACAAAATCTTTTGTGTAGTTGATCACCATCTGAGCTCTATTTGGTCGAAGATCTTTCTCAATCATAGCTTGTGAATAATCAATAATTAGAACAACTGCACGAATAATCCCTCTTTGTAAAGCAATATGATTTTGTGCTGCTCTCCGTCGTCTTTGCACATCCACTAACCCCTTAACACTTGTTGCAATTGATCCTTCTTCATCTTCTTGGACAATATCCCATGATCTTCTATATTCATCTTCCCATGCATAGCCACCATTTTGACCTTTCAGCTCTTGGGGTGGCGCTCTCTTCTGAGATTTAGACTTGGGCTTGGAATCATCCACAATGAATCCATCATCCACGTATGATTCTTTTCTTTTTGGAGGCATCCTATAGTCTTTATTCTTTAAATTTGAATTGATTTAAAAGATTAAAGTTCAAGGCGGTGCAAGATCTGGTTAAGTGAAAAAAAATTAACAGAAAAAAAAAAATAATAAAAAATTTTATAATGAAATTCTTACTTTTAATAACGATATAGAAAAGACTAAATAAATATGGGTAAAGTCAGAGGTAGAAGAGTTAAAAAGACTGATATTGAAGCAAATGAAGAATTAGAAGCTGCTGTTGAAGTTACAGAGCCAGAAGTGAAAGAAACACAAGCATTTTTTGGTCTTGTTGATTCATCTGAATTAACTTATTTTCATCAAGCTGAACAAACATTAAATTTAAACACATTTCAAACACCACAAGAAAGACAATTATTTGTTCAATCTATTTTTGAAGAAGCTAAAGGTAAAGAACTAAAGTTAGTTACTAATCAAATTTGTTCGAAGCTAATGGAAAGATTAATTTTAGATTCATCCCTATTACAAATGATTCAACTTTATCAAGCATTCAATGGTAAATTTGTTGAATTATCAAAACAAAAATATAGTTCCCATGTTTTAGAAACATATATTGTTAGAATGGCTGCCCTAGTTGAAAGAGAAATTCTTTCAAATGGTGTTAATGAGGAATACGAAGATGAAGAAGAGGAAGAGCTTGAAGGTGTTGATACTAACATCGAATCTAAATTTATTTCTATGGTTGATGAGTTTATTCCAAAACTAAAGTCTATGATGAAGGATAAATATGCATCACATGTTTTACGTTTAACACTTTTAGTTCTTTCCGGTAAAGAATTGCCATCTTCAGTGGAATCTAATTCTATTTTGAGGTCAAAGAGATCTAAAATTGCTAGAAAAATGATTGAAATTAAGGATAATGATAACTACAAAAGACAATTTCAAGTCCCATCTTCTTTTAGACCTAAGTTGAAGCCAATTGTTGATACCATTATTTTTAACGAGGATACAAAATCATTGAGAGAATTAGCAATTGAGCCAGTTGCGTCTCCTGTTATTCAATTATTAATTCAATTAGAAGGTCTTGTTGATAAGAACAAACCATTTTGGTCTAATATATTTAATTCAGATTCAAGTGAAGAGGCATTTGTAGAATACCTATTGAGTGATAACATTGGTTCACATTTCCTTCAAAGTTCCATTCAACAACAAAAAATGAAAAATGTTGAAAGAATTTATGAAAAATACATGAAAGATAGATTAGTCAAATTAGCCAAAAGAGAAACTACTGGAGTTTATGTTGTTAAAGCAATGATGGAAAAATTAAAGGAAAAAGAACAACAGGAAATTCTTGATTCATTAGTCCCTGTTTTGAATGAGTTGATTGTCAATAACCTAGAAATCGGAGGAAAAATTATTGAATGCTCTATTGCAAATGGTGATTATCTTAAAACTGAAATTGTTGATAAATTACTAGAATTTTTTAATAAAGGTAATGATTCAGATTTACTAGAAAACATTCTTAAATATAAAACGTCAACTTTGTTTTCCACGAAAGATGATTGGCCAACTTCTGAAGAACGTAGAAGAGCAATCTTTTTAGAAAAATTAATGGAATATGATGATAAAATTCTTATAAAATGTGTTGATACTATCATCGATTTACCTAGTGAAACTTTATTGTTGTTTTGCAAGCATGGTGTTTTTTCACATATCATTGAAAAGGTATTAACACTAGCTGACAGATTATCAATGCCGGATAAGAGAGCTATTTTAAACAACATTGTTCCTTTAGTTGTTGAACTAGCATGTAATTCAACCGGTTCACATATAGTTGATAAGTTATGGGGATTTTCCTTTAAGTTAAATATGTTTAAAGAGAGAATTGCCAAGGTTTTATTTGATAACAGAGATCAAATCAAGACTACATTATATGGTAAAATGGTATGGAAAAATTGGGCTATGGAAAATTACGCTAGAAAGTTTAACGATTGGAAACGTATGGTTAAGGATGAAGAGTTTGAAAAGGAAAGAGAAACCAAAGAAAGGGACGCCGAAACTAAAAGTCATAGTACCTTAGAAGGAGGTGATAAAAAAATTGCAAGTGACTATAATGGACAATCTAAGAGATTCAACCAACAATCTCATCGTGGTGAATTTAAGAAGAAGAGGAGATACAAATAATTCATAATAAATAGTTTAAATAGTTTACATAGTTTAAATAGTTTACAAGGAAAATAATCTAGATCTGATTTAACCTTATTTGTACACATAATAAGATTTACAGCTGTTCAGTGAGAAAAATTTTCAAAATCTTTGACCAGCATGAGCATAAAATGCCTTAACAGGAAGCTAGTATGTTTCAGAAGTGTTTCACATTTCTGGCTTCTAAAACTCCGAGGCAAACTCGTCCTCGAGAGAATAGCACTTGCTGTGAGAGCTTTGTCAGATAATGGGTTCTGATACAGAGCATAAGGACTATATTGAAGCTCTCAAACTTGTCAGAGCACTAGATTTCTTCCTTGTAACGGCTCCTGTCAACTGGCATGAGAACCAAATAATTAGAAGGTATCACCTTAACAAGGAAGAAGGGTTTGTGTCTTGTGTATATTGGAATAACTTATATTTTATTACTGGTACAGATATAGTTAGATGCATTGCTTATAAAATGAAACATCTAGGTAGGAAGATTGTTGATAGAAAGAAATTTGAAGAAGGTATCTTTTCTGACTTAAGATCTTTGAAAACTGGTAACCATTCAGTTTTGGAAGACGCCAGATCAACTTTTTTAAAGTTTTTACATAAGAACCAGTGTTTAAAGACACAAAAGAAGCAAAAGGTATTTTTTTGGTTTAGTGTACCACATCAAAAGCTATTCACTGATGTATTAGAAAGAGATTTAAAGCGAGAAATGTCAGAACAAAGCACAACAACAGTTCCTACAAATTCCATAATGAAATCTTTTGTTTATGATCAGTCATCAACAGGAGTTTTAGAACAGTATTCAGATCACGTCAAACAAATTACAGGACAGGATGTTGAACAATTACTTTTGCCAACTCCTCCAGACTCTGCTCAAAATTCTTCAACTGTTCCAACTAATGACAAAAAATTACTACCAATTCAACAATATTCCTCAAATACAAGTCCAGTTCAACATTTTACATTAGGATCTTCACAAGATGAAAGTTTCTTAGCAACATTATTTGACAAAGATCAACTGGCTATAGATCCAATGGTGTTTATAGACAACACAAACAATGAACAACATCTACAAAATCCTCAGCAACAACAACAACAACATCATCATCAGTCCCAATCTGTTTCGATGGCGCCAAGGTACATGATTAGTAATAATGGACAGTTTCAAGTAATTTCTCCAATGTTTCCAATGCCTCAACAAACACCAATATCAGGCAACCCTAATAATAGCATTACAAACGGTAATAGTAATAATATTATGAACAACGTTAGCAATCACAATACTAATAATGAAACTCTTACTAACAATGATAATAGTATTCCTAATATTAGTGTAGAGAATGATGGCACCGGAAATGATGACTCTAATAATACACAAATAGTATCCGCAGGATTTGCTAATAATTACTTTGTACTACCATCTGGGTTTACCCCTTCTACAAAGGGATCTATTTATTCTGCGATTGATTCAACCACTAATCAACCATATACTCAGAGCAATCAAACTTTGCCAAATGGTACAGTAGCACCAAGACTACCATCAATCTCTTCTGCTAATTTTCCATATATGTTTCCAATGATGATATCTCCTAGCACGGGGTTCAATAATGAGTTGCAGCTTAATGGTAATGAATCTAACACTAGAAATACTTCAAATTCAGTTAAATTAAGAAACGAATCAAGTGATGATATAGATACCGCAAAAAATAATAGTGAAACCATTAACTCTAGCACCAACAATACCAATAAAAACAATAACATTAATTTAAGTACACCACAAGGTACTGTTAATTTTCCTCTAATGATGCCAGTGTCTGGAATCCCTGGTGAACTGAATACATTAAATTCGGCAATGTTCAACCAATTTTTCCCTCCTGGAACTATAGAAGAATTTAACACAACCTCTAATACGTTAAATAATGGCACAAACAGTAATGGATCATATCTAGCACAATTATTTACTCCTGGAAGTATGAATATATTTGATATTAATAACAATGAAAATAATGAAAAAAGTGGGCTATCGCCAATTATAGGTTTCAAAAATGGCCTTATAAACAATGATTCTAAAGGTTATAATAATGATAGCAAAATTTCTAAACCATCAAGTTTAAAAAGAAAATCAAAGAAATTATTAAATCCAACTTTGAGACATTTAGATATTGATTCCATATATGATGCAGATGAAGATAGTGAAACAGAGCAAAATGAATAATTTTTATTCACATCTTTATTTCATCAATATGGAATTTTATTGAAACAAATGTCACTAATGGATTAATTAACTTTGATCTTGAACTTCTTCTCTACATATACATTTGTTTTATACTTATTTTAGTCTCTATTATTTTATCATATTTGTGTTTCAAATAATAAGTTTACATACGTGTTTTTTACTTCTTTAGAAGTATATAATCATTAAACAGTAAATACTGAATAACTAAACAACAATTTATATTAGAAAAAAAAACATTATTCCTGATTAATCTATTAATTATTGTAAATTACTTTGACTACTATACATTTCAACAATTTGATCACTTGATGTAGCATCTTCCGTACCTTTATCGGTTCTAATCTGAATAAACCTTGGAAATCTAAGAGAAATACCTTTTTCACCATCACCAAAATATGTTGCACCACATTTATAAACTGGAGAGGTTGTTAAATCTGCAACTTTTACTTCAAACAAAATAGTAGGATCAAACCAAACATCAGGGACTGCATTCGAATTTGTTTTATCATAAACATAGGAAGCTTTTGGATTGTTAATTTCAGTTGGTTTTAAAAGGTCATGGAGGTTCTTTAACAATTCTTCACTAAACCCGGTACCAATTTTACAAACCGTTTCATATTCACCAGTGTCCTGGTTATACCCAGCCAACAAAAAGCCCCCGTACCAACCAGTTCTTTTACCTTTTCCAATGTAACCGCCAATAACAACTAAATCAAGCGAATCACCAACTCCCTCAAGGTAATCCTTTTTTAATTTCAACCAGTTACGTGATCTTTTAGAAGGTTCATACCAAGATTCACGGCCATCCAGGGTTTTTATCATTAATCCTTCACAAGCATCATGAACGGATTGGTCTAAAAATTTAGTAATTTCTTCCGTATCACTGGAATCCATTTTTGTTGCATATGCCAATTTTCCTTCAATTGGTTTTAAATGTTCCTCCATGTACTTCCTTCTATCAGAAAGTGGTTTATGAATTAATGACTCGCCATTATAATAGAGAATATCAAAAACAAATAAGCAAACTTGTACTTTAATATCCTTTTCTTGAACATCCTTCCTCTTTCTAGTTGAAAGAATTTGAAATGGTAAAATTTTTGAAGAAGTAGCATCCCAAGCAACACATTCAGTATCTAAAATCAGTGATTTAATTCCAGGATTTTGAGATTTCAATGATTCAACAACACGAATTAAATCAGGGTATCTTTGAGTCATATCTTCAGAGTTTCTAGAGTAAACTCTCAATGAACCATCTTCTAACAAATGCAATTGAGCTCTTTCTCCATCATATTTATACTCACAAGTGAATCTTTTGCCCTGTAAAGAATCTAGAATTTCACTGATTGATTTAGTTGGTTTAGCTAACATTGGCTTTAATGGGACACCAGGTGCCAAGCCACAGTGATCCATCAAATTTAAAATCCCTTCCTTCATTGCTAAATTAATAAGAATTTCATAGTTTGGAACTTGACAAAATCCTTCCTTTAATTCCTCTTCTGCTTTAACAATATGATCAGGAGTGGCTTTTTTTCCTTCTAACTTCATTTGCCATTCGACAATGGCTTTTGAAAGAGCAACAATAACACTTTTTTCACCAAAATTAATTCTAAGTTTCCCTTCTAAACATCTCATTAGAAATTTAGCTTCAGTACCTTCACAAGCAGTAAGCATTTTATTAATTATACCAATTTTCTTTGTTTGCGAATTGGAACCTTCACTTTTGGCAATTTCGTTTAATCCTTTCCAAACTTCACAAACGGTTAATCTTTTTGGCTTAAACATAACCCGTTGCTTTGATCTTGATTTCTGAGCAACCACACCAATATCACCCTCTTGTCTATAATCAGCTTTTAACGATGACATTTCTCTACCCGTACCCTGTGCAAGAGCCTTTAACAAAATAGTTTCACCAAGACCTAATTCTAGTCCTGGTTCATAATCTGGTCCTAGTCTATTAACCATCAAATAAGTTGCCCTTGTTAAATCGCTTATTTTGTCTTTAATATCATCATCTTCACCATGTTCGAGTACATTTTTGAAAAGATTACAAGCTGTTGCAATGTTTTTTAGTCTACCTGATTCATTTTCTAATTCTTCAAATGTATCACATATAACAGAGTACATGATTGGCTTGCTAGGTGAAATTTTTAAAGAATCTTGGGAAATATTTTCCTCTAATTGAATTAATTTGTTAGCATCATTAATTTCATGATTGATTTTATGTGTTTCAATATCTTCATCAATTATAGGAACTTCTTTTTTGACCTTTTTAGGTGATGGTGTAATTGAAGAATCAATAATAGCTTCTTGTTTCCTTTTTTCTGGACAGGATTCTACCTTACCCTTTTTTGAAGCAAAGAATCTCATTAATGTTGGTTGTTGTTGGTGACCCGACATAATTGTGATGATATTTATTTGTTTTTTTAATATACAGGCAGCAGAAATGTTTAATTTAGTGAAAGAATGATGTTTTTGATAACCCAATCCTCTTACTATCATCAACTTAGTTCAATAATAAAATATACGAACAAAAAATTGACATTTTATTTGGCGTTGTCAATTATTTTGACATTTTTTATCATATATTACGCGTCAAGTTGATAAATTTTTACATAAAATGATTTTAAAATACTAAAATTATATAAAATATTATTTAACAATGTAGAAATGAAAAGCAGATTGAGAATTGGTCGTCACGTAGACATAGTCATGGAGACTGCTCTTACCACAAAGCGTCACCTTGTAAAGACACAAACACAAACAAAAAGAATAACAACTAACAAATGAACAAAACAAAAAAGATACATTTGAAATGAGAACCAGTATTCGAAGATTAATGAGATTTCTGATTATATCAAATCATGAGGATTCGTAGGTTTCCCAATTTTCAATGATTTGCTTAATCTTTTCTGAACCAGTTAATTCATAAACGTCTTGGAAGTACTCCTTAGTTAATTCAAATGGCTTAGCAGTTAAGTTAGGGATATACTTACCAATCAAAGCAGTTGGTTTAACAGCGGACATTGGAATTTTCTTTTCTAAGAATCTCTTGAATGGTGTAACACCAGATTTCAAGTAGGAGGAATGGAATGGAACAGAAATACCCTTTAATGGAATACAAGCAAAACCTCTTTGTAAGTCAACTGGTTGTGGCTTGGCAATAGTACCCTTAGCAACTTCAGCGACAATTTCAGTCAAGTGATCTTCAACCTTTTCAATGGATAAAGTTTCTTGTAACTTGACAATATCAATCTTCTTAACCTTAAATAAGTTTAATGTATCAGTTAAAGTATCCAAAGCTCTTAAATCACCAGCAGCAACATATTGTTGGTTTTCAACATTGTAATTAACAATTTCCAATAACCAACCAGTTTGCTTACCAACGTGATCAACAACAAATCTCAAAGCAGAATCATTGAAAGTTGGATGAACTCTTGTTGGGTTAATAGCACACATACCGTAGTTAGATCTACCTAACTCATCTCTTGGGACAGCGACTTGCATAGTCATACCTCTGTAAAAGACGACATCAACTAAAGATTCAATTGGCATAACATCAGCTAAGGAAGATAAAGCAGAATATTCACCTAAAGAGTGACCAGCAAACATAGATTCAGCTGGAACCAAACCCTTGGATTTCATATCTTCAAAAGCTGCCTTTTCCATTAAAGTCAAAGCAGGTTGTGTGAATTGAGTAGCAGACAATAAACCAGTTGGAGACATAAAAGTGTAATCCTTAGTTTCATCATTAATTTCCTTGAAAATCTTTTCAGATCTTAAAGAACCATCAACATCGACAGTTTCAAACATCATAGACTTATAGTTTTCTCTAATGGCTCTACCCTTTGGACCACCAAAATGAACAGTTAATTCATTTGGATTGTTTTGAACAATATCCAAGATAGAGAAACCGTAAGTGTTGACCAAATGAATATCAGCCTTATCCCAAACTGCCTTGGCAACCTCAGAAGACTTGTATAAGTCCATACCCATACCTTGTTCTTGGGAACCTTGACCAGTAAAAACAAAAGTAGAAACTGGTTGTTCAATTTCTGCTTCACCAGCTAAAACAACTTCATCAGTTTCAACCTTCTTAGTCTCAACTTTAACGATCTTTCTACCATTAATCATACCAACATGATGTAATCTAGTTTCAAGTTGATCATTTGGTAAGACCATACCAACAAAATTGGCCTTGTAAGCAACAACTCTTGGAGCAACAGCATCAGCTGCATACATTTCAACTAAAGATCTGACAGCAGCAGAAGAGAACATACCGTGAGTAATAGTACCTGGTAAGTCGGCATAAGCGGCAAAGACTCTACTAACGTGAATTGGATTAAAATCACCAGAGACTGCAGCATATGGTTCATTAGAAACAGGAGCCTTGTTAGCTAAAGCACCAGATAATGGGATTGGATTTTCAAAGATAACTGGTTGTTCGATTAAAGTACCATTTCTGTTCAAGTAATCAATAACTGGGTTACCAAAGGAAGTAGAAGCATTGTATTCAACTTCAGCAGCCTTCTTAACTTCTTTGGTATTAGATTCATAGTAAACATTACCAGTAGTAGTAATAGATGAGAAAACAGTAGCAGACTTGTAATTATTAACAGACTTTAATCTGAAAATCAAGGTCTTGCCTAAAAGCTCAACACCTTCTTCAGGGTGGAACCATTCCTTGGAGTTAAGAACAGCAACATCCTTGGCTGATTTAAGAATGACTTGGACTGGGGTTTCATTGGTCTTTTGGAAAGTGTTTTGGAAATCAGAATAAGAACCTCTATAGAAGAAAGCAGAAGTAACTTGCATGACAGCTTCGCTATCTCTATAGATAGTTCCAACAACTTCAACGGTCTTACCGGTTGGACCATTAACAACGGAAACGATTTCAGCGTCAGATGAAACCTTATCACCAACCTTCAATGGAGTAGCTCCAGGCAACATAGAGTAAGCATTAGATAAATGAACTAACTTCAAAATATCACCATCAACAGATTCTGGGAAAATAGCCTTCATGATTGCTCTCCAACCAATAATAATAGCAAAATCCATTGGAGCCAATTGATCACGGCCAGCTCTTGGAACAAAGTACTCGCAAGAGTTACCAACAGCATGGGTCAACTCAACAATTTCCTTAGAACCAATTTCCATAGAACCACCATCAATTGTAGAAGAAACATCAAAGTTCAAGTCAACAACGGATTTAGAGCCAAACCAAACCTTCCAATAAAATTCCTTGATTCTTTGATTTCTACCAACGACATCTTCCAAAATTGGAGCAAAACCATCAGCAGTATTGTAGTTGTAGTACAAGTTTAATGGAACTGGTTCGCCATCGGCAGTTCTAGTTTCAATTAATTGCATATGGATTTTAGAACCATTGAAAGAAACGTTAATAATTTCTCTTTCCTTACCCTTAACTGCTTCAAAGAGAGAAATGGTGGTCTTGGAAGGAGTGGATGGATTTGAAATCTTAACAGTAATCTTCTTAGCTGGGGCAAAGACCTTTCTAGCAGAATTTTCAACATGGTTGTATCCTTGAACAAAGATGGAAGATGTTAAGAAAGCGTGTCTCCAAGTGTATTTGTTACCAGCTAATAAGTTGAACCAAGCATCAGCATTTGGAATGGAATTACCAATAGAGAAAACTTCTTCAGTGGCAGACTTGGAAATAGTGACACCTGGAACAGAAGTAACATCAACAGCTGGCTTAGAAGTAAAGTATTCAACGACAGGAATCTTAGAAGCATCACCATCGTATTCATCCTTCAATAACATAGCAATATGACCTTCATGAATAGAATCCATAATATCCTTAATTGGTTCATCAGCTTTCTTGGAAAATTGAGCAGCAACAGGACCACATAAAATACAAGTTCTTTCAACATCTTCATCCATAACAGCCTCAACAAATTCAGATTGCCATAAAGAATCCTTCTTGAAAAAGAATTCAAAGTTAGCATCCAAAATTGGAACAAATGGAACTGGCTTTTGAAGTGGGAACATACATAAAGCAATGAAGAAATCAACATCTTCAGCGTTGATTAATTGAGTCTTACCTTCTGGATACTTTTCAAAAATAGTTTCAATAACCTTAAGTGGTTCCTCCAATTCGGTGAAAGATTGAATGATGGAAGAGGTAGATTGAGTTGTAAATCTTTCTTCAACTCTTCTCAAGTACTTGGCAGTGAAATCTCTTAAAGAAGGATCAATCCATCTGTTTAACTTCTTGATGTACATTAATTCAATACATCTGTAAGCAATTTCTTCGTAAGTCATATCCTTAACATCACAGGCACCTTCAGCGTTTTTACCAAACCATGGCTTTTGGAAATCAGCATTTAACTTGGCAATAATATAATCTTTCTTCTTTTCTAAGGTATCTAATAACTTAGCTTTTGGTAAAGAAAAGATAGTATCGTCCATTTCCTTCCAGAATTTAACGGCTCTAGTAGCAATTTTGTGAATTGGTTCACCCATTTCAGATTTGACAGTTAAAATACCACCAGTTGGCTTCTTATAGGTTTGTTCCCATTCAGAATCTGGGACACCAGGACAAGCAACAATGGCAGCCTTAGCAGCAGGTGAAGTTTCACATTCCTTAGCAGTCATAACTCTTGAACCAAACAAAACACCATCATATGGCATTTCAGGATAATTGAACTTCTTAGCCCAAGTACCAGTCAAGTAAGGATAAGTGTCATCAGCAGAACCAAAACCAGAACCAGCAATCAAAATAATGTTTGGACATCTTCTAATCTTAGCATACATTTGCAAAATTGGTTGATGGAAATCTTCAAAAGAGTGATGTCCACCACCTCTACCACCAGTCCATTGAACAACAATTGGGAAGTGTGGGTGAGCCTTTGCAATAGTAATACATTGAGAAATTGCATCAATGGAACCTGGCTTCAAACCAAGATGAGTTAAGCCAAGAGTTTCAATATATTCAGAAGCAACTTCAATAGATGGGACACCTGCACCAATTGTTAATGATTGAATTGGGAAGCCTCTTTCTCTCATTTTCTTAATCATTGGAATACCCCATTGTAACATTCTTGGATTAACATAAATCAAGTTAATACCAATACCAGAACCAGGAGTAATCTTTTCAGCAACTTGAGTTAAAGCACCTTCCATGTGAGACTCAGTAAAGTAACCACCACCAGCAATTTCAATATGATAACCAGCGTTAATTGTAGCGGCAACGAATTCAGGAGAAACAGTTGATGGAGTCATACCTGGAACCATTAATGGAGCTCTACTCAAAAGTCTAGAAAACTTAGTATCGACGTAAATCTTACCATCGGCATTTTTAACCAATCTTGGTTTGAATTCTTCCAACCAATTAGCAGAATAAACCAAGTTAGAAGCTTCCTTATCAAATAATTCTTGCTTATAACCGAATTCAGAGTCTTCAGTAGTAGTTTCAAGAGCACCAACAACTATAATTCTAGAACCAGTACCTTCTTTGTTCTTGTTAGTTAAAACACCTAAACCAGAAGCACCACCTGGACCAAAATCTAACAGATGAGTTGCTTTGAAATTAGTAGCAGCTTCCCAGTTAACAGTTAAAGTATTAATACATTCAACAACTCTAGCAGCAATAGAACCACTGTATTTTCTTAAATCTTGACCATTGTAAGTATCAAAGACAGGGATAGTGAACTTAGATTGATCGAATTCCAAACCAGATTGCTTGAAATCTTCTAAAATGACAGAAGTGGCAGGAGACAACAAGTTTGAATGGAATGGAGAATGAATTGGCAAAAATCTAGAAGAAAACTTCAATCTTCTTTGAGAGTATGGAATTCTAGATTGCTCTAAACCAGCTGGAGCCTTTGCCTTTCTCAAGTTTAAGTTCAAACCATACAAGGATTCAGGAGGACCAGAGACAACAACGTTCTTAACACCATTAACAAGAGAAATATTAACATGCTTTTCTTCTGGTAAATGTTGATTAGTTTGTTCGACAAATGAATTAACTTCATCATAAGATAAATCTCTGACAGATAACATTGGGCCAGGAATACCTTCACCATTTTCTTCTGAATCCTTAACCATTGATGGAGCAAGGGAAGTAGATGGGTAAGCCTGCAAACATCTGACAGATAAATAGAATAAGAGTTCGATACCCTTTAGAGCTTCTGTTTCAAAGGAATCCCAAGAATCTGAAGAAGCCACCACAACGGATGTAACTAAACCTTGAGAGTGACCAGTAGTACCCTTCAAGGAATTCTTGAATTCACCAGGGTTAACACCAAGAGACTTACAAGCAATGATGTAGTGACATAATTGAATAACACAAATCAAAGGACAAGAGACAGGAATTGAAAGTAACTTTTCAGTGCTTGGAGTTTCAGATGGGTTTTCTAACCAATTGAGAAAGTTAAAACCAGAAGTGTAAACTCTGTCAATATTAGAAGTAGCAGAGATCAAAGATTGAACCTTAGATTGAACCTTTAAGAGGAAATCAGCAATTAAACCATTGTAAACTTGGTATAATTGTCTTAATTCTTCAAAGTAATCGTCGGTGTTACCTTGACCACCAAAGATGGCATAAATAAGAGCCTTGTTTTCAGCAGCTGCATTTAAAAGAGCAGAAGATGATGATTCGCAAGTAACAATATCCTTGTTAATGAAAACCTTACCTAAGAAATAATTCTTGATTAAATTGAATTGAATCTTTTCTAAAGTAGTTGGGAATTCATCAGAAGCAAGTAATTGAGCAGCAAAGGAATGAATATCTCTGTTGTGAAGATATCTAGTTTCAAAGTCTGAAACAATTAATTTAACAGCATCATTCTTTTCGGATTCAACTGATTGAGATTCGACAATGTAACCTAAAAATTTAGTAAGTAATTCAGGCTTTGAAGAAGGTTCATCGTCACCAGCAAAACCTTCAGTTGGTTCTGGAAGAGATTTATAAAAACCAGAAGTGAGTTGTTGGTAAATAAGGTAATTTTCGGATGGAATTAAAACAGTGGTTTCTAATGAACCATGAGATAAAACTAAAGGTCTATTAACGGAAGACATTATTGATTAGTTTAATAATTGAAAAAAATTTAGTTAATTAATTAATATATTGGTATTTTCCCGTTTAAATGAATAAAATGAGAATAAGTTGAATGGGTAAAAATAATTCAATTGATGTTACCTGTTATAATGAAAGAGAAATAATGAAAGTTAGTAAAAAAAAACCCTTTTTTTTTGACAATAAATTATGAAAAAATTGTTGAATAATGTTCAAATTGGATCAACCCCCCATTTTATTTGGAACTTCCAAACACGAAAAAAAAAAAAAAATGTTGAAATTTTCCTTCAATGAGATACGAGAAAATAAACATTGGCATTAAAAAATAATTCAAATGATAATAAATAACGAGATATTGCACTGTAAAATTGATTAAAATAACTAAGAATGTAGGTGGGCTAATGTCAATTGAGTTATTTGAAACCTTAAACAAATAAATTTTCAAAGATATACATACGAATTTGATTTATTTTTTTTTGATATTTTCTTATATGAATTATTTGATAATGACTTTAAAAGGTTATATCAAATTAATTTTTATTTAATTAGAACTGTAAAAGAAGATGTGGTAAATTTTTGTTAATTCTTTTGTTTCTAATATTCAGAGAAAAGAAAAATTTAGTAAAGCAACAATTAATTAAAGTTGAAATAATAAATTAAAAGTAGTTGACAATTAATGAAAAGAAGTTTGTGGTAAGTTCAATAAAAAAAGAAGTGTAAGTTAGCTGAAACAACCTTTTTTAATGGATAAGAATTCTTTTCTTAAATTGGGAAATCCAACGACAATATAAAGAAAAAAAGGGAAAAGAAGTGTGTTTTAAACAAGAGAGTTAATTTTTTAATTGTTGGAGTCTGAAGCAACCGCTCAAGAGGGCTGCGCTGAGCATCCTCTGCTTTTTGTTGAGCACTTTACTTTTGCAGCCAACAAAAAATCATATACGCTTACGTAAGCACTACCGCATGGTGTTTATAAAAGTTACATAGTAACTTTTATCAAAAAAAGAGAGGGAGTTTTACTCTTAAAGAACAAGAGCAGGATGTTTTATTTGAACATGAATGCATGTTTTAGTACTTAATATCTGTATTTGTTATTATGGTTTTTTATGTTTTCATGTATAAAATAAATACGATAAAAACTATACATGTGAACAACCAAACCTGAGCATCTTCTGTTTTTTTTTTATTGGGTACTTTTCTCACTTGCAGAACATCCCAACAGCTTGGTTGTAAGCATAGAAAAAAGCACAAAACCAAAAAAAAAAAGGTAGAGCAAATGGCTAGTACAGTGGGTCATAGAAGAAAAGAGTCTCAACAATTATATGAGACAGTCATAAGGGTATGTTGATGTTTAATGTTGAACACAGACTAATGCTTGTAATCAGAATTGAACAAGTAATGGTTGTAGCATGTGTTATATATATATATATCGCTAACCCATTCTGTTTATAAATTTGGCCCAGAAGGCATGCTTACGTCAGCAGCTTTAAAATTAGCACCAGTATTACTGGCCAAAACAGCCGTAGTCGTAACAGCAACCTCTGGGCCGTTGGTCAAAGAAGTTCGGTTTCCGTAAACTAAAGGCTCGTTGGTAGTAATTAAGTCTAAAGCATTGTTCAAGACACACAACTCATGGATTGCAATTGATTTGACATTGTTAAGTTCTATGCAACTACCACCCTGTACGTCGATTAAATGTTGAAGCTCGTTGATTCTCGTATTCAAAAAATCACACGATTTCAAAAGTAACATTGATAATGATTGTTTTAAAGAGTTCTTATTATACTCATTGTTGATTCTCTTCAATTCAGTTTCAACGTTATTCATGTTGTCAAAAATATCTTTTAAATAAGTCGAACAACTGTAAATGATATCCATTCGTTGGTTTAAATTGCCACCGCATTTGCTAAGTTCATTAATTTGGGCTGTTAATGTATCATGAGCCTTTGAAAGCGTATATTTATTATTTTTCAATGTAGCGGAATTGAAAAACGAAAGATTCAAATAACTTGATTCAACTTGTTCCGGTTGAGGTTCAGAAGTTAAAATATTTGTGTTTATCAATTCTTGTATTTTGTCATCTTCTTTTGATTGTATTATTTCTAACGTTGAATTATATTTAGACATTTTGATATCTAATAAAGATTTAGTTTCATTTAGTTGACTATTTATTAAACTTCTCTGCTTCTTGAGAGAACTTAACCTATTTTCCATATCGTTAATTTCTAAATCAATCGCATCCATCTTGCTACTTAGTTTACTAATAGATTGACTTTCCGGTGATTCGTTATTAAACCAATTAATTTTAGTCGTTAATTTCTTATTCCGTTCATTTAATTGATTTATTGAGTCTAATTCTTCAGTTCTAGTATTGGTTTCAATATTATATATCTCAATCAATGCGTTATAACTTTGTTGCAATTCATTGAACAAAGTTAATAAGCTGTCCCTATCGCTTGCATTAATGTTGGATTTGTCATCGTCGATTAACCTTCGAATTGTGTCGTTAATTTTGTTACCAAGTAACCCCTGTTGAGTTAACAATAGCTGTTGTGGTTCTTGGTATCGATTTAGCAGTTGGAATGATGTATTTATTGACATTAACTTCCTATTAGTACCTTGTTTTTCTTTTCTTTTCCTTCTCTTCTAACTTTGCTTGTACGTGAATCCCAACATTCATTACTCTCCCCTTTTTTTTTTCTTCTCTTTTTTCCTTCTATGCAAATATGTAGTTTTTTACCGCCTATGAAGAGATTACCGGAGTACGACAAGCAAGTCAGCTACCTAAGCTATTATAACTTACTTCTTCTTTCCTACAAGCAGGTACTACAATGGTTCGATATTGATGCGGTATTTCTTCGGATGTATGTGTAATACATATTTTAAGGCTGCGAATTAAGACGTAATAGTTTTTACTAAATAACAATTTTTTTACATTTTTTTAATAAATAAATGGTGATATCCATATGACCTAAAGTAAGGCCGGATCTTGTACACTCTCATCTATTTCTTTTTAAAATATGGTTTCAGCAAGTAGCTACTCTTTTTTCAAGGTTTTCTTTCTTCCTTTTAACTCCCCCTGTTTCAGAGGAAGTAATAAATTTACAATCACAATATAATAAAAGCATTTTCTTAAAACAAATAAAGCATGATAAAATTCTATATAGATGTGATCTCAGATCTACAAAACAACAATTAAAGAAGTAGGACTGGAAGTAAATAGAGGATAAGTATTTATTATTAAGCTGCTAAAGTAGAAAGAAACTTAAGCCGAATATTCTAAAGTGCTCGGTATGTTCATTCAATATGCATTGCTGTTTAAATTCTTCGTTTTGGGGATTTCTATTTTCTATTATAGTCTCTATTATGTGCTAAATAGAATGTGCTCTTCTTGGGAAAAATTAATACAAGTGGCAGTAAATAAAAATAGAATAAAAAGCCTCATACTTAGTATTCAGGCCCTATAGACAACCTTACCATTTTCTAATTTGTGGTCAACTTTAGCTCTTAATACCTTAACTTGACCTATTCCTTCAACAAAGGTTTCATTTGACTTTATTTTCCTCTTCCTTATTTTCGAATTTCTAGTGTAAGAAATGAGACCCAAATCGGACTCATCTTTTTCCAAATTTAAATTTGTCATATTCTCTAAATTAACAAACCCCTTTGGTGCATATATGCATTTCATATTGATTCGAGCACATTCGATACATATTGGTCGATGTTCATCACATTTATGTTTTCTTGATTTACATGTTAGACAACCTGTATTGGATCTTAGGGATGATTTCTTAATTGGTTTATGTATTTTACCCAGTAATTTAACATCGTTATTTAAAGTCTTTTCATATTTTTCTTTTGTTTTACTTGTCCCAATCTTATTAGATACAATTGTCGATTTCATATTATCACTTGATATTGTACTTATACTTGATATCGATCGTATGGGTATTGCTGACATTAAACTGCTATTGGTAGAATTGCTACTAATTGTATTTATAGTGCAATTTGAATCTTCGGTTTTCAACGCTAAAGAGTGTAATTTTTCTCCTCCTATTCTAGTATCATTCGATGAAGAAGATAACAACTTGTTAAATTTACCAGACTTTTGGCTTTGTCCTGTCGATTGTTGTGGGAACATTGGTGAGATAAAATGATCTTTATTTGAATTAGATTGAATTGGGTATGATCGTATTTGTGCTTGTCTTTCTTCATAAGTAAATTTATCTTTTAGGTTATCATCTTGTTTGGGTAGTCTATAAGAATCAGAATTGTATTCAGTATTATATGGTAGCTTAAAAGTGTTCATTCCTTTTATATTCACTAGTGTTGGGTCTGAATTCGGCATATAACAATCTTGTTGCTCTAAAATACTTTGATTATATTAAAACAAGAAAATAATATTTGACAGGTACGTGGTTAAAAGTGAATGATTGTATATAAAATCAATAATGATATAAGCAATTATTAATGTTTCATAAATATATGTTAACCGCTATTTATGAGATTTTATTTCAGCTTTAGAGTTGGATTTAGAGGCGTAATAATACTAGCTTTAAAAAGAAATATAATCTTGTGTTTTTTTCTTGTGTATATTGATTTTCTTTCTATTAAATGATCTCAAACCTTTGTTATGAAATGAAACGCAATGAAATAAATTAAAATAGGACAAGTTTAGCCAACAATATTTCAAAATATGAGAGAAAGGAAAGATATTTATGTATGTGAAGATCTTTCTGTAAATGTACCTACGTATGTAAATGATTATATGTGTATATATGTATACCTCTCTGTGTTTATATATCTACACAAAAAATGCACCTATGAATTAATAAATTTACTAGCAAGTGCAAAAGGGGTACATGTTACGAAGAAAAAGGATATTCGTTCCTATTTATTTAAGAATCTAGAAGAAAAAAAATAATAGACGTTTCAAAATGCAGTGGGAATGGTTGTGGTCCGTTGTTTGTAGAGGCAACGCAGATAATAATAAAATTAAAACCTTAATATCAATAGAAGTACTAAGATGTAATGCAGCTCGGATCAGACGCGATTTTAACCTTATAGTATTTTGGGGGAAGAGGGATATAACTAAACTAAACAGAGCGGAAATATTAACGTTTTCTTTCATTTCATTTCATACATAGGAAGACATATGTTTGGTACTTTTAAACGAAAGAGTTGACAGCATCATCGTTATTAGAAAGTCGACGTCGAATAAAAAAGCACAGTCATGACGAAACTACCTTTCAGGCACACAACAACTATTTAAGAAAAACACATATGGACTAACTTCGCCCAAAACGTAAATCACCGGTATCTGAGTTCTTTTTCATTCTTTTGGTTTGTAATACTGTCATCTATGCTTTAGTTGGTTTCCATTCTTCCTTCATTGAAATGCATTTGGTGTATTATGTTTATGTAGTGAATAGTCGTATATGGAAATACGACCAAAATTCCGTTTACGTACTCTTTTTTACTATGTTTTTATAATGACTTCGGTCTACTACGTAATTTTATTTTAATTGGCCCAATAACATTAGAATATTTGCCAGTATGATATTAGAATGTCTTTGTTATTAATAATTTTTTAATTAAATCTTTTCAGATGTTATGTTCTTTCTTTCTTGTAGTAACTTTATGGCAGCACTTGCGTCTTTTATATATATAAAGAAGTTCGATGGCAAGGGCATAATAATGTTCATTGTATACTATTCAATTTGAAAAGAGCAAACGCATCTTCCATTTTCAAACTTTTTACGTGGAAGTATGCTGCGGAATTCCTAATATATATGTAGTCTGAGTTAAATATCCTGTTTTATACATATGCAAAATCTACAAGGTGCTACTAACATACTAGGCGATTCTTCTATTCTCAGTAGACCGAAAATGTTATTTTTAAAAAAAAAGCCGTGCAATGCTGATTTTCTTAGCCAAAGAATGGATATAAGATAAAAAATACAGTAAATAATAAGTTATTTTATTATAATCTTACTTGATTGATTAGTTAATTTTCTGAAAATTAAACATCCAAGCTTAATTTCTGTGTAACATCTCCACTGCTTTCAATAATTTTTTTAAATTCTTCAAACGATAGCTTACCATCACCATCTTGATCAGCTTCAACAATGGTTCTATCCACTAACTGTTGTAATTGGATCTCAGTCAATGAATCCGCAACCATTAACCTCAACACCAAGTATAATTCACCATTAGAAATAAACCCATCATTATCAATATCATAAATTTTAAACAGAAATTTTAGTTTGTCATCTTTATTTGTGGTTGACGAAAAGATCGAAAGACCCTTTACAAACTCTTTAAAATCAATATCACCGCCTTTATTCTCGTCAAATATATCAATAACTCGACGTGAAAGTGGATTTTGGGAAATACCAGGTATTGAAAGAAACTCATTTTTATCGATAGCTCCGTTATTATCCGTATCCATTTTCATAAACCGTTTTGCCAACCGGTCAATCTCTTCTGAGCCAAAGTTGGTTCCCTGTGAAAGATCATCTACTAAGTTCGATGGTATGTTACCCATGTTGGTTAATTATGAATGTGTGGATAATGTTGTGCGGAAAATATGAAGGTTTTGAATTTTGGAAGAAGGCGAGAGATTTAATATTACCCATATATGTTATAGTTGGGCTATTTTTTATTATATTTGACTGCATAAAAACACTAATAATTGAGGTTATCTTGTCAATTTTAATCATAAATTAAAACATTGTTATTTCATTTAAATTCACAAAAACACCACCTGGTTTTCTTTTGTTCATGATAAAGAGATTTGATGAAAAAGAGCGACCAACACTTAATTTCTTAATTTCTCTGTTCTATCTGCAACACGTGTACTCCAGAAACATTAAAGTGAACGCTTATTTGAATGGACATTGACAACTCATGTGTATCACCGGTACCACTGGTCGTTACATCTGTGGCTTCTTCTGCATTGACTTCTGAAAATATTGAAAAATCCTTTCATTCAACAATTAGGAATGGTTACTCTGTATCTTTGACTGAACTGCTTATTTCATTTACATGGTTTTGCTATCAATTTATAGCTTATTTTGCAATGATAGTTCCATCTAGGTTGTTTTCCATCCTTTCAAGAACATTTCACGTTACCTTCAGTGTTTATTCGCTATGTTTCGTCTTATCAATTGTTAGTACTTTGGCTTATACTTACATCAGATATAAATATTTAACTGTTTATTCAAGGTTGCCAAAAGATGCCAAAAGGCAAAACCCAATTATGGATACATTTGTTGATCCTAATCCTAAGGAAAAAAGAAGTGAAACCAAAAGTTATCTTGATGAATTTTTATCTGCTATAAAAATATTCGGTTACTTGGATTCTTCTGTGTTCCATGAATTAACAAAATCGCTTCAAACACAAAAGCTGGACTCTGGTGAAATTATATTTCTTAGTGAATTAAATGGATTCACTATATGTGTTGAAGGAGAACTTCAAGTTTATTCTAAGGTCAACAACGAAGATCAGGCAAGGAGGTCTATTTTTTATAAGGAAGATGATAGAAATGTCGTTATAGTTGATGGCGCACGTTATCAACTTTTGAATATAATTAAAAGTGGATCTCCATTGTCTTCTATTATATCAGTGTTGGATTTACTTACAGACTCAAACCAAACATTAGCAAGCGTTACACCAACCCCTTATAGTATGATTGATGAAAATCATCCACTGCCAACAGATGGATTTACTCTTGATCCATTACAAAGTTTAACTGCTTCTAAAGATGAATCTTCTGTCATACCTGATATGATTGCCATACCAAAGGGCAACTGCACTATTTCAATTATCCCTAAAGAGTCGTTCATAAAAATTGCAGCAAAATACCCAAAAGATGCTTCACATATAATTCAAATGATTTTAGCAAAATTGTATAGAGTGACATTTCAAACTGCTCATAATTATCTTGATTTGACACCTGACATTTATCAAACTGAAATTAATGTTAACATTAATGCAATAACAAAAGTTAGTAAGCTGCCGGAATATTTACATGATTTGGCTGTCAATATAATTGATTATGATGAACAAATGAATAGCTCGGATGAAAAATTAATTAAGATGAATAGAGTTATTAATCAATCTCAGAACTCAAATAATAGAAGTAACAGTAATGACGGTATTAGAAGAAGAAAATATAAACATCAAAGGTCAAGTTCGTTTAATACATCTGCTGATATTACATCCTCAAGTAGATCATGTTCACCAGCCCTGATGAAGACTACAAAATCTGCAAATAAACAAAGTCAACACTTCTTTTTAAATTCTGATGTTGATACCGATTTTGATATTGATGCTGATACTGAATATGATGAAAGTTTTATTTCATCTGATAATAATAATACTAAAAATAGCAATAATAATAATACTAATAAAAATAATAATAGTTTTGGATATTCAAGACCAAGCTTGCCAAAAAAGAGATCAAGACATATTGTTTTAGACTCCAGATCAACAACTAATCCCGGTGATTTATTTTCCAATGTGCCATTGCCAAGAGGTGATTGTGAAATGAACTTGAAATTATCAACATCAAGAGTTCAAAGAAATGAATTGATGAATAGAACTTTCACAAGCGATATTGATGAAGATGAGACGGAGGAATCAACATTAAAAATTGCACTCGCTGAAAGAATATCAGAGATGATTGGTTTAGATAAAAATAATTTTCCACTCATTCATGAATCAAATCAACTTCCAACTAATGGATCCACAATAAGTGGTATTAAGCATATCACAACAGAAAATCATAATGTCAACTTTGAATGCGATAATAACACAGATAATGATAATAAGAAATCTAATAAGTATTCAAAACTTAGATCATATTCCACAAATAGCATGGATTCACCAAAATTTGATGATTCTTCAACGGCATTAAACTCGGATATTCATAAAACAATTATAAATTTTGAAAATTTTAAAACTGAATTTTGCAATGATATTAAACTGAAAAAGATCCCAAAGGGTACAACTGTTGTTAAGACAAAAGAAACAACTCCCGGTTTATTTTATATCATTAGGGGTGGATTTGATATTAGTTATCAAAAAAGGGAAAATAGCTTTATTGATTCATATCATTCAAATACGCTTAAAAGTAATGAAAACTCATCAAATAAAGGATTCACAGATGAATATTTACATCATGTTAAAGAGGGAGAAATTGCAGGTTACCTTGGCACATTAATTGGATCTAAATCATTTGTTGATATCAAAACAAGCGAAGATACGTATGTTGCTTTTTTGCCAAGAGAATTTTTTGAATATTTAAGTGAAAAATTTCCAACAGTTGAACTCTCTTTTGCAAATCATTTATTAAAAGTATTGGAAAAGAAATTATATTTTACAGATTATGCCTTAGAATGGATGCACCAAAGTGCAGGTAATATACTTTATATTCAAGGTGAGCCAGCAAATGGTATTTATATTGTTTTAAACGGAAGATTTAGAGCAATAAGTAAACCTGATGATAGTAAAGATGAATATCAAATATTAGGTGAATTTGGACAAGGTGAATCAATGGGTGAAATTGAAGTTTTAACAAAAAGTAACAGATTAGCGTCAGTTGTTGCAATTAGAGATGGAGAATTAGCGAGGATTCCAAGAACCTTATTTGAGCTAGTTGCAATGACAAATCCATCAATTATGGTTAATATATCAAGAATTGTTGCTAATAGAGTTAACAAAGACGGTATTTTAATGGCTAGTACATTTAATAGTTCATTGGCTCCTACCACTCATATTAAAGATGAACCATTAGTTCAAAACTTTAATAACTACGGAACCTTGACTATTATGCCAACAACGTATGGATCGGTACCTATCGAAGAATTTGCTGAAAAGTTAGCATTTGCATTAGAAAGAGTAGGTAAAAAGGTCAAATTATTGAATCAAAGTACTGCATTAACAAGTTTAGGTAGGTATGCCTTTGATAAATTAGCAAAACTAAAACAAAGCGGTTTTTTTTCAGAAATTGAAGAAAAGTATGATATTGTCATTTATTTGAGTGATGCTGGATTCAACTCTAACTGGACAAAGACATGTATTCAACAAGGTGACTGTATATTGTTGTTGGCAAATGCACAATTACCACCTGATATTGGGGAATATGAAAGGTTGTTAGTTAAAACAAAAACAGCTGCTAGAACCGAATTAATCTTACTACATCCCGAGAGGTTTGTTGAACCAGGACAAACCAATAAATGGTTAAAAAATAGAATATGGGTCCATTCGCATCATCATGTTCAAATGTTATGTGGCAAACCACATTTAGATGATGGAATTACCAAAACTAGTTTATCTCAATTTGATGCTTTGACTTTATTAAGTAAGAGAGTCACAAAAAATATTAAAACGTTCCTTGAGGAAAATGAATTAATTCAATCAGAGGTTTCATATAAGAATAAAAAATATTATCAACCGATGCAAGAACATAAAAATGATTTCATGAGATTGGCGAGGTTATTAACAGGACAAGCAATTGGATTGGTTCTTGGAGGTGGTGGTGCAAGAGGAATTAGTCATGTTGGAGTTATAAAAGCATTAGAAGATCAAGGAATACCTGTGGACATTATCGGTGGAACTTCAATTGGAGCATTTGTTGGAGGGTTATATGCTAAGGATTATGACTTTGTCCCAGTTTATGGTAGAGCCAAAACCTTTTCATCAAGAATGGCGTCGATTTGGAGATCATTATTAGATTTAACTATACCAATAACGTCATATATAACTGGCCATGAATTTAATAGAGGTCTTTGGAAAGCATTTGGTGATTCAAGGATTGAGGATTTTTGGATTACATATTACACCAACTCAACTAATTTAACCCAGTCAGTCATGGAAATACACACGAGCGGTTATGCATGGAGGTATATAAGAGCATCAATGACATTAGCTTCACTGTTGCCACCAATGACAGATAATGGCAACATGCTTATGGATGGTGGTTATATCGATAATTTAACTGTTAGTGAAATGGAAAGAAGGGGAGTTAGACGAATCATTGCATGTGATGTTGGTTCTGAAGATGAAAGGAATTTAATGAAATATGGTGATTCTTTGAGTGGATTTTGGGTTTTACTTAATAGATTCAATCCGTTTAGTTCACACCCAAATGTGCCAACAATGGCAGATATTCAAATGAAATTAGCATATGTTTCTAGTGTTAGTGCGCTTGAAAAGGCTAAAAAAACAAAGGGAGTTGTTTATTTAAGACCACCGATTGAAGGTTATGCAACGTTAGATTTTGGTAAATTTGATGAGATTTATAAAGTTGGTTTGAAGTATGTAAATGGGATTAAAGATGAGATATCCAAAGTTGTTGTCGTTAAAAATGAAAAAGACGTAGGGTTTATTGCAAATACTAGGAGAAATAGACGCTATTCTATGTAGAGCAAGAAATAACCTTTATGCTTTTTTTGAAAAAAAATAAATGATAGTCAATAGACCCAAAAAGATACAGAAATTTTAATATGTATTATGTATATAATATAAAAAAATAAAAATATAAGATTTTATCAGATATTTGAAGCTTCAGAAACTAACCAAACAAGATCACCTCTAACAAAGACTAGCTCTGATTTTTCTGTAGTTTTATTTAGTTCCTTTGTTTCTTCATCAATGTTATAAATTGTTTCAATAGCATTCCCTAACACCATATTACAGTGGGAATCATATGCGTGTAATTTACCCACAATGTCTCTATTTCCCCTAAGTTTAACGTAAATTTGTTCGTCAAGACAAAGCTTAATTAAGTCTAGTGGTTCTGATAATGACATCGACATCGTATGATATTCTTATAATCTTATTACTTTAAAGAAAAGTGTTAATTACTTTTAACAAAGAGAAAAAAATGAAAAAAAATGAAATTGCTACCAATAAGCCATTTTTCTTTTAATATAATATATAAGATGGATGAGTTACATTTTCATTGTTTAGGAGGTGGTAATGAAGTGGGAAGATCTTGTCATATTGTAGAGTATAAAGGGAAAGTAGTCATGTTGGATGCTGGTGTTCACCCTGCTTATTCTGGCCTAGAATCCTTACCGTTTTATGATGATTTTGATCTTTCAAAGGTTGACATCTTATTGATATCACATTTTCATTTAGATCATGCTGCATCACTACCATATGTTATGCAACATACAAATTTCAGAGGTCGTGTGTTTATGACTTATCCAACCAAGGCCATTTATAAATGGCTTTTAAATGATTTTGTTAGAGTTACAAGTATCACAGATAATAATAACGATGATGGTAATGTTAATAACTCATTTTTATATACTGATGAGGATTTAAATGCATCGTTGGATAGGATTGAGACTATTGACTATCACTCAACTGTTGAAGTTGATGGGATTAGATTTACAGCTTATCATGCAGGGCATGTTCTTGGTGCTGCAATGTTTTTTATTGAAATGGGTGGTTTGAATGTAATGTTTACTGGAGATTACTCAAGAGAAGAAGATAGGCATTTGAGTTCAGCAGAAGTTCCACCTAAAAGACCAGATGTGTTAATTACAGAATCAACATTTGGTACAGCAACACATATTCCAAGGTTAGAAAGAGAACATAAATTAACCAATTTAATTCATACTACTATTCAACAAGGAGGAAGATGTCTTTTGCCAGTATTTGCCCTTGGTAGAGCACAAGAAATTTTATTAATTTTAGATGAATATTGGGAATCGCATCAAGATTTACAAAGTTATCCAATTTATTATGCATCAGATTTAGCAAAGAAATGTATGGCAGTTTATCAACGTTATATATATATGATGAATTCTACAATTAAAAAGAAATTTAGTGAAAGCAATATAAATCCATTTATTTTTAAATATATAAAGAATATAACACATATGGATAAAATGGATGATCAGTCACCCTGTGTTATAATTGCATCTCCGGGAATGTTACAAAGTGGAATTTCAAGAAAGGTTTTGGAAAAATGGAGTCCGGATCCAAGAAATTCAGTTATTTTAACGGGTTATTCAATTGAAGGTACTATGGCCAAACAGTTATTAACAGAGCCATTAGAAATTCCATCAATCACAAATCCTGACCTAATGATTCCAAGAAGAATAAATGTTGAAGAGATTTCCTTTGCTGCACATGTTGATTATGAACAAAATTCAGAATTTATTGATTTGGTCAACCCAAAAACTATTGTTTTGGTTCATGGAGAATCAAACCCAATGGGTAGATTAAAATCTGCATTACTATCTAAATATAAACATTTGAAAAATACTGAAGAAGAAGTGAAAATATTTAATCCAAGGAATAGTAGCAAGTTATCATTAGAGTTTAAAGGACAAAAGATTGCCAAGATTGTTGGACAATTGGCAATTGATAATAATTTCAAAAATGGAGACGAAGTTAAAGGAATTCTAGTTCAAAAGGACTTTGACTTGAATATTCTCAAAGTGGACGAAGTTAGAGAATTTTCAACTTTAACAACTACTGTTGTTAAACAGAGACAAATTTTACGTTGTAACTCAAATAGAAATTTAATCAAATGGCAATTTTCCCAAATGTTTGGATTCATTGATGAAGAAGAAGAAAAAGAAGAAGAGAATGAACAAAAAGAAAATAAAATCTTTTATAAGTTTGACGTCATGGACATTGTACATATTAAAGTAAATGAATCAGAGGGTGTTGTCACTGTTGAATGGGAAAGTGGTGTTATGGAAGATACAATTGCAGACTCCTGTATTGCAATTTTGTTATCATGTGATACAAGTCCAGCATCAGTTAAGTTAACAGCATCCACATCTAATGGATGTGAGCATAATCATTCACATAAACCTGTTGAAGACAACAGGCTCAAAAAGGTCATTGAAATCTTAAAAATTCAATTTGGAGATAGTTTCACCAATGAAAATGATAGTAGGGGAGTTATCAAAATTGGTAAAAATGAAGCCATTATCAACTATAGTGATTTCTCTATTCAGTGTTCTTCGAATGTCTTAAGAGGACGTGTAGAAGGTGTCCTATCACAATCTTTGGATTTGGTTTCTCCATTGTGTGTTACGTAAGCATCACACTTTATCTGACCAATGATCGGGCTTTGAATTTTTCGTTTTCTTTAACAAAGAGTGAGCCATCTTTTGTTTAAACTTGCTTTGCTTTATAGGCTATAATAGTGTATTTGTGACCTTAGTATATACATATAATAACACAATAATGAGTACAAAACCTGGCAGTCGCTCTATGAAACATGTTTCAAGGGCATGCTTAGAGTGTAGATCAAGACATATGAAATGTGGAGGACAAGAGCCAAAGTGTGAGAGATGTGTTAAATATGAGAGAGAATGTCAATATGTTAAATCTAATAGAGGTGGATCACGGAGAAAAGGAGTTAAAGTTATAAAAAATAATACTATGGCCAATGATATTCTACCATGTGTTAAAAATAATGTAAGTTATTTGTCAAATCAACCAAATTGCAGAAGTCAATGTTTAGATATGGACCAATACAATAAACGACCACCATGTCTAACAGAGGAAAAGTTAAATAAAATTAATACTGATAAAGAAGAAATTGATTATTATCCGACGTTTAATTCATCAAGAGATAAATCTGCTCTAGATATTATATTTGATTCAAATAGCAGGAAGCCACTAAATGAATGTTACATTTCACCCATATTGACAAAGGATCTTGATACGGATACAGTTATTAATATATTTTATGATAACTTTTATACCGCACACCCATTCTTACCACCAAGAGAAAATATCAAACAATACATTGAAAGCTTACCATTAGCAACTGATTTGATTTTGGCGATGAAATTAGTAGGAGATGGACAAACAAGCAATATTTATTCTAAAGATATCGAAACAGTTAATTTTTTAATTAATTCAATAGTTGATTATGTCAAACAAATTGGACCTGATTTCATTAGTTTACAAACCCTTTTGATGATGTCAATGATTTCACATATTTCATCTTTACATGATTTGTCAGCGTTAATTAGAGAGGCCATATTAACCTTAATGCTTGATTTAGAAATTAATTATCTTGATGAATCTATTTTACCTGATATGTTTATGGACGTCAATGGGAATATATTCAATTATAAAAAAGGTAATGAGAAACTAAATAAACTATTTAGTAGTGAAAGAGTTATTAATATACCAAACAATATTTTAAGGGATACCATTAGAAGAACTTTCTGGGAACTTTACTTTTTTGATTCTATTAGTGGTACAGCATCAGGACAATATAAATCAAAAATTGCAATGATTAAATGCTATATTATGTATCCATCATCTGTAACAAGAGATGAATTTGATTTTAAGTCAAGAGCAGAAGCATGTAAATTAGTAAATGATGCTATTTCATTAAATGTTGCAATTCAAAAGAAGGCAGACTATGAAATTTATTTAACACATATGAATGCAGCATTGGGAAACTGGGAAATGAAAATGACAAATCCTAATGCTTATGAAATGCCACTAATTGTTAATATTAATGGTAGAGTTAATGAAGGATTGTTTGAATCATTAGTTTTATTGAATTATGCAAGAATATTTACGCATAGGCCATTTTCATATTTATGGAGGTCGGATGTTTCAAAACATCCAAGGTGTACAAGTGATGTTGGAATTGATGAACCGTGTACAGAACAAGAAGGTGATGATAGAAGAAAGATTATTGAAACTAGGAGGACAATAGATTCGGCCAATTCATTTATTAGAAACATCTTAGATACAGATGCGTCCAAGATAACTAAGAGGACACCTTTTATTGCATGTGGATTGGCATTTTCGAGTCTTGTTCATTTAAGTGCATACTCATGGGTTGATAGTAACTTGAAAAACGAAATTGGGGCTAACGGTCATAATGCAATTAATAATAAATCATTAGATATAAGTTATGAAGAGTTGAATATTTATACGGAATATATCAAATTAGAGATGGGGTCAATATTACAAATCAGTAAACATTGGTCATTATCAACAAAACTAGTCCAACATATAGCAGAAACATTGATAAAAGTTTCGCCTAGTTTGTGGACCAATGTATTAATAGGACTGCCAGAACTAAAAGATTTAAATATTCGGATGAATTCTCAGGGTAGTACTAGTAAAGAAGTTGAAACACCTGAAAATAATGGAACTGGTGTCAAGGTTGAAGCAGAACAATTATTAACAAGTGATAGTACGATAACACATTCTAATACTGAATTTTCCAACACAAATAGTACTAGTGACTTCATGAATGATTTCAATGAATTAGAGATTAATTTAATTAATAATAATGGGGGAAATAATAATAATGGAATGGAAGAGCCATATGGATTTCCAAGTACATATTTGAATCCGTTGAGTCCTAGTAGTGATACGGGGTGTGATTGGGTTGACAAACATGTTTTTGAGTTTGATCCAATGAGTTTAAACGTGAATATAGTTGATACTTAAATTGTATATTTTTTAAAATAAAAGGGAGTGCATTTATAACAGTAGTTGATAGTAAAAAATTTTAAAATTTTAATGGTATTAGGTAAAACACCAAGATTTTGACTTAAAGTAAAACAAAATGACCAATATTATCATTGATAATGGACAGTATACAATGAAATATGGAAGGGATAGTGATGTAGAAGCAACATATGTACCTAATTGTGTGATTCGAACAAATGATAAACGATATCATCTTGGTACAGATTTATTAGATAATAAAAGAATATCGAATTTACCAACATTATCAGGATTAACATTTCATAGGCCACAACAACAGGGGCAATGCTATCAATGGAACTTAGAGCAACAAATCTGGGACAATGCGTTTGTTTCAAACAATGATGATTCAGGAAATGGAGATTTTTTATTAGATAGTAATTTATTATATTTAACAAGTGTCATAACAGTACCAAAGTTTCAAAACATGGTTGATCAAGTCATGTTTGAAGAATATGGAGTTGGTAATTATGTGAGATCTTCTCCATCGGCTATGGTACCATGGTTGGATGAATTAAATGTAAATAGCGATACATTCAAACCATTTCAATTAGTTATTGATTTTGGATTTGATTGTACTTGGGTAACACCAATGATTCACGGAATACCTTATTTTAAAGGTATTAAAAAGATGCCCATTGGAGGCCGGATGTTGAATGGATATTTAAGAGAAGTTATTTCTTTTAGACATTATAACGTTGTTGAAGAACCAATATTAGTTGAGTCAATCAAGAGGAATACATGTTATGTTGCAGAAGATTATGATTTGAACATTGAAAAACTTACAAAGTTAAAGAGAAAAGGTATGAACGGTGGTGATGATATGTTTGTCAAATATATCATGCCTGATTATAAAGAAGATTTTCATGGGAAAGTTGTTAAATGTACCAAAAGATCAGGGGGAGTGGAGGACAACGAACAAAGTATTATATTAAGTGATGAAAGGTTTTTGATACCTGAAATGATGTTTCATCCTCAGTTAAGTGGAATTTATAAAAGTGGCTTGATCAGCACCATAAAGGAGTCACTTTTAGCTGTTCCAGAATTGATTAGACCACTACTAACAAATAACTTAGTTATTGCTGGTGGTAACGGGAATCTACAAGGTTTGAAAGAAAGAATAGTTAAGGATCTAGATCAAGAGGTGCCTGAAGAAGCTAAAGTAAGAGTTTGTGAGTATGAAAAGTTTGATCTAAGTGAACTTGGGTTCAAAAGTGGACAGTCTTTTTATAAAAAGGGTGGATTTGATTCTGTGAAGGTCAGCAAGGAGGAATATTTGGAATTTGGTTGTGAATACGTTGAAGAAAAGTTTAGAATCAAACGTTGATACTCTTCTGTAAATATTTATCTTTTTTTAAAGAATATTTAAAATTTTTAATATAACTTTTTCTGTTACCAATACTCCAATAAATACAGAAATGACAATGAAATATATACTGTGATACAAACGAAAAAACAAACATTGAAACCCTTTTTTCAAAATCACTATGTACTTTTACAATAAAACATGCAAACTCATCAACTACAACATGTAACATGTCATAAATCTTATATCCGACATTTCAATCACAAAAACCTTACTATGTCATCTGATGGTTCCTAGAGCCTTCACTATACATCTTCATTCTTATAACTGATCTCTACCTTGTAATAAACCATTACAACATAGTATTTCGTTACCTCACGTGACTTGCAAGAACATGCTCATTTGCGTGGCATTCCAAAGGGTCCCACGTGGTTTATAAATTACACTATAATGAAAAGTAATAACAAGATGAACGGGCTCTTGGCTCTCTATTGTTAGTCAATATTATTATGAATCACATATAAGGCATTAAGCTGTTGCAACTTATAATAATTAGGAGCTCGCACCTCACATGTTACTTTACTCTTCTTTGAAGTTATTATCTACATCACTTCTTTCAAGACTATAATTTTTTTTATTACGCCTATCTACTTTGTTTTCTAATCTACACGCTCTCTTTATCCATGAAATTCGGCCTACAGCTATACGATAGGGCTACTTCAAAATGGAGAAACTACAACATCGATTACAATGAACTTAAATCAGTTATAAGAACGGCAACAACCAACTTTGATACATTGGGGCAACAAAACCTGTCATCTTCATCATCATCTTCATCATCCTCTAATAACAACAACAATAATAGCCACCATGAAACGGAGCTTAATAAATATCAAAAGCGTGTTTTAAGAGCTCTTTATAAGGCATTTCAAGAACAGATAGACTTTGTTTCTTTGTTTGTTAATTCCAAAGTGGGAGAAATTTCAAGACGAGTTGTTTCATTGAAGAGACAATGCAATTTATTGATAAAGTCACAAGCAGAACTAGCAGATGAAGAAGATAATCATATACTTAAAAGAGTAATGAAAAGGAAGGTTGATTCATATAAAAAGGAACTTGATACCATTTCCAAGGATTTACAAGATTTATCGAAATTTATTCTTTTACAGAAGATTGCAATCAGAAAACTATTCAAAAAGTTCCTTAAACATTCGCCATATTCACAAAAGCAACAATTAGTTGACAAAATGACACAAGTTTTTTTAATTGATAATGAAAATTCATTCATTAACGTAAATTTAAAATACTTATCTAATGAAATGTCGCTCTTGTTTAATTTTCTATACAATTTTGATCATGAGAATAATAATAACATTCATCATAATTTGAATAAGATAAGACAATCTTCTTTGCATACACTAGACTCTTTAAGAATTCCATCTGGTCCTCTGTTTGATGGCGCAACTAATCAACAAGAAGCTTCAGTTAATCCTCTAAATTCAAGAATTGCCACTTTTGATATAATCTCAAAAAAGAAAGGTCCAAGAAGTCTTTCATTTTGGGTTCATTATGATAATTTAGAAGAGATTAAAATATATTTATCAAGTGAATTTAAATTAATAACTGATGAATCTTCCTTAACTGATGACACAATTCAATGTAATGATTTGAAAAAATTAGAAAGGCGTAGCTCAAACGTTAAATTAAGGAATACAAAATCATCGTTAAACATTAGTCAACTACAACAGCAACAATCACAAACACAGGATGATGAAGAAGAATCTGAATTTAGCCCTGAAACTAAAACTTTATCGATTTGGCTAAATAATTCTAACCATCCATTTTTATCTAATTCTCCGACTTCAAAAGTTGATATAATTGATAGCGAAACTCAAACCTTTCAAACTGATCCTTTTGCACAGATTTGCCTTTCTACCTTATCTTTTAATACTCCAATTCTTTATACGCCAATTGGTGGCTTAAGACAATTTACAATTGCTCCATTAAATGAGCAAATGATCGATTATTTATTTGACGAATCAAATAATACACCAGATAAACAATTATTCAAAAAACAAGTATGGGATGAATATAATAAATATCAATTTTTTGGTAATTCCAAAATGAGTGAATTATCCCTAGACTGGTTGATAGATAATGATTTATCCCCAATTGCTAAAATTAAATCTCATAAACTGAGATACATTACTACAGACGATGAAAATTCCCTCAAAGAAAATATATCTAGTTACATTTCCCTTGATTGGGATATTGTTTCAACCAATGATGACGTCAAAAATTACAAAAATACCAATTTTGAAAATCAAATTAATTTTAAATTTGCCATTTTAGAAATCCATTTTGATTCAAATATTAACAATCTGCCAAAATCTGTTAAAAACTTAATTAATTCTCATTTAGTTTATCAAGTTGATCAATTAAACTTCAATTTTAATAATTACCTTGTTTGGTGCTACTTAAATAAATCAATTTCCGATAATGGTATTCTCAAATACATTTTACCATGGTTCGAAGTTTATGATAATAAAGATATTAGAAAAATACCTAGTATTGAAGAACCAGAAGATAAACCAGATGGAATATTACTGAATAAAAATGAAAATCTAATTGTTCAACAGCAACAGCAACAAGAGCAAAAAAAAGCAGCTAATAATTACTGGAATGAATTTGATAACGGCTCGGATTATGGTGATAATAATAATAATGGATTTTATATTGATGAGACTAGTAATTCTGGTGATAATGATACCAATGGTCCTGGATTAAATTGGTTATCACACTCTTCAATGAATAAATTATTAAATTACGCTAACTTATTGACAAAAGGAATTCAAAGATTAAAATATGGCTCATCTCATTTGAATAAAAGAGAACAAGAGTCTTTATTAAGTCCTGTTGAAAGACATTATTCTATATATCATGTTGAAACTGACGAGGATGATGACGATGACGAAGGTGATAATGAAGATTCTACAAGTGTCTATGGATTAAGTTCATTTGAAAATATAAACTATGCGAATCATGATAAAATTCTTTCCTTTATTTACATGTCTTGTTTGATTTTATCTTACTTACTTTCAGGTATTGGTGTTGGCTTGAGTATTGGTTTTAAGAAAATACACAATAATTTATCATGGACAGAAATTTCCATTATCAGTATTTCAATGTTAGCTTTATTGATTAGTGTCTTATTAAGTGTTGCCGGTGTTTGTCTAATGCTATGCAGGTATCAAAATGGTCCAATTTGGCACCACATTTTTATTTGGTCTGGGATTCTATTTTCTAGTGTTATGTTAATATTTGGAATTATTATATTACTTTAATTTTATATATACCTTTTTATTACTGAACTTTATATTATCTAGTTTCCTTTAAATTCAGTTTTATTAACTCATTTTATTCAATTTTATGACACATCAACTTTTCAAATTTTTTTATACTTTTTTATCTATAAGAAAAATGTAGCAACGTGCAATAATGACAGGTTATAAAGGTTTATTAATTGTAAAATATCTCAATCAATGGATAAATTATAATTCCTCAATTTTGACTATCAATCCAATGAATGTTTTTTTTTTTTAAATTTATAAAGAAAAAGCATTAAAGAATGAGTTTATTGAATCCAGTTAAGAAATTTACAACTAAGTCATTACCAAGATTAAAAAATGATGAACTTGAAATAATTTCACAATCAACAAAAGAAATTGATGTTGCTGTTGTTGATGGTAATGATAATGATATTAGTATTCAATTAGAAGACTTAGAGTTGTACCTTAATGACAAGAAAGATAAGGAAAATTTAATTACTTGGGATTTAAAAGAAAACCAAATTGAAACACATAGTATCTATGAATCTGATTCTAGTCCAGTCGAGACATTATTTAGATCTGCATCTATGGATGAGATAATTCCAAGTAGCATCAAATCAATAGCCGAGGAAGATGAATTGAAAGAAGAAGAAGAAGAAGAAGAAGAAGAAGAAATATCATTTTCATTTGATGATATTAATCCAGATGATGAAAAAAAAATGACAATGAAAGATGAAGAGCTAGTTAAAGAGATTGTTAATCAGTTGAAAAAGGAACTGCAACCTTGTATTGATAAATTGACATTAGAATCAGAAAAATATCAAATATTGAAAAGGTTATACAAATTACCAAGTATTTCTAACTTGAATGAACAAGTCAAAAATAAATATAAAAGAGGAGCACAAAAATTTAATTTACAATTTGATGAAAATGTAATCGATCAGTTGATCAAAAATCAAAAATTGGAATTTCAAAAATTGAATAATAATAAAGATAGTATCATGAGCGCTAGTGATCAAGTCAACCTAAATTTCAATAAATTTAGGCAATTAAATACAATTGAAGAAAAGAGCCATGAGGAAATTAAAGATATAAAAAGATTAGACTATATGGAGGACAAAAGTGGTGAACAAAGTGATAGAATTGATGAAAAAGTTGAAAGCAATTTGTTTCAATGTCAAAGTATAAATTATAATAAATTAAAAGATAACAGATTGATCAGTGAAATTTCAAAGGATGAACTTTTAATATTATTAAATAAAATACAAAATGGATTTATTAAAGATTTAAATAAAGTTCAATTGATTTGTTCTGTATTTGAAAAAGGTCCTAATGATTCATATAATCCAATTTCAAAAATCACAAATTCAAATTTACAAAAGTTAATTAAGAATGAACTAATTAAGAGAAAAGCTTAAACCTTTTGCTTTTTCAAATCTGGTTCAGCATCTGAGGTTTCAGATTGAACATCTGAATTAAATTCATCTTCAACATCAGAATCAGAAGCATCACTATTAAAGTCTTCATCAGGTGATTCATCATCATCCTCACCGGCAGATCCCATATCAATATCTCCATCAGAATCACCGGCCATTACATTAGCTAACATTTCCTTAGCAATCTTTTCATCATTTCTAACCTTCAAGTTCTTTGATTTGAAAAATGTTTCTAGTAATGGTTGTTCAGTTTTATCAATATTACCAAATGTATGATTAATACCATTATTTCTAGTTAAAACTTCCATATCAAATGTCCTTTGAGCTGATCCTTGCCCAACACGAGAGAATGTAATTGATTGGATTTCACTATATGGAATCAAAACTGTTGGTTTATTAACAAACAACAAACATTTATCCAATGGATAAATTTGACCTTCATTTGCCTTCAAGGAACATGAAATTGCAACCAAGGAATCATTAGATAGGAAATTACCTGGTAAAACAACTCTACGTTCAGTGAACCCTCTTAGGATATTTCCCAAAACCAAATGTGTATTTGCAGCATAAGTTTTATTTAATTTATCCTTGTATAACTTTTCATATTCATCATCATCGATATTTAATTCAACTTCAATTTCTTCTTGTGCATCAAATTGTAAAGTTAGGAAATTGTATTTAGTTTGACCTTGTCTTAATGGTGGATCGACCTGTAAAATCATTAAATGGTGCATACCATCTAATTTTGGCAATGAGAATATTCTTTGAATTTGATTATATTGTAATTTATAGTCATAAGTTTTACCTCTAAGGCGTAAAAAGTCTGAATGAAAATCAATATCATAACGACCTCTTGGTGTAAGAAATAAGATTTCACCAAATGAAACAATGACTGTTCCTGTAACTTGAGTAATATCAGCTTTTGATTTAAGTTCTTCAACAAATACTTCTGCATTTGTCTTAACTTCTTTTTTAGCTTTAACGACTTCTTTTTTAACTTCACCATCTTCTTCATTTTCACCTTTGACTTCATTTTCTCCTCCATTTTCATCATGTGCCTCTCCATTCTCCTGCATTTCTTCATCTATTTGTCCCACTTCTTCTTCGTCCTCACCATCATCTGCATTTCCAGGAATATAAAGCTTCATTTCAACTAACTCATCACCGGTTCTTTCTAAGTTTTGCAATGGAATCTTTGACAGATCAAATTCAATACCAACTTCATTCTTACCCGAAATATTAGCGTTAATGATTTCAGGGTATGGGATTTCAAAACATGGTCTACTAGCAATATTGAAAAATAATTCATTTCTAGCCATTTGAGTTTTCCCCCAATTCCAACCTCTCAATGAATGTTCTCTTGCCTCTAATTGAATATTGAAATTTTTATTCAATTCATGCTTCAAACTATTAAAATCATGAGAATCAAAACCATCCAAAACAACAACACCTTTATTTTTGGTATCAATTCTTAATTCATAACCTCTACTAGCTCTTGACCAATGACAAGTTGAAAGTTCATCTGATGGCAAAAGAAAAGGTGTTGATTTTGTTGTTGCACCGCTAACTTGTTGAGATTTCCAACCAAGACCCGAGTCCGCTATTCTGACTCTACCAGAGAGCTTGGATTGATTAAGATAGATCTTGTCGTATTCACTAGACATTGCTCTATTCCAAAGAAAAAGATGAGTTACCCGGCACTTTAATATGGAATTCAACGTGTCTTTTCAGAAGCGAATATTAAATTTTTATTTTGTTGGACGACAACAACAACTTCAGTGTTTCTTCTTGATTAATTGCTTAAATAACATGTCTGCAGAGGGAGAAGAAGAACTTTTGGATTACAGTGACTCCGAGGATGTTCAAACCAGCACCAATGCTCTTTTGAACGGTGCCAATGCCGGTGCTACTGATGAACAAGCTCAAGAAGGAGAGGCTGATGATGAAACTAAGAAAGGTTCATATGTTGGTATTCATACAACTGGTTTTAGAGATTTTCTTTTAAAACCAGAACTTCTTAGAGCCATTGCAGATTGTGGTTTTGAACATCCATCAGAAGTTCAACAATCTTGTATTCCTCAATCAATTCTTGGAAATGATGTTCTTTGTCAAGCCAAATCCGGTCTTGGTAAAACAGCTGTGTTTGTTTTATCTACTTTACAACAATTAGATCCAACTCCAGGTGAGGTTTCCACAATTGTTATCTGTCATACTAGAGAATTGGCTTATCAAATTAAAAATGAATATGCTAGATTTTCAAAGTATATGCCTGAAGTTAAGACCGAAGTCTTTTATGGTGGTGTTTCAATTAACAAGGATGCTGAAATTTTAAAAAACAAAGAAACTTGTCCTCATATTGTTGTTGGTACTCCTGGTAGATTGACTGCTTTAGTTAGAGATAAGATTTTAAAATTGAATCAAGTCAAAAATTTTGTTATTGATGAATGTGATAAGGTCTTAGAACATTTAGATATGAGAAGAGATGTTCAAGAAGTTTTCAGAGCTACTCCTTTCCAAAAACAAGTAATGATGTTTTCTGCTACCCTCTCTAATGAAATGAGACCTATTTGTAAAAAGTTTATGAAAAATCCATTGGAAATTTACGTTGATGATGAAAAGAAACTAACTCTTCATGGTTTACAACAATATTATTTAAAATTGGGTGAAGATAAGAAAAATGTTAGATTGGCTGAATTATTAGATACCTTGGAATTCAATCAAGTGATTATCTTTGTTAAATCAACAAAGAGAGCCACTGCTCTTAACCAATTACTTGTTGAATCCAACTTCCCTTCAATTGTCGTTCATTCTGGTATTCCACAAGAAGAAAGAATCAAAAGGTATAAGTTGTTCAAGGACTACAGTAAGCGTATCTGTGTTTCTACCGATGTTTTTGGTAGAGGTATTGATATTGAAAGAATCAACTTGGCCATTAACTACGATATGCCAAGTGAAGCCGACCAATATCTTCATAGAGTTGGTAGAGCAGGTAGATTCGGTACTAAGGGTCTTTCCATTTCTTTTATTTCAAATGAAAAGGATGACGAAGTTCTTAATGCCATTCAAGATAGATTCGATGTCAAGATGCAAGAGTTTCCTGCTGAAGGTGTCGACTCTTCCACTTATATGAACATCTAGTCCCTTTTTTATATATTTTATTATATTATATGTATTTAACTTAAGAAAAACCCCCCCGTCTTTTTGTCTTTAAACATTATCGGACTTCTGTGAAACAAAGGACAGAATAGTGGAATGATGTAGCTTTCACACGTCTTTACCACGCGTTCTAATCCACCTTTTAATCTTGTTCTTTACTTATTTCAAGACCTCTTACTCCCCTCTTTAACCTCCTATTATTATTATCTTCTTATATCCTTTACTAAACTCGTCTTTTGGCGTTTGTTGCTTCTTCACTTCATATTTAACGCGTCAGCCATCTTTCTTTCAACATCCGACGCGTCAGACCCCTCAGATAATCTCGCCACTATAAAAGGCGTCTGTGGCCCCCCAAAATTACAAAGGGGTTGGTTGGTTGATAATTAAGTAAAAGAAAACCACATGTCTATCGAACAAACACCATCCAAGGCAGCCGCCAAGGCACTCTCTAACTTAGATTTAGAGCTAGACTCTGATATTAAACCTAAAAAGGACCTGCTTTCATCATTAAAGAAGGAAGAAACTGCATTATCAGAACATCAAAAGTTTCTTAGTAAACATAAGGTTCATAGACATCAATTAAAAGAAAAAGAAAAGGATGAACCATTACTTGTTGAAAACAAAAAGAGATTTGTTCTTTTCCCTATTAAATATCACGAAATTTGGCAAATGTATAAGAAAGCAGAAGCATCATTTTGGACAGCTGAAGAAATCGACCTTTCCAAGGATCTTCATGATTGGAATAATAGATTAAATGAAAATGAAAGATTTTTCATTTCTAGAGTTCTTGCATTCTTTGCAGCATCAGATGGTATTGTTAATGAGAATTTAGTTGAGAACTTTTCAGCAGAGGTTCAAATTCCAGAAGCCAAGTGTTTCTACGGGTTCCAAATTATGATGGAAAATATCCATTCAGAAACTTATTCATTATTGATTGACACCTATGTTAAAGATCCAAAGGAAAATGACTTCCTTCTTAACGCCATTGAAAACATTCCTTGTATTAAGGAAAAAGCAGAATGGGCTCTTAGATGGATTAATGATGATGATGCGTTATTTGCTGAAAGATTGGTTGCGTTTGCTGCTGTGGAAGGTATTTTCTTTTCAGGTTCCTTTGCTTCTATCTTTTGGTTGAAGAAGAGAGGTTTGATGCCTGGTTTAACCTTTTCAAATGAATTGATTTGTAGAGATGAAGGTTTACATACTGATTTTGCTTGTGTTTTATTCTCTCACTTGAACAATACTCCAGATGAAGAAATCGTCAATAAGATTATTTGTGAAGCTGTTGATATTGAAAAGACTTACTTTACTGATGCTTTACCTGTTAAGTTACTTGGTATGAACTGTGACCTTATGTGTCAATACGTTGAATTTTGTGCTGATAGATTACTTCTTTCTCTTGGCTGTAAGAAACAATACAATGTTTCAAATCCATTTGATTTTATGGAAAACATTTCTCTTGCTGGTAAAACCAATTTCTTTGAAAAGAGAGTTTCCGATTATCAAAAGGCAGGTGTTATTGCAAAGTCTTCCAACCAAGAAACTGAGAACACTGCTGGTGGATTCTCCTTTGACGAAGACTTTTAATTCAAATACCTTATTGTCTTTTCTTAATTGTATACTATTACCTCTTTTATTTTCTAATGGGTGGATATAATGCTTTCAACTTGATATTGAAACCACCTATCCTAATTTTTGCCTTTTTTCAGTCTTTTTTTCTTCTTCTCTCTTTTTTATATAATGTCTTAATCGTTCATTTATCTACATCTACAATACACTATACAGGCAGTCATCAACACTGTTTTATTATTCATTCTTTTAGGGTTTTTTTTTTTTATTTGAAATTTTCAGCTTTTTTTTTTTTTTTTTCAGAATGAAAATTTTTTTGGTAATCTTAAGAAGGAAGATGGAAATACTTGATCTGGAAAACCTTTTTATTTGCCATAATTGATTAAGCAGTGCTTTGGGCGGCTAAATGATCAAGGAGGAGGAATCTGAAGTGTCTGGAATGCTCCGTAGTCGTACGTACAAGGACGCCATCCATGCGTTGAATACTTTACAATCGAATTTTGCTACCATCGATGCCGTTAGAAAGACTGGTGCTACTAGAAATCATCTTTTGATGCCTGAAATGCTAGAATGGGTTAGAAGATCTGGTTATAGACCTGAAGAATTTAATAAATTAAACGTTATTCATGTCACTGGTACAAAGGGGAAGGGCTCTACTTGTGCCTTTATTTATTCTATTTTGAATCAATATAAGGGAAACGGAACACCACCTAATAATATTGTTAATAGTGTTGCAAATAATTTAATTGAATCTCGTTCCAATTCAACTTCTTTGGATATTTCCAGAATAAACAAAATAGGTTTATACACTTCACCACATTTGAAAACTGTTAGAGAAAGAATTTGTATTAATGGTAAGCCAATCAGTGAAGAATCATTTGCAAAATACTTTTATGAAGTTTGGGATCGTTTAGAATCAAGTGAATCGGATCCTATTCAATTTCCTCATATGGGTAATGGCATAAAACCTGCTTACTTCCGTTATTTGACATTACTTTCATTTCATGCCTTCGTTTCCGAAAATGTTGATACTGCTATCTATGAGGTTGGTGTTGGTGGTGAATATGACTCAACCAATATTTTCCAGTCTCCAACTGCTTGTGGTATCTCCTCCTTGGGTATTGATCATACTGTCATGTTAGGTAATACTCTCGAAGAAATTGCTTGGAACAAAAGTGGTATTTTCAAATCAGGGTCTTCTTGTTTTACTGTTGAACAACCAATGAATGCTCTTGAAGTTATTGAAAATAGAGCGAAGGAAAGAAACGCTGGATCTTTTCAAGTGGTCCCTACTAGAAAAGATCTAGAAGATATTGAATTAGGTATCCATGGTGAATTCCAAAGAATTAATGCTTCACTTGCAGTAGAATTATGTGGTGCACATTTGAATAAACTAGGATTCCCAGTTAACACTGAAGAAGATTCTTTACCCATTGAATTTACTAGAGGCCTTGAATTAGCTAAATGGCCTGGTAGATGTCAAATACTCAATGATATTAAACGCAAGGATGAGTTGACTTGGTTTATTGACGGTGCACATACAGAAGAAAGTATTTTGAATTCATCAAGATGGTTTTGTAGTGCAACTAATAAATCTCATACTAGAGTTTTGTTATTTAATCAACAAACAAGAGATCCCGAAGTGTTGATTAAAACACTTTTCGAAACTGTCGATGCTAATGGCATAAAATTTGATCATGTTATTTTTACAACAAATGTTACTTGGTCTTCTGGTGATTATTCTGATGATTTAGTCTCTATCAATACCGATAATTCTAAAGTTGAATCATTAGAAGTTCAAACTCAGATGGCCCAAATTTGGAGTTCTCTTGATAAAAAGTCTAGAAAGCATTTATTCCCAAACATTGAGACTAGTGTTAACTTTATCAGAACTTTAGAGGGTCCTTTGGATGTCTTTGTTTGCGGGTCTCTGCATCTTGTTGGTGGTTTTCTTGTGGTTCTTGATGGTAAATGAATACTACTTTTCAATTATCTTTCTTTTGTACTATATTATTATTCAAATACAGGATTCCAAAATATCTTTCTAAAAGCTGTTCTCCTCTTAACACCAAAAGAAGTTCATTCAATAAATTGATGGTATTATCATCTTTTCTGCCTTCTACGTCTCCATTTTTTTATTATTTTACATACATCTTTCTATCTTTTATTTATATATAATGGTTAATTTTAATTTGAAACATTTCATTCTCTTTGCATATTTTTTTTCCTAGCTCTATGCATACAAAAAAAGTTATATTTATATCATGAATAATAGGTCTATCTTGGACGAAAGGGCCTCCTACATTAAGGTAAGTTACTCTTGGATATTCTTTTTAAGAAAATAATACTAACCTAGATGTTTTCACAATTAAACACCATACAGAGATCTCAAGACTATACCGAACTAATTGATAAATTTCAATCAAACGATGAATTACGAATAATAGGTAATTATAAAATCATCAAAGAAATAGGATCTGGTTCATTTGGTAACGTTTATCTTGGTAGACATAAAATGATTCAAGTGAACGTTTGTTTGAAGAGGGGTATCAAAACTAAATATAATGATAATTTAATGAGAGAGTTTTATTATTTAAAAGAGTTTAGAAATCATCCAAATATTATCAAACTGTATGAAATTATATATATGGAACAAAGTATTTATTTAGTTATGGATTATTACCCAAATGGAGATTTATTTGATTATATGATTAAAAATAATGGTAATGTTGAAAATTCTTTAACTTTATTCACTCAATTATGTGGAGCAGTTTATTATATTCACTCAAATGGCTGCTGTCACAGAGATTTAAAACTAGAAAACATTCTTTTGGATAAAGATGGAAGCGTTAAGCTAAGTGATTTTGGGTTTATTAGAGAGTTACCTTTAAAGTCATTACTTAATGACTTTTGTGGTACAATTGCATACATGGCACCAGAACTAATTAAAAGAATTCCTTATTCTGGAATTAAAACTGATATCTGGGCGTTGGGAGTTATTTTGTATACATTAATTTACGGAGAAATGCCATTTGATGATTCATTAGATGATGAGTTGTTAAATAAAGAAATTTTAAATAAAAATCCAAGATTTTTATCTACAAACAATGAAGTTAATGATTTATTATCATCAATGCTACAAAAAGAACCTGAACATAGGCCCAATTCTATTGCTCATATTTTGAAATTACCCATCTTGGAAAAATATGGTGGTGTTAATCAATTAAACTTTGTTGTCAAAAGCTCAAAAAATACTGAACTAATAATAACGAAAGGGGAAAAGGCAATGTTTAAAGATTTAGTTAAATTAGGGTTTGATAAACATTCTTTAAAGTTAGCAATCAAAAACCCAACAATGGACTCAACCTTTGCCATTTGGGAATTACTAAAAGAAAATAGAAGTAATTTGAAAAAAAAAAATAAATCAATGTTAAGAATCTCATCAAAGTTGAGCATTAATCCTAGTGGCAACGATGATATTCATGGCAGATTGAAAAAGACTTCATCAATGAAAAGTGTGAAAAAGTTATTAATTAATACTTCTTCAAATAATGAAAAAGATAACAATAGTGTCCATAGCTTAAGTTCCACTAATAAAAAAAGAAAGTTTTCATTTATGAATATATTTAACAAAAATAAACATATTGATAACTTGGAATCTGCAGTTATCATACCTAAAAGGACTTCTAGTAATATTCCATCCTTTGAATCAACATTGATGCAAAGTGAAATATCAAGAAGTAATATTGAAATTGAAGAAGATGATGAAGAAGATGACGAGGAAGAAGATGACAACGATGGCGATGACGATGATGAAGATGGTGACGATGATGAAGCACAGGAAATTGAGAATGGTGTAACTGCACTTTCACTAAATCCAAAACCAGCCAAAATGAGACCAGGGTCAGTAATATCAGGATTATCTATTCAGACAACGTTAAGTGAGACTAGTAATGGATCAGGTTATATAACTAATTATTCAACTGACATTAATATACCAAATAACAATAGCAATAATAAACTATCGCTGTCAATACCAATTTCATCTTCACCTGCAATAACATCTGCTGCGCAAAAATACACTAGAGATTGGATTTCATCCACTGGACGATTATCACCAACTAGTGGATCTCCACAAATATCAAGGACTAGTTCATTAGATTCAATGAGAACAACTCAACATAAATTAAATACTAAAATATTAACAAATAAGGGACTTTTATTAAGAAGAGGAAAATCGCCATTAGGGAGTAGAATGAATTCTACCTGGAAATTTAACACATTGAGTATTCAAACAGATAAAAACATGAAGTTAAAACCAATTTCAAAACCAAGTGAAAGTAAAATAATCGAAGAAGAAGATGTTGGTTATGAGGACACTGAAGAAGACTACGGTGATGAAAATGATGATTATGAAGCTATACCTACAACTCCAACAACTCCCACACAACCAAAAATACACAGAAAGAGGTTTAGAAGAGCTCCAACATTAGCTGTTCCAATGGAAACAGATGAAGAAAGTGGTTTTTGCATTAAAGAACCATTAGAAGAAGAAGAGGCAGATGTTGAAGACGGTGATTTAAGTGATGACCCATATTGTCCCCTTCCTCAAGGTGGAACTAATGGAAACGTTGTTTTGCGCCTGGAAAAGTTACTGAGATCACCGTCAAGTTCAATATCCACATCATGAGCATATTTTTAGATAATTTATATCTTTTTTGCTATAATAAGTAGTGCTGCTTCTTTGTTGTACGAATTTCAACGATGTACGATTTGATAAAGATTGGACGTTCTCTAGGGTTTTACGATGATCTTTGGTATTCACCTTTATTTAAAACCCCTTGGCAGCACTACCTTGTCCATTATTTACTTCTTTGTGTAGTTATCTGGGCAATTCCCCCTTCCAATTACAGAAGATATTTTGCGTTACCTGCTATGATAATACATTTATTTTACTCACCACTTAATACTATAGGCTCAAATGCAGATGCACTATCCTCTCTATTTCATGGTCTTGCTATTTATCAAATTTTTAATGCCACTATAGTACTATTAGTGAGAGAAATACCAATTGAATTCACTGATTATCAATTAAAATTGGGTTATGGGCCTTTGAAACCACTAACTTGGCATAAATGGACATGGGCGTTCAATAGATGCTTTTTAAATATGAGAGGAGTAGGTTGGAATTGGCAATATCCGTTCATTGACAAGAGATCATTTCCTAAAACAAAAAATAAATGGATTTTTATTATATTCAAATGTCAATTATGGGAAACATATTTCAAATATCTAATTTATGATTTTTGTATATATGTTCAAAAAAGATTGCCATTAGAGAATTATCCAACAACAGTTAATATTTTTTTGGATACTGGATCTTTTATGTTTATTGCATATTATGGTTTAAATGTTAGTTATTATCAAGTGGCTACGATATCATTGATTTTAGGGCTTTCTGAGGTGGAGGATTGGCCTGATCAATTTCAATTGGGTCTTGGAGGCTGGTCGTTGAGATCTTTTTGGTCTGTTTGGTGGCATCAATATGTCACTTGTGATGCAGTTTACATTTCCAACATGATAACTAACTTCACGAGAGCTTCCAAAAAACTTCGGAAACCTATTCGAATCCTTTTAGTTTTTATAATCAGTGGTGGAATGCACGTCGTTGGCTCACTGCATCTACCAATATCTATTGGCATTCCTTGGAGGTCTATGATTGTTTTTGTTTGTTGTGGATTTCTGTTGATAATAGAAGACCTGTTAATGGGTTCTTGGCTCCGTTTTATTCCTATTTTTTTTCAACTACACTTAGCACTGTTATACAAAGAGGAATTGTTGTTGGGTGGAGTTGAATTCCCATGTTATCATTCTATTTCGTTTGATACTTTGTTATCTAAATAAACTAAAGTATTTTGATTTGGGTTTTTTTCAACGCTTTTTTCACTATTTTTATTTCAGTAATCTTTAGAAGAATATATATATAATCATTTTATGTCCCTGGCGGTCATAGTTGACGTATTTAAAAGAACCCTGGAGGTTTCAGAACTAAGAGTTAAGCATAGAATACGAGAATTGGAATCAACGTACTTTACTTTGGATGCATTTGATGATAACAAAGATTCTGAGATATTTCAATTAAATGTAATGGACAGTCCATATGGAATATACTTGCACTCAATTCGACCCCGAATGGTGGTATTTTTAGTATTATTTTTTCTTAAAAGACGTTTGAACAAGTGTAAAATCAAAAGAGTTACTAGATTAATCATTTATTGTTTAACTATATTAAATGTTTACAAAATAGCACAGCTAGGCGTTTTACTTTATTTAAAGGTATTAGAAAACAAATGTTTGAAGCTTTTAAGTTTTGAGAATAGAATATTGGGTATATCTTTTAATGCTTACATAATTGGAGTTTTGAAAGGACATATCAGACAATGTATCATAAAATATGGTGGATTCATAACTAATGAAACTCCTAATGACAATTGGATTAATTTAATAGATGTTATAAAGTCAAGTATCATGAGTCATTATGGAACATTAAATATTTTATATCAAACAAAGATTCTTTGCTTAATTAATGAAATTGATGAAATTATTATTTTTATTGAAACTAATTTAAAGCATTGTGATTTGTATGTAAATTCATTTGATGATTGGAAATTACAAGAAATTTATGAAATGTTACTGAAAGTTGGATCAAATCTACAATTAGGTTTTGATCAATTTGATAATGATTTAAATTTATTAACAAATAGATATAACGAATTAAAATTATCAAATGATGAAATCAAACATTTCAATATAATTAAATCACCAACCATTGAATCATCATTTCCAATATCGCAGTCAACTGAACAAAAAAGGAAAAGTAGTGGATTTAATTTTTCGCTTATTAAGGTTATAAATGAAGATGATAATAATAATAATAAATTTATAAAGAATAAAGAATGAAGTTATCATTTAATTGAAACACCTGCCACTACCAACTCTTTCAACACTTAGCCACAACCATTCACTATTATAAACTTTAACCCCCCTATTTTTAGCTTTAATACTCATATTTTTATCATCACTAACTAATACATTATACCAAAATGCTGATGCAATATCCTTATCAAGTACTAAATTTTTAACTTCCATACATTTTGATCTTAACATTTGTCCTCTGATTGCAAATGGCGGTATATTTAACCCCATATAGGCTCCTGACCAGATATTACCCGTTTGTAATGGTGGTTCAAATTGTTCCCAGTTTGGTGATTTACCAATTTTGTATCCTTGACCTAATAAATAGTCACGACCAAATTGATTTGAATATTGAATTGACTGGATAATTAAATCATCTGATTGAACTCTCCAATTTTGATTTTGTTCAAATTCTAATGTTTCATTCAATGAATTAGCTTTTGTACCATTAGATCTTAATGGTAATAAATCGACTTCTTGATAAAGTTGTCTGATGATCAAAACTGCTCTTGTTGCCGAGTCTGCAATATTCATATCCTGTGACCTTCTAAGAGATCTCAACTCCTGAAAAACTGTTAATGGGACACATAATCTAAAAATCCCATATTTAACACATTTATAAATTCTACCTGGATACTTTAACCAAATGTTAGTGTCTAACGATAAAAATGTTAAAATTGTATCCATATTTGAGCCGAGATCTCCAATTAATTTATTATTTGGATCATCTAAGGCATCCAGTTCATCTACTTCGTCTTCGTCTTCTTCGTCTTCATCTAAATCTTCTTCTTCGTCTTCATAGTAGTAATCTTCATCTTCTTCCGAATCTTCAGAATCCTCCCCTCCTTCATAACCATTTTCTTCATTTCCTCCTTCTGCTTCTTTTATTGGTTTCTTTTCAATCCCATAGTCACTTGCTCCAATTTGAACATGATTTGAAGAAGTTTGAATAGGTGCAACTGATTCAACAAGTGAAGCTGGAAAAATTCCATTAACAAAATCTGTCATGAATCTTTTAGAGTTTGAACCCCATTTTGGCGGTCTGCATTTTAATGACTTCAGTGCTTCAATCACATCACCATTAAACTTACTATTAGAACCTTCTGGTAATGGTGTTTTAAAGTTAGCTAACCTTTCATCATTGAACCAATCATGCAGTATTTCATCTTCATCACTCATATTTTTTTCTTTGTCTTCTTTGTTTTGAGCAATATCTTCACTATTGGTTTTGTATTGAATCCACTGACCAGTTACATCAAATTCTAGAGGCCACTCGTTAGATTCAATTAAAATACATGCTAAAATAGTTATAATGATCCACTTTTCTCCTTCATTGTGAACATTCCAAGGAATTAATTCTCCCAATAGTGATTTATCTATAGTTGGACCTCTTAATGTAGGAGGTGAAGATGTTATTTGATCAAACCATAATGTACCATAACATAGTTGTGTTTCAACAGATTCATCACAAATAATTGATGTGACTTTTTGTAATAAAGAAGCTGAAGTTGTTGCTGTTGAATCAGTTAAAGATTCATGGTCACTTAGAATCGAAGTTGTTTCTTCTGTTAATGCAGTATTTGCTGGTGATGCACCCATTGATAAACCATTATTTGGAATTTGTAATTGATGACCATTTGATGGTATAGATCCTGAGATTAATGAATGTAAACGATTGGAAAGCTCAGATCTTGAGGTTAACATTGATATTGAATCATTGATAAATCCAATTAAAAAATCCCATGGGATTGATCTTCTTAAAATATTTATAACGATTGATCTAGGATGTGAAGGTTTAGTTTTTGTTAAAGCAATTAAAAACCATAGCCAAATGATTGTGTGAGGAGCCGCAGAAATTATTGGCCCACTTAAATAAGTTTTAAGCATATTCATTGATAACTGTAGCACACCCTTGTTAAAATGGGGTAATAATTCTAGTGATTGATCCAATGATAATTGTGATGCTGTCAAAGTTTCCAATGTTAGATTAGCCGAATCCTCGACTTTCTTTTTATCTCTTCTTAATTTCAACATTTCAACTAAACCAAATATCTTTGCACCCAAATTACTTGGATTACCTAAACCCAATAAATGATTAATATTTGAAATGGCAAAATAAGGAGACTTTGAATACCAGAATGCCAACGGAGGAGAAACCAAAATTGAATTTGTAATTTCTGGATGTGAATCAAAAAAATTCATATTAGATGAATCTAAACCAAAGTTAATTGAATAGTGTCCAACAATGACTTTCATTTCACTATTTGTATTGTAGTCTTGAAGAAGTAGAATTTTATGGATTTTAACAAAATCAATCATTGCCATCTCCAAAGGAGATAAAATAGATCTTTGGGAACAAACGTTGTCAATTATTGACTGAAGATATGATTGTGTTGGAACAAATGGATCTTTACAAAGTAGAGATTTTGAAAGAAGTGTAAAAGCTAATAAATTATCATATTCTACTGTACACTGATGATAGTAAAGTTTCCCATGACCATGAGATCCTAACAGGGTAGTTTGGTGATACCAATGAGAAGCTGTTAGTTTCCAATCAAGATAATTAACTGGATATAACTGAATTGCTATTCTAGCTAATTCGGCCAGCTTATCAGCCCAAGCGGCAGGCTCATCAATCTCATAAAGTGATCCAATCGTTGTAAAAGCATGAACAATAAATGAAGGTCCAACATCTATATTAGCAGCTGATGGAGTTGGGTTTGTTGCTAAAACATTTTTTAAAACTTCAATAAATGCAACCACACCATAAATCCATAACCTACGAGGAATTCTATATGTTGAAAGTAAGTGTCTTGCATTAGCAGTGGTTGCTGCAACAATGAAATCGTGATATAAGTCTAATAAACGTGTGAAAGAACGTTCAAGTGTCCAAATGTCGGCGGAGGGCGGTGGTAACCCCGTAGCAGGGCCCGGTTGAGCGTTAGCCAGCAACGCAGCACCAATCTGATGGACGTGTGCCTGTGTCTGAGCTTCCAAAGCCAAAATGGAGGCATAGAGGGTGTCCATGGTGCACCCAGTGTTGATTTGTAATTAAAGACGGATGTAAGTTTGTTGTATTGATGATTTTTACAATTAGAAAAAAATTTTTATACATTGAGAAAGAAAATATAGAAACTGAGATTCGAAATTGATAAAATCAAAGATTTCACTATGCTAAACTTTAATTAAATAGATCTGGGTAGGAGTTGTAACAGTCAAGTATTATTAGTAACATTGGAGCATGTTTTCACTTACTAGAAAAAAGGATTATTAATACTTTTAGTAATTTTTCATTACTTTTTGATATTTCGTCATAAAGATAAAATCAGCTATTTAAATGTGAATGAATCAATGCTGGAAGAGAAGCTGTAGAAGCTTGTGCTAGCGTCCTTTTAAGTCTTTGAATTGTCATAGGAGTTGTATTTGGTGGGATTTGAATAGTGAATGTATCAATTTTGACACTAGACATGCCGTTATTGACAGCATCAATAACATTGGCAAATACTTGTGATGATGACATTGCTGATGGAATAGTAGAATTAGAAACACATTTATTTGGCTTGGTTTTCAAAACAAGAGAGTTGTATAATTCATCAAAATCTAAATCACTTTCAGAATCAACACAAAACAAAGGTTGTTCCCATCTTTTATCACCTTTTGGCTCCTCGTATCTCATAATCATAGTTTTAAGCCACTCATCTTCATTCACGTTTGTCATCGGAGATGCTGGTTGCACATACACAATAGCAGTTCCTGTTCCCATTGCTTTAGCTTCACACCATAGTTGATATCTCATACCAGAATTATAGTTAAGGAAATCTAAGATCACTGTTCTTGTTCTACTAAGATCTCTTTTTGCTGCTGAAATAATAGCACTTCCTATTCTTTTATCTCCATTAAGAGATCCGTAACTGCTTTTATCTAATCCTAAAGACTCTTCGTTGTGAACAACAACATCCATGTCTTTTGATTTAAGGAAGGATTCAATTTTTTTCGCCCATTGTGTCTTTCCAACACGGGGATACCCTGTAATAATAACCAGTGGCATTGTAATACGATTTTTATAAAACTATAACAACTAACGAAGATACTTCAAAATAAAATGAATGGTAATATAGTAAAATAAAATTTTCACCTCAAAAAAGAGCAAAAACTCAGATCAAAAAATAACATTTTGCAAAGTCTATTGAATGAATGTTACAACTGATGATTTACGGTTAATATAGTTTTACTCATGAAAATTTTCCGGTTATTATTATTCAAAGAGTAGATAAAAAAGGAGTATCTGAATACATATTTTTTTTTATTATTTTCTACTTTTAAATCATTTGTTGATTTAATAAATTTAAGGTTGAGTAAAGTTACTAGCGTATTATATATAGATGTAATATATAATTAAGCTTCTTCAAAATAATTAGTTTTGTCGTTATTTTTGCATTTCAACTTAATTTACAAAGATTTCTTTTTATTCTTTCTAATATTTTATCAACATATTTCTCTTTCTTTAATGTTTGTTCCAAGGACATTATTTCCCGAATACCGAACGACTTTGGCTCACTTCAAGGGTCATCAAAAGAAGGCACTTGATGTATTTGACAAACTTAGGCCGCAGATCCATATGATCATTCATTTAAAAGATGCAAGAGCCCCCAATGCTACATCTTCTGTTCCGAAAAGTGTTCTTAAATCAACACCAGTGGTGACTGTTTTTAGTAACAAAGACAGATCTGATTTTATTGTCGACAAAGATGAGCTTTGTTTGGATGCTAGAGGATCTATGACACCGTTATTTAATAAATTGAAACAATTCCACCAAACATTATGGCCTCCACCACCATTAGGTTTAAGACTTTTAGTTGTCGGTGTGCCAAATATTGGCAAATCAACGTTGATCAATTCAATGAGAGCATCTAAGCTCAGTAAAAAGAAGGTTGCTAGAACTGGACTTCAAGCTGGTACAACTAGAGCTACTAGTGAAGTTGTAAAGGTTTATCAAGAACCAGATATGTACGTTTACGATACTCCTGGAGTTATACTTCCACAGGTTGAGAGATTGGATTATTTACTTCAATTGTATTTACTTGGATCAGTTATGGCCAAAACAGATTCACTCAGTGGAGTTGATCCAGTGTTAGCAGCCGATTATTTATTATTTATCATGAATTTAAGAGGACCCAATAGATACATGGAGCCATTAAAAATGGAGGCACCAACTAATAATATAGAAGATGTGTTAGAAATCATTGCTAAGAAACACAAGATGATACAAAAGAATAAAGAAGGAAAGATGGTTATAGAAAAGTTAGGAGCAGCCACACAATTTATTCATTTATATAGAAAGGGAGTGTTTGGTAAGATGGTTTTAGATAAGGATTTGGCACTAAAGAAGTATGAAAGAAGATTGAAAAGAGAATGAAGACAAAAATATCTTTATCTCTAAAGCCAAGAAAATTAGCTATTGTATTTTCTAAAAAATGCAAGAAAAAAGGTAAGTTACCACTTCATATTATTAGTTAAATAATAAATACATTTGTAGATTGTTTGGAGCATTGAATGGATTGGAAAGTATTTAAAATAATGTTTTTAATGTATATAGAAAATAAATGAAACAAGTAGAAACAATAAATAATATGATAATTCATTACTAAATTAGAGTTTTTAAGCACTTCTTTATATCACTCGATTTCTAATGTCATCTAAAATTCAACGGTGTTATTTTCATTGTAACATATCTACGTCAATCCTTCTATATTTACGTTTTAACATTGTAAAACGTATCCTAAATGAGGATTTCAAACTGAAATTTTTTTCTTCCCCTCTATGAAACACAAAGTTCTTCTGAAGAAAATACATTCAGTGGCAAATGGACCAGCTTCTTGACTTTTCAAAGGATACGGACATCCAGTTGTTTGACCGTGTTGTTGATGCTCTTTATGGTGCGTCCAGTTCAAACAACCCTAATGATCGTGCTCAAGCTCAAGCCGTTTTATCTCAGTTTCAAGCCCATCCTGATGCTTGGACTAGAGCTGATAAACTACTTCAACAATCACAAAACCCACAATCAAAATACATTGCTCTTTCCATTTTAGATGGATTAATTAAAACTAAATGGAGAGCTCTTCCTGATGACCAAAGATTGGGTATTAGAAACTTTATTGCTTCAATGGTTATTTCTCTTTGTAATGATGACGAATCATTTCAAAGGGATAGAGCATTAATTACCAAATGTGATCTAACACTAGTCCAAATTATTAAACAAGATTGGCCAGAACATTGGCCTAACTTTGTTCCAGAATTAGTTCAATCTTCAAAAGCTGGTTTCAATGTTTGTGAAAATAATATGGTTATTCTAAAACTAATGTCCGAGGATATTTTTGATTATTCTACTGATCAATTGACTCAAGCCAGAGCATCTAGATTAAAAAATTCAATGGCTAATGAATTTCAGCAAATTGTTCAATTATGTTATGAAGTATTAGATAAGGCTTCAAGACCTTCGTTAATTTCTTCAACATTAAAATGTCTTCATAAATATATCCCATGGATCCCACTTGGTTATATCTTTGAAACTGGACTTGTTTCAATTTTGAGTTCCAAACTTTTACCTCAAGAACCATTTAGATCATTATCTTTGAAATGTTTAATTGAAATTTCACAATTAATTTCTCCTCAATATGATAACAAATTTGTTGAGTTACTCAACTTAAGTATGACATCGATAATCAATATCTTTTCAAGTAATTTAGATTTATCAAAGGTTTATGTTAATGCTTCTTCACCTGATCAAGAATTTTTACAAGATTTAGCATTGTTTTTAACAACATTTCTTTCAAATCATTTAATGGCTTTAGAATCTAACACAAATTTAAGAGATTTACTTTTAGTTGCACATAAATATTTAATTAACCTTTCTAAAATTCAAGAACGAGAATTATTTAAAACTTGTTTAGATTATTGGCAAAAATTGGTTTGGGGTCTTTACCAAGAAATTCAAACCATCCCTAAATCAAATTCAGTTTTATTACAATTACAATATTCAGGTTCTAATAGTGCGGCTATGAATCCTGAATTATTCAAAGGTATCGATTTAAGAAAAAATATTTATAATGAAATTTTAATTCAATTGAGAATTGTAATGATTGAAAATATGGTTAAACCAGAAGAAGTTTTGATTGTTGAGAATGATGAAGGTGAAATTGTTAGAGAATTTGTTAGAGAATCTGATACCATTCAATTGTATAAATCGATGAGAGAAGTTTTAGTTTATTTGACACATTTAGATGTTCAAAACAGTGAACAAATTATGTCAAATAAACTAGCCCATCAAATTGATGGTAGCGAGTGGTCTTGGCACAATATTAATACACTTTGTTGGGCCATTGGATCAATTTCAGGTTCTATGGATGAAGAAAGTGAAAAGAAATTTCTTGTCTTAGTTATTAAAGATTTGTTAGCTTTAACTGAAATGAAAAAGGGTAAAGATAATAAAGCGGTTGTTGCATCTAATATTATGTATATTGTTGGTCAATACCCAAGATTTTTGAAGGCCCATTGGAAATTTTTGAAGACGGTTGTCAACAAATTATTTGAATTCATGCATGAAACTCATGAAGGTGTTCAAGATATGGCATGTGATACGTTTATTAAAATTACTGAAAAGTGTAAAAGACATTTCATTATTCAACAAAGTGGTGAAACAAGACCGTTCATTGAAGATATTATTGAAAATATTCAATTTACAACATCAGATTTACAACCACAACAAGTTCACACATTTTATAAGTCATGTGCAATTATTATTTCGTCACAATCAAACAAACAACAAAGAGATCCATTATTAAATCAATTGATGAATTTACCAAATATGGCATGGCAAACAGTTGTTCAACAAGCTGGAGAAGATCCTCAATTACTTTCTAATCCAGAGATTGTGAAAATTATTGCAAACATTATTAAGACTAATGTTGCAGTTTGTACTCCATTAGGACCATATTATTATCCACAACTTGGAGTGATTTACCTTGATATGTTGTCACTTTATAAAGCAGTTTCAGGATTAATTTCCAATGCAATTGGTAATGATGGATTAATCGCCACAAAGACACCGAAAGTTAGAGGGTGGAGAACCATTAAAAAGGAGATTTTAATTTTATTAGAAATCTTCATTAGTAAGTCTAACAATGCGCAAGAAATTGTGCAAGATTTAGTCCAACCATTATTGTTAGCAACATTAGATGATTATAAAACGAACGTTGAAGATGCACGTGATGCAGAAGTTTTGAATTGTCTTTCAACGCTAGTTCAAAAAGTTGGAGAAATGATTCCAAATGAAATAGTTTTAATTTTATCAAATGTTTTTGAATGTACATTAAATATGATCAATAAAGATTTTACTGAATATCCTGAACATAGAGTTGAATTTTATAAATTATTGAGAGAAATTAATTTGAAGGGATTTAATGCTTTAGTTAAATTTCCACCGCAGGCATTTCAAAGTTTTATTGATGCAATTTTATGGGCATTCAAACATAACAATGAAACAGTTGAAAATACAGGATTATTATTATGTGATGAATTGTTGATAAATATTGAAAATTTGAAAACAAATAGTTTATTTCAAATGGAATTTTACAAACATTTTTACTTTCCTATTATTTCTGATGTATTTTATGTTTTAACAGATAGTGATCATAAGGCATCATTTAAAAGTCAATCCCAATTACTTTCACACATGATTAAGCTAATTGTTACCAATGAAATTAAGGAACCTATTTATCCAACTGATTCAGCACCAATGGGTACTAGTAATGAAGATTTCCTTAAGGGTTATTTAGGTAATATGTTAATGACGGCGTTTCCACAATTGGAAAGGGAACAAATGGTTAACTTCCTTAATGTTATATTTAAGAGTTATGACCAACAAGGTAAATTTCAAGGGATTCTAAGGGATTTCTTAATTCAAATCAAACAATTTGGAGGAGATGCCACGGATTATTTATTTGCTGATGATTTAGAAGCTGAAAGGTTGAAGAGGGAACAAGAAAAGAAGCAAATTGGTGGGTTATTAAAGCCAAGTGAATTAGATGATTAAAGTAGAAGAGGGGAAATAAAAACTGATTTGAAATTGTTATTTATTTATCTTAAGTTATATAAAGTATTATAGTAAAGTATAATTTTTAATTTTACAAAAGAACGAAAAAAAGAATAAACAATAACTAACTACGAAAGTGATAAAGTAAAATGAATGCATTATGGAATAAAGAAAGTCCACTGAATCAAGATTTATTCGTAAACTTTGGTCAAGGGACAGATGTTATCATTGAAAATGACACTCTATATCTAAAAGTGGATATTGTTGAGATTATTCGTAAGGAATCGATTCAAAAGGATGAAGGTTACAGTGAATTGATGAATAGATTATTATGTACACCAAATGATAGTACATTGAATCGGAAAATAAAAGAAATAAAGAAGGATTCATTAATTCATTGGTGGTGCCTTGGTACATTTTTAACATGTAATAACTCAAAAATCAATAAATCAAGTATTATTTGGTTCAATTATGTTGAGTTAACAAAAGACTTGTTGATCAAATGTTTTGATAACAATGATGGAAATATTAAATGTATTGGAGATCTACAAATTAATAGGGTGAATAAACAATTTTTAATGAAACAATGCCTAAGAGTTATAATAAAATCAATTAAACAACATCCAAGGAATTATTATGCTGGTAACGCAACTCAATGTTTGATTGAAATATTTGGTTTTGATTTCATTTTATTGTTGAAGAAGGAAATTGTAAAGTTAGATGATTTAACCCTTTGGACAGCATGGAGTAATGGATTAGTAAAAATAAGTGATAGGGATTTGATTATTAAAGAAATTAATTGGTTATATTACAAATTAATTGATAAACATAACATTGTTTCATTAATGAAATCATCAAATTTAGTAATGGCGAGGTTAATGTATTGGAAATATCAAAGGAACTTAGATAATGATCTCAAAGGATTGCAGACCATTACATTGGACCTCTTTAATAAATATAAAAAATAATAAGAATAAAAAATTATAAAGTTAATCTTTTTGAAATGCAGGGATTTCAAATTGTGAGTCAAAGTGCTGTCCTGGTAGGAAAGGTGCCATTTGGTAAAGTTCATCAACTGCTTGTTTAATATTATGATTTTTTAAACTAGTATTTAATTGATGATCTTTATAAATGACATATTCTAGATGATCGTTACCAAATTTGGTTTCTTCTTGAATTGAGAGAGGTTTGAATAGTTTTGGATGAAATTCTACGCCATCAGCAGTTCGATCCTTGGTATCATTTCTTTGTTGTTCTTCAATTTTGAACTTCTCTTCAGTTGCAACCTCATGATCTCTTTTGGCAAGAGCGTCGGTAACCTTTTTCCAAAGTTTTCTACTCTCAAATTTACCTTGTTCACTTAACGGTCTAACCTTTGGCTTCAATGGAGTGGCATTATAACAGTCAAAAAAAACTGACTTTTCTTTAGCTTTAGATAGATCCTTAATATACATAACTTCATCCCATTTACCGGTAATTTCAAATAATTTTTCATCATTTTTATTAAAAATAAACCCTTGGATACTATTATAAGTACCGGAAATGAAGCCTTTGGTTTTAAATTCAATATCCGCTTTATATTCACCACTCAAAGATTCAATAATTAGATGATCACCTAATTCGAATTTTAAAGAACCAAATAAAATACCTCTAGCATACATATTTGGCTGAGTAAGAGTATAAACGTCAGTTTGATCATTTTCAACAAATGTCAACTTTGTAATACCATCCATCATAGCCGCTGTTGAATTACCCAAGAATCTTGATTTTGGTGCAACAATTCCGTCAACTCTAATACCTTTAGTAGGGATAGTATAAAAATAAGAACTCTTTGGAGGATGATGACTTGTTTGTTCAGCAATATAATAAGCTTTATCAGAATCATCAAGATCCCAGTAACAAGTAAAGTATTCACCGAGGATTGGATTCAATGGTTTCTTAACTGCCTTTGGACAAATATGCCAGCAAGACATGTACCATTTAACAACAAGTAGGAAACGTTCTAGATCTTTAGCCTCCTTAGCTTTTAAAAGGATATCAGGTTGTTGGAGTTGATTAGAAACTCTTTCTAACATTGATTTACGTTCAAGGATAAATGTTGGTAAGGTTATCCTAGATAAGTCACAACCAGGTCTTAATTGAGCGATGATACCCATAAGAATAGATTGTGCACCATCATCGACTTCATCAATGTCATCAATGGAGTCATCTGTGGATATTGGCATTTGTTCCTTCTTGGAACTATTGTCCTTCTTAAGTAATCTAGACTTTAGGACGTTCATTTATTTAATGATTAAAAGAAGGAGAAGTTTAGTAAAAAGGAGAGTATTTTTTTCTACTAAAACAAATGAACGTAGTTTTTAATTTGGAGTATGGCTTAAGTATACAAGATCGGAATATTAAAGTTTTATAGTATTATAGTATTATAGTATTATAGTATTATAAATCATATTTGATTAAATATATATGTCTATAAATTTATTTATTAAAGAAATATATTACTGCTTTATCTTTTTGGGATCTACTTTATCATTCTTTTCTTGTTTGCGTTTGCGATTGGAACTTTTCAAAGGTCTTTCTTCACCATCTGAGTAAACATCATTTGGTAAATCCCATAATTTAACATGTTTAATCGACAATTGAAATCCACTTTTATATTCTAACCAATTTTTACAAATTTGATCAAATTCAGAACATGGTATTTGAATATCCATTTTCTTTTCCTTACCTTTAAGATCTAACTGTAAACCAATATATAGTTTCATCAAATGAATTAAATGTTTATTTTCCGATTTCACTCTAGCTTCTAAGGATTTGATATCATAATTTTCATCAATTTCAATACATTCTAAATTTTTTGCAAACTCATCCCCTTGAAGAGTTCCATATGAATTCTTAATTTGATTCAATTCATTTTCATTTGAACAAACATAAGTAGTCATGAAAGGCTTAACGTAAGGATGTGCAATTTTAACACCATTAATCAATTCCAATTTTTGAACTAATAATCTTAATTTGGACTCTACCAAACCGGTCCACTTCATGTGATCTTCATAAGTTAAATCACCACTAGTTGATGCAATTATTGTCAAATAATATTTATATCTAAAGAAATAATCATGTTTCTGAAACAAATCAGACCAATTTCTTTTTTTCAATTGAATATCATTAACAATCTCCAATGCTCTTGACATTTCATTCAAAATGACAGTCTGGGTACTTTGTGTAATATTATGAGTGGCACACATTGATGGATAAGCAGGAGTAATTACCGGCATTCTATGACCTCTGTCTTGACCGTAGATCTTAGGATTCCAAACTCTTACTGGTAATGGACCATCCTCAATTGGTTTAAGTAAAACAGGTTGTGGCCATTTCCATTGAAGATAAATTTGAAAGAATTTCATTATTATCATTGCACCGTTTGCATTAGGGTACAATTGACAAATTCTTGCCACAAGCATTGCCCAAGCAACACCTCCTGGAAAACCAAACATGTTGGCATAAATGGCTCTTCTCTGTGCCCAAAGTTTGATTGTTCTAAGTGCATGTTTAAATGCCGTTTTATTTGGAACAAGTTGTAAAATCTGATCTGTGACTCTTGTACCATTTAACGCTCTAAGGTCTCGATCGTCAATGTTTCTCAATAAATTATTATCTTCTAATGTTAGCTCTAGTGGGACCTGTGGTATATCCAATCGACCACAAATCAAATCAATGTCAACACCATCAAAAACTGTCTTGATAATTGGTACAAATGCATCAGGAACTGCTTGTAGCTTTTGTATTTCTGGTCTTTCTCGTAATAACTCAACAAATATGCTAAAGAAATCGTCTCTTGTGACATGTTTAGGAACACATACAAGTGTATCAATATCTGATCCAGGTCCATATACACCCAAACGATATGATCCAAATGTAAATATTTTACCTCCTGCGTCTTTAGCCATACCTTCGGTCATGTTCTTTTGTTTTGAAACCTTATACACAAATGTCTCCACCAATTGTTGAAGAATTGTCAATACCTTGACTCTTCTTTGTGTGTCTTGATCCGGCTCAAATGAGTTTTGAAGTCGAAGTTCGTCGATCATTTCACTGTTCAGTGTTATATCATGCTCCTGTGGTGTCTCCAGTGAGATCGGAGGTGTCACTCCTAGGTGCTGTGGTGTATTCATCGCCAACTTCTACAAAAGAATATGATTTCATTATATAATAAACAGAGAAAATAAATTCTGAACCTACAAATTGTCATTTTATTACATACTTCTTTCTACATAACACCCCACTGATATGTTTTATAACATTATCTCATGCTGTATCACTTAGTTATAACACTCTAGTTGTATATATACCGATTCTGGGGTCCATTTGGACGCTTTTCCCATTCGATCTGTATCTGTATTTCAAATTGTAATGCAATCATGCATCAAACACGCTTCTGTTTTTCCCAAACACAAGTATTTACACTCTTCACTTACCGCCTAGCATTAATTAACATCTTGATGTCTTCTCTGTGAAGTTATATCGTTTATTACAACAGACGTCATGTCGTGGTGTCCGGGTGTTTTCTAATGTGGAGGAGGAGAAAAAATTTGCTTTTTATTCCACCAGCAACAAGACCAATAGAAAGAGAGGAAATAAGCTTTAAAAGATGAACAGAGTGCTTGTGAAGAGATGCGCAGGACTTGGCCAAGCCAGATTCTTTGGCCAAACACACAAAAGAATGGCATTGGATTTATCAGCGGAAGAAAAGTGTAGAGAGCTACTCGATTCATTGAAACCATTAGAGACACTTTTTGAACATAACAAGACACCTAATGATGAACAATTGAAAACTATTGCATATCTTAATTCTTATGCTAGTAAGAGACATCTTTCCCTTTGGGAACAGATTGTTTCATTTCCAAAAGAACATGAAGACTTGTATCTTGAAAATGATGCTGATTTATACAAACTAAAGGCAAGTTCGGGATTGATCATTGATAAAATTCCATATGAAGACACTGCAACAGGTGAAATCAAATGGCAAGTGGTGAGAGATGATGATAAGAGAGAAGGATGGGAATCGATTGCCCATTTACTCTTTGTTCCAGCATTTGTTTTTCTTTCAGCAGCAGTTTTCTTTAGAGAAGACATGGACGTGACTGAATGGGCTAAAAGAGAACTTCTTTTCCGAGTTAGAGAACAAGCACAGCAAGAGTCCAACCAAGACGTTCTTTCTGCGTTTGACGTTGCAGGTGGTGATCCTAGAAATGTGAAATTTGATTTAGCCAAGTTCGATAAAAATGATGAAGCTGTGATTGAACGTATTCTTTCTGGAGAATACGATAAACTGGCCAGATTACAACCAAAGAGAGCATCCTCATCTAATTGAGTATTGTTTTATGTTTATTTATATTCCTTATATAGCTTAGTAGTCTATTTACAACCCCCCCAATTTTATTTATTCAATTTCATTACAAGACATTTACATTTATATTTACACATTATTAAATTTTCTTAGTATATAACTTCTTTCTTTAATAAATATTAGTATATAATACAACAATGGACCCATTCCCAGACACTATGAAGTTTTCTCCCACCACAGCAGCAAGCACGCTTTCTCCCACTACTAGTGCTAACCAACAGAGGTCTCGTTCGGGATCCTTGACTCACCGTCGTCGTCGTTCTTCCTCCATTATTTCTAAAGTGGAACCTGAAACTTTTGAAACAAAACAAGATCAAGACGTCCAGGATAACCTGAATGCCAATTGGGTACATTTTAAGGGTGCTTGGCTTGTCCATATAGTTGTCATCGTGCTGTTGAAAGGTCTTTTTGATATTATCTTATCATCAAATGAAATGGCATGGACGTTAACCAATGTCGTTTATGTGGTTGGTTCTTATTTAATGTTTCATCAAGTCAAGGGAACTCCTTTTGATTTTAATAACGGTGCTTTTGATAACTTGAATATGTGGGAACAAATCGACAATGGTGCACAATTCACTCCTGTTAAGAAATTCTTATTGGCGGTTCCCATTGGTTTGTTTTTAATATCAACACATTATTCTAACTACGATCTAACTTTGTTTGTGGTCAATTTAGTTGCTTGTTTAATTGTTGTTATTCCAAAGTTACCTTATTCACACAGAGTTAGAGTCAACATTCCGTATTTATCAGAACAAACTTGAGTTATATGTTAATGTTTATTTTCTTTTACCTAAATTACCGAAAGATATATATGTGTATAATTATATATATTTATATCAAATGACTAAAAACAAACTAAAATGATAATCTGACCAATTGGTTGATGAATTACTTGTATAATTAATTACATTGTGTTTTTCTAATTAAGAGCCATAAGTGCAGAGCATTTTGTTAAAATATATCTTAGCACCATATGTTTGGTATCTTTCAAAAGAGAAAATTTACCTAATTTCAAATCTATTAGTCTTTGCCTTTATACCTTATTTTTAACAATTACAAATCAATATTTTGTACTTTTCTCTTAAAATCGTAACCCTCCTTTTTTTCTTTAAGTAGGTGAAAAAAAAAATTTCTGATGTGAAAAATTTTTTTTTTACCCTTCATCAAACCTTTTATCTTCTTTTACATTCACAATAAAACAACATAATGGCCACTGGGAAAACAGAAAAGGCACGTCGTGAACGTCAAGGTGATCTTCGTGATGGTAACCTTCGTGTTAAGGGTGAAAACTTTTACAGAGATGCTAAAAAGGTGAAGCATTTGAACATGTATAAATCAGGTAAAGCTATTAGAGATACTAAAGGTGAAATCGTTAAGGCTGCTTATCTTCAAGGATCAGATATTCCAGATGCTAGAGTTGATCCTAACAGAAAATGGTTTGGTAATTCTAGAGTGATTGCTCAAGATGCACTTTCTCATTTCAGAGATGCTATGAAAGAGACTAAAAATGATACTTATTCGGTTTTGTTAAAGAGAAATAAATTGCCAATGTCTCTTTTGGATGAAAAGGACACTAGTGAATCTCCCCAAGCTAAGATTTTAGAAACAGAATCTTACTCTAATACTTTTGGACCAAAAGCACAAAGAAAGAAACCAAACTTAACTGTTTCTAACTTAGAGGAGCTTGTTGAAGTTACCAATAAAGATCAAGATCAATACGAAGAAAAACAAACCTTGAAGCCTGTTATGGGTCTTATGGGTGGTAATGACGATGAATATGATGGTTTCACAAATGAAGCAAAAGAATATATTTTTTCTAAGGGTCAATCAAAACGTATTTGGAATGAATTATACAAAGTCATTGATTCAAGTGATGTTGTTATTCATGTTTTAGATGCTAGAGATCCCCTTGGTACAAGATGTAAATCAATTGAAGACTATATTAAAAAGGAATGTCCTCATAAACATTTAATTTATGTTTTAAACAAATGTGATTTAGTTCCAACTTGGGTTGCTGTATGTTTCAATTATTTTTTTCAAATTAGAATATGGATACCTTCATTATTAAAACACCAAGAATTTTGTCAGGACGTTCTCTCTTTTTCTCTTTTTTTATTAAAGAGAAACGCTATAGAGTCTGTCTGTTACATTCTTGGAATATTAATATCATGTCGCCCAGTGATCATTTGGCTCCGTTTTGGATTTTGAGTGATTACGATAGTATATATCTCCGTTCTGGAGATTTATACGCCTCTCTTTTCTAAGAGAACTAGACATGATAATCGGATCTTATGAGTTGATGATCAAACTGGTTTTAATAGCCACTTAACCTTGATTATCGTAGTAAAGAACCATACATTAGTAAACAACATGAAGGTTTTCTTATTTTATTTTACGTTACTTTGCCAATCTTTTCAACTAACATTATACTAACAAAAAAACTTTTATTAATACAGGCAGCATGGGTTAAGCATTTGTCGAATGACTACCCAACATTAGCATTTCATGCATCCATTACCAATTCATTTGGTAAAGGTTCATTAATTCAATTATTAAGACAATTTTCAGTTCTTCATCAAGATCGTCAACAAATTTCGGTTGGTTTTATTGGATATCCAAATACAGGTAAGTCAAGTATTATCAATACTCTTAGAAAGAAAAAGGTCTGTCAAGTTGCTCCAATTCCTGGTGAAACTAAGGTCTGGCAATATATTACATTGATGAAGAGAATCTTTTTGATTGATTGTCCAGGTGTTGTTCCACCAAGTTCTCATGCAACAGAAGCAGAAATTTTATTCAGAGGTGTTGTTAGAATTGAACATGTCTCAAATCCTGAACAATATATAGCTGAGTTGTTGAAAAAATGTCAAACAAGACATTTGGAAAGAACTTACCAAATTAAAGGTTGGAATAACAGTGAAGAGTTCATTGAAATGTTAGCTAGAAAAACTGGTAAATTAATTAAAGGTGGTGAACCTGACGAAGCTGGTGTTGCAAGACAAGTTTTACAAGATTTTAATAGAGGTAAAATTCCATGGTTTGTTCCACCACCAGAAGATAAGGTTGAAAGAAAGGATGGTGAGGATAAGAAGGCTAGTTATAAGAGAGCTAGGGAAGAAAGAGAGAAGAAGAGACAAGAAGAAGAAGGAGCAGAAAATGCTGATGATCTTGAACAAGATGATGATGAAGAAGAAGGTGGCGATAATAAAAGAGTTAAAAAAGATTGAATCTTTACTTCTCTCCTTTTATTGTTTCTTTTGAACGGTTTTCTTTGCTAAACGTACTATTAACTATTGTTAATCTCTGCACATTCATTCATTTTACTTTTTTTTTCAATAGATCACTTTCTTTCTTATGTATTATATAATATTATACAGGTTATTTACTTTCTTATCAATATTAAAATTTGACGGTTCTTAGGTTACTTAATTTTGTAAGTTAGTTGTAATAATATTACACTACTTTTCAGTTATGCATTTTATATTTTATGGTAGATATATTATGAATATTAGTTTGCTCAGTTGTTTCACGCAAAATACACTAAAGAGTATTAATCCAAGCAACTAATTGATTTACCTGAGATTAATAATTGCTTGCAAATATACCATTACCCTAAACGTATAATCTGTGTTGAAGTAAACCCCGTATAAACAGAAGCATGTTAGTAATATTTGTCGTATTGGATTTATTGCCAGTTTCAATCAGTTAAAGAATTTGCTGCAAAGACAGAATCAAGAAATATTTATATGGTAACAAAAATACGTACATCATTTATATCATTAAGAATAAACGACAAACTTAATTTAATAGTAAAATACACATTTGTCAAATTAAAATATGCATTAGCCAATTCTTATAAAATGTAAAACATAAAACATAAAACATAAAACATAAAACATAAAACATAAAAAATTTGTATTATAAGGGAAAGACTTGTTTTAATTGAAGTAGCTGTTCCATTCATGTTACATAAAATTGGATCAAGCGCCTTTTGTAATTCTCTTTTCTTAAAGATTACACATACGTTTAGAAAGCAAATTAAATACAAGCAGTATTGTTATAGAACTATAAATACCAAAATTAGTTTATTCAAAATCAGCAAATTCAATCTTTACTGTAATTGTGTATAACACCATATCACTATCGTATTAGTTCGATTAGGGTTCTTTTTTATTCTTTTACCTGCATCAAATAGTTTTATTAAAAGTTCCCAATTAATAAAAAATAATAGATAATATATTTTCTAAGCACAAGTAAAGAACTTAGTGAAAAAGTACTTAAGAAGAATTATAATCTATTCGTACTCTATGTAAAAACCAAATATCAAAAATTGTATTTATTTCATTAAACCCATAAAATTCAATTTCCAAAAACTTGCTATCTACTTAATATATCCTTTGACAAAGTTGCATGTCATTTAAAGTGAATGAGAATTAAATTATGTCTGGCAAATATTGAGGCTTGATGATATTCATTCTTCTATCATTATATAGACGTTACATCTTATAAGTAAAACTATATAAAAGTATATATATATAATATGTATATAAATACCTTTTAGACTGGTATTATAGGTTTTAGTATCATGTTCCACTCAAAAGAAACTCTTGAATATTAGCTTATAAATCCAGTAAAAGATAAATGGATTTCTTACTAAACTAAAATGTATAAAATTTTTTCTTATTAGCAATTAAGTAAATATCTTCATCAACAATCTTTTCAGCGTTTTAAACTCATCAATGAACGATATAAGAGACGTTTGGGCGTTTAATTTTGAAGAGGAAATGGCACTCATGTGTTCATTAAGCAACCGTTACTCCACTGTATGTATTTCCACAGAATTCGGTGGGGTTATTGCTAGACCTCTTGGATCTTTTCGATCAACATTAGATTATCATTATCAAACAATGAGAGCAAATACAGGATTAGTCAGTCCTGTTCAAATCGGTATTACTTTAAGTGACACCAAGGGACAACGACCAGATGTTGGATTTACGTGGCAATTTAACTTAAAGTTCAATCCTAATGAACAAATGCATCAACCAGATACAATCGAAGCACTTGCTAAGACGGGTGTTAATTTTATGAGAATGGTTCAAGATGGTATTGAACTTGATATATTAGGTGCTGCATTGATGGATACGGGATTTATTCTATCACCTAATTTAAATACAATTTGGGTTTCACAACATGCCGGTTATGATCTTGGAATAATTTTAAGTCTAATTAACGGTGGTTTACCTCCACAACAAGGTGAATTTGATGCTTTATTTAAAAAGGTTTTTAGGACTGTTTATGATGTCAAGTTAATGATCACACAACTTGGTATCAATATGAACTCAATGCTATTAAATGCACAAGGTGGTAGTGGACAAGCAGGTTCTCAATCCCAATTGTGTTATATGGCCCTTTTAAAACTCGAATCTCTGGGTGTAGACCCTACTCCCTTTTCTAATCTGATCTTTGGGTTTCATTGATGGCCCATTTGTCTTGGTTGTATATATATCTTCTATATACTGTGTATAATAATAATAATAGTATTAACGAAAATTTTCAAGTATTTTCATTATGATTAATTTCATCTATATTTGTATTATCAATTAAAAGATGGTATTAGACGTAGCAGAAGTGCGGTATTATTACCTTGCACGAGCTAAAGGGTTAGTGTCTGGTGTCTATGCTGAAAACGCTGTTATTAGAGCCCCCCAAAGTGTTGATTCACCTTCTTTTAAGAAGATTGTCATTAACAAAGTAATCAATCAATCTAATGATACCATGATTATCATGGGAGAAATGGAACATGGAGATTCTACCAGAAGATTTCTACACTTGCTAACGTTTGTTTCAAACAAGTCAGAGTCTTATACTACACGATTACAACTCTCGAAAGACATTTTCCAATGGATTGATAAATTGGACACTTTAATTCAATGCAATACCAATACACAAATAGAACAGCCAAAACAAACAATTAAAAAGACTCATAATGGTAACAAGAAACCTGTGGTTAAGAAGAAACCAAGGAAACAAAAGCAAAGTTAAGCTTTATATATATCTATCTATATATAAAAGTATGTATAAATTCAACCAAGAATTAAATCTAAAACACTCTGTTGAGTTGCATCATCGTCTGATCTAACACTCTTTAACCCTAACTTGTTCAAAGCCTCTACAATCTTGTCTGTAGGAAAACCCATATCTTGGAACAACACCACGCTTTGTTCTTCAATACCATATTGTTCCCATGGTCTCTCACTAGCCTTCTCCCATTGAAATTCATGAACCTCAGTATTTGTTGGAGCCTTGTAGTTAGCATTTGGAGCATAAATCCTTGTCCAATTAGCAGCAGTAAGTGCAAACTGATGTGGATCTTCCATGAATACCTTGGCAACTTGTGCATCTTGTGGATCGCTTGGTTCCGGACACTGTAACAGAGATTGAAGTGAAATCAAGGTTGATTTCAATGTTAAAATTGGTGTCCAAGCATCTTTTAATATATCAAGACAAATGGCACCTGTTTGTGAAGAGATGTTAGGATGGTACACTCTAGTATCAAACTTCATCACAGGTGGCTTGAAAGGATATTCCATTGGCACTTTGATATCAACTTCAAACAACCCTCCCTCATATGGCGTTCCTGGTGGACCAACAAACGTTCCCTTTAAATGTGATAAATCGGCACCTGTTTCATCGGCCAATTGAAGACTCACACCACTAGTAATATCTAACTTTACGTCTTCTAATTCCTTACCGATTCTCTTAGCTCTACTCATGTCCTTTTTTTAAGTTAATATTTTAAATATTATAAAAGAGAAGAAGAGGATTTTTAAAAATGAAAAAGGTTAAGTTGAAGTATCTTCATTAAATAGATGTTCTTCTGTCTTCTAGGTGATCCATGAACTCATGAGTTTCCCTTCTACGTGTTAGCAACTGTTTGATAACAAACACAACCATAAAAACAACACTCAATCCCCCAACAATCAGATAACAAACCCCCAATCCACTGTGACCACCTCCGAAAACAGATGAAGTTGATAAAACGACTGATTTTGTACCACCAAACTCACTGACAGGATAATTCATCCCAATGGTCATAGTGTAAACGCCAGATTCAATGTCTTTACCTTTATAAACACCATAAAGTTTCATAAATGAAGGTAAAGCTGCGGTTTTCATCCAATTCATAAATCGTTCATCTTCTGAAACTTGCTTTAATGTCTCATTAGTATAACCATCTGGATACCTATCCATCCAGTTCAATGGTGGAACTACTTCTTCAATAGAATATTGACTTGGTTGATATAAGTCTAAATCACTTGCCCAAGCAATCCCTTTATCACTAAATTCATAACTATTTGCATCACTACTTAATCCGCTTATTGTATCATTAAACATTGAATTTGCAACTAACCCACACGGATATACAATTTTTTCATCTCTAACTCTCATTGGGTTACACTTGGAGCTAAGTGATCCAGCATCAATAGCTTCTCCCTTTAATTGTTCCCAATCATAACTTTCAACATATTTCCTATGATTTTGATAAAAATTAGTTAATTTATAATAAAGGTAAAACTCTTCTTTAATATTCACAGGGAAATCCAATTTCAATGTACATTCTCCATCACTATATTTCCATTCATATTCGCTGCTTTTCTTACCTCCTTTAAAATGAACCTTGATATCCTTATTTGGTATCTTTGTAAAATCTGCCCCCACCTCTGAACATTTACTATAATTAACTTCAACCACTTGAACCTTATTAACACTTATCAAAAACGCCAATCCAAGTGGTATGAAAATAACAGCACAGATTAATAACAGAGGTAATACCACCTTACTGGTCATTATAGGTTGCCACGATTTTAGCCTTTGTTGTCTAAAAGCTGTATTTGGTGGCCTTCTTGAATGCAGCTTCTTTTCAACACGAGTTCTAACACCACCGCCCTCATCTTCATCATCTATATTTTCTCCCCGACCTTTAATTCGTCTCTTAAGACCTTCAAACATCGTCCTTTCTCTCTTTATTTGAATATGATAATAGAACAAATGTTTTCCACTTTTCCTTTTTTATACACAAAAAAATTTAAGCTTACTATATAAAAATAAAAATACACTAAGTTGTTGAAAACTATACATGTTTCATTAAGCTTGAAACCAACCTTTTCAACTCCTCGTTCTTACCTATAACCTCTAGTTCTTCTTCAACATCATGTTCTCTCAAAATCCTCATAAATGTAAAAACAAGCCCCCATGGATGTGGGCGGCAACAAACCAATCTTTCTAATAATACTCTCAATATCAAATTCTTAATCTCAACTTCCTCACCATTAAATAAATTAAGTAATAGCTCAATGCACCATTTAGTATGTGCATTAGGATATCTCAATTGATTAACAATGGCACCAATAACTTGATATTTGATTTCGACCCCCTCACTTTCCTTTAATACTGAACTGAATAAGTTATATTCTCCACTTTTCAGATTTAGCTCATCAAAATTACTAATGTTCATTATAGTATATAGCACAACTGAATTTAAAACATTCAAATCATAATGGCAATCACCATTCTCATTATCCTCAATTTCTAAACCTGTTATTATTTGTCTTAACAACGATAACGATGGTATTCTTAAATAATTATCAATGATCTTTCTTAATTTACTCAATTGATTACTTGGATCATTCACAATAACTGGTAAGTCATTCATAAAATCGATTTCTTCAATGTTGAGATCTTTCTTAAATGGGTCCTGTTCAATCACATAGTTCGGTTTGCCACTTAAAATAATATTTCTTAATTGAATAAACTTTGGTGATAGGACACCAACTAGTGAATTACTAAATTCACTTAAATATTCAGGATAATCATGTAGCAAAACTAAAAATATCTTCATAGTTCCCTTATGAATAACTGTGATGAATTCTGGCACTATGTCCTCATTGATATAGCCACTTTGGAATCTTAATAGAGTAACTAATAACGAGTTGAACTTCGACAAGCAATTAACCTTATCTGTTTCAAGTTCCAAAATAATTGGCATAAACATTCTATGTGAAATTAAACAAATCCATGCAAATGTAAATCCTGGGTATGCAGCTGGTTGTAGACATAAGAATAGTTCACTTAATGTTTGGTAAAATTGAACATGGAATAATTCTAATTTATTAAATTCTTCAATATCGACATCACTGTTAATAAATTTATTAAACTTATCTTCCTTAATTAAGCACCATTCACTCAACAAAGTTGAAAAAAATCTGAAATATGGTCTTTCATTAAAATTACCCTTGCCAATTTCATGATCATTCGAAAATGTCAACAAAAATGTTGTTAAGATTTTATTTAACAATTCAACTCTAAATTTATTATCTTCACTCTCATCATTTTGAATAATTAATAAATTAATTATTAACGATGCAATTGAATCAATGGTTGTATATTTATCAATTTCACATCTCTTGGATGAGTCGATTTCCTTAATGAATGAAACAACAGCCATTTCAAATGATGTAATAAAAAATGTAACAAAGGTTTCATTCTTTTCAAAAATTTCATTTTCAATTAGCTGATTTAAAAATATTATCTTCATTTCTTGATCATTTGTCTTATATAATTTAACCCATTCAGCAAATATATAAGCAAAATAGTCACTTAAACTGTTAGCTTCTAACGACACATTTAAAATTAACTTGTCATTAATCTTTAAATCCTTTTCATTCAAAAGGCTCATTAATTTTGAAACACATTCCAAACTCTTTATTTCCTTATCGCTGTTTTCAAATGCTTTGATAACATTGATAAAATCTGATCTTAATGCAATTGGGTGTTCACTTAAAACAATTAAATTAATCAATTCACAAATAAATTCAATTGCCTTGACATCCTTTTTAATTTCAATGAATTTCATTAAATAGAATGTTAAATCATTCAAAGAGATTAACCCTTCTATGATCAATGACTTAATAACTCTTGCATTAAATCTACGTTCATCATTAGAGTTAAATAACCAAGAATTAATATGTTTGGCAACAAATGATGAAAAATCACAAATCTTTGATAGAATTAAAACAAATGAATCAATTAATATTTGTGGAGCCTCAGTTGACGCGAATAAACTATTCATTGACATTTGTGCGTACTTCATAAATACATTACTATCAGTGATTCTTGAGAAGCCTTGAAAAACGTCTACCAAAATAGTTTTAACAGCCCTTGCAATATCAACATTATCATTTAAATTAACATCCTTAATTTCAGGGCTTGCTAATAATTTTATTAATACTTCAAGTTGCTGATTAACAAAAATAACAAATTGTTCTTGTGTACGTTGCATATCCAATTGAATTTGATTTTGTGGACCAGGAATTGACAGTTGAGGTGGTGGTGGTGGTGGTGGAAGTGGAATTTGTTGTTGCACTTGCTGTTGAACTTGTTGCTTCGGCAATTGAACTTGCTGAATTTGCTGTTGTTGTTGTTGTTGTTGTGATAATCTTGTTGCATCATTTAAATGTAAATGGGCATTGTTCATATTAGGAGTGATACCAATTGGAATTCTTGGTTTACCCATTTCTTCATAAATGTTAAACTGTCTATTAGTAACACCATTAACTTGAAGACCCAATGGGTCAGGCAATGTCATCGAAAATTTGTTTGCATTTTGTGTATCACAGAATATTTGATCATTCGAGGCTGGTGATGACTTAAATTGTCTACGCAATGCAATAGATGCAACCATTTGATCATCCATATCATGAATTGCTCTTTCGACAGCTGCTCTTTGAATTATATTCAATGCTAATGGTAAATTATCATTAACAGCTCTTGGTAATTCTTCTAAAATGGCTTGATCTATTTGTCCATTTAATGCTTGGTTAAGAATCATATGAAGATTAACAGTAATATTTTCTCTTAAAACTTCAGTACCTGATGTAATCATATATTCAGTCAGTGTTCTGACGGTATTAATATATGCCTTCCTCAGTTTAAATTCATCAGATTCAAAAGCAAAATCTTTCAAAATTAATGCTTTTGTTGCAACCAAGCAGACAGATATTGTTCTATTGACTAACGGAATTAAAATTTCCTTAACCGCCTTAGTCAAAGCCAATTGTAAAAATCTCTTTAGAGCTTGATGAGTTGTAAAAACAGTGTTACCAAGCAAATTATCAAACCATTGGCCACTGCTAGGTTGTTGAGATTGAACATTTTGAGCCAATGGAGTTAAATTATTAACAGATGGTGATTGTTGATGTTGAGCAAGTAATCTTTGTTGTGATAATTGTTGAAGAAGTTGCTGTTGCTGTAAAACTGCACTTAAGTTATCAGCACCTCCGTTATTATTACCTGTAGCAGCAGCAGCAGCAGCAGCATTCAATTGGTTGTTACCATTGTTGTTAACAATCAATGGTGGCAATCCTCTACTTTCATCAAGTGCAGATTTACCCAATAGAATATTTTGTTGACAACGTTTTAATAATTCTTCAAAATTTTTGAAGTCAAAATTTTCAATAATATTCGATCTTTCAATTGAACTTAATTTAATATTAAGTTGGTTGCATAAGACTTCAATTTCAAATTTTAGTTTCAATTTCAAGTCAGCAATTTCATATAATTCTTTTAATAATTTGAAAATGCCTGAAACCCAAGGGTTTTTAATGTTGAAAATATTTGAATTCTTCATTTGTTCTAAAATTTTACAAATAAATGGAATAATAAATTCCAATGTATTCTTTTCATAACTCTCAAGTAACAAATTTTTAAAATTCATATCATTTCTGATAATTGGTATATTTCTACCAATGGAAATTTTACCTAACCAAGCACCTAAATTTTTAAAATGTGTCTTTTCTTGAGATGATAACTCCTCACCTGAATAAATGATATTACTTAACATAACAATCTGTCTATAAGTAACATTTAAAACAGTTGAATAAAATAAACTTGAGTTTAATCCATCGACAATACTAGAATAAAGATGTTGATTATTTAATTCCAATTTCGCTCTTTGAATAACAAGATATCTTGAAAACCATTGAAAGTAACGAGGTTCTAATTTTTCCTTCATTTCAGTAATTCTGGATTCTAGTTTTTGGTCAGTAATATTATTAACCATGAATAAAATTCTATCACTTAATTCACCATTTGGAATCTCTTGTCTAATATTTCCAAAAAATTCAGGAATATTAATTGAATAGAATAATGATTTCAACTCAGTATCAGGCTCTACTAATTCAGGCTCATCAATTTGTAAAGTGCCATTAACAACATTTTGGGCAGTTTCAAATAAATCAGGTTGAGATCTCAAGGCAGGAATTTCAATTAATTGAGAACAAAAATCTTTGAATTCAGGTAATCTTCTTTGGAATGAATATAATGCTTGAATTGCAAATTTGAACATTCTACTAGAAGGATTTTGTTTAGCCGATTCTAAGATATATCTAAGAGCAATGGAAAGAGCTGGGCCATCAACTAATTTGAACACAATGGTATTACCAAACAAAACAGATGTAGTTGCCAATGCGTCAACAGGATATTCTGAATAAAATCTATATTCATCTAATAATGAATGAATCATACAGGCAAAAACATCTTGGTCATGAGGATTATCTGAAACTTTCAGTCTTTGTAACATATGAACAATATCTCTAATTTCAATTTCTTTCTTATACATTTTTTGAAAATATAATTTCATTTCTTTCTCAACATCAATTGAAAAGGTATTTGTTGAACTATTCATTAAAATTGCATTATCATGACCTTGACCAAAATTAATTAATCTTGGATAAGCTTGTAAACAAAGTCCTAATAAATCATCAAATCTATTTTTTAAATCATTAGATAATTGATCTGAGTTTAGAGCATTTAGAAGAAAATGAACTGTTTCTAAGTTTAATGATCTAGTTGTCTTTCTACCATTTTGTGCATTATCATATTCTAAAGCAGCCTGCTTTTCCATGTAAGAAATAATAGTTGTGGAGGCTATAACATTATTACGTTTTAATTGAGCATTAATGAAATCTTTGAAATTTTTCCAACCATATTGGGAAAAGACAATTGCAATGTTAAAAGCTTCATTAAAATCATTTGCATTGTGTAAGATCGACATAATAACTGTATCATCTTTGAAGGATGCAATTAAACTTGCAATTAAATGGATTGACTCGGATGTTCTCTTTCTTTCATAATATCTAGCAAGTAATTTACCTAATTCACCGGCATCAAATTCTTCGAATAAATTTAAAGTTGAGCTTAAGTAAGGAGATCCAATATCTAGTAATCTGAAAACAAATCCTTGAGCAATATTAGCAACAACAACGGCAACACTTTTATCACTTTCAATCATTAATAAATTAATTGCAGCTAAAAGTATATATTCAGGGGCTGAATTAACATCTCTTTCAAAAATTTGATTGATTAAAATATTTTGTTTACCAGAAATTGCAACTAAAGAAGTTGCTTTCATTTCTAAAACTGCAACATTCTTAAAGTATAATAATAATTGTCTTGAGTTTGATTCTGATGCCAAAATTGGGTCCAAATTAGAATTTAATAAATTAATAGAACCGAGATTTGGATCTAAATTATTTAATTGAGTTATTAAATCAACAATGATATTCATATCGTTTGATTTAATAGCTTCCAAAAGAAACAAATCTGTTAAATTATCTTTTTGAATACAAGAAAGAAATTGTGATAAAGAAGCCGTTGTCAAAGGATGTTCATTGAACTCATAATTTGACAACACTTGTTTAAAAATAAAAGACCAATCATTTTGAGATTTAATAATTGAGGAAATACCCTTTAATAATTGAGCACCCTTTGCAGTTGCTTCAGGGATCGAGGTTGGAGTTAATGGGGTAATGAAATTTTGTTGTGAGTTATCATTTAATTGTTGAGAACCAGGGAAAAGTATTTCCTTAAATAATAAAACAAAAGCATCATTTGATTGATTTTCATCTTGAATTGATAAAAGACCATTTAAGATCATATCAGGTATAATATTTGATTTACAAAATTCTTTTAATAGATCTTTAAAGTTCATTTTTTGCATGGAATTTAAAAATTTAGTTATAATGGAATTAACTTCAGAGTATTTAACAGGATCCTTGTTAATAAAAGTTTGGATAGCGTGAGTTGTAACAATAAATTTATGAGGATTTGCGAATATTTCAGATTCCAAAAATAAATTTAAGAAAGTAGCTAAATTTTGTTGATTTGATAAAGTTGTATCAGATAATAATTCGAACCACTCAACAATACCAGGAGAAGAAGAAATATAAATTGATAATAGTTCTTTTAATAAAGATAATTCTTGATCTTTTTTATTATTAGAGATTAAGAATTTTTCAATTGATAAACCAATTAAAAGTTTTTGAAAATGAGTTAACTTGAAAAAATTTAAAAATTGATTTAAAGAAAATAAAATAAATTCAGATTCTGGGATGAATAGTGCACTTGGTAAATAATTTAAATGTTTTAAGTCAATAACAGTTAAATAATTAATTTGATGTTGAAGTACTTTTTTATTATTAGATTCAATAGGTTGTTCTTGGTTTTCACTGTCAACGATATCAGTTGCAATTAGATTGACAAGTCTTCTTATAAAATTAGAATAAATATGAGGATGTTTATCTAAAATTGATTGAATTTGATTAACAATTTCAATATAATTTTCAGTATTTAAATTAGTAACTAAAATAAATAATTGAGAAAGTATAGCCTTTGATAAATCCTTTGTTAAGGATGTTGTAATTGGTAAAATGATGTTTTGTTGTTGTAGTTGTTGTTGATCTTGTTGTTGATTATTTATAGGCTCAATTGGGCCTTTATTGATATTCTTTGAAGTCAAAACACGTAATATATGAAATGTTTATGGTATAATGAACAAAGAAAAAATCAATAAAATTAAAATAAAATAAACTTAATTGTTTGATTTATAGTGTTTATTAATCTTATTCTAATCTAAATTGTATATGTATATATATATAATTTAATATTGTTATTATTGTTTTATTAAATTATAATAAAAATGTAATTGTTTTAATTGAAAGTCTGGTATATGAAATAATAAAAAAAAAACAAGACACTTTTAGGAAGTCAGTAGGATGTTGATCTACTAATTAAAAACTATCAGCTAACAAACTATTGTTATTATTTTAAAGAAAGAAAGAAAAGACGTAATTGCTCAACTTATTAAAATTTTTGCCATCCAAAAAAAAAATAGGAGAGAGAGAGAGAGAGAGAAAGATATCAACAAAGGTTGAGGGAAAATCACAAGGCCGGGTAACCCTTTCTTAATAAAAGACATTTAGTTCTTAAACAAAATAGAAAAAAAAAGAAGTATAAGAAAACAATGAAGATGAAGATACTGTGGTCCCTATGGCTTTTTGAAGCCTTTTGCTTTGCTCATAGTAGCCCATATGTAGAACAAAGTGCTCAATTCCCAGAAGTTTCAGCATTTAGTATGCCTAATTTAGTTCAAGTTCGAACTATTGATGAATTAACAGACAATTGGGAAGGTATTGGAGAAACTGATTTACAAGAAGGTAGAATTATTTTAACTCCTAAACCAAATATTGTTTCAAGTGATGATTTTAGTGAAATGAATGGAGGGTTATGGAGTTTAAAATCCTTATCTGGATTAAATGAATTAACCATTGAATTGACATTGAGATCAATTGGTGGTTACGGAAAAACAGGAGCTGGATTAAACTTTTTCCTTATTGAAGATAATTATGATTTGAATGATTTAAGGAATTTTGGAGGTCCTTTAAAATACAAAGGGTTACAAATATCTTTTACAAATGATAAAAAATTTGGTGCAAATGTTAAAGTATTTATGAATGATGGTAATAAGGAGATAAATATTGATAATGATTATCTTGGAGCGTATTTATTTGAATACCAAGATTCTAATGTCCCATTTACTATGAAAATTGGATATTCAGAAGCAAATAATCACTGGTTTAAGATTAGTATTGATAATAAATTGTTATTTGAAAGTAATAAGATTAGTCTTAGTGAACTTTTAAACAATACTTTTAAGCTTGGTATTAGTGGTAAAACACCAAAAGCACTTGAAAAGCACGAACAATTTGAATTATTAAGATTAAAAACTTATAAAGGTGTTACAGATGACATTTTAAAAAAGAATGTTGAAACATTATATGGTAAACATGAAGAAGAAGATATCAATAACAATAAAAATGGTAATTTTAATAAGGAGGAAAATAGAAATAAATTTATTGAAAAACAAATGAAATTGAGACAAGAATTAATGGATAATAAGAAATTTATCAATAAACAAAAGGAAGAAACTCCTGATAAAATCAATGAAGAAACTCCTGATAAATCCATTAAAGCTATTATTGAAGAATTAAAGAAAGAAATGAAAAATAATTTGAAAGATATTACTAATAAAGGATTAGAAGATGATGTCACTACTTTAGTTAAAAGTAATAACATATTAAATAATAATTTAAATATAGTGATAGAAGAAATTAAAGAGTTAAATTTCAAATATAATTTAGTTAATGAAATGTTTAAAAGACAAAATGAATTATTGGATGCATATAATAAAAGAATGGGGTCATTTGATAAAGTATTACAAACTCAACTAGATAGTTCGGAAAAGATTGATAATAAAATTAGTGATATTTCAATGTGGTATAAACAAAAGAAGGAAAATGGAGCAAATGAAGAAAGTAAAATGACTAATGAAAAGGGATCAAATTCAACAATGATTAGTGGTATTATGATTTTGGTTATTTTATTATTAATTGTTTTATCATCATTAGTTTTGAAATTAAGAAGTGATATAAAACATTCAAAGGTATTATAAAAAGGAAGGTTTCCTTGATTTTATATTTGAAAAGCCTAATGCATTTGGATTTGGAATTCTTTTAAATTTGACGATATTCGAATGAATAGTACCATGACTATTATGAATATCATTTATGAATTGATTAGCCTTTTGTTGACCAAATAATTGAACTTGATATTTATATAGTATTGGATCATTAATTTGATATTCTCTTTCTAATATACATTCTAATTGACTTTTAATTGAAGAATTATCATTATTAAAACGATAATTTAAAATATTTTTAAAATTTAAAGATGTTGATGAAGGTTCACAATCTTTATCAATTATCTTAATTTCATCTTCGAATTTCGGTAAATTTGTTTCAATTTTTTTTAAATTTGTTTCTATATCTTTTAATTCATTTAATTTTGAACTGAAAGTTTGTTCAATTAAATTATCTAAATCAGTTTCATTAATATTTGGATTTTCAATCAACTTAAATGATTTAAAATTTTTTATTTCTTCATTTAATGTTTCTCTTTTTAATTTTAAATTTTGAAATTTAACATTAATTGAATTCCTTTCTCTATTAAATTCAATTATCTTTTCCTTTCTTAATAATAAATCTCTTTCATAACCAATAACTGATCTAACTTTTTTAAATTTACGTTTACTATTTTTAAATAATCCAATACATCTTTTTGATTGCCAATATTGATTCCATTGATAATTTCTCAATAAGCGTTTATTATTAATATATTGATTTAAAATAACGTTACCATGTATATATTCAATATCATTTACATTTTTTAATTCAGTAATATGTCTTTCAACATTCTTCAAATCATAATATGGTAATCCATTAAATGAATTATATGTTTCATCATTTATATTATTATTGCTATTTTTTATTGGTAATCTAATTAATTGAGAACATAAAGGTAAATTAGTTGTACCTGGAGATAATGTTGAGATTGAAATTGGTGTAATTAAGTTATCACCTGAATTTGCTGATGATAAAGAAGATGTAGAAGTAGAAGTTGTAGAAATAGATGAAGAGTTATTAATAGATGAATTTATACTATGTTGATGATGTCTTAAACTTGATTGATAACTTGGTAATTTATTTAATTGATTAGTTAAAAATCCTCCATTATTTCTAATACTATTTCCAATTAATGTATTATGATTATTTTGATTTAATGTTAATAAAGACGAAGAAGATGATGATGAAGTGTTTGCATTTAATGAAATATTCGACAATAAACCATTTGAATTCATAGATTGAAGGCTTTTATTCTTATTATTGGAATTAGAAAGTTGAATATTGATGTCTTCTACGTCATCTTCTTCTTCAACAATATCATCATCGTCATCATTTTCAATGATATTATTATGCGTATTAAAGATAGTTGATTGATAATAATCCACTGAAATTCGGTTGTTTATTATCGATTCATTAGCATTTAAGATGTTGCTAGGTAACTGATACAAGTTACAGATGTCTAATATCTGATTTGTTGACATTATTAACGGGTTTTATATCTTGTACAATATTTTCTTTCTTAATATACATATACATAAATATATATATATATATATATATATATATATTATTATTTTTCTTTTTCCCCCCTCCCCTCATCCCCAATTACAACCTTCTATAAAACAAAATATATTAATTCCAATATGGGTATTACGTAAGCGTCTAGCATTAAGAGCATCTATAGAAACAACAACTGATTAATATCATTAAAAAACTGCGCTAATATTGTCTTTCCTAATAAGGTAATATAACAACAAATTATTATCTGATTATTGTAATACTGCTTATATACCCTAACCCTTGTTATTCTCTAAATCTAGCGGTGGAAAAAGGTGGTTATGTTACTTAATTAGGTAAAAGGTGCTTGTTGTTGTTTCTCCCAATACGTCGTCACGTGACCCTTCGCACCTAATTGGGAAGTCTGCGTCTACTAGATTAGGAAAAGGCTGGTGTGGGCAAATGCTATTAATAGCACATTTTCTACATGGTGAGTCAGAATGTACACTTAAGACAAAGAACGTTATAGAAAGTAGGCTAGATAGACCCTAGTACTGATTAAAAAAGTAATATGAAATTGAAGCCACGTAGTAGATCAAAACACGCTTTGTCTTGTTATTCTCTAAGTCTTTATGTCTCCTCCCCTTCGTATGTTTCTATAAATGTCAAAAATAAGCTTTGGCGTTAAATGTAAATAAAGAAAATATACGCAATGTAGCGAAGCGTGGGTCTATTAATAGAATGCGCTTCCCCCGCGCGCCAGCCTTTCCCGGCTTCGTGGTATAAAAGATGGCGATCTCGCAGTTTGAGTTTTTTAGCTTTAGAAAAACAGATCTTCTTCTCCAACCCTATTTACATTCGCTTACCTTATTTAAAATGCAATTCAAGTACCTTGCCCCATTAGCTCTTGCTGGTTACGCCGCTGCTGCTTACTCTAACTCTACTGATGTTACCGTCACTGAAATTGTCACTGAATTGACTACCTACTGTCCAGAACCAACCACTTTTGAACAAAATGGTAAGACTTACACTGTCACTGAAGCTACTACTTTGACTATCACTGACTGTCCATGTACCATCACCCACACCACTGAAACTGCTAAGCCATCTTCTACCACCGCTTCTACTGAAACCGTTCCAACTTTCACTGATAACGGTGCTGGTAAGGCCGGTGTTGCTGGTTTGGCTGCTGTTGCTGGTGTTGCTGCTTACTTATTATAAGTATGTCAATGAACTCCGGGTATTTAATTGGATTGATTAGTCAAAATATTGTATCTTTTTTTTTATTTAGTGTGATATCAAATCGTTTATTATTATTATTATAATTTTCTTTTTCTTTGGTTTGAGTTATTTAAGGATTGTATAATTAAAAAAATTTCTCATTTAATGTTTATTTACGATATGTAAAAGAAAGAAGTAATGTATAGTTGTTACTTGTGTGTGTACTATTCTTAATTTGTAAATATATATATATATATATATATATATATTTTGTCTATATGAATTTTTATGATACAACACAAATTTATGTTGCTGGTGCACAGATGTGAAATTTTTTTTATTTTTCTTCTTTTGAATGAAGAAAAAAAAAAAATTTTCTTTTCTCTCTCTATAGTTGAAAAATTTATAGTGATAAAAAGAATATTATCATTGAAATCTATATATCATGGTGTCTGTTCGTAAGAGAAAGATGGCCCGTTCTGCGGTTAAGAAACAAACAAAGAAGGAGAAAAATCCACAGTCTAAATTTAATCCAAAATCAAACCCTATTATTGCTAAATATTGGGACCCAAAGTTAACTGCTAAGCAAAATTATACAAAATTAGGTATTAAAATGTCACTAGGTAAAGCTACAGGTGGTGTTGAAAAGGAATTGAAGATTCCTAAAATTAAGAGAGATAATGAATTAGAAGATTTAGAAGAGCAAGCACAAGATGATGATAAAGAAGAAGAAGAAGAAGAAATTGAAGAAGGTGATCCTTATGATCCTAAAAATATTCTTGAAGGTACTGCTAAGATACAGAAGGATGACCAAGGGAAAGTCATTAAGATCATTTATGGTACTAAGAAACTTGGCGAACAATCACAAGAAGAACAAGAAAATAAAACAACATCAATTTCTAAAACAGTTATCTCTGAATTAGAAGAAATGGCAAATAGACCTAAAAAGGAAATACTTTATAAATTGAACTCTGTTGAAGTTGCTAGGTATACTAAATTACAAAACAAATATGGTGATAACTTTGTCAAAATGCAATGGGATCAAAAGTTAAATCCTTATCAATTAAGTGCTGGTGAACTCAAGAAGAAGTTTGTTATTTTAAACAAACAAGAACAAGTTTCTTCTCCTTCTTTATAAATAAATATAATCACGTATAATCATTTAATTAACTATCGTATCTATAATAATGACCTCTAATATTCAATCCATTCAAACTTCTTCATCTAATAATAATAATAATGGACCGCCTCATTGGACAAAAGTTCTTAAAGGTGGCACCAATGCTGGTGTTGATTTAGCTTTTAACACAACCATTCAAAATTCAGCTTTTACTACACAAAAATCGTTCGAATTTATTCGCTCAAATTTGAAATCAGATTTAGATGATCTCAATAGTTTAAAGAATTCATATTTGGAGTTAGAATCCAATATTAATATGCAATTTAATAGGCTTAAATAATCCTTTTATTTTATAATTTTTTAATTCTCTCTACCTTTTTTTTTAGTTTTTTTTAGTTTTTTTTCCCTCTATGTTTCTATTCATCACTTTATACTCTTTTTAACAAATAGAAAAATGTTATCCACTTGTTTTAAAAGAGGCTTTGCAAGTCAAGTTAAGTCTCAAGGAACTGTTATTAAAAAACTCTCAAATGGTATTACTCTTGCCGTTGATGAAACTCCTTCTTATTTCTCTGCTTTAGGTCTTTATGTCAAAGCAGGTTCTAGATATGAATCTGATTATAATTTAACAGGATGTTCCCATTTACTAGACAAGTTATCATTTAAATCAACTGAAGAATTTACATCAAAAGAAATGAACGATCAATTAAATAAGTTAGGCGGTAATTTCATGTGTGCAAGTTCAAGAGAATCTATGATTTATCAAGCATCTGTCTTTAATAATGATGTTGAATCAATGTTTAAATTATTAACACAAACTGTTTTTTATCCAAAGTTAACAGAAGATGAAATTCAAGAACAAAAGATTAGTGCTCAATATGAATTAGATGAAATTTGGATGCAATCAAATTTAATTTTACCAGAGTTATTTCAACAAACTGCATATAGTAAATTGAATTTAGGTTCTCCTTTACTTTGTCCAATTGATAAATTACAAAATATTAATTTAAATCAATTAAAAACATATAGATCAACTTTTTATAATCCTGAAAATTTAGTTGTGGCATTTTCAGGTATTCAATTTGATAAAGCTGAATCATTGGTTGAAAGATACCTTGGTAAAATAAAATCAAAAGCATCTTCTCCAATTATTAGATCAAAGGCAAAATACACTGGTGGTGAATTTTCAATCCCATACCCTCAAGGTTTAGATCACCTGGAAGAATTTCATCATATTTATGTTGGTTTTGAAGGCGTACCAATTACTAGTGATGAGGTTTATAAATTAGCTATTTTACAAATGTTAATTGGTCAAGGTGGTTCATTTTCTGCCGGAGGTCCTGGTAAGGGTATGTATTCAAGAGCTTATACAAGAATTTTAAACCAATATGGATTTGTTGAATCTTGTAAATCGTTTATTCATAATTATGAAGATTCAGGTTTATTAGGTTTATCATTATCTTGTTTACCTCAAGCAAACAGAGTTATGTCTGAACTAATCGGTTATGAATTAAATTTATTAATGTCAAATGATATTGGTAAAGGTGGTATGTCAGAACAAGAAGTTTCAAGAGCTAAAAGTCAATTAAAGTCTTCTCTAATGATGAATTTAGAATCAAAAATGGTTCAACTAGAAGACCTTGGTAGACAAGTCCAAACTTATGATAGAAAAATAGATGTTTTAGAAATGTGTGAAAAAATTGATTCTGTTTCAAGATTAGATTTAATTAATACTGCTAAAAATATTTTTACCAATTCCAATCCAACTATAGTTGTTCAAGGTAATAGAGAAGCCTTTGGTGATATTCAAGGTATGTTAAAACACTATGGTCTTGGTAAAGAGTAAAAGAACATATATATATTTTTTTTTTTTCTGATTTTAAATAATACTATAATAAGTTTTCCCCATGTATATAAATAATTATATAATAATTTGAAAGTCATTTATTCTCTCTTTTGTAAAACATCCTCAGGATATAAATAAGTACCAAAGACAACATCCCAAATGTTATTTGAAACACCAAATCCTAATTGATAATTTTTATAATGATGTTCTAAATGATAAGTTTTTAAATTTTGATAAAACTTTGGCAACTTTGCGTGATGAAGCATATAATGAGTAACATCATAAATAATGTAACCTAAGAAACCACCAGCAAATCCAACACATGCAACATGATATGGGAAAATGGCAAACACTAATTTATAAAATGGATAGCAAAGAGCGCAAAACAATGTTGGTGGCATAACTAATCTCATTCTATCCATTGGAAGGTAATGATGAACACCGTGAAGTAAGAAATGTAATGTAAATGCGAATCTATTTTCTGGTAAATGGTCATCAAGATGGAAAAGGAATCTATGAAGGCAATATTCAATTAATGTCCAAACAAATAAACCTAATAGCCATAAAAATAATGATAATAATGGATGTAATTGTGATGCACCTAAGTAAAGAATGTAAAAGTTAACTGGTAACCAAATAGTTGGAACAACCCACCAAGGAGTTAAAGACAAAGGTTCAAGAAAATTACCAAATAATTGTGCTGATCCTTTACCATAATGTCTTGGTCTATGAATTTGATCAACATAAAATTCTCTTGTCCAATTTGATCTCAAAACTTGCATAATTAATGGCTTATCTAAATCAAGAAACTTATGTTTTTTCAAATCGTCTTTATGATCTGTTTTTAAATGTAATAAGTCTTCCGGAACTTCTCCAAATTGTGTCAAATCAACAACCTTTAATCCATCTGTATCTGGAATAACTTCCATATTTTCATGCTTTGATAATAATTCTTCTTCTTCTTCTTTGGTTGCTAAATAACCAATAAGCATATCATCTAACATTTCATATGCAGATTCTGAATGGGTATGACTAACAACATCCTGTAAAATTTCAGTAATATCTTTACCACCATATTCAATAATAACTTCACCTCCAGCTGGATGTTCTTCTAAGAATTCTGTAACATCATAAACCTTACGATTATAAAGAGTAACCCAGCATGATCCTTCTGTATTATGTTGAGAAACTTCACTGGATTTAAACAATGGTAATTTTTTAACTCCACTCATCTGTTTGCTCTAATATTATAAAACTAAGAGAAAGAAAGTATGTTTAATGGAAAACTTATTTCCTTTTTTTTTATTTTTCCCCTTGTACCAATTAAAAAACATGTTATTTTTTGAAAAGTCAGCAAGAAAATCAAAACGGTTCGTTCCGCTTTACAAACTGTAGCGGAACGAATCATAGTGTTCTCCGGTGCCAAGACACGGTATAACAACATTGTGATGATAATAGCATCTTGTGTACTGCGATATAGCTGATACCAACAGGTTGACAAAAAAGATACGAGGTTTCTGCTCAGCAGTACTTGTTGCATGAATGTTTAACTGCCAAGAGGTCTCAAATGGGATGATAACACAATGAATTGGTTATTTGATAGATGCTTTTTTGGTTTCTCTTAGCTTTCTGTTACTATTGTTTTGTTCGGGTATTATAAATACAGTTTTTCTACTCCTAAAAGGGTTATAGAATAGCAATACAAGTTTCAGATTTATATAATCGACTTGATCCGACTAATAACTAGAGTTTTACTATTTATACATGTCTTCATCTTAATGGCTAATTTTTCAAAAAATCTAGTTTAACAAGTTCAAAAAGGTATATAATAGTAAATCTTTTTGTGTGATTTGAATAATTGGCTGTTATTATGTGTTTGATGTATTAAGTATAAATAAGGTATTTTCCTCTTGTTGCTTTCCATATATTAGAATTATTTAAGATGCTTTGTTTATATTCTCGGTGTGTTTTGACTGATATTTACTCAGTGGAAATATTAACTAGTCTCAATAAAGGCTATTAGAAACAAAGATCTACTTGCAAGAACTATGCCGCAAAGTTTATACTATTAGTGTTTTTAATTAGTTATTGTCCTGACTAATGGGCTTAATGTTACAAATCTTGAATACTTTTAACATTGTGTCGATGTTATTGTAGATGTCAAATATTTTCATGGAATAAAAAATGATGGTGAAGTCAGGATATCACCATCAAATAGAAATATATTGGAAAGAAAAGGCTCAGACAAAAATTTGATGACCGGTATCAGATTATTCACCAAAGGTTTATGCTTTTCGATTATTAGTGATCTTGAGCTTTACGGTTACACAGAAGTACCTCGATTGCTTGCACAATATATTATTGATGATCTTTAAAGTCATGATTTAAGAGAGGCAGCTCTTATACTAGATTAGATCGGCAGTAAGAATGAAATAAAAGTTTTTGAGACAGTTACCATTAGAGTTAATGCGCCTACTTTTTTTTCACAACGGCAATTATGGAGCAGAATACTAACCACAGCAAAGGCGGCTCCAAACAAATTGAATCACGAAAGAAAGGGTATTCAGCATACAGTAACCACTGTACAGCATTATAGGAAGACAACTATATAAAAAAATCTGCTTTATGGGCATCTTAAGGGTGTTTGTAGGTATTAAATATGTAAAATAAAAAAACTAACTATTTTTTAGTTATTAATAGCAAAATAATAAAAAGTAAATACCTCTGAAAGTGAAATAAAAGTAAAAATAAAAATAACTAAATAAGTACTTGGTTTAGTTTTAGAGTCATCAAAACACTAAATTCTGTATTCAATTCTCCACATTCATTGCATGATTTTCTAAAGAAATATTAAATTAAAAAACTATACTAGTCATAGTGTAATACACCAGTCTTAGTACGTTGATTTTAAACAACAATTATTATTCATATCTAATGTTCTAAAATAATTATTTTATGCTCATCATTTTTAAGTTAAATTAACATTTTTTACCATTTTGTGTATGTTTTATTTTTAAAATTTTGTAATATAAATTTTTATAAATAAATTAAAAGACTTTAGGTTAAAATATTATAGCCGAAATGTCTTAATTCTTTTCTACAATTGATCGTTTGGTCTAGTGGTTACGATGTCTGCTTCACACGCAGAAGGTCCCGAGTTCGATCCTCGGATCGATCAATTTGATATTTTTTTTTACTGGAATCTTTTTTTTAAATTTAAAATCTAAAAAGTATAAAATTGAATTATCTCTCTTCCTTTTTCAGTTTTTAAAACATAATTTTAATTTAAAAACATACTAATTATATTTTCTAATTATATTATAAATTACCACTCACCATACCTTGTAAACTTTGTTGGTAAACTAACCATTTCTTCACGGTTTCTTCTACCATTATTATTATCACTCCTATTTCTACCAAACTTAAAATTATTAACAGAAAGTGGAGGCAGAATACTATCTGAAACATTGTTAACCCTATTCATATAGATATTAACAAATAAACAACTCACAATAATCATCACAAATATGAATCCAATGATACCACCAAACCAACCATAATTGCTACCATCCATTCCAGGAACTTTAACATTCATACCAAATAAACCAGTAACTAAATTCATTGGAACCATGATTGTACCAATCATGGTTACCTTTGATAATATATCAGTAACTCTATTATTGGCATAAAATGATTCAACTTGTAATTGTGCTAAGTAGTTCGTATGGGATCTACTAAATATCTTTTCGTAAGATAATAATGATTGAAACATTGTAATAATATGATCTTGAATATCACCAAGATAAAGTGCAATATCAGCTCTCGGTTGAGCAGGATGTGAATTACCATCAAGAGCCTCCTCTTGACATCTCTTTGAAAACATTTTAATGACATCTGCTTTGCCTTGTAACAATCTCATTAATGTCATAACTTTACGTCTTGATTCACCAATTTTTAATAAAATTTTACCAAAATCATTATTAGTTGCTGAAAAAACTGAATCTTCAATTGCATCTGCTTCATGTTCAATTGCGTGAATGATTGGGGCAAATCCATCAGTAATATCATCAATCATTGCATAACAAAGCCAATCTGCAGAAACATTAACATAATCTCTTAATTGCCTTACTCTTCTTCTAACATTTGCTGGATTAACAATTGGTGAAAAATGGAAAGTCAACATACCAGTTCTAAAGACAACAATATAAACATTAATTGGTTCTAAAAAGTCCTCACTTTCTGCATCTGTTTCAAATGTATGGAAACAAACAAAATAATATGATTTAAATAGTTCCACCTTTTCACGTGTTTCTTGCATTCTAATATCTTCTGCTGTCAAAGGATGAATTCCAAATGCCTTTGCAATAACCTTAACTTCATTATCAGTTGGACATGTACAATCAAGCCACCAAATAGAATCTTGTTGTTCAAATAAGCTTTTAATTGATTCATTTGGTCCCACTAATGTTGTTAAATCGGCTGTATGAATCGTTTCCTCCCTTTCAGAATTGAAAAAACTAAACCTTGTTGGTAAATCTTCAAACTTATTTTCTTCAGGATCAAATGTGACTCCAATTTCTCCCTCACTAGATGATCCAACTTCACTTCTTTTCTCTTGTATATTAGATGTTGACTTTTGTGACTCATCTGATAATGCTACGTTGAATTTTGGTGTATATTTTAATGCCGCCGAGCTAAACTTTTCTCTGCTAGTTGTGATATTATTAGAATACTGTAATTCCTTTTCTCTCTTTGATATTAGTTCATTTTCTTCTCTTTGTTCTTGAATAAATTCATCCAGTTCACTAAAATCAATTCCTTGCACTCTAACATGTTCTCGAACCATTGGGAAGCAAACATCTTCTTCTGTTTCTTGTGATTCTCTGGATGCATGCGAATCTAAATCACTATCATCATTATTATTATTTTCTCTGCTAAAGCTCTTTCTTCTTTCACTAGAAGTCCTAGAATTTAGCTTTGAAATCATTCCTCCTTGTATTCCGGGATTAAGTGATATTTTTTGAACGTCAATCCTATCATCATGCGATGCATTACTATTTCCACGAGTATGATGATAAAAGTGATGAGGGTAATTACCTTCACTTAAACCACGTCCTAATAAAATCCCTGTATTAGCATTTGTATTAGCAATATTACCTTGTTGGGACCCTTCCTTTGGTCTAATCATATGCTTAACTTGTTCACTAAATGATCTAGACCTAGACCTTCTTCTTCCTTCACGTCTTTGTAATGGTGCAGGTAGTGTAGAATTAGTAAAACTTAATCCTTGATTTTTATATCTATCGTTAAATTCAACGGCATATTGATCATCCTCATCATCATCTCCGACACACATTTTTGTTCTTAAATCACTGGAGTTCATCTTTGATTCACTGTTAATTTTCATAGGTTCCGATTCTTGTAATGGGGAAAGCAGAGGACTGTCATTTTGTTGTGGAATGGAATTAGTTCTATTAGTTTTCGGAGGGTTTAGTGGCACCGAGGTAATAACATTAGATTCTGTTCTAATTGGTAAGCTCATACTTTGATGTCTATGATCATTTAATTGCGAATCTCCACTTATAGAAGAATGGTGTGATGCATCATCATGAATATCTTCAAGTGAAATTGATGATTGTGAACTGTTTGAAGATTCGGTCGATGACATTATTTAATTTAAATATTAGGTTCAGAGCCTTTTCTTTCCTTTTTTTTCAAATTATAATGCTTAGACAACAACTTTTATCAAACCAAAGTAGTTAAATCTTTTCTTTGGATAAATATTTTTATTTTTAAAAGAAACGATTCTCTTAACGTGAAACAAAAAAAATAAATATTAGCACGTTTTTTTTTTCACATCTTTTTGGCTCACCGATTAACTAGGAAATATGCTTAGCTAATTTAATAGTTACATACTTTATTTTCATTTCTTAACCATTTAAAACTCAAATTATAAAACACACAACATTATAAATTAATTAAACAATATATAACTATATATATATATGCTGATGTCATCGCATTATTAATAAAGACCTTCAGCATTTAGAACTTCGCAAGCTGGAACACCTTCCTTTCTGTCAATAAGTTCACCAATTTTGTAAACAGTTTCACCGGCTGCTTCTAAGTTCTTTGTTAACGCTTCAACATTTTCTGGTCTGACAATGGCGACCATACCTACACCTAAATTCAATGTCTTTAAGATATCCTTCACTGGAACACCACCGGTTTTACCAAGCCATTTGAAAATTTCTGGAACTTCCCATGTATTAATATCAATCTTTGCGGCCAAGTGATCTGGAAGAGCTCTTGGAACATTCTCAACTAAACCACCACCAGTGATATGAGCTAAACCAAGAATTAATTTTTGTTTAATGGAAGGCAATAATTGCTTAACATAAATTCTAGTTGGAATCAAAACTTCCTTACCAATGGTAGTTTCTGGTTTCCATGGAGCCACATCAGTGTATTGGTAATCTGTTGAATCAATGATCTTTCTAACAAGGGAGTAACCATTAGAATGAATACCATCAGAAGCTAAACCTAGAAGAATATCACCTGGTTGCATATCGTTAACCTTTGGAAGTATTTCTGATTTAATAACAGCACCAACAGCTGTACCATTGGTATCATAATGACCTGGGGCATACATACCTGGCATTTCAGAAGTTTCACCACCAACAAGGGCACATCCAGCTAATTTACAACCGTTGGCAACACCCTCAACAAATTGTGCAGCTATGTTAACATCTAAATGACCAATAGCAAAATAATCTAAGAACATCAATGGTTCTGCACCTTGAACAACTAAATCATTTACATTCATTGCAACTAAATCAATACCAACAGTATTATGGATATCTAAAATTTGAGCAATTCTTAATTTGGTACCAACACCATCGGTTGCACCCACTAATAATGTTTCATCTATGTCATTGTAACCAGCTTTCTTTAAATCAAATAAACCACCAAAACCACCAATATCAGAATCAGCACCTGGTCTTGCAGTAGACTTGACCATCTTCTTAATGTTTTCGACCAATTGGTTACCTGCATCAACACTAACACCAGCATCTTCGTAAGTAATTGAAATTTGTTTCTTTGAGGTATCCTTGAAGGCTCTGTGTGCAATATCATTTCTGTTATATTTGCCATTAAATGAAACATGGTCAACACCAACATAGGCTTTCTTAACAGCTTCTTCTAAAGTTAAAGCAATTGCAGTAGCAGCAATAACTCTACCACCAGCAGTAACAGTCTTACTATCAATAGATTTAGTACCAGCATGGAAAATAAAGGTATCACTTGGTAATGGAGTCTTAATTGTAATTTCGTCACCCTTTGGATACGCTTCAGGGTAACCGGCAGCTGACATAACAACAGTTGTTGAGAATCCTTCAAAAATTGAAACATTAATAGCATCTAATCTGTGTTCAACAGTTCCAAGGAACAATTCTAATAAATCGGTTTTCAATAATGGTAAAACAGTTTGGGTTTCTGGATCACCAAATCTAACGTTATATTCCAAAACCTTTGGTTCACCTTCTGGGGTGACCATAATACCAACAAAGAGGCAACCAACCATTGGGTAACCAGCATGTCTCATACTATCAATAGAAGGTTTCAAAATAGTTTTTCTAATCTTTTCTAAAAGAGATGGAGTAGCGATTGGAGCAGGGGCATAAGCACCCATACCACCAGTATTTAAACCAGAATCACCATTACCAATTCTTTTATGATCCTGAGCAGGTGGCAAATCAACGAATGAGTACCCATCAGAAATACAAAGAATGGATAATTCATCTCCTTCCATATATTCTTCAATGACAACTTCTGCACCAGCCTCACCAAAAGCATTATCAACCATGATTTCCTTGATGGCAGCATATGCTTCTTCCTTATTTTCTGGAATTAAAACACCCTTACCAGCAGCTAAACCAGATGCTTTAATAACTAGTCTAGTGTCAGTCTTTTCAATATAAGCCTTTGCAGCATTATAATCGGTAAAATTTTCATACGCAGCAGTTGGAATGTTATATTGCTTCATAAAATCCTTTGAAAATGCTTTTGAACCTTCCATACGAGCAGCTGATTTAGAAGGACCAAAAACTGGAATACCAACTTTTCTAAATGCATCTGAGATACCATCAACTAAAGGAGCTTCAGGGCCTGGAACAACTAATCCAATATCATTTTCTTGTGCAAATTTAATTAAAGCAGGAAAATCTTCCTTTGAAGATCCGATTGGAACAGTCTTGACATTGTTCATTGAATCAGTACCACCATTACCTGGTGCAACATAAATGTTACCAGCAAGGGGTGATTGTGCAAGTTTCCAAACAAGTGCATGTTCACGGCCACCGTTACCAATGACAAGGATGTTAGTTGCGTTGGACATCGTTTTTATTTTAATTAGTGAAAATTACTTGCAATTTTATAAAAAAAAGAGAAAAGTTAAATTAACATCCTTTTAAATGATGGTTTCAATTTTTTATTTTAGTTAAAAGTTGAATCAAGGGAAAAAAAAAGTTGAAAATTTGAAAATTTTTTGTGACTTGGGTCAAAAAGTGCTCATGTGCTCAGCAATGTATTTTCTTTACGTTAACAAAACTTTCCAATTGTAATACGCCTTTGTGTTGGACCAGAGTGCGTCGTTTTACTAACACCTTTTTTTCCACCTCTTTGAGAGCCCCAACTTCTTTTCTTGTATCCACCACCTCGACCTTTGTTATTTCCTTTCTTTTGAGATGATATGGTAGTTCCTTGACTGGGTATATTATTAGTATTGCTCTGAATTCCATACTTTCTTAATTTCATAAGTTGAGTTAATGTATTCATATCATCTGATGTTCTGGACCAAAACTTCGATGTTTCGGCTTCTTCAAAATTATCATCATCATCAACTTGTTCTTCTGTGTTATCATTTGGTAATGTGATTGTGCCAAATATTTCAACTCTTTTAGCACGCAGCTCATTGATTTTTTTGGAAAAAAAGGGGAAATATTGAAGTTGTAAGTTTTTATAATCGTCTAATAATTTAAATTCAGCTTCTGTTGCTGGTAACTTTTGAGACATATCTTTTAGCAACGTTTGTGAAGCAATACTAGTTTCATTATTGATACCTTTATATTGTGCAATTTTTTTTCTAGACTCCAGCAACAAAGAATAACAAAAATTTAGGTGTTGCTTCATTTCATTATTTGAAAGTGATAATGTTTTTGTCTGGGCTACTTTAGTTGATTTTAGTTTGGTATTATTTTCAGAATACTGAAATTGGAATAGTTCTGACGTTGGTCTAAATGATGACATTTTATGTGCAGTAATCATAGCATCACTACTATTACTAGTAACATTTTCAAATGAATTATCTCTGGTTCTATTTTTTGAATTCAATTTTGGAAATCTCATTAAGATTCTTTCGTTATCTTTCAGCAGTTTTTTTGCTTTTGAACCTAATATAACATAATTCGAGGCATAATTACTACCGTAATGCATTTTCGACTTTTCTTCTAAATAACCTTGATGAATAAGATGAAAAAACACACGTTCAACTTCAGTTTTTGTCAATTCTTTACCACAACCATGAAATTCATTTTGATCCAATCCATTGTTTACAATTTTAGCGGATCTGGATCCTTTGATAATATCTTGACATTGAATAACTGTAACGTTACTTTTTTGAATTAATTGAACCAATTTAACACAATTTAAAGCCAATTTTGTAACATCTCTTTCTTCTGTTTCATCGTCATTACCTTTTTTGCAATTATCACATTCTTTATTACAATCACTAGAATTGAAAGATTCATTAAAATATTGTAAAACTTGTTGACGTCTACAATCACTTTGATTTTCGCAATACTGAATAACTTGTTTAAGTTTTTCTAAATGATGTTCTCTAGTTTGCTTTGTTAATTCTTTATCCTTTCTAATTAAAGTTTGTAAGGTTCTAGCATCTCTCATTGAATAAAACATAATGCAATCTGAATGCTTCCCATCTCTACCAGCTCTACCGGTTTCTTGATAATAACCTTCCAGGTTTCTTGGGATAGTTAAATGAAAAACAAATCTAACATCTGGCTTATCAATACCCATACCAAAAGCAACAGTTGCAGCAATAACTTTAGTAACTCCTGTTTGCCATTCCATCTGAACTCGCGATCTATCTTCTGTAGTCATACCAGCATGATAAAAATCACATTTAATACCTAAATCCATTAACCTTTTTGACGTCGATTCACATGAATTTTTAGAATGACAATAAATAATACCAGTTTGATTTCTATACTTTGCTTGAATTAATTGACAAATAACTTCCAAAACATTCTTTTTCTTTGGTAATATTTCATAGAATAAATTTGTTCTGTTAAAACTTTGTTTAAAAAATTTTGGAGTTTTCAGACCAAGGTTATGAATAATATCCAGCCTGACATGTTCGTTAGCAGTAGCAGTTAATGCCATCATGGGTATTTCAGGGTATTCTCTTTTGAAAAATGATAATTCTTGATAATCAGGTCTAAAATCATGACCCCAAGAAGAAACACAATGAGCTTCGTCAATAACGATTCTAGCAAGTTTTCCATCTCTATGAAGTTTTGCAATAGCTCTTTTACATTGCCCACTCTTACTAATCATTTCAGGTGATAAATACATCAGCTCAACATAACCTTGAATAAATAAATTAAAAATATGCTTCTTTGAATCCGCTGACATTCTTGAATTCAGCATTGTTGCTTTGACAAGTTTATTTTCTAAATTAGAAACTTGATCTTCCATTAATGAAATTAAAGGTGAAATTACAACAGTTACACCAGAAGTAGCACCAGAAGTAACAATAGCTGGTAATTGATAACAAAGAGATTTACCACCTCCTGTTGGCATCAAAACAAATACATCCTCACTAGAAAGTGTAGCATTAATTGCTTCTAACTGATTTGATCTAAATGATTTTAATTTAAAAACACTCTTTAACTTCTGATACACTTCTGAAGTCCACTCAAACTTTTGATGAAATTGTTTATAGTCTTGAGGATTCTGTACATCATTTAATTCTTTAATATCATCATCAACATCAGCATTTTTTTCAATCATTAATTCATTTCTTTTATTTGAAGCCACATCTAATTGATGGATTAACAAGTTATCATCATCATCATCCCAATCATCATCTTCTATGATGGCATTTTCATTAGCATTAGCATTATCATCGATTAAAGTTATTTCTCTTTCTTCATTCATTTGAGTCATATAATCTTCTTCTTTTTTAACTCTAACATCATCATCTGAAAACGCATCATCTTCATCATAATCATCATCAATTTCATCATCATAAGACTCTAATTTATTACCCTTCGAGTCAGTTATAATAATTGAATCATCATCTAAATCGCTTTCGACAGGTATTGAAGCAAGAGAATTTAATTCTGGATTCATTGGAAACATTTCTAATGCATCATCAAAAACATCATCATCATCATCATCATTTAAGTTTTCATTTATCAATTTAGAGTTATGGATTGATCTATCAATTGGAATACTATCAGTAAGCTCATCATCATCAACAGCAACATCATTATTATTATCATTATTGTTTTCTTTCACTTCAGTTACTTCTAATTCATCATCATCATCATCATCTTCATCACCAGTTAAATGAGATTGATTGTAATCAAGATCTTGTGATTTTTGATCCCATTCAATAAATCCATTCATTTCATTTTTCATTTGACTTTCACTAGCCTCCTCACGTTCACTTTCACAATTGAACGAATCCTCAATAGCATGATCTTGTGAGGAATATGGATCTGATGGTAATGCTTGATTTATAACTTTGTTTACTGTTAAGGATCTTTCAATAATGGGTGAAGAAATTAAACTATTTGGTTCTTTTATTTGTGTATTTATTATTGGTTCTTCAATTTCCAAGATATCACTTTTTATCAATGAATTAAGCATTAATTGAATTTCATCACATTCGGACTTAATATTAGATATTTTTGAACTATAATTCGATCTTTTCTCTCTCTTTGTATCTTCTGATAATGAAGTTGAAGTTTCTGTTTTTAAATTTTGCTCAAATATAGAATTAATAGCTTTCATTTTTCTAATCATATTTTCTTGAAGAATAGCATACCTTTTTAGTTTATTCAATGTCATTGAATTAATGTTTTCATTATTTTCTTTTAAACTTACTGATCTTGTTGGTACTAAAAGTTTATGCTTTTTGAAACTATTGTTATTAACTTCAGAGCTTTGCGTAGGAGTACCATGATGATCATCATCTGAAAAAGAGTCATTCGCTTCTAGAAGTTTCCTCTTCGGTGTTGATCGATTTTCATCATTTGTTAAGTCAATAAATGAATCTATAATTGACGCGTCACTGGATTGTTTAGATTGAATCATTTGGCTTATATCTCTTCGAACATGTTGTGATCTTTCTACTTGCTGTTTCAAATGTGGCGGCGGTGTTGGCGATGGTGCTGGCGGCGGCCTTACCAGAGGCACCAAGGTTTTTTGAGGTGATGATTGTTGTACATGTTTTATAGATTCATTTGTAGGAAGTAGTGGTTTGAAATTTGAATTTGATCGATATTCTTTTATTTGATGTAGCGTTAACTCTGGTAATTGAGGTAACGGAGTTGGTATATAAGCTCTATTATTTAGTAACCAATTAATTTCATCTTTTAAATTGATTACAGGTGACATATGCAACGCGTCTGGTTGATTTAAAAGAAGATGTTTAAATTTTTAGAATAAAACTTCCTCATATCACTTTTTATTAATAACAATATCTTAGGCTTTTCTCCCTTTTGCCTACAAAAAAGGACGCGCGTATAATTTTTATTACATTGCTTTATTTATGGTATATTATAAAATGTGAATTTGATTCAATACAATCAATCATAACCAAACCTTTGCTTATGCACTGATAAAAATGAACCTGGCGTCAGAAACCTAGGATGTGTAACGGTAACGACACCAAACACCAAGCAGGCGGATCCACCAGATAAATCTGAATGGGCTCCAATTAGCTTAATAGAAGTTGAAAGAAAAATAATTGTAACATTAAAAAGGCCACATGGACCTTGATTTCAGTTGTTACACTGAAAAGAACAGATACTACACTTGATCTAAGCCAAATGGCAAAGAGATCTTAAGAAAAAAAAGAATTCTTGAAGGGGACAAAAAGGATTGGGTGGCAAATAATTTTCTTTTATAGTCGCGAAACTACCAACCTTCTTTTTAAGGCCGGGTAACCTCTTTGCTTTTTCTTCTTTTTTTTTCCACACGCTGTCATTTAAACAGTTGTGCCAATAGATCACTTTTGATTTCCTTTGCAAGAAAACTGAGCAAAAACGCGACGCGCTAAAGCAGTTGTCTGAAAAAGGAAATAAAAATTTGGCATGTTTTAATTTGTTTACGTTTTTTTCAAAAGGGGTCCTTGAAAATTTTTCTTTTAATATTTTACACAACCACAGCCATAACCTGCATATCGGAGACCAGCGGAATTGACATTTTACTTAAAACGGAAATGCCAACAAAAATAAAGTTTTTGATCTGCAGCAGCCCATAACAGTTTTTACCCTTTTTAATACTGCAAGGGAGATCTCATGCATTTATCAATAGATTAGATAATAGCACACATGTACACAACAATATAAATCGGAAAAATTTTTTGGAAAGCATTTACCGTGGTAGAACACATGACTTTATTTATATGAAAGGTTTGCCATTTTGTAAACATATCGTGATGATAACAAGCAATATAAAAAGTTAACATCATCGCAGACACATGTCCCATTTGAAGACAATAGGGATGTGTAGGTGGAAAGCAATTTAGATCTAGATCTCAATGGCAAGAGTCGATTAATAGATGAAAGCAATAGGGAGGTATCGTATGTTACAAATGAATCTTTGCTAATTTTGATAGATCGACTTCACGCCATTAATGATCTCAACAATCCATCGCACATATCCCACTCAAATAATATGGTAGTTTTATTCAATGTAGATCATATAAAGGTGTAGCCATCCAGGTACTTGAGAATTTCGGCAATATCATATATTTGTGAGTGTTTTTTTTGTTAAATATTGATGGCTTGAATGGAAACACCGTAGTTATACACTGAGAAAAGAAAAGTATGGACAGAAAAACAAAAACAAGAATCTAAAAATGGATGTGTTTGGATCTTCGATAATTTGGCCCAATTACAAACGGAGCAATAAAAGGACTCAAAATCTTATATCATCCTTTTGTCTCTATATAGTATTGTTTTGCCCTGGGGACTATCATATCATTTAATACTATTGTTGGATTGCCATATTTTCGCTAGTGTTGAATTTGTTTTTTGAGAACAAAAAATAAATTAGTAGTAATCTTTTCTTCCCTCCCACTCTCAAAAACACACTCGGAAAAAAATAATTTCAACATTTCCCTCTTCATACCAAGTAGTCTATCCCCCCATCTCTGTTCAGGTCTCTAAATAGTAAGCATCATCATATGAATTCATTATTAAAGGTTAAAAGATATCGTGTTTTAGTTTTTGTTACTGTTGTCGGTATTTTAATGCTGATCCTCTTTAACCAAGGAAGGACCACTCCCGCTACAAGTGTTGGAAAAACTCCTGACTATACACACCAAAGAGTTTTTAATGGTTTAGTCAACGAAGACGGTGACATTATAAAAGATGCTGTTCAGGAATTGTCACCAAAGGAAAGGAGCCAAAAAGAATTAAATAAACAACTAAACGACCAAGTAGATTCGTTGAAAAAGAAATTATACGATAAGAAGAAGAAATATAAAGCTCGTTCCTAGTTAAATATAAACTAAACATCGTTTTAGAACGCAGTTTTATTTGCGTATTTACATTTAGCCAATAATGCTTCCCAATTTCAATTCTATAACTGACTACAATTTCCATTTTCATTCCATGTCCTCACATCGTTATTAATTTTTTTTGTCTTTCTTTCTAAATGATTTTGTAATTTTATTACATTTGATCATGTTATGATAAAGGGTTGTGTTATTAATATTTTAAATCATTTTTAATTAATTGCTTTTCAAAATTTAATGCTTTATATATTTATAGCTCTTTTTCTCTCTGTAATTATTTGAAACAATTAATGACAGATCACAAAATTTTGTGTTAACATGCTGACCTTCCTTACTTATATTTTTCATAAGGATCAAATGAATTTTTTGAGAATGCAAATTCCTTGTCTTTCTGTGTACGGATTTGTATTTTTTGCGTAACATGATCCTATCTTTGTTTTGAATTAAAAATAAAATTTATTTATAGCAAAAAAATACTATACTTAGAGCTTGAGCTATCCTAACATGCAGGCTGTGATTGATTTCCATTCTTGGAATTTATTACTATTCAGATTGCATGCCAGAATTATAGCAACTCCGATAGCAGCGCAAAACTTGTTGCTGTTGTTGTTATTATGTTTATAAAAGCCCTCAAAAAGCTAACAGATCGACGCTGCCATATCTAAAGATTGCAAGTGAAACATTCACGGTTGGTGAGCCAATGTTTACATCAATACGTTCACTTGCTGCGTGATTTAAATTACCACAGGTCAACAAGATTCCCAGTTATTTTTATCCTTGAAGATTTCCTTTGGTACCCAGCCATTTGTCTATGGGCATCACGTCATCGAACGTCCAGGATTTGAATCCTGGACGTTCCTATTCTTCTCTTTTTAGCGTAATTAAGTAAATGCAAGTTACTATAGTTAGCCCATTTTGTAAAACTCTGCACAATAAGGCTGTGCAATAATGCAGTATATGTCTATTTTCGGCAACACCACACTCGACGCGTATGCCTCCAATCTCAAGGGGGAAAAATGAATTCTAATTTAAGATATGGGTACAAAATGAGTGTAGATTATTTTTGGAAAGTGCTGAGTAAGTGTGTATGTTATGGCATTGAATAACCCAGCAATATAAAAAGGATTGTTTCCCCACCTTCAATCAACTAAGGAACCCAAACTTTTCTTTCTACTTCTTTATAACCACATTCGCTTAAATATGAAGTTTACACAAGCTCTTACTGCTTTGGTCCTTGCTGGTGCCGTTACTGCTGCCTCTGACTCTGTTGTTCCAAGTATTGTTCCAACCACCTCAGATGAAACTACCACTCCAACCACCACCGGTGAAACCACTGCTACAGGTGAATCTACTGTTCCAACCACTACAGGTGAAACCACTACTCCAACCACCACCGGTGAAACCACTGCTACAGGTGAATCTACTGTTCCAACCACTACCGGTGAAACTACTACTCCAACTACTACAGGTGAAACAACTGCCACTGGTGAAACTACCGCCCCAACCACTACAGGTGAAACCACTGCTACAGGTGAATCTACTGTTCCAACCACTACAGGTGAAACTACTACTCCAACCACTTCTCCTTCTGCTGTTCCTACCGTTCCAGCTAACAACGGTTTTTTCTTTGAAGGTCAAATCTACTTCCAACTTTACGTTGGTTCTGAAGCCGAAGGTACCGACCTTACTCTTCTTTCTGACGCTGGTGCAGGTTTTGAATACGATCCAGCACACATTTTTGGTTTCTACGAACCAACTTCAAGAGTTTTTGAACTTGAAAACGAATCTACTACCACATCTCTTGATGTTGCTGGTACCGTTGCTTTGGAATCCGATGATTACGCTTACCTTTTCTTTACCGGTCCATTGACCAGCTTGAACGAAGAATTCGTTGCTGTTTTCCTCTTACAATTACAAAATGATGCTGTTGCTGCTAAGAGAGCTGATCCATCTGCCATCTACGTTACTGCTACTAGTACCGATGCTTTACCAGCTGGTTTACCATTTACCACCACCGGTCCACTTTTCACCGCTTCCACCACTTCTACCGATTCTACCACTTCTGTTCCAACTTCTTCTGGTGCTCCAACCTCTTCTTCTATTTCTTCTTCTGTTTCTGGCTCTGTTACCGATTCTTCTGTTACTGCCAGCCCAAGTGTTACTACCACCAACACTGTTATTACTCACTCTACCACCGTTATCACCATTACTCACTGTGATGATGACGAATGTACTGAAGTTCCAGTTGTTACTGGTGTCACTGTTATCACTGAAAACGATACCATTTACACTACCTACTGTCCAGAAACTGAAACTCAAGAAGGTATTATCACTGTTATTACTCACTCTACCACCGTTATCACCATTACTCACTGTGATGATAACGAATGTACTGAAGTTCCAGTTGTTACTGGTGTCACCGTTGTTACTGAAAACGATACCATTTACACTACCTACTGTCCAGAAACCGAAACTGACTTTACTGTTACTTCTACTAAGACCGGTTACACTACCGCTAAGCCACTTCCAACAACTGTTGAATCTTCATCTTCTACCTCTACCGGTACCGTTGCTCCAACTAGCTCCAACACTGATGATGAATTCTCTGCTGCTGCTGGTTCCATCTACACCTCTGGTGCTCTCTTCTCCTTGATGGCTGCTTTGTTATCCTTGATGGCTTAATTTTAAAGTAACCTCAGATCTATTTAATTATTTTTAACATTGTTTGATTTCCCTGTTTTTCATTTTATTTTGAAAACAATTCTTTGTTTTTACTAATGGGTGTTTAATTTCATTTATAACTTATGCGACAATTTATAATGTTATACTTCACCAATTTAATCTTCAACCCCGTTTTTGCTTATTTATGTGTCTTAATTCTTGGACTTTTTTTTTTTGGATCTGATCTACATTTTTATCCTGAAAAAGAAAGTGTATTCACAATTAATTTGTGCGTAAAATTGTAACTTACATCAAATCTTCTTTCGCCAACGTTTTTATGATCTGCTTAGCGTTTAAAAAAATACAACATCCCAAAATAGTATATAAAACCTATATAGGTTTGTTATATATCATCGTATTCGTAATAAGAAGATTCTGAACTACTATATTCACCGCTATCATTATGAACAGATCCTAAATCAGAATCAATCTCTGATAATGAAATGTGTTGTTCAGGTATGAGCATTTCCTCATCTCCATCATTTCCATCATCAGTATCTGAACTGTCACTCTCATTTTGTTGTGAATTGATCTCCAATTTCATTCCTTCCTGGAAAATAAAAATATTTTGGACTTTTGAATGACATCTAAGGCAATTCCAGTTTTGATCACATCTTTTTAATTCGTTTAATAAACAAATGTAACAGTATATATGATGACACGAAGTAACCCAAGGATTATTAATTAAATTATCATCAATTACTTTAGAATTATTATCTCTTGGATCATTGTTATAACAAATAGCACAACATCTTAAAGGTAGATTATCATAATTTGTGATAAGTTTAGATTGATTATTCCATATGGATTTTACTTTCATTGGAATAGGTATTGTTGAAATTACTTTTAAAAATTCAGTTAGTCCATTCCAAATTAATTGTCTATTTTGAAATTCATAGCTAATTGATTCAGGATTCGATATAAAAGATGTATTCATAGTATCGATTGGCTGATAACGAATATTCAGTAAAAAATGCAGTATATTCAAATGTTGACGATTGATAAGATAATTTAATGAAATATATAAATCAATTATTGATTTACTATTCCTAAAATATGGTATCCAAGATCTGATTTGTTCCATAAATGTTGAATCCGATCTATATATTATTGAATCAAATTTTATGAATGAATATGATAATATAATGTTAAGTAAGATAATCAATTTTTTCACATTTGTCAATTTATTTAATTTCAAATTTTGTAATATAAATCCATAGGTAGTTGACTTAGCCCAAATAAATAGTTTAAACAATATCAATTTCAATATTAAACCTAAATCTTGAGAATACCTTGATTTCAATCTCTGTAAAAATAGAGGTAAATTAGAGTCCTTGAAAGTTTCTGTAAACTCAGTTGTTAAGATATTTGTAATTTCTTCATCAAGTGCCACACCGTCCAAAGCATGAACACCTCTGATACTCATTATCAACTAGAGAAGGCTTCTTAGTATGAAAGGCCATGCGATATAGAACTAAAAAAAAAAAGCTATCCCGCAAATAATTATCGGGCGTATGTGTATAAGTAACACAAGAATCATCGAAATGTTTATGTTAAGCCAATTTTGTTTTCTTCAAGAGATAGACTTTTTCAAAGAATGAAGAGAGTTGTCGTAGTTGGAGCTGGAATAATTGGATTATCATCTGCTTTGGCCATTGCCGAGGATCATCTTGATGTCGAAATTGTTATTATTGCACGAGAATTCCCATTAGAAGGCCAAGACATTTCTACTTACACTACTAATAAATCCGGTGCACATTTTCGACCATTTCCATCTAAATCACCAGAAGAATACAGAGATTCAAAATTAGCTAGATTAACGTATAAGAGATTCAAAGAACTGGAAAAGAAACATCCCGAAACATCCATTAAATTCATCAAGGGTTATGACTTTATTGAAAAGGATGATCCATTGTACACAAATTTGGCCAAGGGCTATACCGAAGAAATTGATGATTTTGAAGTTATTGATCCAAGTGAATATCCAAATAAAAATGTTAAATTTGGTGCAAAGTATAAGACATTTGCCGTATATCCACAACATTATTTATTATGGATGCAGCAAAGATTATTAATGCGTTACCACGTTAAAATGGTGCAGCATGATGCTAGATCATTAAAAGAAGTTTCTCAGATTTATCCAAATAGCGTTATTGTTAACGCTACTGGTATGGGGTTAACATTTGAAGGTGATAAATGTTATGATCCATTAAGTTATCCAATTCGAGGACAAGTTCTTTTGACGAGACCACCAAATTCTAAAGTCCTAGATAAATACCTAGGCCAAACAATTACTTACCAAATGGCAAATGGTGATTGGAGTTTTGTTATTCCTCGTCCATTTGATAATGGTATTATTGTTGGTGGTACCAAGGTTGTTGGTTCAACAGATGCAAAGATAAGCTCCGAGGAAAAAGATTTGGTTGTTAATAACGCCAAAGTAAGATTTCCAGAGTTGTTTAATGAAAAAGGTGAATTAGAGATTTTACAGTACAGTATTGGGTTTAGACCTGCAAGAAATGGCGGTGTGAGATTGGAAAGAGAGGTTGTTGATAATGTTACGATTGTCCACTGTTATGGATTTGGTGGTTGTGGTGTCGAAATGTCCTGGGGTGCAGCTGTTGGTGTTTCACAATTAGTTGACTTCAAGGCAAGTTTATAACTAAGATGAATTAGTAGCTGATGTATAGATTTTTATAATTATTAAAACATGTGACATTTTTTTAAATTAGTAACTTCGTTGAACTGATAACATCACACATACCAACAAACGTAAAGTGATGAGTCTTAAAGTCACCTATTTCATTAAATGTTGACTAACGCATCGGTCTAATATCTCAATAACTCTGTTATCATTATCAAAAAAATCAATGACTCTTGTGACTCAGAATTTTTTTTAAACTTGAGCTGTTGACAGCAAAAAAGAAATGATGTGTTTTGCTTTTATTCTTGATAAAGTTTCCTTTACAAAACAGTAACATAAAAAGTATATGACAACCTTGAAGAGAGCTTTGTGTAAAGAACACGAAAATACGCAACTGAAGAAGAGAAAAGGGTTTGAAATGGATATTTTGTTGAGGTTTCCCAATGAAATATTACAACAGATAATACATGAATTAGATAGAATTGATATTATCAATTTATCAACACTTTCACATCGTCATCGAACCCTATTTCATTACATTTTAATGTCAGAGGTTCAAAGTACTTGGCCAAACGTTGTTGACTTTATAAAAGGATTCAAATACCATTCATCAGTGGAAAAGATTAATATTACAACCGATTTAAAAAATGAGAAACTAACTAGTCAATGTGAATGGAATGTGTCATTTAAGGATTTATTAAGTAAATGCAAGAATTTGAAAGAGATGAAGATTGAATTACTGAAATCTGCCAGATGTTTGAAATATAAAGATGACTTTGATGAAGATTTAAGTAATAAAATATCCAAATTAAGCTTAAAATCTCATATTGGAACCAGCAGTGGAGATGGCAACGGAGAATCCATGTTTGAACTCACACAATTACAAAGGTTCCATAACATACGAGAGCTCAATTTGGATGGTTTCAGTTTAAATAGAGATGTATACTACCATCCAAAGGTGAAAGAAGATATGTCTGATTATCATTTAAGGAAAAGGGATGGTAAAATGGTTAAATTGCAAGATATCAAAATGATCAATTGTCAATGGGATTATCCTATCAGTTTAAAAGATGTCTTTTCCCCTGATTATCCATTACCAGGAGGTATTACAAATACGGACAGCGAAAAATGCTCTCCTGCTAAAATATCTTTAACCTACAAAGATGAAGCTAGTAAGTTTGTCGAGAGTGAACGATTCAAGATGCTCGTTGACACAGAATATAATAAACATTTTATGTTTGAAATCGATTTTTTAAAAAACTTAAAGGAATTGGAATTGATTGTCATCAACACCGATTACGAAATGCATAAGTTTCAGTACTATTATCCAAGACTCAACTTAATCAACTTAAAACGTATCTTTTATACTGAAAACGAAGATGGAGAAATGGAGAAACAAAGCTTATTAACAAATTTAAGGAGATTGAAACTAGTTGGTTGGAGACTGTGGAGTGGATTAGAGCTAGATAAGTGTTTTAGATCTGATGATAATACGCTATCATATTCCATGAAAGAAATTCAATTATACATAATGAGAAGCGGAGATTATGATTTAGCTGGTCCTAATTCTAACGATAGATGCGTTGCTCTTCAACACCAACAAAAATTACGCTCTATCTTCCCCAATGGTACCAAGTGTAAAGTTGGTTATGTTGAAGACTATGTTTGCTGAGCATACAGTAAGTTGACTGCCACGAAGTATCATTTGTTCCGGGGGATCACATTGTCTAAACTCCGCTGAGCATCTGGAAAGTGCGGGGTCATTCATACCGCTGGGCCAATCACATGTCGGAGAGATGGATCAACAAAGGTCGGAACGACAGGGGCGGCTCGGAATGTAGGTAGAAAAATGCCTCAAAGCCGCAAACACTACGTCTGTCGCTGAGCACGCTGAGCATTGCTGAGCACCTTTTCTCCGAAGACGGAAACCGACGCGTGATTTAAAGTAAACCGCCCATTGGCACCCCCATACTACAAAAGTTGAGGGGGGGGGGATAGAAAAGTTTTAAAAGGAACCAGTTATACCCCCCCGAATATTTTCATTTCATTGCACATCACTTCTTTTTCTTTTCTTGTATTAAGAGTAATTAATTCTATTACTATTATTGTATACACGTTATATATATACATTTTAAGATAAAAAATTTAATACGACAGTATTATTGTTAAACCCCATAATGTCCTCTATTCTTAAACAACGTGTTAGATATGCTCCATATTTGAAGAAGCTGAGAACAGCAGAAGAATGTGTCTCTTTATTTAAGCATGGTCAGTACCTTGGTTGGTCAGGATTTACAGGTGTTGGAGCACCAAAGGCAATTCCAACTGCACTTGCAGATCATGTTGAAAAGGAAAAGCTTCAAGGTAAATTTGGATTCAATCTTTTTGTTGGTGCTTCTGCCGGTCCAGAAGAATCGAGATGGGCGGAATTGGATATGATTTTGAGAAGATCGCCACATCAAGTTGGTAAGCCAATTGCTAAAGCTATCAATGAAAATAGAACCCAATTTTTTGACAAGCATCTTTCTATGTTTCCACAAGATTTAACATATGGTTATTATACTAGATTTAAGGACAATGACCTGTTGGATTACACTATCATTGAAGCTACTGCCATTACAGAAGATGGTGCAATTGTTCCAGGTCCCGCTGTCGGAGGTTCACCAGAAATGATTTCAGTTTCCGATAAGGTTATTATTGAAGTTAATACCGCGACACCATCTTTTGAAGGTATTCACGATATTGATATGCCAGTGAATCCACCTCACAGACAACCTTATCCATACACTACTGTTGATCAAAGAAATGGTCTGACCGCCATCCCAGTTGATCCTTCAAAGGTTGTTGCGATTGTTGAATCAACAACTCCTGATATGGTTCCAAACCCAACTCCACCAGACGAAATGTCCAAGAGAATTGCTGGTCACTTAATTGAATTTTTTGAACAAGAAGTTAAATCAGGTAGATTACCAGAAAACTTACATCCTTTACAATCAGGTATTGGTAATGTTGCCAATGCCATTATTGAAGGGCTTGCTGATTCCAACTTTAAGAATTTAACTGTTTGGACAGAAGTTATGCAAGATTCATTCTTACCATACTTCGAAAACGGTAAGATGGACTTTGCTACTTCTACTTCTATTAGATTATCTCCAGATGGGTTTAAGAAATTCTTTGATAACTGGGAATTATTTTCTCAAAAGGTGTGTTTAAGATCTCAAGTTGTTTCTAACTCTCCAGAAATTATTAGAAGATTAGGTGTCATTGCTATGAACACTCCTGTTGAATTTGATATTTATGGTCATGCCAATTCCACCAATGTTAACGGTTCAAGAATGTTAAACGGTCTTGGTGGTTCTGCCGATTTCCTTAGAAATGCCAAATTATCTATTATGCATACACCAGCTGCTAGAAAGTCTAAGACTGATCCAACTGGTATTTCTTGTGTTGTTCCATTTTCTTCCCATATTGATCAAACCGAACATGACTTAGATATCTTTGTTACTGATTACGGTCTTGCTGATTTAAGAGGTCTTTCTCCAAAAGAACGTGTTCCATTAATTATTAACAATTGTGCTCATCCTGATTACAGAGCCCAATTAAATGAATACTTTGACAGAGCTTTGTTCCATGCTCAAAAGACAAAGTCTCTTCACGAACCTCATTCCTTGAAGGATGCCTTTAAGATGCATTTGAACTTAGAACAAAACGGTACTATGAAGTTAGATTCTTGGGACGTCAAGTTTTAAATGATGAAATGAAATTAAAACAGAAAACAAAAAAAAAAAAATACAAAATCTAAGAGAAATGCATATATTTATAATTATGAGTGTATTCCTTTCTCTTATTGTAGATAGAATATTAGACATATACATACTACTATATTATTCCGTGAAATCGCCTCTATTTAAAAACTTCAGCTCTTACGTCTATCTAACTCATGCCCTTTTTTCTTGTTCCTTTAGTTTATTTAGTATCTCCTCACGTATTAACGTACCTAGCTATTCTTAGCTACCCTCTTCTAGACTTACTTACACTCTATTTATTTATTTTAATGATGATTTGAAATGCCTACGAATTGTTATCACGTGACCATTTAGGTGGTGCACCCTTTTCCGCTGAAACGAAGAAAATGACTTAATTTTCACCTGCTTTGTTGGAAAAAAAAAAAAAAAGAATGGAAAACAGATGTCGAAATTTTGAACTTGGCCTTGGAGTTGAACTTTATTTGTCTCCGATATATTGTAAAACATAAAATGTCTTCTGGTAACAATTCTGATAACACTTCTTTGCCTGCCGCTCTTAGAATGGTCCTCATTGGTCCTCCAGGTGCTGGTAAGGGTACTCAAGCACCAAACTTGAAGGATAAGTTCTGCGCTTGTCATTTAGCAACAGGTGATATGCTTCGTTCTCAAGTTTCAAAGAAGACCCCATTAGGTATTGAAGCTAAGAAGATTATGGACCAAGGTGGATTGGTTTCAGATGAAATCATGGTTGGTATGATTCAAGCTGAATTAGAATCAAATCCAGAATGTAAAACTGGTTTCATCTTAGATGGTTTCCCAAGAACTATTCCACAAGCTGAAAAATTAGACTCTATGTTAAAGGAAAAGAACAAGCCTTTACAATCTGCTGTTGAATTGAAGATCGATGATGAACTTCTTGTTGCTAGAATTACTGGTAGATTAGTTCACCCTGCTTCTGGTAGATCTTACCACAAATTGTTCAACCCACCAAAGGCTGATATGATTGATGATGTTACCGGTGAACCATTGGTCCAAAGATCTGATGATAATGTTGATGCTCTTAAGAAGAGATTGGTTACTTACCATCAACAAACTGAACCAATTGTCGACTACTACAAGAAATCTGGTATCTGGTCCGGTGTTGACGCTTCTCAAGCTCCAAAGACTGTTTGGAGTGACATTTTGAAGTGTTTGGGTCAAAAATAATTGTGATTGTATTCAATAACTATTTATTCCAATTATCTTTTATAAATTTTTATATATATATTACAAATCCCAATCAATATTTATTTATTTACCTATTTATTTATTACAAGAAAAAAATATAATAATATATATATATATATATTTATCATTTCATTAAAACTGAAAATGCATTCACATTTCTTAATTACCATTGAGGTTCAGCCATTCTTCAACTTTATTAATATCCAACCCACAAACTTCAACTCCTTTACATCTCCATCCATATAACCATTTTTTTTCATCTAAAATAGAAACCATTCGACGCTTCATGCTCATACTTTCATCAACACAAAATTGATATTCATCAACTGGTAACTCTCTAACAAATTTAACTATTTTCATCATACTATCTAAACCTTCCATCTTATTATTTGAAGATTTGCATAGTTTATTATCACAATCTGATCTATTGCATCCATTTTTCAATTGTAATATGAGTCTTCTCTCAGCCCTATTCTTTAATTGTTTACCAGTTGGGTCTAATACATTGGAATACAATGGTCCAAAACAAACATCACATAATTCCATTGGATTATTATTAAGGTTTCTTATTCTAACACATAATGGATTTTTACAAACCAATGGCTCTAGTTGATCTCTTTTAATACTTTCATGTATTTTTAAATGAACTTCAAAATCTCTTAACCGCACGGACTTGGAACATGTGTTGCATCTAATAGTCTTTGATCCGCAGGTCCATTCATGTTCACTCATATCATGATACTTTGCCTCATAGCTTAACTCTCCCTTGGGTAATAGCAGATGACAATACCTACAAATGTGTAACGCAAATGAACAATCTGTACCCATATGTAACCCCAACGATATATTTGTTGGTTCAACAATTTTTTTACAAGTTGGACATTTTCCTATACCATTATCATGTAAATAATACTCGTGAATACTCAATTGTGTAAAATCATTACCCCAGTTATCACAACAATGCCAATGTGATTCAGGTATTTGCTTGAAAAATACCTGGTTACATCCTTTATCACATTTGACATTATTCCTTTGACAAAATGTTTCATGCATAACCTGTGCACCAGCAGAAATTAAACTATGACAATACAAGCATCGGTATTTTCCCAATGGGATTTCTTCATTTATATCATCTTTCATTTTTCTAACTACTTTAAGATTCAATGGCATTAATGAATAAACAGTAATTTCCTTGAATCCTGATTTATTAATCCATTGTTTTTCATTTTCATTATTAGAATTGATTTCTAGACTGCACCAACTAAATTGCATAAATTGGTCTCCAATCACAAACTCTCCATTTGATATAATACTTTCTCCGTTTTCAACAGGTATTTTCACCTTAATGCCTTGATCAATTTTAATACCTTCATGGATACTTTCTTTGCTCACATCAATGGTTTCGTATGCAAACGTCCACCTTTTTTCATCATCATTTCCTTCTGAATTTTCATCATCATTTGAAACCTCATCTATCAGTAAATCAATATCTTGATCAACAACGCAAACACTTCGTCCATTGACTTTAACAACATCAACAACATATTCTTTGTCCCCAACAGGTAAATGGAGAACATCACCGGTGGTAACTACTGTATAAAATTGAGGCATCTTTGCTTCTAGAATTGCTTTCCAATTAGTAATCAAGTTATACCTTGGTTTTATCCTAATATATGAATCTTCTTTATTAACCAAAGATGCTAACTCCAAATGAATTTGTGTTTCATTATTTAAATTCAACTTTTGCTCAATATCATACGGTAAAAACAATTCATTATTGGTATTAAACTCCTTAACTCCAACCAAAGAACTTGAGTTAATTGTATTGATTTTAAAAATCAATGGATGGGGTAGTTGATTTTCATCTCCGTATAACTTCATTATATCTTCCAATATATACTCCGGTAAAATAACTTTATCAGAATGTTTTGGTAAATTATATCCTCCATCTTGTCCAACCTTGTATGTAATGTTCCACATTTTAAGTTGAAAAAAAAAGAACCATATGTTAAGGAAAAAACGCCTTCCAGAGATTCATGCAGCTGAAAAATTTCCTTTTTAGTTTTTTTTCCTTCCTTATTCAGATTTCAACTCCGAAGAACTGCTTCAATCATATCAGTTATTTCCTCGGAAAACATTTGTTGTAAAAATTCTCTTCTCTCTAATAAATCCACTTTCATCAATCTTTGTTTATTATCTATGATCCATTGAATTAAAAGTGGGTTTTGTATCCCCATGTTTTCAAAGTATCCATATTCCTCAAGTTCAAGTTCACTGCTATTACTTATTCCTGCATAATCCCCTATTAATTCAGTCAAACATTTAGTTATTTTTATTGGATCATCATATATTTCAATAATTTTAACGCCCCACTGTTTTAACTGCAAAAGCAACTCTGCAAATTCATATTCTTGAATACTGAAATCATCAACAAGTACAATCAGAATCACTGAAGTAACCTGATTTGATATAAACTCCAAATTTTCAAAAATGGAAGGGATGGAAGTCGAGAGATTTGTCTGACATAGCTCAATTGGCCTTATTAATATAACACCACAACCTGGATTTAAAAAAAGATCAAATTCGATGGTATTTTTTGGATGTGCAAATTCAATTATTTCAATTTTACCTTGATTTAAAACCATGGTTTCAAATTTTAAATATATCGCTCCAAATCTTCGTGGAAAGGTACTATTCAAACAAATAATTAACTTTTCGTTAGTTTTGACCGGTATATTTATGTCTGATAGATTCATTGTATTACTCATCTCCAATATATTACTGACTTGTTGTGTTTCTTTGGGTGAAACAGAATCATTTAATTGATTTGGTGAAGAATTAGAAAATTCTGGAGTTCCTACAATTGGTAGCTCAGGTGTTACACTTCTTTTTATAATTGAATTCGTTAGTTCGTAGCCTGTTTGGTTTAAAACGTCTAAATTTGGGTAGTTAGCAACCTTGCTTAATTTACCATTACCTTTTCTTCTTTTCAAAATAATATCATCTAGCGAAGAACCAATTCTTTTCGTTTTACCCCTTTTTTTAGATGAAATTTTTGTAGATGTTCTTGATCCTATAGCTTCAAGTATTGGATCATTTTCTGTGTTCGAATTCTCCTTAATATTCATATATTCCGTGGAATTTGAATGTATGCTTTCAAACTCACGAATTGGCTCATTTGATTTGCTTTTCTCAGACATATCAATTAAAACGCTCTGTTCTTCAGGAAATAATAATGATTCATCAATGCTCACTTCAGTAGACACATCAATGTCTACAATTTCAGCAAGACTCAAATCAACTAAAATATCATGTTCCCTTCCCTTCAAATCAAGCTCAACAATTTTAATGGGATGTTGCTTGTAATAATTTGAGCTGATTGATATTTGTGGTTGTTCAATTTCAATTTTTTCCTTTAAAATTTCTTTACTGGAGTTAGCAAACGGTTTCCAATTCATTAAATAAGTTTTAAGCTGGGAATAATTCCATTTTTCTTTTAAAAAAGATAATTCATTTTTGTTAACTCTAATTGGATTAATTGCTGGCAATTGAACCTTAAACTTTAATTGCTGCTGTGATATAATTTCATTTAAGGCATCAAACTTGAGGTCATTAGAAAGAGTCCAGCACAATACTTTTTCAGAGGCCGTATTCCATTTTGAAAGTAAAAGAGCATCTGCATTTTCAATTTTTTTAGATATTATTGGTTCTAAAACTTTGAAGTTTGCTCCGAATATATCTATACCAAGTTCATTTATTTTTTCGTTTAAGCAAAGATCTTGAATTACATCTTCGGGCAACTGAATATTTTCATTCAAGCTTTCATTTGGTGTGAATTTCATCCTAGCAGTCCACAAAAAAAAAGATTGTCTTTCAATACCAGGAATTATTAGTAGAGGTGCTATTAAGTTATTAATCTTCATGTCTTCTTTTGTAAAATCTTCAATTTTTTCAATAGAAACATTATTTATATCTAATTTTTCTTCCTGTAGTAAACATTTCAAAAGCTGTTTTAAATCTGTTGTTAATTTAATGGATTCTTTTAAGTTTGCAGTGAGCTCTTTTTTTAGTATCAAATCATTTGCTTTTTCAATCTCGAATTTGACCGGAAAAGGTAGCAATTGCTTTCTAAACCTTTTTATTGAGTTTTTTTTAAACTTGAGATCTGGATGTAGAGGTTCAAATATAAAATACTTTTTAGCCTGTGTTTTAAAAAAGGACGGTTTTAAAATTCCCATATTTTCAGCCCCTTCAATTGAATTCAAAAGCTTTCTTTTACTGTTTTCATTCATCACAATTTTGTCTTTAAGAAGAATTATGTTTTGATTTTTAAGATATTTGAATGAATCAGATTTTGCTTTGTTAATCATTCTAATTGAAGTTGAGTTTTTTTTAGTATCCATTTTAAACAAATCAAATTCCCAATTAGGAGGTTTCCAAGCCTCTAAATTTAAATTTAACATTATTTATTGTACTATTCGGCTTCAAGAGCTCCAAATCAACGCGTTTAGTTTAAATTCGAATAAGAAGAAAGTATGTTTCGTGAAATGACGCTGAGCTTTTAAATCGCGATTCTCAAATTATATACATATCTTTTGGCAACTAACTAGACTCTTCTTAAATATAGCTTTCAAGCAAAGCGCCAACTTTGCCTTAAAACATCATAAAATAAGACAATGTCTTTTATGTTCCGCTCACCACTAGACATTGAGATCCATCTTGAGGAAGAAGATGCCAGAGAAACAGTTGAAGTTCGCACCGCAAAAGGTAGAAAGGAAAAGCTATTGCTCTATAAAGATGGCGAAACAGTTAAGGGTACCATTACATTACGACCAAGGGATGGTAAAAAAGTTGAGTTCATGGGAGTAAAAGTGCAGCTTTTAGGAACTATTGAAACAAAACCTGATTCTAGTTCAAGTTCTAATGGAATGCAAAATGACGATTTCTTGTCTTTTGCTCAAGAATTAGCAGCTTATGGAGAAATTAAAACAGTTGAAACATATCCTTTTGAATTTAGGAATGTTGAAAAGATGTACGAAAGTTATAGAGGTATTAATGTAAGACTAAGATACTATTTAAAGGTCACAGTTGCAAGAAAATCTGCTGATGTTATTAGAGAACGTGAATTATGGGTCTATCAATACGTTAAAGAAGAACAAGTACCAGCTCCTGCGATTTCATCATCTAAGAAAGCATCTAATAAAAATACCCAAAATAATGAGTTTGCTACAATTGATCCAGATTCTACAGTTAAAATGGATGTTGGAATTGAAAATTGTCTTCATATTGAATTTGAATATTCAAAGAACAAATTCCCTTTACGTGGTGTTATTGTTGGACGAATCTACTTTTTATTGGTTCGCCTCAAAATTAAACACATGGAACTGTCACTAATTAGAAGAGAAACAACGGGGGCGGGACCCCAACAAAAAAGTGAAAGCACAACAGTTGTAAGATTTGAAATTATGGATGGTGCACCTGTAAAAGGTGAAACTATTCCAATTAGATTATTCTTAGGCGGATTTGATTTGGTCCCAACTTACAAAGACATTAACAAAAAATTTAGTACACATACTTTTCTAAGTCTAGTTTTAATCGATGAAGATGGTAGGAGATATTTCAAGCAAAGCGAAATAGCACTTTATAGAGAAGGGTAGTGTAATGTTTTATTAATGATTATTATAACTATAAATTAAATTGTTTCCTTTTTTTTTGTTTATTTTAATTACCTTTAGTACACAGAGAAATCTATTCAGTTATACATATTCATAAATTATTTGAACAACTTGGCAATAGAAACGGCACCTTCTTCGTTTTTATTCATAACCTTTGCAACAGCCAACTCAAAATCTTCTTGTGTAACATGTATTCTTCTCTCTCTAAGTGCAAACATACCTGCTTCAGTACAGACACCTTTAATTTCTGCACCAGAACATCCGTTCATCTTTTCAGCAATCTTTTTTAAATCAATGCCTCTAGTTAAGTTCATCTTTCTGGAGTGAATTTTCAAAATATCAGTTCTGGCATTCAATGTTGGAGGAGGGAACTCAATCTTTCTATCAATTCTACCTGGTCTAAGCAACGCAGGATCAAGAATATCCAATCTATTTGTTGCCATAATAATTTTAATATCCTTTGATGATTCAAAACCATCCAATTGGTTTAATAATTCTAACATTGTTCTTTGAACTTCAGAATCACCACCTGATGAACCATCTGAACGAGAAGAACCGATGGAATCAATTTCATCCATAAAAATAATGGATGGAGCATGCTGACGTGCCATCACAAACAATTCTCGCACCATTCTACTACCTTCACCAATATACTTTTGAACTAACTCAGACCCGGAGACTCTAATAAATCTACAATCAGTGTGATGTGCAACTGCTCTTGCTAAAAGAGTTTTACCAGTACCCGGTGGACCGTAAAGAATAACACCTTTCGGTTGAGCAATACCCAATGATTCAAATAATTCAGGATGCTTTACTGGCAATTCAATAACTTCCTTAATTTCTTTGATTTGTTTATCTAAACCACCAACCATATCATATGTTGAATCTGGAACCTTTTCAACCATCATAAGAGAAACCAATGGATCTACCTTGTTTGGTAAAACTTTATGTAGTTCATAGGAGTCTGATTTTAAACATACCCTTAACGATGTTGTAATGGTTTTAATATCAATGTCCTTGGCAACATTGACTACATACTTACCCTCTGGATGAATTTTAACTAAAACTTTCTTTTTACCCATCACTTTAACAACTTCACCAACGTATGATCCAGGCTCTTGAAGTAATTTCAATTCATCCTTTAATGATCTAACCTTGGTGTTTAACGTATCTCTTTGAGCTTCTAAACGTCTAAGATTAACAGTCTTTGCGGCAATCTCAATTTCGTAATCTTGCACCTTTTGTTCAAAAAAGGGTCTAATACCACTTTCATGTGTAATTGCTGAAGCCATCCCTGTATGTATAGAGAACCGTGTGAAAAGAATCGATAATAAATCCATTTACATTTCTGAACTTTTTTCTAAAAAAATTCGCCACCTATATTACAACACAGACACCCTAAAAAGGAATTACGCTCATGAAAATAAATTAAAAAGTTTTCCTTCCTTTTTTCTTTCTTTAACTACAAAATGAATTCTATACCTCCAAATACTATTTATCAAAAGACACTATTAGGCAGAGGCAGTTTCTTTTTCACTGGCTTCTGATGTATTTCTTTCATTTTCTTCCCCTTTAGCTTCAATTTCAGCTTCGACTTCATGATGTTCCTCTTCAGAATCATCATCATCCATTAATTGAGAAAAAAGATTCTTGCTATTCTGTCTAGACTCTTCTGCAGCTGGAGAAGATGAAGTTGTGGCTGGTGTATCGTTTTTCGCCTGTTGAGATTGAGTACGGATACTTTTAGCTCTGGTACCGACAGCAGTAAAACCATCATCGGCATATCCTCTTCTAGCAATAGCAAGAGAACTAGATTTTCTTGGTCCTAATTCACCAGTACTTGATCTTATTTGACCAATTTTACCAACGTCACTGGTACCCCATTTAGAACCGGATCTACTATTACTATTATTACCACCTTGACCACCTCTTCCAGAATTGCCTCTCTTTGAGTTTTCTCGCTTTTCCATCTCTGAAGCAATACGCTTTTGTTCAACAGCAGCGTGAATTTCCTTAATAGTCTTTGGACCATCTAATACCACCTTCGGACTATTCCAGTTGGCTTTATAAGCATCAAGAAGATCCAAAAGCTTGAACCTTAGACGTGATGAGATCTTTGTATTAATAGTGTAACTTTCTATATTGTTGAAAACAGTAGCGGCAACAGTTGGTTGACTCTTTGATAGTCTTGGACCTGCTGTAAGAAGAAGTTGTAAAATTGTCTCTAAGGTATCTTCTTGTGGAACAAATTCTTCGGTAGAATTATTTTCTTCTTCACTTGTCATCAATTTCTTAAGGGAGCTAATTAGAATGTTTTCTTTCAATATGTTTAACTTGTATAATTCAGCAATAAAACGGACTAAACCAAGACCACGTCTCTTTGCCTTTGCAATTTCATAATATTCATCAGACATCATTTCTGGTTCTAATGGAGTACCATCTTCATTTGTTGGTAAGTTATTTGACCAACCCTTTTCATATTCCATTTGACAAGTCTTCATAATAATTCTGTAAACTAATTGAGAACCACTAATAACTTGTTCACCATTTGGACCTTGAATGGCAATTGAAACAACAGGATCAATTTCCTTTAATAATTTTTGTGTCCATTGGGCATACATAGCAGACCAATGTGGCTCATCAAATGCCTTTGCAAATGTATTTTCAATAACTCTATTCAATGCATTCTTATCATCTTCCCATTGTGATTGATTTGCAAGTGATAATAATTGACCACCAACAATTTCCAAGTTATCAAGAGTCATTTTGTTCAACAGTGATTTAGTTTTCATTTGAATATCTTCATCATCGTAAATAACTGTTGTTCCATCAGGTGCATACTTGATTTCTTTTTCAATCTTCTTTTGAGATTTTGGAACCCATCTAGTCTTACTTTTCTCTAATGGTTTGACATCTTCAGGAGCTAATTTGATAATAGGCTTACTTGGTTCTGATTTCTTTTCGTCTCTTCTATCTCTTCCACCCTTTTCTCTTCTAGAAGCATCTCTTCCACCCTTTTCTCTTCTAGAAGCATCTCTACCAGATCTTCTTTTTGATCCAGTACGGCTACCCTTTTCATATTCCCCTCTAAGAGTACCTTGTCTTATAGATCCTGATCTTCTTTCGCCACGACCCTTAGACTTTTCTCTACTTGCAGCACGACTTTCAAAGATGGCAATAAGGCCTTCATGCTGGTTCTTCCATTCATCATCAACCTTGAAAATTAACTTACTAGCAAATTGAGTCAAGAAATTTGGATCGTAACATCTCTTAACACGAGTCCTTAGACGTTCAGATGGTAAAATTGTACCTTCTGGGTATTGGAAATTGTAAATATCAGTAACAGATTTAGCAGCATTTAAGCGAGTAATGAATTCAGTGAGGGTAACTGTTGGACCTTGTTCAACTTGTTCAACTTCATCACCTTCATCAGTTTCATCAGTCTCAGCTTTTGATTTAGTGTCTAATTCGTCTTTGAATTCAACCTTTGTTGACTCTTCAACAGTTTCTGCCTTATTTTCAGTTTCAGTTTCAGTTTCAATCCTTAATTCTTCTTCGGAAGTTTCTTTAACTTTTGGTTCTTCTTCTAATGTTTCTTCAATTTTTGGTTCTTCTTCTGAAGTTTCTTCTGAAGTTTCTTCAACCTTCGATTCTTCCTTAACAGTTTCTTCAACCTTTGGTTCCTCCTTTGATTCTTCAATTTCTGGTTCTTTTTCTGCAGTTTCTTCAACCTTTGGTTCTTCCTTTACAGTTTCTGCAACCTTTGGTTCTTCCTTTGGTTCCTCCTTTGGTTCCTCCTTTGGTTCCTCCTTTGGTTCTTCCTTTGGTTCTTCTGTTAAAGTTTCTTGGACTTTTGTTTCTTCTTTTGAAGCCTCCTTAGATTCTTCTTTTGAAACAACTGATTCAGCAGCAGCCTTTTCAGCAGCAGCCTTCTTTTCAGCAGCTCTCTTCTTAATAGCCTCTAAGAAATTCTTTTTAGCATCATTAGCAGGAGCAGAATCAGTAGCTTTTGGAACGCCTGTATTTGCCAATCCACTATTCATAATAACAGGGGATCCACTGTTACTATTAGAATGCAATGAAACATTGGCTTGTAGAGGAGATCCAGCAGTAGTATAAACAGGTTGATAAGGTGCAACATTTTGAGGTTGTGACATTTCATTAGATTGTGCCATTTCAGGATAATAGTAAACAGGTTGCATCATCATTGGTTGGTAATATCCTTGCGGTTGATTTGGGTACTTTTGGTAACTACCAGCATTGTATGATTTATTAAACTTTCTATTATTTGGAGCATAATTTCCGTTATTGAATTGCTTGTATTGCTTTTGTTGTTGAGCACCTGGGGCACTTTGCGAGGACTCAGCCACTTGCGGTTTCTGGTTGTCTGTCATGTAAGCAATAGGGTCGTATCTAAGCGTGAGATACGGCGATTCTAGTGGGACGACAGGGAAAGAAGGAAGGTTTCTTCAAGCTCGTGGAAAAGAAAAAAAGTTAAATTTTTCACCTAAACTAAAAAAATTTTTTTGGACGAAAAAGGTGACAAAAAAGACAAAAAAAAGGAGATAAAATAATGAATAAATTGCAAGATTTATATTATATGACAATAGTACTGAAAACATGTAAGTTATAAATAACTAATATAATTAATGTTTTTATACTGGAAAAAAAAAAATAAACAATTGTGTTGGGAACACTAAATCAAAGCCAAACTTTTATTTTGCTCATCTTCTTAGCATTGATCTTATTAGTTGATCCACAATAATAAAAATGTTTGCAGTCGATAAACAAACAACTATGCAATCTATCAGTACTTGATTAATTCTTATATATATATAATCAGATAAATAGTTTATTTTTAAAGCCTTATTAACGTTATCGCTTAATTCTAAAATGCAAAGAATGTTCATGGACGACTAGTTTCAACAATCAATTGAACAAATTCATTTTCAGGATCCTTAGAAAACTTACAGGTATCACCAATAAATAAAAGTTTCTTTATACTAACGTTTATCTTATTATCAGTGAATACTTCTAGAAGAGCAGCTAGCACACGTTGAACTGAATCAGGAGATGGGAAAAACTTAGCTTTAATCATAACATTCTTCAATTCATCCATATTAGTAACATTATTGACAAATATCTCATCATTAAAACAATTTAACATATCTAATCTTTTCATAGTATCATAATTAGAAGTGGTAGCAATAACTATTAATCTATGGCCTTCAGGTGGGTTTGTTTGAAGTCTTGTCATTAATGCACGAAGAATAGTAGATGAAAATCTAGGTCCAATAGGAACGTAATCAATTAATGCTTCAACACTATCAACAATAAGAATATTTAATGGTGATTTATAAGCATCACGGAAAACGTTATCAATATGCTGAACCTTTGCTGCTTCGGACATACCGACCATATCAGTGGCACTGACCATTTTAATAAAAGGAAACTTGGAATCAAGTGCTAGCCTGGCAGCAAGTGCCGTTTTACCACTACCTGGGGGTCCATAAAGAAGTAAAGAAGAAAAATTGATAGATGATGAGTTTTGAAGTTGTGTGATATCACGTTCAACTCTAGCAATTATGTGTTGAATAGAAGATGAGTATTCAATAATACCATTTTTAACACAATTATGAAGATCTTCTTCATTAACACCAAAGGCTGGCTTAACTTCTTGTAACGCATTCATAAAACAGTTCATATTTATAACAGTATTTTCTAAATCACCTTTAATTTGAGAACCAATACTGATATGTTGGTTAAGAGCAAAAGAACCAGCAGATTTAATTAAACCTTCAATTTCAGCACCAGAAAAGTTTTTTGTTAAAGAAGCTAACTTTTCCAAATCAACATCATCTGTTAATAAATGGTTTTCTCTCATTGTCTTTGTTTTGATCTTAAAAATTTGTAATCTTCCTGGCTCATCAGGCAAATGAATTTCAACTTGCACTTCAAATCTACCAGGTCTAAGTAAAGCAGGATCAATTAAATCTTTTCTATTGGTCATACCAATAACTAAAATATTGTTTAATTGATCAACACCATCCATTTTAGCCAATAATTGGTTAACAACATTATCTGCAACACCAGTACCATCACCTCTAGAACCTCTTTGTTTGAACACAGAATCTAATTCATCAAAAATAATAATATGAAGAGAAGATGCATCACCTTTCTTTTTTTGTTCTTCTTCTGCATCTTTGAATAAGTTTCTAATATTTTCTTCCGAAGAACCAACATACTTAGAAAGAATTTCTGGACCATTCACAATTTTTGGAGGTTTGGCGTTTAACATTTTACCAATTTGTCTGGCAATTAAAGTTTTACCAGTACCTGGCGGACCATAAAGAAGAAGACCCTTCACGTGGTTAATCCCCATCTTTTCAATCATACCTGGTGGAAAAATTCTTGAAGCAAAAGCTCTTCTAAAAATAGCGGTAAATTCCTTATCTAAACCACCGATACCCATATCTTCAAATTTGAAATCAGGTCTAAATACAGCATTAGTGTTTGGTCTTGTACTTGATTGCTTTAAATTAACACCACCATTTTCACTTTTGAAAAAATTGACAAGAGTGTTTTCCATAACGATACCCTTATTTGAAATATTGGACGATGCTTCAATACCATCCGTGGTAGCCTGTCCAAGATCAATAACCTGCGTAGAAGTAATGATTAATTGAAAATAGGCACCTTCAAATTCAAATAGTAAAATTTGTGTTGGCTGAAGAATCATTCCATTCAATTTGGTAACAAATGCTTTCATTAAAGCATCTGGATCATATTCTCTACTTGTTGCTCTATTTTTGTTCCAGAAACTAATTTCAACATTGATTGTACCTAAATAAGCACCTTGGGTACCCTTCTCTGCAAAGACGTCATATGTTGCAACTGAAATAGTTTGATCTTCACTCCATTTACCCCAAAATCTTTGATGTCCACTCATACCAACTGCACCTGGAATCATCTTGGTCGTTGCCTTTGTTAAAAACACGAATGTATCATTAATAATGATAAATTTGTTGTCTGGAAGGTCTTGTGGGTTAACGGCCACGCAATTGGTCTTTGCAATTTCATTATCTGGTGCACTTTTGACAAGAAGTGCTTTTGGAATCGGCTTTGACTTATTTCTAAAAGGTAAGTTGTTCATTGTTATTGAAATTTATTACCTGTGAAGAAACTCAATATAGTTCAAACAAAGGAAAAGTTCATATTTTTAAAAACTCAACTCTATCTTTTTTTTCCCTCCTTTATTTAGTTGTAATGTGAAAGAAAACGAAAAAAAAACTTATTTGTTCGTTAATATTACACATAAACAGCTTGAACAATATATTAAAGACCTAAGAAGTGTAGAATCTGTGAAAAGGAAATTTAAACATACTTTTATTACTTTTGATGTCTTTTTTTATGTAATCGAAGCGTAATTACACAACAAATTATAAGCTCATGAGAGAGTTATATTTAAGCCAATTAGTATATAAAATAGCAATTATTAAGAAAATAATAAGCAGTATAGTATTTAGCATGTTTCAAGTAAAAATTTATGTTAAATAGGAGCATCCGACAATAAATTAGAGATGCCGGAGTCATAAAATGGGGATCCGAAATCTCTCAACCGCATTTATATCGTTAGATCCGTCTTTCACTTTTATCAACCACTTTATTCTTTCAAAACCTACTAATGACAGTTGTTGAAACAACACCTTTGTTACCACAGGCTGGTAATAAACTGGTATTAACAAAGTCATCATTTATTATTATCTTATGTTGCCTTTATGCCAATGTCTTTCTAGCTTCCTTAGATTCAACAATGGTAGCCACACTTTTAGGTAAAATGGCAAGTGATTTAGACTCTCAAGAACATATTTCTTGGGTTGCAACGTCTTATTTGCTATCATGTGCTGCATTTCAACCTTTATTTGGTAAAATCTCTGATGTATTCGGTAGGAAACCAATCTTACTTTTTAGTACTGTTTGTTTCACTATAGGGTGCCTTATGTGTGGGTTGGGTGCCTCGTTAAAGTGGCTGATCATTGGAAGGTTAATTACAGGTATTGGTGGAGGTGGATTTACCTCTCTTGCTACCATATCTGTATCTGATTTAGTCTCTACTAGAGAAAGAGGTCTTTATCAAGGTTACATCAATATCTTTTTTCATGCAGGTGCAGCTTCTGGTGGTATCGTTGCTGGTGTAATAGATTCATGGCTTGGATGGGAATGGGCTTTTTTGTTCCAGGTTCCAGTATGTTTATTAACTGGTTTGGCTGTTTATTATTGGTTTAACTTGCCAATGAAAATAGACAACCACAAAGGGTTAACATCCTGGCAAAAATTAGTAGGTATTGACTGGGCAGGTTCTGCTCTTTTAGTTTCTTCTTTACTTGCTCTTATGATTATCAGTGGTACAAATGGTACCGAATTACCTATTGGAAGTTTATTATGGAACTCACTTTTGATTTATACAGTTATTGGATTTACTGCCTTCTATTTTTGGGAACAGAGATTAGAACATCCTATTATACCTGTTGAGATGCTTCATAATCGTACAATTCTTTCTAATTCCATCAACTGTTGGTTAATGTCTATGAATATGTTTGCTAGTTTATTTTATCTTCCATTTTATTGGTCAAGTGTTAAAAACTTATCACCTTTAGACTGTGGTTATAGGTTAATTCCAGGTTCAGTTACTGCTAGTTTGACTTCTATTTTTGCAGGATGGTTGATTAAAAAAACTTCAAGATATAGAAACCTTCATATTATATCTGGATGGATTACAGTAATCGGTTGTGTTATTCTTTATATCTCAACAAAGAATGATGGCTGGTTTGTAGATTCCATAATCTCAGTTCCATTGAGATGGGGATCATCTGCAGATATTACCACTGTTCTAGTTGCCATGGTTTCTTCAGTGCCTCAATCAGGTCAAGCTTTAGTTACCTCAATCCAATATGGCTTCAGGTCAACAGGTTCTACAATGGGTGTTTCCTTAGCAAGTGCATTATTGCAATATACACTTAGAACTTCCTTAAAGTCTAGATTCGATAGTATCGAACACCAATTACCAGAAGGATGGTCGCATCAAGACCTTCATCGTGCTTTCAAGGGTGCTATGGACGATCCTTCATATGCATTTAAAGGTTTGCTTCCTTTAGTTATAAAAAATGCTATTGTCGATTCTTATGATGATGCATGTCATTGGGTGTTTGCCTTTCTCTTTGTCACTAGTGTGGGTGTGATGTTTACTATTTATAACACTGAGGAAAACGACCTTGATGAAACTAAGTAAACCAATGGTTAGTTCACGTTACTATGAAATGTATTGTTCTTTAAATAGATTTAAAATGTAATTATTCGTATATAAGTCCGTACTGAGCATATTATCTTTGCGGCTGTAGTGGAAGTTACCGGCGTTGTGATCTGATTTCTCTCAAATATGCAAAGCCTAGAAGTTTAGAAACAATTTTTAAATGACTTTGCGTTTTATTTGTGACCTGGTGTTGAACAGGTAAGCAAGAAAGTAAGTGGTTACTATTCGTATCATGTTGATAACAAAAATTATGCTAAATTACCAAAAATTTTTTTTATTTATTTCTCCTTTTTTTTGATCGGTAATTTAGTTGCATTGTGAGCACTTAAGTTCAGTAGACGCATATAAATGAAATGCAATTATTTGTAATATATTGTTTTTTACGGTTAATTTTCTTTTTGTAGTTGTAAGCCTCAATTGCTACTTATTCATATAGTATACTAGGTTGTTTGTTTGTTGAAAAAAAGAAAAATAATATAAACTGATGGTTAACATCAACTACATGACTCTAAACGGTGCTGCTTTAGCTTTAGAAGAGTTTCATCAACAAATATCCTACCTATTACTGCTCAACCTAGTCTCAACAGCAAACATTGCTTCATTTATCAACATTTTTATTTTATTGACTGGAACTAAAAATAATAATGCCAAGAAAACTCATAGTTCACCTCATAAAGCGACAACACTAACTGCTTGGGGCATACTCAGTGGCATTGGTGTTTTACATGGTTATAGAACAGTTGTTTGGGCGCAAGCTACAGTTAGTGTTGTTGCTCTTTTGTGTGCTATCAAAATTAAATGCGATCAACCAGAACAAACACCACAGTCTAGACTCAAAGAGGAAAGTGCAGCAACGTGCTGTGTCACAATAGTTGCCTTGATAATATTAATATTAGATGGTTTTCCCAACAACATTAATTTATTTTTAATCGTTGTTTGGTCTACTTACGTAGTGACGAGTCTGATGGTGCTATTGTCATCATTGAAAAGTGAGTTCCACGATATGAGGAGTGTTCAAAACAAATTATTAGAGCTTTTTAACGAACCTTGTGTGATAATAAATACTATTGCCATTATACTGTTAAATGCTATTCAATATGGCTATTTGTTTTACCTTCCATACTATTGGACTGCTATTAAGAAAATTAGCATTTTGCATTCAAGTTCATTAATTCTATTTCCAGTAACTCTATCTTTTTTGGGAGTTCACTTTTACTTGAAGAAAATTAATGGTCAAAAAGTAATAATGTATTCTTCTATTTCTTTAATTGCTAGCTCAGGATGTTTCCTATATTTTATGGACACTAGTAGTTATTCAACTGAATTTTTAATACAAATAATTTTGCAAATAAGCATTGCTTTCTTATCATTCAGCTTAGGATCTAATTCAATTTGGTCAAACAAAATTAACTTTAATCAGTTCAACATATTTTATTACACCTGGAAATCATTGGGGGCAATGATAGGTGTTTTTTCCTGTTTTCATTTTATGCAAAAAACATTTAACCACTCTATAGAACAAAACTTCATGCATTTAAAGAACAGCCTACCTAATGGGTTAAGTATTGAGACATTTGAAGCATTAAAAGGAAAAGCGTTACGGGATCCCACTTACATTTATAAAGAAGGGGTACCAAACGTAGTGGTCGAGGCAGTTTACAAGGCTTATATTTGGGGATTTAAATCAACCTTTTCCTTGTTGCTAACTTTTACTGTGTTATTGGCTTTTTGCATAATCTTTATTAAAAAAACTAACGTCAAAAGTAATAAACTAGATCTTGCATGAGCAATCATTAATTAGATACCAGGTTGTATATAAATTTTTATAGAAAATGCAAGCAAAGAATTTTAAAAGAATTTTAATATTAAAGCTGTAATATTTACATACTTGTAATGTCTTTAGAAGAGACAGATGCATTAATACATAATCCAGAAAGAATTAGATGTACCTCAACTAAAACTAAATTCAAAATCGTTTTAGCCTGTTTGTTTTCACTATGTTTCCTATCTTCAGCAGATTCAACTATGGTTACGACGCTAATGGGTAAAATGGCCAGTGATTTGAATTCTCAAAAACATATATCTTGGGTTGCTAGCTCCTATCTTTTATCATGTGCTACCTTTCAACCTCTATTTGGTAAATTATCAGATGTATTTGGGAGAAAGTCAATGATTTTACTCTGTATTTCAGTTTTTAGTCTTGGATGTTTAATTTGTGGTTGTTCTAGCTCACTTAAAATGTTGATTATTGGTAGGTTTATCACTGGTATTGGTGGAGGAGGATTGGGTTCTTTGACTACAATTGCCATGTCTGATATGGTTTCAATGAGAGACCGAGGTCTTTATGGTGGTTACATAGGTGTTTTTCTCGATCTAGGTGCAATTTCTGGTGGTTTATTATCAGGATTTATTGATAGATTATGGGGCTGGAAATATGCATTTTGGGGTCAAGTTCCACTTTGTTTAATTATTGGTATTGCCATTTACATCTGGTTTGACATCCCGAATGAAGAAGTTGGCGATCTTTCAAATTTTCAAAAATTTAAAGGTATTGACTGGATTGGATCTTTTATCTTAGTGACATCATTTTTTTCGTTGTTACTAGTTACTGGTACCAACAGAGAAGATATTCAAAATTCAAGTTGGTGGTTTTTATTGGGATATTGTATTGTTGGATTTATTTCATTTTACTTTTATGAAGATAATATTTCAAATCCTGTAATTCCTGTCAGATTGTTACATAATAAAACAATACTAGTCACATGTATCAATTGGTGGTTTATGTGTATGAACTTTTACACTTATATTTTCTATTTACCATTTTTTTGGTTAAGCGTTCAAAATAGATCTCCTCTACAATGTGGATACTTGTTTATTCCATCAACGATAATCAGTTCATTGACAGCATTATTTGCCGGTTGGTTGATTAAACATACAGGTAAATATAGAATTTTTCATTTAGTTGCAGGTTTATTCGTTGCAGTGGGGAGTATTATAGTTTATTTGATAACACCGCAATCAGGTCAATTTTGGGAGTCAATTTTTTCTCTTCCGTTGAGATTTGGAACAACTTCTAACCACACTATCATGTTAATTGCGATGCTTTCCAGTGTTTCTCAATCTGAACAAGCGTTAGTAACATCTATTCAATATGGATTTAAATCGTGCGGTTCTACAATGGGAGTTGCCATTTCTAATGCCATAATGCAGTTTCAACTACAAAGATCAATGTATGACGTAGCGAACTCGATCGAAACACCAGACGGTTGGACTCGGAGCGAAGTTCTTGATATACTTTCTAACGCTTTAAAAGATCCAGCAGAGGCGTTCAAACCACATCTCCCAGTAGTGTTAAAAAATGCTATTGTGGGATGCTACAACGAGGCCAGTCATTATGTCTTTGGGTTTTTAATTCTAACTGGTTTTGGGTGTTTGACAATGATCGCATTAACTAAAGAAAACAGCCTGAATAGGAAAACTAGCGCCGTTGGCGGTTGAAAACCGGTTTATTCTCCGAAAGATAAAAAGAATAAAATATAAACAACTGGATTCTTAAGCATAAAAGAAATCCCAAGCAAAGGAACTATGAGTTTAGAAGCCTCCAGCGACGAAACATCAAACCTTTTATGGGAACAGGAATCCGGATATACCGAAGAAGAGGAAAGAATACCTCAAGGTGTTCACTTTTATTTAATAATAGCTTGTGTATTATGCACACAATGCTTAGCTTCTATGGACTCAACGATGGTGGTCACGCTACTGGGTAAGATTTCCTCTGATTTTGAGTCGCAGCAACATATTTCATGGACTGCAACATCATATCTATTATCGTGCGCAGCGTTACAACCTTTATTCGGCAAATTATCAGACATATTTGGTCGTAAATTGTGTTTAGTGGTTAGTCAGATTATTTTTGGTATTGGATGTCTTTTGTGTGCTAATTCTACTTCACTTAATGCTTTAATTTGGGGAAGATTAATTACTGGTATAGGTGGTGGTGGTATGCAAACTTTATCATCAATTTGTATATCAGATCTAGTTGAGATTAAGGAAAGAGGTCTTTATCAAGGATATATATCAATTTCATGGCAAATGGGTGCAATTTCAGGTGGGTTGATTGCTGGTTTATTTGATGAATTTTGGGGTTGGAAATCAGCCTTTTGGGTTCAAGTTCCGTTTGTTTTTTTTATTGCATTATTGGTTTGGATTTTGTTTGATTCTCCAATTGATAAGAAATTAAAAATGGTTAAAGTTTCGAAAAAACTTGAGTTAATCGATTGGATTGGTTCCTTATTATTAGTTTCTTCATTATTAAGTGTTTTGATTTTATTTGGTACTAATCAGGATGAACTACCAACAGGTTCCACATTATGGTGTTTTCTTCTCATTTATTCCATCGGCGGTTTTTACTCATTTTATATTTGGGAAAAACAATATCCAACCCCAATTATTCCTGTTCAATTGCTACATCATAAAAATATATTTTGGACTTGTATTAATTCTTTATGCAGTCAGATTAATTATTGTGCATGTTTATTTTATTTACCTTTTTATTGGACTGCGGTTCAAAACCATACTCCTTTTGAAGCTGGTTATAGACTTATTCCATCTACGATAATTGCTTGTTCGACTTCTGTTACTATAGGGTATATTATTAAGCATACTGGTAAATATAAAAACATTCATAAACTTGGTGGTATAATGCTTTTTATTGGAAGTTTAATTGTTTTTACTCAAAGTGAAACATATGGTGCTATTATTGAATCTATTTTATCATTACCATTAAGAGTTGGGGTATCTACCAACTTTAATGTTATGATGGTCACCATGTTGAGTAGTGTTTCGGAAGGAGAACAAGCCTTGATTTCATCCATTCATTACGGTGTCAAATCAACAGGTTCAACAATTGGGGTTTCTCTCGCTAATGTTGTTATGCAAACAGGACTTGATTATATTATGAAGCGCAAGTTTTCTTTACTGCAACTACCAGAGGGATGGGAGCAAGATCAACTAGCAAAGGCTCTGAAAATGGCATTAAGTGATCCAAATTATGCATTCAAGAGTGGATTACCATACACTATTAAAAGGGCTATTATTGAATCATATGATTCAGCATGTCATTGTGTGTTTTTATTAATGCTTGTAACTTCCATTATTATTAACATAAGTATTTGGCAAACAGAAGAAAACAATCTTGAGTCCACAGACAAACCCTGATCCCAAGACCTTTGTGCTAAGCACTATTTAAATACTGAAGCTTTCACAAAAAATTTTTTCTTCTTCCCCCCTATGGACTTTTTTTTTATTAACTAAGTAAAGATGTTGATTTGTAACCCAGCTGGGTACAATGACGTTTACATCGCTTTAATTTATAAACAGTAACTTTATTTTTTATGGAAATATTAATTTAGAGAAAAAAACAGTTGCCGTTGTTATTGTTGAAATGATGATTTATATCAAGCATAGTTCAGCTGATTATCTATGAAGACCTAAAACATCGAAATTAGTCTTTCACCCCTATCTGACAACAATAACAGAGGTTTCTGGTTTAATCTTTCTTTGGTTTCAAAGCGTACATTCTAATAGGATATAATTCCTTTGGCATCCCTTTTTGTAAATCAGTTGCGATTAATTTCCAACCAGCTAATTCAAACAATCTTCTAAAATTGGCATCTGTTCTGGTCTTAGAGCTATCTTCTTCATCAAATATGTCATCATCACCAACAGCGTTGTTTTCTTTAACAACAAGAAGCCCATCTGATTGTAACGCTTTTTTACATTGATCTAGCCATTTAATAAATGCATCATCTGGTAAATGACCGCAACACCATTGACACCAGATCAATGCATATTTTCCTTCTTCAGAAACCCAATCTTGCATTGGAATATCCCAAATCTCACCGATCTTACCCTGTTCATTTAAATCTTTCAATTCCACCTTCATTTGTTCAACAAATGGGGTAACAGGTTCTAACAAATCCACCTTATCACATATTTTATGTAAAAAATCTCTGGTTACTCTTCCAATACCAGCACCAAAGTCCATACCATACTTTAGCTTACCGCTTTCATTATTCCATCTACTTCTAAGCTTTCTCATAAACGTAGTAGAGCCAACAACGTCTGCTTTTGGCACACTGGTAGTTTCACCAAATCCACCCAAAACACCATCAACAGTAGCTGGGATTTGTGTCCAATAATCTAAAGCAGCATCATAGTCAATCAGGGCATCTACCCCACTGGCAACACCGCTTTCTTTAGTCTTTAATGGCATCCTTTCAAGAAACAGAAAAATAAGTCACGTGACGTCTTTTGCAAGTTATCATTTTTTCCAATTTTTCGAAATTTGGTGAAAAAATGGACGTTTGAAATTTTTCCAAAATAGGGCGGGTTTTTGACATTGGGTTTCTCTTTAAGGTCTAACGAATGAGTTTTAGAGTTTTGGACATTGTGAGACCATTAGAGGCTTTGTTGCCAGAAATTGAGCTTCCATTTGATAAGGTTTCCTTTGATGATAAGATCTTGTACACTATTGGAGCAACAGCTATTTTTTTGCTTTCTTCTTTGCCTTTATACGGTGTTAGACCAAATAAACTAGTCGACCCTTTTCAGTGGTTAAGATATGGTATGGGTTCTGATATTGGTACATTATTAGAATTTGGTGTTTTATCTGTTGCTACATCTGCATTTTTTTGGCAAATTCTTGCTGGATTTAGAATCATCAAGGTTAACTTCAATAACATTTCGGAAAGACAACGTTTTCAATCACTTCAAAAAGTAACCTCTATCTTTCTTGGTTTATTATATTCTTTGCTTTTAGTTTCAACGGGTTACTTTGAGTCAATTGATGCCTTTACTAAACCTGAATTAGCTAAGTTACAAGGTAACTTTTGGTCCAATGCTCTTATTGTTACTCAATTAACAGCTGCCAATGGTATTGTCACTTATTTATGTGAAATATTAGAAAAGGGTTATGGATTTGGTCCTGGTCTTATGGCCTTTTTAGCTATCACTTCCTCTACTAAATTTGCTGGTGGTTTATTAGGTATTGCTCCAAATGCTTTAGCTACTGAAGCAAAAGCTGAGGGTGTTCTTATTCAATTAGTCAGTAATTTATTTTCAAATCCATTTAAAGCCATCTATGAATCTTTTAATAGGACTGAGAGTTTAAATTTAACTCAAGTTTATTTAAGTATTATCATTGTTGGCTCTTTATTATTCCTTTCAAACTTTAAACAAGACGTTTCAATCAAATCTGCCAAGGTTAGATCAATGGTCTCTACTTATCCAATTAGATTACTTTATTGTGGTGCATTGCCATTATTATTTTGTTGGACTATTCTTTACAACTTGAACATTTTCACATTTGCTTTCAGTAAATTAATTTATTCATCCGATTATTTAGCAAAATGGGAATTGAATGTTTTAACCAATAAAACTTATGAATTAACAAACGGTGTTCTTTATTTATTATCACCAAACAACACTAGTAATTGTTTATTATTAAATATTTTGAGACCATTGGCATTTACTTCTTTTATTGTTTTAACAAGTGTTATTTTCAGTATCAATTGGTTCTCCATGGCTGGTTCCAGTGGTAAGGATCTTGCACGTCAATTTAAGGATCAAGAAATTACCGTTGTTGGTCATAGAGATGCTACTATGGGACGTGAATTGAACAAGATGATTTATAATGCGTCCGTTGGTGGTTCAATTGTGTTGAGTTTACTTGTTGCAATTCCTGAATCTTTGGGTGTTTCCAATGGTGTTGTTATGGGTATGTCAATTGGTATTTTATCTGGTTTAGCAGTTTTAGAATCTATCATTAGTGAATTCCAACAATCTGGTTCTGCTAACACACAATTTGCACAAGTTTTTGGTGCTTAAAATTAGAGAAGGTTTATCAGTTATTAAGTTATATTTCTATTGCAATTAATTTGAAATCTCAAATATTGATAACCCATTTTCTTTTTATATTTCTTACTTAGTTGTATTCATATAGACATTATTTTTTTTACAATTAATAAGTATTATATACTTTATAATTAACAAAAAATAAAAAAAAGAATAATAATAATAATATATATAGCAAAAAACATAAAAACTTTATTTTTTTTAGTAAAATATAAAATGTTGTAAAAAGGTGTAATGAAACTATGATCAAACCTGATTTAAAGTTATTGAAATATTTTAATGTTACTTATAGTAGATCATCAGGTAAAGGAGGACAGCATGTTAACACTACTGATTCTAAAGTTCAATTGAAGTTGACACCCCAAGAATGGATAAAATCTCGGGGAAACTGGTTACCACAGAGAGAATTTGATAACTTAATGACTAATTATAAGGATAAGAGTACACCTAAAGAAAAAAGGTTTCCATATTTTACTAACAAAATGGGAGTTTTAATTCAATCATCTACTTCAAGAGTGAGAGATGAAAATCAATGGGACTGTATTGAAAGATTTTGTGACAATTTTAACAAATGTAGTGAAATTAAACCAGAAGTTGACATAAAAACAGAATTACATTGGGATAAACTTAAACGTAGAGATGATGAAAGAAGAATAGCATCAAAAAAGAAGATTAAAGATAAAAAACAGTTTAGAAAACAAATTATAGATTATTAAGAACTAGTCCAAATATCATCAATAGCAAATAAAGACGTGATAATACCTGCAATACCAAGTCCGCGTTCATCTAATCCTAATTGGAGGAACTGATTAAGTGCAATTGATAAATCAAGAGCATTTTTTAGGGTATCTCTTTCAACAGCGCTAACATTTGAGTCTTTATTGGATGTTGATTTGTAACATGTTCTTAAAAATATGATTTGCCATTGCCTAGCATTTTTAATAAGACCAGAAATAAGAGAAAGAGACCAAAACCCAGCTGCATATCTACCTATTTGTGTGTTAACCTTGATTAAACTTAAAAGTTGAAGATAATGAACAGAATCCAAAGTGAAATAAATAGCCAATGATAATTGTTTTAATGCTTCAAAAATCTTTGTAGTTGAGTCCATAAGATCATCATTAATAATTTTTATAAAAGCTTTAAAATGACCTAAAGGCTTAAAAGCTCTAAGTGGCTTTCTAGCAAGCATGAACGTTTGTTGCAGTTGTCCAAGATCATAACCCTTGGCCTTTAAAAATCTGGCTAGATATTGAAATAAACGAAGCAACTTTTCTCTGGCATTGGAGTCATTGGAGATCTTGACGCATTTTGTGTAAATAGGATGTGAAACAATGTTCATTTCAAGTAGTCTCTTCAATATTGAAAAAATTGGGAGAGAAGTTGATTTTAATCTAATTGATAATATTATGTTATTTCCTTTCCCCCCAAAATTTACTTATTAGTCACTCTTTTCTTTTGTATTAAATATGGACATTGTTATTGAATACTGTGTGCGATGCCAGTGGATGTTGAGATCTGCTTGGTACCAACAGGAATTACTACAGACTTTTACCTCTAAGGCCACAAGTGAAGAGGAAGCACCAATTCGTTCCGTTACACTAAAACCAAGCTTTGTATCTGGAACTTTTAAAATTAGCATTGATAACATTGTCATATGGGATAGAACGTTTGATGGAGGATTCCCTGATGTTAAAGTTTTGAAGCAAAAGGTTAGAGACATCGTTGATCCAAATAGGGATCTTGGTCATAATGAACGTAAGAAGGAACCTAGATCAGCCAGCGTCCCCGTTGCAAAGCCGAATAGTCAAGAAAGTGATGAACTCCATCCAAGCAAAAGTATTGGATCATCTATAACGAGCAAACATACCTTTTGTGATGAATGTGTTGAAAGGTTACCACCAACGTGGGAAATGTAATTTATTTAGAGTAAAATAAAGGAAATGAAAATAAATGAAAATATTAATAATGTATACTTAAACCATTTTGAAAATTTAAATAGTGAATACTTAGTAAAACCAGTTTTTTTCTTCAATTCAGATATAATTAAATCTTGTTTATCTATTGAATTTAAAAGTCTTTTCAAATTTTTACTGTTGCCTTGATGTTGATTACTTAACTTATTCAGTAATTGATAACAATTGATCAATTCATCTTTGATAATAATACTATTTGATTTGATTAATAATTGATGTAAATCATTGATTCGATCATTTAATAAACTAATTTGAACACTTGGGTTTAAATTATTAGATTTTAGTTCATTTTTAAATTTAGTTGATTCTATTGATGAATCAAGTGTATCGATAGATTGATTCATTAATTCCATTAAATCATAACCTAGTAGTTTATTTAACAATCCATTTAATTGATTCAAATTTAATTGAATCGTTTCATTTGAATCTAATATAAACTCTAACAACAAATCTCTTTGCGTTGTTGTTAATATTGATTTATTTAATTTGAATTCTAGATTATCAATCAATAAGAGAATTTGATCCAAATTAATAAGATCATTAGCGCTGACATCTTCCCAAGCTCTATTAATTTGATTCATTAAAGAAAAAAGTTCAGTAACTACAAAAAGCTATCTTTACCAGATAAAATTGCTATAATTTTATATTTTATACTAAAAAGAAAATACTAAAACTCAAAATTTCCAAAAACAGCTTAGTTTACGTAAGCTTACGTAAGTATCTTAGTTTCGCCATCACTTTCCGTAAATGGCCACTTTACATTTTTCTCAGTTGTTTGAAGTCTTGGCATTTTCAACTTTTGCCCTGAAATTTCTGCATGTCGCAAGGGCAATCATAGAACACGCCTTCTGTACGAGCCGCTTCCACACAGGGCTCTGTCGGTATCAGCTGCTGTTTCCAGTTATTATTACAGAGAGGTAAGTCAAAGAATAATAGAACATCAAGCTGCACAAAATAAAAGCATGCTTATAATTATTTATAATACTGAAATTTATATTTATATTTAGTGGTAGCAGTTAGATATTAGTTTATAACAGTTAAAAATTTCTGTTATAATATTTTTGGGTATTTTTTTTTCTAACGGTTTGCTCAGAAATTACGTCAAAATTTTGTTTCTTTTTTTTTTAAGCGTATGGCATTAAAAGACTTCATAAATTTTTGAATCCATTTTTGGTTAAGTTGAAGTTCATAAAACATCCATTTTTGAATTAATTATAGAAGAAGTATTCTTTACTCTATAGAGTAGGTAATGCCGTAAATCATAGTAGTGAAATGTAAGTATCTTATCAACCTTTTTTTTCCTTTAATTTTCAACTTCTTCTTTTATCAAGCACATAACCGAATAGTTTGGTTTCTTTTTTTAATGCCCCCCGCTTTCCACTCTTGTATTTGTAATGTAAAGAAATGAAAAATTTTTCTTTATATGTACTTACTCTTATTTCAAGCTTTTTTCTGGTGAACACTAAGCTTCAAAGATTTCCATATGGACATAGTCAATAGATTGGTTAACAATAATGTTAATTCAAATGATGAAAAAAAAGAAGATAATGATTCTAATATTTACAACTTAAAACAAAAGGACAATACTAAAATTGATAATTTGGATATTGAATCTCAATTAATCGATAATGAAGATGGTGAAGATGAACCAGAAATTAAAAGAGGTTTGAAAAGTCGTCATGTTTCAATGATCGCTCTTGGTGGTACAATTGGTACAGGTCTTTTTGTTGGTACAGCTACTCCGCTCAGGATAGCAGGTCCTGTTAATACTCTTATCGCATATTTATTTTTTGGTGTTCTAGCGTATTCTGTTACTCAATCTCTTGGTGAAATGGCAACCCATACTCCTGTTGCCGGTTCCTTTTGCTATTTTAATCAAATTTACATCTCAAAAGCTTGTGGGTTTGCTACTAATTGGTGTTATTGGTTTTCTTGGGCAATTACTTTTGCAATTGAATTATTTGCTATTGCTCAAATCTTTGAATATTGGACTGATGCAGTTCCTAATTGGGCTTGGATATTGATGTTTTTTTTTATTTTAACTGCTGCCAATTTTGTTCCTGTTGAATTATATGGTGAAATCGAATTTTGGATTGCATTTGTTAAAGTCATTGCGATCGTTGGTTTCATAGTCTATGCTCTTTGTATGGTTTGTGGTGCTGGAAAAACAGGTCCCGTTGGTTTCCGTTACTGGAGAAATCCTGGTCCTTGGGGTGAAGGTGCTGGTTTAGTGTCTAACAAAAGTACAGATCGATTTCTTGGTTGGGTTTCATCTCTTATTAATGCTGCTTTTACTTATCAAGGTGTTGAATTAACTGGTATAGCCGCTGGCGAATCTGCAAACCCTAGAAAATCTGTTCCAAAAGCTATCAATAAGGTTATTTTTAGAATTTTAGTTTTCTTCATTGCAACTTTGTTCTTTATTGGTTTGTTGGTTCCATATAATGACCCAGCTCTTGTTTCTACTACAAACTTTATTTCTTCTTCTCCTTTTTTGATTGCAATTCAGAATTCTGGGACTAAAGTTCTTCCTTCAATTTTTAATGCTGTTATGCTCTGTACCATCATTTCTGCAGGAAACTCAAATGTCTACATTGGTTCCAGAATCCTTTACTCAATGGCTGGAAGTACAGCTCCAAAATGTTATAAATGGACTACAAAATATGGTGTCCCTTACGTAGGTGTTATAACAACATCTGTGTTTGGTCTCTTGGCTTTCCTTAATGTTTCCAACAATGGTCAAACCGTTTTCAACTGGCTACTAAACATTGCTGCTCTTGCTGGTTTGATTACTTGGTGTTTTATTACTGCTGCTCATTTAAGATTTATGAAAATATTAAAGGATAGAAATATTTCAAGGGATACCTTACCATTTAAGGCAAATTTTGGCCCAAAAGTTGCTTGGTTTACTGAAGGATGCTTGGTTATACTTGTGTTCATCCAAAGTTACTCAGTTTTTTTTAATTTCAAGGTGTCCAATTTTTTTGCTGGTTACATTTCACTTATCATATGTGTTGTCTTTTGGATTGTTTCCCAATTGACTTATTACAAAAACGAGCCTTGGCTGATCCCAACTTCGGAAGTTGATTTGGATACCTTTTCTAGAAAAATTGAAAGCGAAGGTTGGGAAACTGAACCAAAAAACTTATCAAAGTTTGATAAATTTTGGGAAGTTATACTTTGATACAATTCCCTACTCAGCTGTTTCATATGTTTTTTATGCTAAGTTTGACTTTTTTGATTCTCCTTTAATTACTTGTTTTTCGTTACATTTTCTCTTTTTTTATATTTATTATTTACGATATAAATTAATTCTTTTTATGATTAAATACTATTTTTTACTTGATGTCATTTTTACACATTCTTTCAACAGTTTGTATATGATATCATTTACCCCAACAAAATTCAACTAATTTATCCATCCTCACATTTTTATTTATTATCTTGATTAACCATGGATGTCCTAACATTTGTCTTGGACTTGGTCTCTTTTTATTTTCCTTTGTTAAACAAACTTGAATAAAGTCTTTGAAGCCCCTTGACCACTTAATATCACTTTCTGGTTCATCATTCAGTTTTGGTCTGAAATCAATAATAATCATTAATAAATCCAATGGGGAAATTTCTAAACCCTGTCCACTTTCTCTTATCAATGGAAACTCCCCCATTGCACCTTCTAAAATTGTTAATCCAACTGACCAAACATCACAACTTATAGTATAAGGTTCATTCTTGATTCTTTCAGGGGCCATATAAAATGATGTTCCAGTGTATGTAGTTGCAAGAGAGTTCACAACATCTCCACTAACACCAAAATCACATAATTTAACATTACCTTTAGTATCTAATAAAATATTTTGTGGTTTAATATCCCTATGCATGACTTTATGTTCATTTAAATATGCCAAGCCTTTTAATATACCCTCTGCAATTTTTCCAAGTGGCTTTTCACTCAACCTTCCATTCCTTAATTGAAAACTTTTATATATTGAATCTAATGAGCCTCCTCCCATATATTCCATGCAAATATGAATTCTTGAATCATCAAGAAATGTACCATAGTATTTAACGATATAATTAGAATTGAAGCTTTTATTATAATTTAATTCTCTAACTATTTGCTTTTGAAATTCTTCACTTGGATCAACTGTTATTGTCTTTAGTGCAAATATTTCATCTCCTAACAGACATTTCTTAACACATCCTCCATTACCTTCTCCTAGTATTTTAACAGTTTTTATAAGTTCCTTGCTATAAACTATTCTCCAATCACTACTAGTCATTTCTTCCAATGTTTTTGGTTCTTTACCAAGATTCAACTGAGAAAGATCCGGTGTTGTTATCTCTTCATTTAAGGTATCAATAGAGATAACTGTATTTGCACTTATGGATCCTGGTTCAATAGGTTTCGTTATCATAGTTGTTATTGTTGCCTGGGTATCTGGTATTAGTGTTGGTAAAGCCAATTTTGGCGGGGGGTTCCGTCTTACACCTTTTCTTTGTCTCAAAGGCGGTATCACGTCCATATTAGATCCAATTCCATTCATTTAACTTTAACAGATCTTCCTTTTAGAAATTGATTATGAACTCAATATTTAAATATAAGCTTACTTATAAAAAAAATGTATTTTAAATATGTCATCTTTTAACAATGTCCATTTTCTATTGAAAACGAACACTTGCGCCACTTTTAGCTACATGCGCCACATAATATACTTTATGTGCACATTTTGATTGAATTATAGTATTTATTAACAAATAGAAGTCACTAGTCTTCTATAAGTTATTGGTGGTGTATCCCCTATCCGCCAATTCCTTTTTAGTCCAAACCCAATTCTCATTAGAATGAACTTCGTTTAATGCAATGAAACTTGGTGTTGATTCAATACCTAATGTTGTAAAATATTTACCACTATCTCTTGTTAAATCCAGTTCATCACTACCACAACATTTTAAAGTTGACCAGGCACCTTTTTCATTGGAGACACCAATGAAATAATGTAATATTTGAAAACAAACCCAAAATAAGGTTCCGAATATGGGTAACGCTGTTAATGGCTTGAATAAATTAGTATTAAACACCACACCGGGATGAACAGCAACGCTTAATATTTTTGGATGTCTCTTTGCAAGAATTTTAACAAACTGAATCCCAACACATTTAGCCATACCATATCTGATGATAGTCCAAAAAATGTTTGGCCAATAGTTGAAAGTCCAAGAAAGCTTAAATTTAAAAGGTGCAAACCAATGCCCAATTGAAGATAAAAGAACAATTCTTGGATCTTTAACTTTGGGAGTTTCCATTAATTTTATTAATCTATCTGTTAAAAGAAAATGTGAAATGTAACTTGTTTGCAATTGAACTTCAAATCCATCTTTTGATAATTCAAATGGAACAGCCATTATACCTGCATTTAAAATAAGTACATTTAAGTGTGTTTCTCTTTGTTTGAAACGTTTAACACATTTATCAACAGTTTCTAAATTCAGTAAATCTAATTCCAATATAAAAAGTGATCCTAAATATCTATTTTCTAATTGTAAAGATGTATAGCTGTTAATTCTCTTATTGGCCTCCTTTTGTACATCAATGATAGCACGCTCTAGTCTACTCTTACTTCTCCCTGCTAAATAGACAACGAACCCATGTAAATAAAGATGGAGAACCGTAGTGTATCCAATACCACTATTTCCGCCTGTAATCAAGCAAACGCGACGATCAGTACTCGGATCATAGTATGGTAACATGTCAGGATTGAAAGACATTCCTGTGGTAAACTTACACTATCTGAACTCCCTTATATTTTATTTATAATAAAAAGTAGAGATAAAAAAAATTTTATCAGGGTAAATAAAATGGTTGCAATTTTATATATCAACCCTTTGGTTGGATGATTTTGAAAAAGGCTCATAAATAGTCATAATCAATGAAATATAGTGTAAAGGTGAAAGCATACACTTTTTATTTATAACTTTATAAATTAATTAAATCAAACCAGGTCAAATCAAATCAAATCAAATTAGATGTTTTTGATCAATACAGCTGGTTGACCTGGAACAGCATTTTCAATTGATTTAACCTTTGCTGGAATTTCAACATCTTCATCAGTGGTAATATCCTTACCGACAACAGAACCATTGTCAAATGAAACAATTTGAACTTCAGTAACATTACAGGAAGCTGGTGCCTTCTTCAAAATTTCACTACATTGCTTAACAACATCTAATTCGTCAAAAATTAATTCTCTGTTGAAAACATCTTCAGGCTTTTCAACCAACAATTGCTTTTTCAATTCACTGATAAATGGCATAGCTCTCTTAATTTCTTTACCTTCAATATGATTTTTCAATTCTTTGTTGTCGTTCAACAAGTTCTTTTCATACAAAGTCTTTGCAACTTCAACAAACTTTTGTTGCCATTCTGGGAATGACTTGGAAATGAAAACAGTTAACTTAGCTGGTGCATCCTTATCAACATCACTACCCTTACCACCCTTCTTCTTCTTCATAGCTTGACCTTCAGCCTCTCTAATAGTTCTTTGTAAGTCTCTAACGTAATTCAAAGCAGCATTCCATTCATTAGAAACTGGTTTGCTGGACTTTGGCCATTGTGCTTGATGAATTGAACCATCCTTACCAAGAACTTCTCTGTACACAAAGTCAGAGAAATGTGGAGTGAATGGTGAAATTATAACAGCTTGAGTTTCGATAAACTTAAATATGAGATCTCTGTGCATACCAATATTAGCAGAACCAGTAACATCTCTATAGAAATCTCTTGCATATTGGAAATCAAATAAAGCAGATTTCAAAGCAGCCTTATAGTAAGTGACATCATAATTTTTGTAAGCTTCTTCAATAAGAGTGTTCATTTCGTTATCAAATGCCTTGTCAAAGAAATTGTATTCACCAGTTCTAAGGTTGTCCTTTTCTTTAACCATTTCTTCGAACCATTCTTTTAAGTTGTACAATCTGAGAATAGCAGCATTAGCATTAGTTTCATCAAAGTTAGCATCTTCCACAGTATCACCAGAGTCAGCCAGTGCAATTCTAGTAGCATCAGCACCAAATTTTTCAACTAATTGATTCAAGGTTCTGAAGTTACCTGTAGATTTGGACATTTTAGCATTATTCAACATCAAATGACCGTTACATCTGATACCCTTTGGCCAAAAAGTCTTTGAAAACAATGCAGTGTGACAGTAAATGTAGAAAGTTAAATGATTTGGAATTAAATCCTTACCAGAAATAGATTGATCCATTGGGTAAAAATATTCAAATTCTCTTCTCATAATGTTCAATTTATCTTCAGCAATTGGTAAACCCTTGGCAGATTCAGCTCTACAGAAAATGTAATCAAAGACTTCATCAGTCATATCTTCTGCCTTAATACCTAGAGGTCCAATGTCCTTACCATAGAAATCAGTATGAAGTAAATGACAAATTGTGTAAAAAGATTGGTAAACAGTAGAATCAGAAAGAGATTCAACAAGATACTTTTCATCCCATGGAATTCTAGTACCTAAACCGTAAGTTCTAGAAAGAGCCCAGTTCTTTAACCAATCAAGAACACCTTCGAAGGCATTGTTGGTTTCAGGATGGAAACATTGCATTTGACCAAGACATTCCAAAGCTTGCTGTTTCCAATTTTCTTCACCGTAATCTAAATACCATTGATCTTCAAGAGAAACAATACAAGAATCACCAGATCTTGACATAACCAAAGATTCAGGTTCATTGTAAACGATTGCATCACCACTGGCAACAAGATCTTGTTTAACCTTTGGCTTAGCAGATTCAACAGTTTCACCTTTGTACTTACCAATGATCATAGTACCGTTATAAAAACCTTCTTTATAAGCTAATTCCTTTGCATTGGCTAATTGAACAGTATCTTTAGGAGAATTAATCTTTAATTCATTGACAAGGAACTCAGCACATTTGTCACCGTACTTGGTAGTATTGACAATTGGAACAGGTTCTTCAATAACCCATTCTTTTTCAACGTGATAGTATTCTGGTTTGTTAAATAAATCTCTAGTGGTAACAAAATCATCTGGGGAATCAGAAGGAACACAAGTAACTACACCAGTACCCTTAGTTTCTAAAATGGTTTCCATTGGTAAAACTCTAAGTGTTTCATGAACAGCTAAAGGAGCATGGATCTTTGAACCAACAATAAGGGAACCTTCAATAGTAGCAACAGGCTTAAAGTCACCTCTCTTTGGAGTCAAATCTTGATAAGACATGTTCTTGAAAGACTTCTCAGTACAAATGAAGTACTCATCATTACCGGCATCAAAAACACCATAAGTGATCTTTGGAGAAACAAAACAACAAGTTTGACCATACATAGTTTCTGGTCTTAAGGTAGCAGCAACAAGGAAAACCTTCTTTGAGACGTCAAAATTTTGTTCCTTAAGTGATTCAATAGCAGCATTGTTGAAGTCAGTAACTTGAATCTTAATACCTGTGTATTCTTGAGGAAGAACACCTTCACCAGATTGTCTATCATGATCCATACAAGCTTGTCCATCCTTAACAGAATAAATAGTATATCTCTTACCAAACTTAATCTTACCAACTTCTCTCAATCTGTTCATTTGCCAACGAACAAAAGCATCGTAGTATGGGTTCATATCAGTAGTGATCATAGATCTTCTCCAATCAACTCTACCACCAAGGGCCTTAACGTGCTTTTGAACTAAAGGTGGGAAATATTCCAACCAGTGGTATGGATCTGCAAAAGTTGCAACCTCTTCACGAGGAATACCTAATTGCAACATGATTTCAAATTGATACTTAGCTCTTCCAGTTTTTTGTTGAACCTTGGATTTCTTAGCAGTGAATTTAGTTGGATCGGTTTTAGCCTTAGTAGCTTGAACTTCTGGTTCAGCTTCTTCTTCTTCTTCCTTTGGAGCACCACTAAAATCAGCGCCAAACAACTCGATTTCTCTTTTCAACTTATCAGCAGAAGCTAAAATTGGCATACCAGTACAATGGAAACCTAATGGATAAATAGCTCTCTTACCTCTCAATCTTTCAAAACCAACAGCGTATTCGTTTTTAGAGTAAGTAAAAGCGTGACCAGCATGAAGGACACCATTCATGTATGGATAAGCCATGGAACCCATATACTTAGGATGTTCAGCATGAAGTTGTTCCCATTCAGTACCATATGGAACTTCTTGAGCAGTTGGAGCATCGATTTCATGGGGTTTTTCGGTTTCCCATTTGCTCTGGTATTTGCTTTCAATGGCAACCAGAGCATCTCTTCTGGAGGTGTTCTCCATAGCAACAGGAGTCGCAACAGACATCTTTTTTTTTTAAGAAAGGAGTTATGACTATTTGTTAACGTTGAATCGTACTGAAAAATTTTTTAAAAGTATAACGATGTTGATATTGAGAAAGAATTTAAGGTTATGAATTTAAGCAATTTTGATAATAAGGTTTATGAAATATGGAACCATATACAATAGCTTCAGATGCCATTGCGATCTCTTTGGAAAGAGGTAAACCACTCTTAGTGCTAGTAACCACAACGGGTGACATGGAATGGCTAAACACGCTATTCAATGATGCAAATATTGACCCTAATACAAGAGATATTATATTAACTCAAACAATACCTTTATCTATAGTGAATACGAGTTTAGATTACACAAATTTAACACATTTTGTTCCACAATTACAAACTTGTTCATTTCCATGTGCTTTATTTATATTTGGGGGACAATTACTTGAAATTTTTGATGTTAACAGTGACATCCAAGCCATCAAAATGAAATTACTAAAGTTGAAAGAAAAATTAGAAGGCCAAAAGGACAGTATTGTTCCGAGTAAACCTTTAGTTGTTAGAAAGGAAAGAAAATTGAGGGATAATGATAAGGATAGGATTATGAGATTAATTAAAAATGATAAATTGGAACGGAAATCAGTAAGGGACACATCATTAGGGAAGGATACGGAATTAAATTCGAGAAAAATGAATATCAATAACACCAACATTTGTAAATTACAGCTAAAGCTACTTGATGGTAAAATTTTGAAATGTGAATTTGAAGCTAATGACAAACTTCATATTGTAAGAGATTTCATATTGAAAAAGCATCCGGAATATAATGATTTTAATTTTTATTTTTTCAAACCAATTGAACGGATAACATTAGGAGAAGGTGATGAGTTAAAAAGTTTAAAAGAGTTAGATTTGAATATGTCAACTTTAATTATTAAATTAATGGAGCCAAGTGTTGAACCAATAGCTAGTCCACAAGCACCATTAAATTGGTTTAAATCAACATGGGATAACTTATGGAATGGTACAAGAACAGAAGTTGAATCTGATTCGGATACAGAATCATTTCATACTCCATTATTGACCCCAGTGGCAGAATCTTCTTTAAGACCAACATTGAGTTCATTTTCACTTTATGGCTCTCAAAATTTATTATCCACGTCATCGACTACAACACTTTCAAGCTTGAGAAACGAGATAAATCAACCAGAAACGCAACACCCAACACAATCACAAATGCAAAGTGAATTCCCGGATTCTAATGTAAATAATGGTAACAATGTGACACTTCAAAGACCAAATGATAATTAATGGGAAAATGTTTAGAATAAGAAAAATTGAATTCGTTTATATATAAAAGAGCAGGTAAGATATGAAAGAGGGAAATAAAGAAATAGAAACGATTGATAAAGTTTTCAACAATTTCATTTTATTTTTTCCTTATGGAACATAATATTGCAACAAATCACCACAACCACCACCAGCAGCAGCACTCAATTTTGTTCTCTTTCTCTTTCATTTAAATATTATTTTATTTAATGTATACAACAATATATAGGTATATATACCCCCTTAAAATTTATTGTAAATTTTAGTGAAGAGTATTTTCCTTTCTTTTCTTTTTTTGCATTAAGTATAATAATATCTCATAAATATCAATGTTAAGTTTAAAATGATCTTATGATTGAATAAAAGTCAATAAGCCATAATTTATAATAATAAAAAAAAAAATGATTTATTCAAGTGTAAGCATTAAAGGCCATTGGATCAGTAAATTCATCAAAAATTAAAGAATAAATATCAGTTAGTACTTCACCATTTGGATCCTTTTCCCTTTGTTGTTGAGGTTGTAAAGATGTCATTAAATTCTGAGAATCTAAAACATCGTCAATACTTGGAGTTGTACCAGGTTGAGGAGTACCAGTTGGTGTTGGTTCATATAAGTTATCTGTCATCAATGAAGACAGCGCCATCGTTGAACCTGGTTGAGATTTAATCTTAAAATTTGTTAAATCATTCATCATTGTTGATAAATTTGAATCACTCAAGGACATTAATGAAGGTGAAGGTTTAGTATTTTCACTTAAAGATTCCAAAGCACCAGTAAAATTAGCAATTGAAGTATTTGAAAATGGATCAATATTTGGATTATTTGAAGAAGTAGAACCAGAAGAAGAAACAGATGGAGTTATAGCACCTTTTAACATAACAGAAGGTGAAGGTGAAGGTAAACTTGATTTAAATTCACCAATTTTCCTAATATCTTGACTTGAAGAAGACCTTGAAGTTGCAAATAATGAATCATAATGAGTTTTCTTTGATATTGGAGTTTCCAGTGAAGTTAAATTTGTTGAAGAAGATCTCTTCTTCTTTGACAAAGATAAATCAGTATTTTCTTTTTGATCATTGAATTTAAAGTTTCCACAAACTAAATCCTCTTCATTTAATACAGCATTATGTCTTTTTAAGATAGCATTAACCATTCTATTTAATTTCAGACAAGTTGGATTTGTTTTGCTCAAAGTGACTAATGCTTTTTTACCAATAATTATGTCATCCCACCAATCCTTATTATGCTTTGAAGCTGGATTTGAACATTGACAAGCTAAAGGTATTAATAAAGCCTGAAAAAGAAAATATGTTGTATACCAAGAAGATAAAGCAGATAATTTCCTATTCTTTTGATTTAAATATTCAGTAATAGATTTGATTGTTTCATTAGCTGCTTGCAGACAATGCCTACGAGCAGTTTTTGATTTTTCACTTAACGCGGCCTTCTTTTCATCATCACTTGCATTTGAAGTAAATATACCTTGAGAAATTAAAACAATTTTTTGCCAAATGAAAGGGCGGAAAATTAATATTTGTATATTCTTTAATCTCCAAAGTAATCTACATCTACCAAGAGAAAACCATTCAGGAACAGTTGCTATATTATTATTAAAATATTTTTTCAAAATCAAATCAAAATCATCACTAAAATAATCTGGTAATTGATCTTTAAATTCTTCTAATTTATCATTTAATTCAGTACATTCAACTAAAGTTGGTGGAGATTTTGAAATAATTCTAGAGCAAAATGTATCAGTCAATAAAGTAAGTTTAACTTGTTCAACCATTGCAGAATAAATTGTAGGAGTTTCCATATTAGGTAATTGTTGATCACCACTATTATATTTCTTTAAGAATGATTCATCATTTAATAATTCATTGAAATTTTTATCTGATATATTTGAAGGTAATTGGACATCAATGGAATAAGGAGGTGGTAAATGAGAAGGACGACCGAATGTGATAGCAGTACCTGAATCAAACATATAAAGACACCACCAAACTCTCCTTTTAAGCTCAGCATCAAAAATAGATTTTCTTAGTTCCGAAATAGATTTACCGGAAACATTATTGTCAATCTCTTTATGAATACCAAGTGAAATAGCCATTGATATAGCCAAACCTAGATAATTCCAACCAGTGTTTGGTTTGTTTCTCTTTTGGGCATAATTTGATAATAAAATCAGAGAAGTTAATAAATCAATATTACCAGCTTCAAACACATTTGACTCACTTTGAAGTAATTGATTTTTAGCTTGATTATAGTAATGAAGATCATATGAAGTTGAATCACCATAAATACACCAACAACCGAGGGCCATCACAGTATAAAATAATGCATACCAAGAAGGGCCTAAAAGTGATTCACTTTGTTCTAAATTAGAAAAGAACTTGGATTTGTTAACTAATGGATATGAAGTATGGTAGTATGTGAAGTATGCTTCAATAAATCTAACTTGAACTTTTTTAGAATCAAGAAATTGAGATTGATAGTTTGGATTTGATGAATTTGGTGAATTTAATTTCATTTTTAATAAATCATCATCATTATAAGAATTCAAATTCAAATCATCGTTTAATTGATCACCTTTAATAATTCTTAATAAAGTTGAACTTGAACCGGGACCTAGAAAACCTGAATTTGCCCCCATGTGAGCACCCATCCCTTCAAGGGAAGACGTATACGTAAATCGTTGTCTTTGATCTTGTGGACTCGTTGATGTTGATGACGAGTTGGACAACTGCTTTGGAGGCGTAATAGATGGAGTTCCTGCCCCATTAATATTATTGTTTATATTGTTATTTGACGTAAAATGTGAATTAATATTTTTATTATTATTATTATTATTATTATTATTATTATTACTATTAGTATTATTATTGGTATTATCATCATCATTTTCTGTCCATTCAAATGTGGCATGATGATGTTGACCATTGGAATCTGTCAAAAATCTATCTGGAAACTTTGGTGTTTCTTCCTTAATTTGAACTCTTTCAACTGTACTTGGATTTGACATATTAACGTCATTATCATTCTCCCATGGAATATTGCTTGTATTCACATTATTATTACCTTTTAAATCATCTGCATATGTCTTCAAAATGTCTTCCATTGATGCATTAGGAACCACCTTATGAATAACTGACTGTAAGAGTGCTAACTTGTTTTCAACTTCTGTTAAATACGCTCTTGTTAATGGACTTCTTACTGCCTTCGGCGAGTATACACAATCCCAGCCATGTGCCACACACTTAGTACATCTCGGAAGCTCCTTAGTACATTTGAGTTTTCTTTTCCTACATGAATCACAAGCTTGTGCGGGAACCATTGTCTTATGTATCCTTTATCCTTGGATTTATATTGATATATATATATCTAAATATACTTATGCGTATATACCTTTATAAATTCCTCTACCTCTTTTTTTTTTTAAAAGTGGGGATATATCGTATTTTATTTATATCTTGAAACGTCTGGATTTAGAATTGCTTTTTTTGCCACTACATTCCCAAAATGAAACTTTTGGAAAAAAAGCTGGTGACCTCGGAAAAACCATCGTGTGTTATAAAGTGCTCATTTTGCTGCGTTAACCCCAAGCTTGTCGCGCCGGATTTTCCTAGCCTTGTCCAAAGGGAGTATTTTTATTATGAGAGCGGCGTCGCGGCGTGACGCCGCTCGGTAAAACCTTAGTTCTTGTATTGTCGGAGTATAAACGGAAAAACTATCGGATGCTTTTTTCTAACTTGGGTCTCATGCAATAAGGCACGTTTGTTTACAGATCTCTACTTAAAGATCACCGTAGAATGTTTTTCGGTGACGCACAGGCTGTTGATCCCTGCCGTTTCCTGAACATGAGAGAGCAGGTGTGCGATTTGGTACAGAGTCCCCGCATTGAGGGATTTGAGAAGTGCGTCAATGATATGAAGACAGGGAGATATGTATATATATATAGAGAGAGAGACACACACACATAGAGAGAGAGGAGAGATAAATGAACAGACAAGAGGTGAGGCTGAGATTTGAGACTTTTGTAAAGATGTGAACAGACTAGTTGTTCCGCCAGTTCCATAATGTGATCAGGTTTAAAGCCCGTTGGTCTCACATTAGACCTTTGTTTAAGACTTTAAGCGTTGTTATTTATTATTCATCATCTCATTTTTTTTTTTTTTATAGCGAAAAAAAATAAATGATCCTGTTTTTATAATAAATATCCTAAAAGAGAATTAAAGGTTAGTTTTTTTTTACATATAAGAAATATCAGGTGTCAAATACTCACGTGTTTTAAAGAATAAAAGACGAAGCTTAAAATAAATAGTTATCGACGACTTCTAGGGCTAAACCATACGATGCCGTCAAACCCGGTGATTCAATACCTAGGAGAAGGATTAAGCCCTTTTGAGGGGAGAGTATTTTAAAATCTTTAAAAGCCTTGTCTTTACTGAGCTTTGGTCTTATGCCACAATAACTTGGAGACAAGTTTTGTAATTGGACACTTGGGAGGTATTCGTTGATATGATTTATTGCATCATTCAGTTGCAAATCGTTGACTTTATAATCTATTGTTTCGACCCATTGTAAATCAGGGCCAAATCTTATATACCCGTCCATGTCCAAAGTCAAATGCGTTCCTAGTGATTCCACTCCAGGAGTTGGGCACGGATACACGAGTCTGTGGATCCCCAAGTTTGGTCCGTTATAACTAAAATAATTACCCTTTGCATATTTAATTTCAATATTTATACCAACCATGGAACCTATTTGTCCACTATTTAAACCTGCACTCGATATAATATTATTACTTTTAATAGAAAATTCTTCGTCTTCCCCTGACTTTGTAATAATTTCATATTCAGTATCATTTACTCTTTGAATGCCAATAACATTAGTATTATACACTATTTCTCCATCATTTTCTTGAAATTCATTCTCTAAATATGACATCATACCATGTGAAGAAACGATACCTGTTGTTGGAGAACTTAAAACAGCCTTTCTGGCAACAACATTTGGTTCTAATTCTTTAGCTCCTGCTAAACTCAGAAATTCAGTTTTTATCCCTAACTCCTTTGCTTTTACATGCATTGAATTGAGGTATTCTTCTTGGTTTTCATCTTGAGCAACAATCCATTTACCGCATTGTTTGACGTCGAACTTATCGGCATTGGCATATATCCATTGCTTACCAATTAAACAAGTCTTAGTTTTCAATGATTCCGTTGGGTAATACAATCCGGCATGAATCACTTCGGAATTCCTGGAACTTGTTTCCATACCAAACGTTGAATTGCGTTCAATTATCAACACTTTACTGCCACGCTTGCTTAACTCCACTCCGATCTGTAATCCGACCACGCCGGCACCAATCACTACATGTGAAAAGTCCGCATGTGATGGTAAACTAGTACTGAATCTTCTAATAAGGAAACTAAAATTTATCATTGACACTTATTAAAATAATAAATATTATACTATTGATTGTAGATCTAGAAAGAAAAAAAAGAAAAGGAAAACATGGAAAAGAAAAAAAAAAGGGTATTGTAGGTATTGTACTGTAGTCAGATTCAATGATAATACCTAGAATGAATTTCATTCATCAATTGATCTATATGATCTCTCTTATTATCCTTAGAAGCTCTGTATATATTCAAAATCCAACTGATAATCCCTAAAAGTTGAACCCATTTTGATTTCATTCTAAATTGCTTAAATGCAACATCCATGTTTAGAATTAATTCAATCAAGTAATTAATTATTTCTAATAAACAATAAAACCTTTCTTTTAACAATTCTTTCACCCATTTAACTAAATTACAGTTCAAACTATTTTTTAAACTATTATTATCAAATCCTTTAACAATATCAAACTCCATCTTTATTAATTTCAAATACTCACCAATTTTCCAATATCTAACAATCCATTTCTTTAAATTCAGTATATTGACAACTAAATAAACCTTAGATGCCTGTTTAAGTCCCCAATTGATTGCTTTTAACCGACGAGATTCAAATAACCTCGGGAAGAGTGCCTGAATCATAATCAAATTATCCATTGAACACAATGCATTTTCTAATGTTTCCAGTACATGTGATTCCATTCGCCATATTGATCCTCCAATGTTAAAGTACCATCGTCTTTTTATTATTAATTCATTTGCTGGCATACTATTAAACTCCGTTATTTGATGACTTTCCTTCAAAACAGGTTCCAAAACACCCAATTTTCTCATATATGCACGCCTATACTCTTTATTGTTCCTTTCCATTCTTAATTCAGCTTTTCTATCGTCGTTTAATGCCTTCAATAACTAGTCTGGCAGTACTATTCTGCTTGAAATGACTTTTTCCCTATATAATGTAACAAAAGCTGTCATTTAAAGTCATGTGACAATAACGTTTTCCCACCGCCCTTTCTTGAAAAAATTTTTTCCTATAAAAAGCAGTTCCCATCCCTTCTTTTCTCAGCTTTGTTACCTATATAAATTAAAAATATAAATATCAATTTAAATTTCTTCTTGTTAGTATTAATCCAAATATTAAAAACAACAACTCACTGTATTTCTAATAATATTAATAATAAAATAAAAAATAATAATTAAATATACTTATATTTAATACTTAATAATAATAATAATAATAATAATAATATAATTATAATAATCATAACATTAATTTTAATAGTATAAATTAAATGAGTACTGATACCATTGATAACTTTAAGTCTGTTTTATCCGAGTTAAATTCCCTTAAACCACCTGGTGTATCTGGTTCTAGAATTAAATCTTTAAAAGAAACATTTCTTAATAACGTTACCTTAGAATCCGAATTAACTCCAATTTTAATCAATGCTTGTAAGAATGCCAATAAATCCAATAAGTTAGGACCTTTGTATGTACTTGATGCTATTGTTAGAGGCTTACTTGATGATATTTCTAAAAATGATGATGCTGTAAATGAAATTGGACCAAACAGCGAAAGTGGTTCTGCACAATCTGCAGTTTATATGATTCAACAAAGTATTGAAAGTATTATTGATAATTCAGTCACTGTTTCTAATGATGATGTTAAAGATAAAATTGCAAAATTAGTTGATATTTGGGATCAATGCAACACTTTTAAAAGAGAAACCATTGAAAATATTAGAAACAATCATTTCAAATCTCATACCCCTCCTGGTTCTCCTCCAAGTAAATCAGTTAACGAAGGTGGTGCATCTGCTGTTTTGAATGCATTAGCTAACTTAGCTTCAAAGAAATCACCAACTCCAACAACTCCAACAACAGTTGTTCAACCATCTCAAAATTCTGCAAATGATTCCAATCCTAATGCTATTTTCCAATTACTTCAATCAATGAATAAAACTTCTTCGAATAACACTCCTCAAACAAATTCTAATGTTTCAATGAATAATGCTGATAATTACAGAGAAAGAGAAAATAGAGATAGAGATAGATCTGATCGTTTAAATTCAAATAAATCAGATAACAGGAGAAGAGACAGATCCCCTATTAGACCTAAGTCGACACATATTGAAGGGGAACAAAACATTCCTTCAAATCCACATTTCAGACCAAAGAAACCTTACATTGATCCTGAAATTCCTCATGGTTGTATCGGTGTCTTAAGTAGAACTATTTTTATTGGTGGTGTGCCACATTCCATGGGTGAAAGAGAGTTAGGTACAACATTAAGACCATACGCTGAGGTTCAAAGTGTTATTTTGAACAACGAAAGAAAGCATGCTTTTGTTAAAGTTTATTCGAGAGCTGAAGCTGAACAAGTTATTCAAGCATTATCTAATAATCATCCAAGTGGTCTTAGAGCTCGTTGGGGTGTTGGATTTGGTCCAAGAGATTGTTGTAATTATCAAACTGGTATTTCAACCATTCCATTAGATAGATTAACTGATGCTGATACTAAATGGTTAACTTGTGCACAATGGGGTGGTAGTGTTCCTGATTTACCTGTCCAATCAGGCCTTTTTGTTGAAGAACCTGATATTGAGGTTGGTACTGGTGTTTCTTCAAAGTCAATTTCTAGAAAAATGCCAACTAATTCTAATCCTAATGGTCCAAAATCAGATGGTGGAGTTGTGACAACAAACAGTAGAAATTATAACCATCGTCAGCAACATAATCAACAACAGATGATTCCTCCTCAACATCAGCAACATCAACAACCCCACCACCAACAACAGCAACAACAGCAGCCTTATTATGGCTCACCCCAAAGTTATGGACAACCAATCCAACCACAAATGGCTCCACAACAAATGCCACCTATGGGTGGTCAACCAATGATGGGGCAAATGCCACCAATGCAACAAGGGGGAAACCAAGCTCAAATGATGGCCATGATGGCATCAATGATGGGTCAAATGAATGGTCAACAGCCGCCTAACGGTCAACAACCAGATATGGCACAAATGTTTCAAACAATGGCCAATATGATGCAACAACAACAGCAACAACCTCCGCAGTGATAAAATAAATTTACTTTATTTACTTCTGTATTATTTGACCTCTATTTGTAGCTTTCTATAGCTTTTATTTTCTATAATTTATCAGAATATACTCTTGTTTATTTATTAAGTAACAAAATGCTAAGCAAAATTTTGCAAAGCCCACTATAAAAATTTCCAACGCTGTTTAATGAAACGTATTTGTTCTTATTTAATAGAATAATTGGATTACTTTGTGATGTCCGGTAAAGGATTGTTAGGTTTCGATGCTTTCTCAAAAACGTCGGAAGATCGCAGAGTGAGAACCTCAATGGGTGGCTTAATCACCATTGGTTGTCTGTTTACAACACTCATTTTATTATGGATAGAATGGGGTGAATATAATTCTATTGTATTGAGACCTGAATTAGTTGTTGATAGGGCAAGTAACGAGAGGTTAAAGATTAATCTAGATGTTACATTTCCAAAAATACCTTGTGAATTATTAACTATGGATGTGATGGATTTAACTGGTGATATTTCGTTAGATGTTCTTAATAATGGGTTTGTTAAGATTAGATTAGGACCAGATGGCAAAGAATTGGATCAAGGCCAACAATTGATTTACAAACCTGATCACAATTCTCTTCTCGGTACTCTTAATGGAAAATGTGGCTCTTGTTATGGTGCACAAAATCAAAATGAAAATGATCAAAAACCAGAAAATGAGAAAGTTTGTTGTAATACTTGTGAAAGTGTAAAATACGCATATGGTTTAGTTGCTTGGAAGTTTCTTGATGGTTCAGGAATTGAACAATGTGAAAATGAGGGTTATGTTAAAAGCATTAATGAAAGATTAGATGAAGGATGTAGAGTTAAGGGTGTTTCTCAAATTAATAGAATTGGTGGTAACATTCATTTTTCCCCTGGTATGTCCATGTCTCTACGTGAAAAACATATTCACGATTTATCCCTTTATGAAAGAGAAAAAGAAAGGTTTTCATTTCAACATACTATTCATCATTTTTCATTTGGAACAGATTCACATGAAGAAGCTTTATTATTTGAAAATGATTCACATGATCATTCTACATCACATCCTTTAGATGATATTGTTAAGACTAACTCTGAAAAGTGGACTGTGTTTTCTTATTTTTTAAAGGTAGTTAACACCCGATTTGAATATCTTAGTGGAGAAGCTATTGAAACAAATGAATTTTCAGTTACACAACATGAACGTCCTATAAATGGAGGACGTGATGAAGATCATCCTAACACCTTTCACGGTACAGGTGGATTACCTGGTGTTTTTTTTTACTTTGACATTTCACCTTTAAAGATCATCAATAGAGAAGCATACAAAAAGTCATTTGGAGGATTTATTCTTTCATTTCTTTCTGCAGTTGCCGGTGTACTTTCAGTGGGTGCCATTTTAGATAGAGTTGCTTTTTCAGCCAGGCGCTTTCTGAAGGAAAAGAAGGCCATCTGACATCGTTATTTATCCTTGTATATTTACACATTACGTAAGTACTCTTTTTTTTTTTTTGTAAGGAGAAAATTTAAGCTTTCTCAGAGAAGGAGAAAAAAATCAACATTCATATACCGTGTTTCTTTTAACAGTGCAAATTTTGAACCGTGTTAAAAGACGCTTTACTTCTTTTGAACACTGTAAGCATCATCTTATATAAGTGCTTTAACTGCAAATAATACCCACTTTCTTTCACTTTTATTTCAAACCTGAAGTTTATTGAATTTTCCTTGTATTCAATTTAAAAAGAACATTCTTATACATCATTTTCCAATTTTATAACAAAGCTAGCTTATATATTACATAGATATGTCTACATTTATGCCACCGCTAAGAACAAGCACTACCAACTCTATAACACAATCTGCTTCCCCAGTAAGAATTGCCTCAAACGTTTCTATTATGACAAACAAACAAGCCACTCATGAAGAATCTCTTTACTACATATGTTTATCCTTAATGACTCGATTAACTAAAGTCCCAGGTATGATGCCATATATTGAATTAGCACATGCAAAGTCAGAGGACCAATCTGAAAATCAGGCATACTCTATAAGTGCGCCAGAATACATCGAAGAAAGTTTACATAATGGTGATCCTAACGAATCGGTCTTAAATCACTGGCTTAGTGCACTTTATACATTTTCAACTGGTGTGTTGCCACAGCAGACGTCATATGATCCAGTAACTGCTATTGCTAATCTTTTTAGACAAGGCGCTTCATTGTGTCTGATTTTCAATTCATTGAATCCAGAAAACTCAATCGAGATTGTCAGTTCGGATGATATTAAAATTTGTAAAATGTCTATTTACAAATTTTTACTAGCTTCAAAACAACACTTAAATATTAGAGATGATGAGTTGTTTCCTGTTACAATGGTTTTTTCCAATGACACAACACATTTGATGAGAGTTATAAAATCAGTTGAATTTGTTCTCAATATGGATCCAAACTTTGATTGTCTACCTATGAAAGATCAAGTGACAATAACAGATTCAAGATCCAAAGTCGTTAAGGAATTAATCGAGACAGAAAGAAAATATGTTCAAGATTTAGAAACCTTGGTCAAATACCGACAAGAGTTAATTAATAAAGAAATTTTAACTAGTGAAAATATCAATATGTTATTTCCAAACTTGACTGAAATTGCAGACTTTCAAAGAAGGTTTTTAGTTGGTATGGAAACAAATGCTAATGTTCCACCTGAATATCAAAGATTTGGTTCAATATTTATTCATGCTGGTATAGATAGTTTCAAGATGTACGAATCTTGGTCACTTTTGCAAAACTCTGCCATTGAGTTTATTCATAAAGAATCGTTACGATTAGAAGGAGCATCTTCGATTATTAAGGATCCATATGAGTTGCAAAATTTCTTTTTGATTAAACCAATTCAAAGACTATTAAAGTACCCACTTCTCTTATCACAGTTAATCAAAGAATCAAACCCATCATGGCCATATTATGAAGAATTAACAAGAGCTTACGTTATTACAAAAGAGGTTGCACTTCATATCAATGAGGCCCAAAGAAAATGTGAAAATATAAAAATACTAAAGGAATTACAGGAAAAGGTTGTCGATTGGAAGGGATATAACACTAGTAACGTTGGTGATTTGTTATTTTTTAATATTGTTACAGTGAAAGACTTATTAACAGATGGACATTCTAATGAAAAGGAGGTTCATTGCTATTTATTCGAAAAAGTTATTTATTTTTTCAAGGAAGTTTCAGCAAGAAATAAATTACTTGGTAATAGAAAGAAATCCAATGTCTCACTTGGAAACACCTTATCACAATCAAGTTTTAATCTCAGTACTACACAGTTAACCTTGAATGGGATAGTTTACATTAATAAAATCACACGATCTTCAACATCAGATTCATCGTCATATTTTGGTTCAGCTCTCGGGCATTACCTTTCGTTGAAATGGAAGGGAAATAAAGATACCGGTGGATGCATTATGAGATTTAGATCAGAAGAACAACTACATCAATGGAATAAATCGCTGAAGAAACTGTCCTTTGATGGTAGCACAAATAGTACGGATTCTGATGATTTGTATTCTTCAGCACATTCCTCTGGATCATTTTCTTCGTTTGGAGGTAGAAACTCCAATGGAATAAATTTCAATCACATTAAAATGAGGGTATCATCTGATTCAACTAATGTTACTATCAACAGAATGAGAACTGCGTCAACTTCAAGTTTTAATGCAATGGGGAACATAAATTATCCTCCATTACCTACAGAAAAGAAGTTGAGGTCTGTTTCAGTTACTTCTTCTACATCAACGGGAACTACTAGATACATTAATAGAAAATCTTCATCTAATACATCGTTAGGCGCTGACGAAATCATATCAAATGTTTCAAACTTGACATTATCTAAACAGTACCCTAATGGGCCAGTGACCCCAACGGGTAATGAACTTACTGATAAAACCTTCATTAAAATATCTTTTAAAAATAATGCACCACCTATCAATCTTAGTGTTTCTTCTGATCTTGGATACCAAGAATTAAGTGATGTTCTTGTTAAGAAAGTTAATTTTGCATTAGGGTCACAGCATACCATCAATAACTTGAAGTTGAAATATCGAGACGAAGACGGTGATTATGTTGTTTTTTCTGGTGGTGATGACTGGGAGCTTGCTCGAGAGATGTTACAGGAAGAGCCCAACGGTATATTGGAGCTTAATGTTGAAATTTCACAGTGAAAAACTTGAAAACCGTTAATTTTTCAGTAATGAGTCAAGTCAGAAAAAAAAAATCGAAGTTCAAATCTCTGAGAGTTAAAAAATCATGATTTTTTCACCGCCAGTCATTTTTCTCTTTATTCAAATCACCGTGGAAAACAGGACTTTTTTAGAAAAACACCAAAGGAGTGTATTTTCTAACTACCTATTATTAATATAATTTTTTGATAACCATTATAAATATTATTTATACTTGCTTTTTAAAACAGGGGGAAAACTTTTCATTATCTACACAAACTAAAAAAGTAGTAAACATAATATATCAAATAAAAGAGTCACAATGCTAAGAATAAATAAACAAATTGTTTTATTGAACAGACAAGGGTTGAAGAATTTGGTTCCTGCTGCGCATTTAGGTACCAGAATAATGTCTAATTCATTTAATAGAAAATACCAATGTTATAATTCAACAAATCAAAGAAGACAATTTCATTCTACAAATGTTAAATTTCAAACAATTGAAACTGCAAGATTAGAAATGGATGGAGATGAATTAGAAATGTTAAATGAACAAAGAATTGTGGATACCGTTGATGTTTGTATTGTTGGTGGGGGACCTGCTGGTTTGGCCACTGCTATTAGATTAAAGCAGCTAGATGAAGATGGTGACTTGAGAATTATTGTTTTAGAAAAGGGTGCAGATATGGGTTCACATATTGTATCTGGTGCTGTCCTTGATCCGAAAGCATTAATGGAGCTATTTAATACCGATAAATGTCCATTACCAGAAGAAATAAGCACACTTGTTACAGAAGATCATATGAAATTTTTAACTGAAGATGGCTGTGAATACGATTTACCTGAACCACCACAAATGATTAATGCTGGTAAGAATTATATTGCTTCTTTATCAGAAGTTACTAAATGGCTCGCTGAACAAGCAGAAGAATTGGGTGTTGAGGTTTTCCCAAATACTGCCGTTAGTGAGTTAGTGTTTGATAAGGACGGTGCAGTTAAAGGTGTTGCAACAAGAGATAATGGTTTACTAAGAGATGGATCAATTAATGAAGATTTTGAACGCGGTATGGAATTCCATGCTAGAATGACTGTTTTAGCGGAAGGTTGTCATGGTTCATTATCAAAGCAAGCGATTGCAAAATATGATTTAAGAAATGGTAAGAGTCCTCAAACATATGGTCTTGGATTGAAAGAAGTTTGGCAAGTTAAAGAATCCAAATTTAAAAAGGGATATGTTTCTCACACTATGGGACATCCATTAACAGGTGTTGGATATGGTGGTGGTTGGATGTATCATTTTGGTGATGGTTTAGTTAGTATTGGTTTGGTCATTGGCTTAGATTATGAAAATCCATGGATTAGTCCATATCAAGAATTTCAAAAGATGAAATTACATCCATTTTATAAAGATGTGTTAACAGGCGGTAAATGTATTTCTTATGCTGCAAGAGCACTTAATGAAGGTGGATGGCAATCTGTTCCACAATTACATTTTCCTGGAGGTGTTTTGGTTGGTGCTTCTGCTGGTTTCATGAATGTTCCAAAAATTAAAGGTACTCATACAGCTATGAAATCCGGTATGTTGGCTGCTGAGTCCATGTATGAAAAGGTTGTCGCACTGAAACAACAGCAGGAAGAAGAATTAGGCTTGAATAAACAAGAAGAAAAAGATGAAGAGGAAGAGGAGGAAGAAGAAGATGAAGATGAAAATGAAGGTTTACCACTACCTGAATGGAAAGCCATTGAATTACCTGAATTTCAAAAAGCATATGAAAATTCATGGGTTTATGATGAGCTTTATGAAGTTAGAAATGTTAGGCCATCATTTGATTCTAAGCTTGGCATCTTAGGAGGTTTAGCGATTTCTGGATTAGTTACCATGATCACGAGGGGTAAGGAGCCATTTACTTTTGATCACAATGGCACCGATGCTATGAAGACAGGACTAGCAAATAACTTTGAAAAAATTACATACCCAAAACCAGATGGTGAAATTACTTTCGATTTGATGACATCTGTTAGTAGAACTGGTACTTATCACAAGGAAGGTGAAAGATGTCATTTAAGAGTTCCAAACATGGATTTAAAAGAACATAAGAAAAAGATGTGGGAAAAGTTCAAAGGTGTTGAACAAAGATTCTGTCCAGCTGGTGTCTATGAGTATGTTGAAAAGGAAAATGAAGTTGAATTTAAAATTAATTCTCAAAATTGTATTCATTGTAAAACTTGTGATATTAAAGTTCCATCTCAAGATATCAATTGGACTGTTCCAGAAGGTGGTGATGGTCCAAAATATCAAATGACTTGATTATATTATTGTGCCTTTATTTATAAACCTGTATGCGTTATGATTTTCAAAATTCTTTATAATTCGAAATAAGAAAATTAATATATACACTAATATTTTTAGTAATTAGTAACTTTTCTTTTCATTTATAAAATATCTATATAAGGAATGTTGTGAAGAAAAAGGGCTTCAAAGATGCTCCTTCTTCTATTTCGCTAAAGTTTCATCGATTACTGGAGCTAGAAAACATATGTCCCAAATCAACAATACCTAAAAGTGATTCTTCATTCAATCCACTAAATTGACCACCATATCGTAGATCAAAAGTTCCATCGTTTTTTCTTGTGTAGACCAATCCACACATCTCAAACGTTCTTAAACATGGTACTGACGTAAATGATTCATTCAATTGATTTCTGATTAAATGATCAAACAAATACCCATTTGAGGAGTATTTGTGATTCCTGATCCAGCCATTAGACTTGAAATAATTGATACTGGAATAGCTACTATATTTATTCAAATTTGCATTCTGTAGTATATCCAATTCTTGACCAACTATCAATAAAGTACCTACTTTAATAGTTTGATTAAATATTTCTCTATTTGGTTGAATGTTATTGTACCTGCCAAAACGACCAAGACCAAAAAAGAAATTATTGTGCTCTACTTGTAACTTTCTTTGCTCTATTTCTTCTAGTTTGATAAAAATATTTCTGCATATTGAACAAGAACAACTATCAATAAAATTTAGTTTCGAAAAGATCATAGTGGCGTCTTCTAATGTTGGCAATATATTAGCAACAAGATTTTCACTGGGAAGATGAATGTTCAGCCTTATGTCTTTTAATGTCTTTAAGTTATTAGATATTGGAGCACCTATAATCATTAACAAATTTGACAAATTCATCAAATTTATATTTAGTTCAATTTTCAAGGATTTCAATTTATGAAAGGATTCACATAATTTTAGAAGCATCATTGATCTCAAATGATTTTTATCTTCATCAGGTTTAATCAAATGGTATTTGATAGATAATTTTTCAATGTTTATCCCATGGACTCTAATAATTGCACCTAAGGTGTCAATTGGTTTAATAAGTGTCAAAATATTTGCATCATCTTGAATCAACAAGTTCAGTGAATTTAAATTTTCAAAGATTATATGCTTACCTAGTAAGTTAATTATTGAATCAGAAGATTGATTTGTTAATGGCAATGTAATTGAATTTATATTTGGCATTGGTAAATTAATTTTTCTTAAAATGGCACAAAACCCAACCAAACGACGATACACTGTATTATAATTATCTTCATCGTCAGAAAGAAAATGTAGTTCACATAGCCCATTGATTGTCCGTGGAACTGACGTTATTAATTTAAAAATTGTCATATCTTCATTTAATCCTAATTGACCCTTGAAAAATAACTTTTTAATATTATCATAGTTTATAAATTGAACTGTTCCATGATTTTCATCAACCATAGAACAAAAGTTCTTATCAATAACCAAAGTGTCTAAGTTTGGTGCCTCTTTGTAAGTTAATGGCCTTATAGGAATGTTATCTGGAAAAGTATAACGTTTTAATTGAGGAAAACACATGGATGATAAGTCAGCCCTCCACAAACATAAATTCACCCCACTGAGCTCTTCCCAATCTTCTAAATATAATTCAACAACAAAATCAGAATACTTAAATCCCAAAATTGATTTGGAATGAAGAGTTTGAAAAAATGGCATTATATTGGAACTGTCAATAAAAGTAACATCACCATGAATCTCATCCACACCTTTAGTCAATACTGCCCGTTGACTATTGCTGTTGCCGGGGTTCTTGGGTATATAAACCACTTTAGCATATAAGGTAGAAGCAAAGACATGGAATAAAGTCTTTGACGTTCTGCAAAGCCTTGTAAGGCTTTGAGAATCTAAATGAAATGCAATGTTAACTAGAACATTGTGTGGAAGTGATTCCAAATCCAAACAATTCCTTATATTCATGGCAAGGCGTCCAAATCAGCGGGAACAGACTCCAGAGTGCATGAGATAGAGATTCTGAAATCTCTCAGCTTCTTGATTTCAAATTTTACAGAACATGTTACCACCGCGGCTATTCAATCACGTGACTTAACATACATACAAATATTATTCAAAATAAAATAAAGGAATATAATATAATAATAACTATTTACACAATCAACTCGCTAGATGATGGTACATTTTCAAACCCAAATAATTCACCTCCCTTCATCACCTTTTTATCGTAAATTTGTTCGACTTCATCAACCTCCCCATTAAAAACATTTCTGACTAACAATTCCCACAGCTTGTGCAACTTAAAGAATACATCTGTGAACACAATAGCTGTTTGGGAAACCCACATTCTAGTTAACCATTCAGTAAACGTATCGTGCTCTCCAGACTCCAAAACAAGTTGATCAACACTTTTTTCAGCTTCTTGGACAAGAATCGAGAGTCTATTAACTGGAGACCCAAAATTCATATTTAAACCCGCAACAATACGCATAGATCTCATAACAAACACTAAACTTAATGGGAATTTATCAGTGGAATTCAAAAATTGTCTTAATCTATCTCTCATCATTTCTTGTTTTTCAAAATAAGATGCATTTTGAACTTTTTCAATATGCTTCTTCACGTTGTCACTATTCATATCAGCAACACCAGCAAATGCCATAACCATTTCATCAACTTCCATACCCCACCCAGTTAAAACTTCAACTGTTTTATCATAATTTTTCTCCATAGAATATTTCCAAAATTCAGAATACTCCTTCTTAAATTTCTTTGAAAAGTGTTCATATAATCCATGATCCAATATAACCAACTGTTGAATATTACGAGTCTTAAATAACCATTTTGTTAAAAAGTTATTGTTTTCAACTTCAACATTACGGACCATCAAATTACCTGGATGTAAATCACAATGAACTACACCCCAAGTGAAAACTTGACGTGCATAAATTCTGGTAATTTGTGACATCAATGTATTCAAGCTATAACCTTTATCAGCCAAGCCGTGGTATTGACCAATCAATTCAGCATCAATCCATTCACTAATTAAAACCTTCTTGGCAGAAATATCTTGATAGTATTGTGGAATATAATATTCATGAGATTTACCGAATTGTGGATCATCACTAATTAGCTTTGTTATCATCATGGCATTTTTATATTCATTATAAAAATCCAATTCTTCTCTCATCTTTTCACTAATATAATCCATTGTTGCTTGAAGTGGTAGCTTAAAGACAAAGGCATAAACACTCATGGCAGCTCTAAAAGTAAACAGATCAGAATCAATTTGAGATGAGACTGATTTCTTTTGAATCTTCACTGCTACTTTATCTCCGTTCTTCAAAGTTCCTCTATGAACTTGAGCAACTGATGCACTGGCAATTGGTGTTTCATCCAATTCAAGGAAAATTCTTTCTCTATAATCAGGACCCAATTCTGATTGTAAAGTTCTTTCACAGGTAGCCCAAGATTCTGTTGGTGCTTTGTCAAATAACATTTTGAACTTATCTTGATAATGTTTTGGAAACATCATACCTTGAACAGCAATCATTTGACCCATCTTAATATAAAGACCTTTATTTGTGATGATTAGATCATAAAGACGTTGTGCATTTCTTTCATGAAGTGCATCAATATCATAACCTTCATAAAAGTTTTTTTTATAATCATATGAAAGTAGTAAAAGGACATATAAAGATCTAAATGTTCTATCTGTGAGTTGATATCCAAAATATTTATCATAACCGTACATCAAAGCACTGGAACCTAGAAACCCAAGAACTAACTTTCTACCAAACCCTTTAGATTCTTCTCCAGAGGTTTTAGTTTCAAAAGCTGGTGATTTGGATGACTTTGGTGGTGCTTGATTGGTATGTTTGACATGTGGAATGTCCCTCTTTATCTTAATGGAATTGATTGTTTTGGGCTTGAAAGCTCCAAACTTTGAGCCAGTTGATTGCTTAGCATAAGTTCTTATACTTTGCTTCAAAAATAATGCAAAGGACATTTGCAAACACCGTCCTATTAAACACAGGTAAAGAATTAATGACCTATCACGTGTAAAGTAGGTCCTTCATTTTTCAAAAAATTTTTTTGGGTTGAAAAATTTCACTTCTTTACTGCAGAAAAAGAAATGTTGAATTTGGCTTTAGTTTTAGTTTCAAATAACATGTTAAATAATACAATTTTAGTGCTTTAAAAATGTTTCAGTAACTTAAAATATTTTAAGTTATAACGAAGTGTTAGCTTTCTATGTGCATTGGAAAATTCAAGAAAGTTTATTTTTTTGATTCTATATAAACTATTATCTCCGAGTAACGCTTGTTTGAACCTTAATATTCAATTTAAAATACTATACAATTAACATATATATTATTCAGTTCCAAGTAGGTATCCAAACTCATCAGCTCCACCAACATCAACCAAAAATGCCTCAACGTCCTCCATCATTTCTTCATCAAAAACTCCACCTTTTGTTGCTCTCAAACCTTCTCTCTGTGCTTCCGCCATACTGGCCCTTCTTAACCTATTCTTATTAAAGGCCTTTGTTGAAAACGATAATTTAGACGATCTTCTAGAACGTTTGCGTGGATGTGAGTCGTCATCAACTAATTCACCATTTAACAAGGGATCCATACCAATGAGTAAAACTTCTTCAACTCCCTCTAATTCGGGAATGTCATCTATTATTGCACTAAAGGTGTCATTTTCTTCATCACTTGCAAAAGCCGCAAATCCATTAATATCACCTTGATTACTTATCACGTAATCATCTATTTCAGGTATATTCAAAGAATTATTTTGAGTCTTTTTCAATTCATCATTGGAGTTTATTAAAGTTTCCTTTATGTTAATAATTGGATCCTTTTTAACAACGACACCCTTTGTTGAATCGATTGGCACAGGACCTGCCGGCGCTTTGGCTGTTATAGATGCTGTTGTTAAATCATTAATATTTTTAGTTTCTGCACTAATGGGCTCTTCCTTGATTTTAACCTTTTTATTATTCTTCCTTTTAACCTTCTTTTCCGAATATGAATATTTTGAGCTATTTAAAGCTTCTACTCCGTTTATTTGATACTTATTTACAAGCCCTTTGTTCCTAAACGCAGTTAATGGGATATGTCTTTCACCAAACATTTCTTGTAATTTATCATTAGTTTCATGATCATGAGCTGGATCATTGAAGGGATCATCATCTTTGTCCTCTTCGAATTCTTCAATGTTTAACAATTCATCAAGTGCTAGTGGATCACTTTGGTCAACTTGTTGTTTATGTTGTTTCATTCTAGCCATTTTGGCTTTACGTGGTGATTCAAATGGTTGAACAAACCTTGTTGAAATACCATCAATGACACTATATGGTTTCTTTGTTGTAAATGTACCTAAAGGTGGAGCACCAAATCCAATTGAACTGGAAGAAAGAACCTCTTTAGCATATTTTGATCCTAAATGTCTTTTGGTACCTTTTTTAGGTAATGAAACGTCCTCGTCAGTTTCGTCATCACTAATCAATGAAGCGTCAAAAGTGTAATTATCGTTTAAACTTGAAGTATCGTTATCATCAGAATCACCTCTGGTTAAAATATCTAAAACTAAATTAGTGTCATCATAAGAATCAGAATCAACCGCATCAGAATGAACTTCTTCAACCGTACCAAGCATTTTTATTATATCTGCCTTTTTTGAATTCTTTTTACTCTTCTTCCTTTTCAATTTAGATCTAAATTTAGCTAATCCGTCTTCATCACTTGAAGATAATAAAGATTGATCTAAAATAGATGATCTTCTTCGAAATGCTTGCTGTTTTGGAAACATATCTTCAAAGTTATCCAATCTATCCAATTCTAAGTCATTGTCAATAGCAGCCCCAGCTCTATAAATTGAGCCTCTTCGAAGTAGTTTCCTAGTGTGGTTTTCATAATAATCATCAACCATAGCTTTTGTCTCTAAGGCCATTAGTTTATCACTATCGGCATCACTCAAATCATCTTCTCCTGGTGTTGTCATTATATCTCTTTCACTGCCTGGAGTATATTGCTTTCTAGATGCAGCCAATTTGTCAAAATCATCTTCTTCGGACTCATCGCCTTCAATATGTAATTCAGATTCATCATTATCGACCATCAAAGTTTGAATTAATTCATCTTTATCAATTGAATAATCGTCATCTGAATTAATATCCTTGTCTTCAAATTTTGGAACCTTTATTTCAACATGGATGTCAGAATTAGATGTTCTGTTATGACGAATGCTTATATCATCGACAATTTCACCAACATCCTCTTCAACAACTTTAGGGGTTTGTGATTGGGAATTATGGAAAATCGAATCTTCCTCATCTTCATCATCACCATCATTGAAATCAAAATCAAAGTCCAATCCATCCAGATCATCATCATAGTCAACAATTTGACTTGAAAAGTTATTCTTACTATCCATATCTTCTAATTTCTTTTCCTCACTTTCAATAACAGCATCAACTAAATCATCATCTAATTCTGAATCAGTATTTTCAAATACATCGCCTTCTTCAGCTGATTCGGCTTCAATTTTAGTATCGTCTTTTTTTTGTAATCCCTTAACAGCCTTCATTGCTTTCATTCTTCTTTGTTTTGTCAACTGAACATAATCGACGTCTTCTTCTTCCGATGATGAAGAATAATTATCATCATCGTCGGATGACAACATTGCCATGCTATCCTTCCTATTGATGCTTTGTCTTCTATTAAACCTTTTATTATTATTATCATTATTATTATTATTATTATTATTCATACTATCAACTTTATTAAGATAAAGATCATCATCATTAGACGAATCAGATGATGAGTCCGATGAGTCCGATGAGTCTGAATTCAAATAACTTGGTTTTTTAATAGAGTTGTATTTTTCTATGCTTAAATCACTATCTTCTTCATCACTCTCTTCATTACTTGAGTGCTGTGTTTCTCTTTTGTTATAATTATTTGATTTGGGTATGGGTCCCTTTTTAGCTATCCTTTTCGACGTAGTTTTTCGCCCCATTGTCCCAATTGATTTTGAAGCAGACTTCTTAGGTGACTTAGAGCCCTTCATTGTCTTTCCAATGGATCCTATTTACGTCTTTTATCCAAATAAAGTGTTATTAATCTTGTATATAAAAATTTTTTTCAAACTCCTTTTAAAAAATTCTTTTTTTAAGGCTGTGCCTGTATGATTATGTAAGCAGCTTATTCTTACCAAAAAATTTAAAGGAAATCAAAAAAAGATTTTAAAAGGACATTATATAATATAATAGAAGGAAACTAGACTATACATTGAGAGCTTCTTCTGGAAGAACAAAGTTTGTGAGCTTAGCAGAAAGTTCCAATTGTTGTTTGAGACAAGAAGCTAAGTATTCCAAAACAAGTGAATCATTGGCATCATTTTCAAATGCATTCTTTAATTTAGAAATTTGAGATTCAGCAAGTTGATATTTAAGTGTAGATGTAAGAAGGTTTGCAATTTGAGAATCACCTTTGATTTCACCATTGGAAACACGAGAAACATATTCCTTCAATATCTTAACCATATTAATTGACTTTTGAATTGAACTTTGTAATTGTTTTAATTCTCCTTCATCTGAAACAGTAAGAGTATTTGATGGTTCCTTTGAGGCATTAGAAATAAATTTAAGAGTTGCTAGTTCTCCTTTAGTTGTAATAATTTCATTTGGAATTGGTGTAAAAACGTGAGCACCAGATTTGTCAATGCCAAGGGAATGAACTAAATTTGAAGTTGATGGTAACCCAACTGCTGAAGAAGTGAAAGTATTGATTTTTGGAGAAATAATAGCACCTTCGGCATCTCTATGCTGAATAGTCAATAAAATTGCATTTGAGGAGGCAGCTTTGTTGTAAATATCATGAACTAAACCTGTGTATGTATCAATATTGGCATCTGTTGAAAACCAACCAACAACGTTTAAATCAGGATTAGATTTCTTGTATAATTGTAGAGTCGAACGGTGGTAGGCATCTTGAAATGTTAAATCGCCATTTTCTTCCTTTAATGGAACAATATATGATGTCTTCACGCTGACTTCAGAACCATCATCAGAACGAGAACCAAGAAGGGTACCAATGACCTTGGAATTAGAGGCGTTGTCGGAGTAAATGGCTTCGATCAACTCTAAAAGAGCACTTGAATCAATGTTCACCTTTGAGGTACTAAATCTACCGTTGTTAAAGGTCTTAACGTGTAAAACTGGGGCAACCATTCTTATTTCTATCCTTTCTATTTCTTTGTCTTTTCTTTCAACTGGAAAAAAAAATTTGGAAATTTTTCTTCACACCAAAAAAGTTGTGTGAAAAATTTTAAACTTCTCTATCACGTGACATGTTTTTTTGTTTAAACATCAAGAAGGTATCAGGATAAGGTAAAGATAGTATCTTGAATACCAGTATATTTTTTTTTACATATTAGTTAATTTAGTAAGCTGCAAAAGAGTGAAAAAGCTCGGGCCTTGGTCCTCTTCATCTTTTTAACCTAGAGTTGGCAAATGTGACCATCCGGTTCACATTTAAAAATGAATTTTTGATTAACAAGTTGTATACATTTTTTAACAACTACTTAGCAACAATTAAAAACAATTGCAATTGATATTATAATCGATCATAACTCTCACTATTTAATTAAGATAGCGTTGAAGTATCAAATTTGTTAAATGTCTCATGTTATTCGTTATTAACATATTTAAAATCCAGAATTTTATAAATTAATGTGTTTATATATATTGTTAGTTTAAAATAACAAGGCTACTTTTCATTTTCCATTAATTGAAAACATGAGCACATGAGCCAGATCTATCTTAAGAAAAAAATTTCAAAAATTTTTTTTATTTTTCACTTCAGTTTGTCTTAAGTAAAGACTAAAAGCAAGGTTAAAGGATGGAAGTTTCGAACGAACGAACTTACAAGAACATTAACATAGAACCTTTTTATGCCAGCTCATCAAATGCTACAATTTCTAGCGATGGAAGGCTTCAGGCAACTGCAGTTGCCCAAGATGTGATTATAATTGATAGATTTTCCAATAAAATAATACATTCTATCCAAGGTGATGGTAGTGATATTACAACTTTAAGAATAACTCCAGATGGATTAAAGTTAGCAATTGCTACTTCAAGAGATTCCACTGCACATCAGTTAAAAGTTTTTGATGTAGAAAAAGGAGAATATATTAAAGCTTTTAAATTACCAGCAGCTTCATTTATATCATCTGTTGATAAAACATCTTCTCTTTTTGCACTTGGATTAACTGACGGTAGTGTTATGGTTTGGGATGTTGAAAAACTGTTTATAACTCATAGTTTGAAGGGTCATGGATCAACTTTGTCAGCTTTAAATTTTTATGGTGATTTTAATTCAAAAAACTGGAAACTAGCTTCTGGTGATATAATGGGTATGGTCAAAGTTTGGGATTTAGTCAAAAGAAAGGCTGTTTTTACTAGTAAGGAACATGCAGCAACTGTCAGAGGAGTCAACTTTAACAAATCGGGTTCATTATTTGTAACAGCTGGTAGAGATAATTTAGTGATGCTGTACAACGCAAATATGAAATTCAAAGAAATTAAGTCAATTCCTTTGAGTTTGTCAATGGAATCAGCTGGTTTCGTTGAAATTGAAGGTAAAGAATATTTATTCACTGCTGGTGAAGGTTGTGTACTAAAATTATGGGACATTGAAGGTGAACAATTATTTGCACAAACTAGGGCACCAATGGAAACAACAGAAGAATTATCGATTACTGACGTTATACAACTTGAAGATGATGAATTGGTTATTGTTTTGTCCGATCAAACTATCATAGATTTAGATTTACAATGTGATTTAGATGAAACGAATCATATAATTCCAATGTCAAGGAAAATGGCAGGTAATCATGGTACAATTGCAGATATTAGATATGTTGGCCCAGAAAAGAAATTATTGGCGCTTGCAACTAATTCTCCTGCCTTGAGAATTGTTGATATTTATAATGCTCCTTTAGATATGGATATTTATGAAGCTCATACAGATTTGCTAAATATGTTAGATGCAACAATTGACGGTTTATGGCTTGCGACTGCGTCGAAAGATAAAACTGCTAGGCTTTGGAGATGGGATGAAAGAGAATCTAAGTTCGAATGTTATGCCATTTTTGAAGGGCATGTTGGTTCAGTTACCTCTGTTGCACTACCAAGAACTCCAATTGATGGATATCCAAAATTTTTGATTACAGGCTCTGAAGATTTAACAATTAAAAAATGGACAATTCCAAAACCACATATTAGTAGTGAAATTCATATTGTGAAGACTTCTGATTATACTAGAAGAGCCCATGATAAATTCATTCATGCAATTGATGTATCACCAAATAATGATTTTCTTGCTACTGCATCTCATGACAAAACTTCAAAAATTTGGGACTTGCAAGCTGGAGAAGCTCTTGGTGTTTTAGAAGGTCATAAGAGAGGTGTTTATGATATCAAATTTTGCGCTTATGATAGATTAATTGTTACTGCGTCAGGTGATCGTACTGTTAGAGTTTGGAATTTGGAAGATCAAAGTTGTATTAGAAGTTATGAGGGTATGTCAAATTCTGTTCAAAGATGTACATTTTTAACAAAGAATCAATATATTGTTGGTGCTGCTGCAGATGGTTTGATTAAAATTTGGGAAGTTAGTTCCGGTGAATGCGTTAATACTTTAGATAACCATGATAATAGAATCTGGGCACTTGGTGTTAAAAATGATGGTGAAGAATTTATTACTGCTGATGCAGATGGTGCTATTACTATTTGGCAAGACAATACTGATGAAACTAAAGCGCAAGCAGATGCTGCTAAAAAGATTCTTGTTGAAAAGGAACAAGATTTACAAAACTGTATTAGAAATGGTGACTGGGTTAAGGCATTTCTTCTTGCATTGGACCTCGATCATCCAATGAGATTATATAATGTTGTTAAGGAATGTATTGCTCAAAACGACGATCCAAAATCCATTATTGGTTCATTTGAGTTAGAGAGAAAAATCGGACAGTTGGAAGATGATAAAATTCTTTTATTGTTGAAAAGAATCAGAGATTGGAATACAAATGTCAAGCTTTTTGAAGTTGCACAGAAATTGATTCGTGTCATACTTAATGAGTGTGATTTAGATAAATTATGTGAAATCAAAGGTGCAATGACTTATATTGATGGTATCGTTCCATATAGTGAGCGTCACTTTTCACGTTTTGATGATCTTGTTGAACAAAGTTTTATCCTTGACTACGTCACTCGTAAAATGGATGAGATTACCAACTAATCATCTGCTCTTTATAGATCCTTCTCTCTTTTAATATTACAAAATGATTTTTATACATTAACCATTTAGATTACGTAAACTGAAAATTTTCCGTGATATTGTGAAGACAATAGAGAGTAAGCTATTTGTTTAGCAATGTATTCAGCAATGACACCTACAGCTAGAATTAATTATAAGCAGTATTGGGATGGTTTGATTGACATTCCAATGGAGTCATGGATGTATACTTTGGAAGAACTTGAAAAAAAAACACCTTCTAGGAACGATCCAAATCCAAAAAAGAGAATTCCATTTACAGATGAAATTTTAAAGAGAATCAAAGGAGTTTATTTCATATTCAACAGTTGTAGATATTTAAAACTATCTAGATCTGTTGCAATAACTGCTTCCACATATTTCCATCGATTTTATATGAAACATAATATTTTGTCACATCATTATTATGAAGTTGGAACAACTAGTATTTTTATTGCATGTAAAACTGAAGAATGTAGAAGGAAATTGAGTGATGTTATAAAAGTATGTGCCAGAATAGCCACCGGTAATAGAGAAGTCATTGATGAAGAATCTAAGATCTTTTGGCAATGGAAAGATCTAATTGTTAAATTAGAAGAAATTATGTTACAAACGTTTCAATTTGATGTTTCATTAATAAATCCATACGTGCTAACATCTGAAGTGCTCGAAGTACAATTAGAACCAGGCATGCCATCATTGAACAATGATTCTGAATGGGGTAAACAGGCAAAGGTTTTATGTGCTAATAGTATCAATTACTTAGAACTCCTAGTTAGATTACCATTACTTTTATTATATCCTGTGGAGGTCATTTGTGGTATTGGATTATTATATTCTATTAAAAAATCACAAATAAGGATCAAAACAGATATTTTTAAATCAAAATTAAAGGTTGATCAAGATGATTTGATACAATGCCTAACTACCATTCTAAAATTAGGTTCCATTGCCAACAAGTGTGATCGACAATTACAGATACTACCACTATTACCAGCATTAACTCAAAAAGATATTATAGATATGATGTCTGATTGAAAAACAGTTAATCATCTACATCTGCAAAGGGGGGAATGAGTTGCCTTCTTTGATATGATTGTACACTTCACTCATTTTTTTTTGTTTTATTACACTTTATACAATTATAGATTATTTGAACAAATGACGTCAATTGATAGACCAATGACTCAGGTTACTAAAATTGTATGTTACTATATAGCTAAAATGATTTCTACGTCTTTAAGAAAAGGATGAATACTAATTAAGTATATATTAATATATACAAAATAGCTTACAGCAGAAGAAATAAGACAACGGAAGTTTCTTAAAAAAGGGTTACAATTATCTATTTTAGTATTAGGTGAATGTGGTACTGGCAAAGCAACTTTCATTAATACGCTTTGTGATGAGGATTTGATTCCAACAAATAGATCGGCACCTTCAGAATTGATTATTGAAGAACACCATGCAACTATATATGAAGGAGGTACACAGATATCTCTTGATATTACTATGTGCCCTGGATTTGGTGACTACATCAATAATGATGCCTCTACTAGTAAAATTGTCAAGTTCATTGAAGAACAGTTTGAAAATGTTCTTAATGAAGAATGTAGAATAAATAGAAACCCTAAGTTTAAAGATACACGTATTCATGCAGTTCTATATTTTATTAGACCAACATCTAGGGGCCTAAGAGAGTTAGATATATGTTTATTGAAAGAATTATCAAATAAATGTAATATAATTCCAATTATGGCTAAAGCAGATTTACTTACGGATGAAGAAAGAGAATTAAATAGAGAGAAGATTATGAATGATATTATAACCAACAATATACAAATTTACGACTTTTCTACATGCTTTGATGACGTTGATGAAGAGGAAAGTGAATCTATCATGAAAATGATTCCTTTTGCAATGATTGCAGGGACTGAAAGAAAAATCATTGATCAAATTGAGTACAAAGTAAGAAGTGTTCCTCATGGAATTATTAAAATTGATGATCCAGATCATTCAGACTTTCTTATTCTTAGAACATGTCTTTTAGGCGCTTGTCTTCAAGATTTAAAGGAAAATACACATAATGTATATTATGAAAGGTACAGATCAGAGATGTTAAGTAGAGCTAAGGGTTTGAATGCTATGGAAGAAACAGTAGAAGGTAGTAAAGCCATGGTTGCTAATAGCATTGTTTTGTCTAACTATTGAATTTATATGAATATGAAAGAAACTAGAATGCATATATATAAAGGTGTATTTCTGTGTTTGCTATTTTAATGGCTGTTATAATAATGCTGAGTAAAGAATAAAAATAAAATAAAATTTTCAGTTTAAGTAAAAGATCAAATTCTTTATCAAATATGTTAAGAAGTGAAGAAATCAACATGATGCAGAGTGACCTCCCTAGCAAGAGTAGGGAGTTGAATTTGTTGAGTTGTTTCCTTCAACCGGAAATGAATTTAATGAGGCCTACGTTGATTTTGGAAGGTGCTAAATCAAGTGGCAAGACGTACACCATAAAACGTTACTTAAGTTATTTACAAGAGAAATATAATGTTCCATTTGTTGAAATAAATTGTCAATATTGTTTTTCTACCAGAGATGTATTAAGAAGAATTTTAAAGGAATTGATTTTACATTTTAAAATGAAATATACGCAAATTGAAAGGGATATATCGAATTGTGAGGGTATTCAAAGTTTTGGAGGATGTATTAAGCAACTGATGATGAATATACCAGATAGTAAAAAGAAAAATCCGTTTGTATTCATTTTAAATAAAATTGATACATTGCCACAATCCGAAGATGTTATGAATTTAAGTTTTTGCTTGAGTAAATTACATGAACAATTTCAAGAAACAAATGGATTAACATTTGTTATGATTTGCACAAGGAGTGATTTACTAAATTTACAAACTAGTTCAATACCAATCATTAAATTCGAATCATACTCAATTGAAGAATTAAAAAATATTTTATCAAATTTATTGATTGACTCAGCATGGCCTATAGAACTATTAACGGACATAATGCATAACTCAGTTACTAATGAAAAAAGAATACAAATATTTAAGCAATTTGTTGGATTAATGATGGATACTTATAAAGAATATTTTGGAACTAGCATTGAAATCATAGAACCAATATTGAAAAGACTTTGGCCAGTTTTTCTTGATCCTATTGTTAGAAATGGAGGTTACTTTCCTGGTAGTAATGATATATTAAGTACATTCATGAAAAATAAGGATATGCTAAGTGAAGAGACTGTTTTATTTAGAGATTTTAAAAGCACGCATAAGCAATTGGTTGATGATAAATATGATCAGGATCCATTATTAACAAAACTACTTGATAATTTAGATCAAACTAATGATTCTGATTTTGATTTATCAAAGAAAATCAAGTATTTAATTATAGCCTCATTTTTGGCGTCTTACAATGATGCAAAATATGATACGGTGTATTTTACAAAGCATGGCAATGGAAGTACTTCTATGATTAAAAAAAGGAGGAATCTTAAAAGAGCAAAGTTAAGTAAATCTGAAGGTGTTTTTAGAAGAGAAATGGCCGTTGCACAACCATTTAAAATAGAGAGATTGTTAGCAATCTTAAGATCCATTTGGCAGGAAAATGAAGGCAACGAAGAAGATTTAGTGAATGATGTTGGATTAATGAATGAATTAGCATCATTATCGGCATTGAGAATCATAATTAAATTGCCAATGGGTGATACAATTGGAGGACAAAGTAAATGGAAATGTAATGTTCACTGGAACATCGTTGAGAAGTTTTCTAGAGATGTCAAATTTAACATTGAAAACCATTTACAAGAATAGAAGTGGCGATATTAATAGAAAAGTTTATAGATAATTAAAGAGAAATTTATAAATGTTTAACAAGGAAAGATTAGAAAAGAATTTGAAATTAAACGGAGCTAGGTGCATGGTAACGCCTTCACCATAAATCCATGTCATCACCAGCTATATGGTTATCAGGGGTCTTACCAATAGCTAGTTGAGAAGCTTTATCTAACTCATTGAAAAGCTTTAAACTATTCAGTTGAGTGCATAACGTGGTTAACTTCCCTCTTGCATTTTTCATCGTCTTTTCATATAAATCAACAGATTCACTATTATTGTCAACTACTAAAACACCTTCTTTAAAAAACACACCATTCAAGTTATCTAATACACCTTGTAGTGATAATTGAATTTTCACATAATTCCTTGGTTTACCTTTTTCATCACATGTATCATTATTATCAATATGCTGTTGACATTTTAATAATAAACTATTGATGAGTTCTAAAATAACACCCAAAAACAAAAATTTTTGAAACCCCGTTTGTATTCCAAGTAATTTACCATCATGTTGAGCGCTTAAATCTGGCTTACTAATACCCTCTTGATATCCTAAATCATAATAGTGTTGTTCTAGGTTGAGAGAATCCTCAAATAAATCAGTTGTCTCAGTACTAGGCTCTCTACTACTCTCGCAGATCACATCAAATTCTGCTAGTGGGTCATTCACATCTATTTCCACTGTTTGTGACATTAATAAGAAGGAGAGGGGACGCTTGCTCTTAATAAAAAGAATGATTCAATATAATAGCTTACCAATTTGATAATAACGTATGGAGAAAATCAAAAAAATTTCTGCTTACGTTATTTACAACTGCATTAAATGTCATGGTGTTTTGGTGTTTTTTCTTGATTCAGTGGCGGATGCTGTGGCGAGTGTGCTTAAAGCGGTGTTAGAGACACCGCTGAGCATTCATAACTCTGAGCCCGGAGATTGGGAAGCTCATCCCGTGTCCCGCCGCCTTATCCCGCGGTGGACACCGTTCCGCCGAAGGTTATCGCAGAGTCATGTTGACTCCAGGAGCAATGTCGTATAACACAAACTTTGAAGAAATATAAAAGGAAGACAGTGTCACCCTTGGACTTTGACACATTATTGAGTCACAGTAATAAATAACATTGATATAATGACTCCAATCACCATTTCTTCTCTTAAAACAGTCGCAGCTAGACATTTTAAGCCTTCAAGAGCTTATCTTTCATCAACTTCTCATACTTATAGACTCTATAACCAAGCACCAAGCAAGGTGTCAGCATCTTCTGGTACTGTCGAGTCATCAGACATGTCGTTTGTTAACAACACTGTTAATGTTTATGAATCAAATCATGATGTTGATGAACATCATGATTTTGTTCCAAGCATTGCATCAGATGGTGATGTCTCAGTGCGTGGTCACAAAGATCATTAAGTTTCATTCTTCTAACAATTGATTTCATTATTACTATTATATATCCAATTTTTCCCCCCCCCCCTCCCCCAAATTTTGTTTTCTAAACTAATTCATCTATACATACTAGTCGATAGCCAGTTTCTATCTACTAAATATTTATTTTTATCATTTTACTTCTATTACTTTACTTTACTTTAACTTTACTTTTCTTATCTCTACTTTTATATGAATTTCATTTTCATTTAATGATATACTTAAATATATTATGCTTCTCGTTAATTTAAAACACTCTATCAAACGATTCACCCTTAATAGTACCACCAGACATACTATTGTAAACCAACCTTTGGAAATCTTCTGGATATTTTGCTAAATTATTAGCAGCATCTTTGTTTAGTGGATCATTCGGATTTGGTTGAAGAAACAAATGTAAAATTCCCGCAAATACTAATTGTAATGTTAAAGTCGGTTTCCAATCAGATCTCAATATATTCAAGCACACATGTCCTTCAAAATCAATATTAGGATGATAAATTTTATTTAAACATCTAAAATCAGGTGGTGAGTTAGGATAGTCTTCAGGAATTTTACATTCAAATTTAAAAGTGCCCCTATTATAATATCCTTCAAGCGGTGTTATCGTTAATTTAATTAGCATCGGTGTTTCTTCACTATACTCAAACATGACATTTGGTATTGCTTGATATTCCTGTAAATCCTTTTTTACTCTTAGTAAAGATGGTGGAATAGAATTGGAAGTAGAATTAGAGTTTGCATTCAAATTTCTTTCCTTCTGTAATCTTTTTAGTTTTAGCTGCAAGAAGTTGATGTTAGTTATAGCTCAATATAGAAAGGCGTACATAAAAATTTTGTTTTTTTGAAGTTAGCTTCTCTCTTCTTTTATATTTACCATAACATACCATTTTTAAATAGTTAAATATACTTTCAATACTATCTTAATGTCAGTATAATATGCTGCCGCTTTGATCTTAAAACAAAAAAAAAAAAAAAACGTTTCTATATATTTATCTTTTATATTTTATTTTTTATTTTTGCTTTATACAAACGCGAAGTTGATAATTTTAACATATTCCTCATCTCTTGTTTTCTTCTAGACCAAAGGAAGAGAAAGGTGCTCAACAATTGACAGCACAAAAAAAGGAATGTCTCAAAGACCCATCCCAGCAACCTCCTCTTCAGACTTGAAGCTCCAATTAGGTGAACTTCAGAGAAAATTTGCGCCAACGGCTGTAAAAGGTTCAAGAAATAAAAATGAAGAACCCCAAATTCATTTACCACCAACGTTATTGAACACAAAACAACAAGGTGCCATTGGTCAGATTAAAAATACTAGTAGCAAAACTGTAGATTTTTTAGGTGATCTTTCAGATGGTCTTTTAGTTGAATCGAGAAGATTGGCATATGAAAATAAACAATATAAATCTCTATTACAAAAAGCAGAATCAGATAATTCGAATTTGAAAAAGCAGTTGTCGAATCTAAATACAGTTTTTGAAAAATCAAATGCTAAAGAAGAAGAATTAAATGATAAAAATTGGGAATTGGAAATTAAAATTCAACAATTACAAAAGCTTCTTGAAAAGACAAAAAATGAATATCATTCTTTTAAATCTAAAAATTCACAATCTGAAATCTCCAAGGATAATTTAAAAACTTCACTTGAGACTTTAAAACAAGAAAATTTGCAACTACAAGATTCTCATAATGCAAAATTAAATTTGTTAAATACAGAATTGAATGAATTGAAAGAATCCAATGAAAATTTAAATGATGAAAATGATTTACTTCATCAAAATTTTATAACTTTAAAAAATGATTTTGAATTAGTAAAAAATGAGAGAGATGAATTGATTGAAATTAATAAAGAACTTCAATTGGATCAAGAAATTGATAATTCTATGGCTACATTTGATGATTCTATTATTCAAAATCCACAACCTTTAACTCAATTAAATGAAATTAAATCTTTGGATAATGAAACTCTTCAAAGAAATTTATCTCATGCTTATTCAATAATCAAAAAGTTAAGGACTCAAAATTTAAGATTTAGAAATTCTTCTCCAAGGTCAAAAAAATCTCCATCAAAATCTTTACAAAATATTGTTGTTTCCAATAATATCAATGATAAACTTTTGAAAGAGGCTATAAATGATGCTGATATTGATTCTTGGGATAATTATCAAGATGATTCTTTTGTGAAAGGAACTGTGTTTGATGATATTCCTCAACTGGCACACATTGGTTCCGATTCTAATTCGGATTCAGATTCTGGTGAAGATTTAATTAATAATCCAAACAATGAATTTGATCTCAATGATATTATCAGCAGCAGTCCAAACAAGAACAGTGTTTCCAATTCAGCAAAGGATTCTCAAAAATATATTTTAGTGATTCCAAACAATGAAAGTACTTTAGTCAACTTGAACGATATTGTAAATGAATATCAGTCTTTTCAAACTATCCCAATTGATGAATCTGATTACAATAACTTGTTAATTAATATTCCAAATGCTCAACCAAATACAACAGTGAATCATATTATTTCTTCAAAACATGCTAATAGTAATAATGTGAAGCTTTTCACTAGTGATGAAATGAATAAACTTAAGAAAATAGTTAGTGAGAAAGATAGTGAAATTGAACATTTGAAATTATTGGTTTCTAACCAATCTTTGAAAAAGGTATCTAATTCCAAAGAAAATATCCCTATCAAATCTACATCTGAAACTTCATTGAAATTACAAGTGGCAGATTTAACATCACAATTGAATGACTCTCAGAAATCAATTGAGGATATTATCATTAGACATCAAAATGAAATTGAGGATATTCAACAAAATCTTGATTTAACGTTTAATAAATTGAAAGATTCTGAGTCGAGTGTTGAAGAAAAGCAACAGCAAATTACTGAACTAAAGCATCAATTGCAAGCACAAACAAAAGAATTAGGTCAACTTAAGACTCAATTAGATACCCCAACCATTGAATACATCAAGGAAAAGTCCAGTAATCATAGTCTTATGATTTTACCTTTCAATGATTATGAAATTCTGAAAAATGAAAATGAAGATTTAAATTTGCAAATTAATGAATTAAGAAATATTAAAAATCAATTAAGTGAAACTCAATTGAAGTTATCAACTAGTCAAGATTTGAACTCTAATTTAACTGCAAAGATTTATGAACTTGAGCAACTTTTAGATACCGTTAATAAATCCTTATTGGAAAAACAAGCACAATTAGATCAAATCAATTTGCAACTGGAAACTCCAGATATTGACTACATCAAATCAAAGGCTATTTTGCACAATTTTGTTGTAATTCCAATAGTTGATCACGATACACTAAAAGAACAACATGAAACTTTAACCTCCAAACACCAATCTCTTGAAAATGATCATTCTGAATTGAATAAAAAATTCAAACTTATGGAGGATGATGTTGTTGGTAAAAAAGAGCAACTTGTTGAATTAGAAAAGGTTAAATGTGAACTAAAAGAAACTCTTTCTCAATTGGAAACTAACGTAGCTGCCAAATCGCAATTAGTTGATCAAATTACTAGTATGGAATCCAAATTGATTAGCGTTAATGAAACACTTGATAACAAACATAAAGAGTTGGAATCATTAAAGGAAAAATTTGATGAAGCTCAATTATCTCTTAATGAAAAACACTCTGAGTTAAATAATTTGAAGAATCAACTAGATACTCCTGATATTGAATATGTTAAATCTAAGGCTACAATTCACGATCTTGTTGCAATTCCAATTGATCATCATAATGCACTCAAAGAACGGTATGATAATTTAGAAACCGACCAACAAGCTCTTAAAGAGAAGCATACCATTCTAGAAAGTGACTATTCTAAATTAATTGATAACCTCAAATCCACTGAAGAAAAGTATAAATCACTCGAAGAAGATCATGTCAAATTGTCTGATAAGTTGAAGGTTGTTGAGGCAGATATTGATGCCAAGGAACAACAGCTCGCTGAATTAGAAAGAATTAGCTCTGAATTGAAGGAAACACAATCACATTTAGAGTCCAGTAATACACTTAAGTCCCAACTAACTATGCAATTAACTGATATTGAATCTGAATTAGCAAATGCTCATAAACTGCTTGATCAAAAACATATTGAATTTGATGCATTAAAAGCACAAACAGACACCCCAGATATTGAATATGTCAAGTTAAAGGCAACTTCACATGGCCTCTCAGTTATTCCAATTCAAGAGCATGATTTCCTTAAACAAGAACTTATTGGTAAACAATCTCAAATTGATGAATTAAATGAACACAAGACCAATATTGATGCTGAGATTATTGATAAGCGAGAATTGATAGTTAATATGGAACTTGAATTAGCAAATTTGAAAGCTTTGAAGGTTGATCTAGAATTGCAAACCTCGAAATTAAATGAATTACAAAAAGAAAAGGAAGTAAGTGATAAGAAGGTCTCTGAACTTGAAATTGATCAATTAAAATTAGCTGAAGTCAATAAATCATTGGCATTAAAGAATACAGAGTTAGCTGACTTACAAAAGCAATTGGAAAATCCTAAACCAGAATACATCAAAGAAAAATCCTCTTTACATGGTCTTTTGGTTGTTCCGATTGTTGAACATGAATCCATGCAAAAGGTTCTTGAAGATAATAAAAATCAAGTTAGTATTTTGAATGATCAAATTGTTAAGCTAAAAGACTGTAATAATAAATTACAATCTAGTCATGCTGAAAAGGATCAACATATTGATACTATGAAGTTTGAATTAGAGAAAACAACACAACATATAAAACAGTTACAATTAGAAGTTGAAAATCCTACTATTGAATATGTTAAATCCAAGGCTGTTAATCATAATTTACATTCTATTCCAGTGGAAGAATTTAAAAATTATGAAAAGGAATTGAAGGATTTAAAACAAGAAATACAAAGCCCTTCTCTTGAATACATTGGATTACATGCAGACAAATATAACCATATTATTCTACCAATCGAAGAACATAAATCTCTAAATGGTATGCTAGCTGAAAAATCAACTGAAGTAAAATCACTTAAAAAGAGTATTGATGATCCAACTGTTAATTATCTTAAAGAAAAATCTTCTTTACACGGTCTTTTAACTATCTCAAGTAATGAGCATGAATCTCTTAATAGTGAACTGAATAAATTGAAAAAATCTGTAGAATCTCCTGATGTTAAATACATTGAATCAAAGGCAGCTTTACTTGGATTATTGCCAATTCCTATCGAGAAGCATGAAAATTTGAAATCCAAACTTGAATCGCAAACCGTTAAACTAAGTAATATTTCTAAGGATCTGGAGTCAAAACAATCTGAACTTCAACTTTTAATTGCTGAAAAAGATCTACAAGATATCAGATTGAATGAATTAAAAGAAAAAGAGATTATTTTAACTCAAGTTGAAAGTAAATTATCATCCAAGCAAGCTGAATATGATCATTTGAAATATAAATTTGAAAATCCGGAAAAGGAATACATCGAATCCAAATCTTGTATTCATGGATTGATTACGGTTCCTATTGCTCAACATGAATCTTTAAATACTCAGCTTACCGAAAAACAATCTGAATTGGAAAAGAAGGAAAATGAAATTGCTTCACTTAGAAGAATTAAAAATGACTTGGAATTACAAGGTGCCAAATCAATTTCTCTAGAATTGCATGATAGTGTCCAATCTGAGTTAACTGAAACTAAAAATAAATCTGTGGAAATTTCTAAAAAGTTATCAATTGTAAATGAAGAATTAGAGATAAGAACTGGTGAAGTAGAAAAACTTGAAAAAGAATCAGCGAAATTACTAACAAAAGTAGATAAATTAGCCGAAGTTGAAACTGAGTTAGCTGCTTTGAAAATTGTTAAAGAAGACTTGGATGCTAAGCATAAAGAATATATCCAACTACAAAATGAACATACTCTTTTAATCAAAAAACTAAACGTTTTAGAAAACACCCAAACTGAATTAGAAAATACAAAAAAAGATCTTACACAAAAATCTAATAAGTTACAAGAACTTGAAAAATCTATAGAATTGCCTAGTGAACAATATATCAAGGAAAAATCTAAATTGATGGGTTTAATTGCGATTCCTGATAAAGAACATGAATCTCTAAAGAAAGATCTTGAACTTAAAATAAAGGAAATCAAAGATTTGCAAGATGTTAAGTTACAACTAGCTACAAATGAAACTGAATTGGAATCTGTAAAGAAATATAATCTTGAATTAGAAGAAAATATCAATAACCTTCAGCTCCTAGAAAACAAATTATCTGATGTCAACTCTAAGTTGAAAATTAAAGAAAACGAGCTAAAGGAGGCTAATGATTCTTTATCTAAACCATCTGTTAGCTATATCAAATCTAATGCAGACTTGCACGGTTTAGTTACTGTTCCAAAGAGTGAACACGAAATTTCCATGAGTGAATTGGCTTCTTTACAGGAAACACTGGTAAATAAAATTGCTGAATATGCGAAATTGGAAGCAGCAAAATATCAGATTGATAAAGAAAAAAATGAACTAATTTCTCAAGTTTCTGAATTGGAAAAGAAAGAGGCAGAATTAAATGAATTGGTTACTTTGAAACAAACTGAACTACATGATGCTAAATCACAAATTAACTCACCAGGTACTGAATACATAAAAAATAAATCTGAATTACATGGATTGATTGCTGTACCAAAAACTGAATACCAAAATACCAAATCTGAATTGGAAACGTTATCTGCGATGGTCAAACAACTAGAACATGATTTAGCTGAAAATCTCAAGGAATTAGATAATGTTAGAATTGAAAAAGACGAACTATTCACACAAATGGAACAGTTAAGGATCAAGTCAACCGAGGAAATACAATTAAAGTCAAATGAAATTGAGGCTATTAAGGGTTTATACGAAAACCCTTCAACAGATTATCTTAAATTGAAAGCCACAAGAAATGGTTTTACTCTCTTGGAACTTACAGAATATCAAAGAATGTCTACGAAATTAAGTCAATTGACAAACGAAATTACTCAAAAGGCTCAAGCTATTGAATTATTACAAAATAATATCAAGACCCTTGAAACTCCATCTAAGGAATATATTCAAACAAGATCTAATGCTATGGGTTTTATCCCAATACCAATTTTTGAGCATAAAACATTAACTTCTAACATTGATTCTAATAACAAAACCATTAATAAATTGAAGGATGAAAAACAATCTCTTGTTGAAGAAATGAACCAACTCAAGGAATTGCATAAAGAAACTATTTTTGAAAAGGAAAGATCAATAAATAACTTGCAACAACAAATAGATCAACCTTCTCTTGATTATATGAAGTCTAAGTCTACTCTTTATGGTTTAGTTCCAATACCAGCGAATGATCATCAAAAACTAGTTACTGATCTTGAAACTTACAAATCAAATCTTGAGGAAAAGCAAAACCAACTTGAAGAACATAAACTTGAATTGGATAATTTTGAAGCCACTCTTGCTAAAAAGGATGCACAACTCGAAGAACATAACGTTTTGCTTGACGATAATCATAAGAAAATTGAAAGTTTGCAATTGACACAGGTCATTTCTGCTCAAAAAATTGTTGAACTAGATACTGAATTATCTGAGATTAAAGAACAGCTTGATGCTAAGCATAGAGCGGTGGAGGATTTAAGTTTAGAAAAGAAAGAATCAGCAATGAAAATCGATGATCTCGAAACAAAATTAAATTTATTAAATGAAAGAGTTGCTGAGGATATGAGTAAATCGGAAGACGATATTAAATTACTAAATGCTGAACTTCTTGAAAAGGCTGCACTTATTAAAATATTACAAAAGGATCTTGAAGAACCAAGCATTGAATATATCAAATCAAAATCTCAATTGCACAATTTGATTTTAATATCCAATGATGAACACGAGGAACTTAGGAAGGAACTCACTAATAAAAAGACTGAATTAGAAAGCCTTAGTAATGTTAAGAAGGAATTTGAAGCAAAACATGAAGAACTTGAAAGTCATGTATTTGAGTTAGCTAACCTAAAAGCACAACTTGATGATAAGCAGAAAGAGTTTGATAGTTTAAAAATGGCCAACACGGATACATTAAATAGAAACGGTCAGCTTGAAATTGAATTAACAAACTTGAATAGCATTTTATCCACAAAACTGGATCAAGCAAAGGAAACAATTGAAACTTTGGAAATTTCTCTTCAAGAAAAGAATAATACCATTAAACAACTAGAAAAAGAGGCTAAAGAGCCTTCTGCTGAATTTATTAAATCTAAGGCTACATTGCATGGCCTTATTCCAGTTCCAATTGTTGAGCACAATTCGCTCAGTTCTCAACTAAATGAACATAAAGCACAATTAGATAATCTTAGATCTAAATATGAAGAAGCCGTTCAAGAGATAACTAATGTTAAAGATACTGCTGATTTTGAATGTGAGACTAAGTCTAAGTATTTGGCTGAAATCAAAATTAAGGAACAAGTTATTGATGAGCTTAAATCTGAATTAATTTCAACACAAGACGAAATTTCGGTACTAAGAACGCAATCTCAGGCTAGTGATGAAGAATTTGATGATGAGAAGTTAGAAAAGCGTGCCTTAGAGAGAGGATTTGTACTACTTCCTGTTACTTCAAACAAAGAGCTCGGTGCAAATGTAATGCAAAAGTCATCTTCTATTGCTACGATAACTGCAGATGATTCTTTTGGTAAGATTCCAGAATCCTCATTAAATGTTATTTTGAATACCATGGATAGTAATGGATATAAATGTGTTCCGATTGATGAGTATGAATCATTAATTAATAATGGAACCTTTGGTGGAATAGATATTGATGAAACAGATTTGGCAAATGTAACAATGGAAGCAGATGAAATAATGACGCAATTAGAAGCCAAAAAGAATAAACTTAATGATTTGACTATGAAATCAAGACGTTCTAGTGTCATTTCTTCATCTTCTACCTCTTCTTCTATTTCAGTTCATGATGTTTTGCATGATAAGGAGGTTTCTATTCAAAAAAAGAAAGATTCTATTATTGCCCATATTGAACAATTAAAAAACAAAAAAGTTGATATTCAAAAGCAAGTAAATAGAATTTCAGTTGCTTCTTTCGATTCAAAAAATCAAACAACTTCAGTTTTAAACTCCAGACTTGATAAAAAATTAACTAAGATTAACGATGAGATTGAACTCTGTAATATTGAACTAAGCTCACAACAAAGTGCATTGGATGCTGTTAGGGCTTACATTAAATCTGCCGAGGGAATGGAGCTTGCGCCAATCCAAAGTACAAATTCTCATATGCCGTCAAGTGAGTCAAATATTGATATTAAAGAGCAAATTTCTAGCTTGAAGAAGGATGTCTCAGAATTAGAGCTTAAGTATGATGAGAAGGTTGAAGAATTAAACGAAATACGTTTGAATTCTAGCAAATCAAGCGATCCAAGTGAAATGATTTTAAAATTGACCTCATTAGGTTATAATATTTCCAAAGATGATGTTACAACTAATGAGGAGTTTTTTGATGCTGAATCATACATCACAAATTCAGGAGCAGCAATTGAGCCTGAATTGAGATCAAGAGCTGCTGAGTTAGGTTTAGCGTTGATTCCTATTTCTGAAGTTAGAAGAAATACTAACGAAGTTGCAAAGAATATTGGAGATAAATGTGAATTTGATGATTTACAATGGAAATCACATGAACTTGGTTATGAACTGATAAAGACGGAAGATTTGGATAAATTAAGAATCTCTGTTGAAGAGTCAAGTAAAAAACCAGAAACATTAAATATTGTTGATCTACAAATGTACGCAAATAAAATGGATATGAAGTTACTTTCAGATGAAGATATTAAGCAATTAAAGAAGAGACCAATCACTTCAAAAGAACTTGCATCTAAGGCCATAGAAATGAAGTTAACTTTAATGAACGAAGATGAGGCTAATGAAATAAAACTGAGACAACCACTTTCCGCTGAAAATGTTTCTGAAAAAGCCAAAGAATTTGGTTTTCTTTGTATCCCAGCATCTCAATTTATTGCCACAACAGTTACAAGGGTTTTTGATGTTGATAATGTTGTTGTTCTACCAAATTCATATTATAATAAATTATTAAAAAGTCATGAATTTTTCAAAAAAAATAAATCCAACGTTGAATCATTACCAGCACCAACAATTCCAGAAGATCATGTTTATGATTTGCCAGCATCACCAAGTACTCTTTCAATTTCAAATATTGATGCAGCATCACTGAGAACTGTAAATACAATCATTTCTAATAAGCAAGAAATTATTGCAGCAGTTGCACAAACAATTATTGGGGAATATCTTTACAAATACTATAGAAAGCTTGGACCATTATCATCAATTGCAGATTCCAGGCATGAAAGGTACTTTTGGGTCCATCCATATAGTTTAACACTGTATTGGTCAAGTCATAATCCAGTTTTAGCAGATCCAGGTAAAACTCAAATTAAAGCAATGTCCATTGTTAGCGTTCAATCAGTCGATGATAATAATCCATTGCCGCCAGGAATCTATCATAAATCAATTTTGATCAAATCACATGATAAAATTGTTAAATTAACTTGTCCAACCAGACAAAGGCATAACATTTGGTTTAATTCATTAAAATATCTTATTGATAAAAGTACTGAAAATTGGGTTAATGATGATAATATCGAAGATCAATATAACCAAAATTTCCAAATTGATAAAAGGATTGAATTAGACAGGGTTCATTCTATGAATTTCAGACATAGTCAACCAAAGAATATTAGTTTTAAAAGTTTAGAACAAAATAGAAGAGTTTCTTCTGTTCCGACGATGAGAAGTTCCTTAAGAAAGTAAATAAAAAGGAAAGAAATATTTACATTTATATAATTTATTATTTTAACAAATATATCAAAAGATTTTTTTTTTTCGTAAATAAACGTAAAAGTTTTTCAAAAAAATCTAGTATTTATGAAAAATAACTAGAGAAATATAAAGAAGAAAAATCAATAAAAAGAGTAAAAAAAAAAAGAAATGTTAATATTGGTTGGTTGATTAAAACAAGAAATAATATATGAAAGTAAAGTATACCAATAAAGTACATTGCCTGTGAAATTTAAAACGATCGTTATCATGAATTAGGACATGGGAGTGGATATATTATAAGTGAATGACAAAATAGTTGGATATAATAATTAAAGTGGGGAAAAAGTAAGAAAGAAAGTTTCTTAAAATAAAAAACAATAATATTGATTTTTTTAACGTTTGTAATTAATAAAAGGATTGACTGATTTAACTGTTAAACAAGGTAAAGCCATACCAATTTCAGATCTTAATAAAATAGGAACCCTTTCTAGTAATTTGATTTCTTGAATGTATTGATCATTATTTTCAACTCTTGTTGAGCAATAATTCAAATAATAATCTAAATCTTTATCACTATTGAAAATTTCAGGACCATTTAAATTCATATTGCTTAATTTTTCAATTAATTCATCACTGATTTTTGCTTCTTCATTTGAAGTCTCATTTGTAGTAACTCTATGTTTATTTTTGATTGAATTACGATATGATAATGGTTCTGTTTCATCTCTTGGAATATAAGTGGCAGAATCAACACCTGGTTTCCAATACAATTCTAATTTACTATTGGCTTTATCAAATTCTGCTTTATTTAATGGTAATTGATCACCGTGAACTCTTTTTTCGATACCAAATTCAGGTAAATAAACGTCAAAGGATGATTCATAAACTTGAATAACAACACCAGTACAAAGAATTTGACCAGATTTTGAACTCATATCATTAATTGTTTGACATAACAATAAATGAATTGCTTGATTTTGTGCAATCTTAGAACAATCCTTTTTAAAATTACAATAATCAACAACCAATTTCAATGATTCAATATCTTCGACATATTCATTGATAGTTTTATTGATAACGTGCTTTAATTGTCTGTGAACAATTATATCAGCATAACGTCTCAATGGAGCAACAAAATGAGTATAAACTGGAAAATTGAATAAATAATGACTCAGTGAATCTTGATCATTTTTACCAGCAAGAACATATTTACCTTTACTCATTGATTTCATTAATATAGTTTCAACAGCTTCTCTTTTAATAGAATCATCAATGTTTAATATTGAATTTAAAAATGTTTTCGAGTTTGCAGTATCTAAATCAACACCAAATTGTTTAATTTTTTTTTCGTGATATTCAAATTTAGTCAAAGTTGGCAAAGAGAATTTTCTCAATAAAGCAAAATCGCCAAGAGCTGAATGAATCTTTTGAGCAACAGCAGCATTAACATTTTGAAAAATTTCATCAACCATTGAAGTTGATTTAATCTTATCATAGATATTCAAAGTTAATTTAACTGGTTCGTCATCCAATTGATCCAATAAAGGTAAAGTTGAGGAATAAGTTAATTTAGGATTAGATAATCTTTTTTGCTTTAAGTTAGATGAAATGTGTGATAAAGTTTCAATATAACGAGAAACCGCAGAATCATTTTTGTTTTCACTATCATTATCATTATTGTTATTATTTTCAAGAATTTGATCAATTTTTTCATAAGTAATTAAATCATTTGGTTGGACAATAGATTCACCCATCCAAACATCTTCAATTTCAAATTTTGATAAATCAATTTCAAAAATAATTGATAAAGCAGGAGATCTCTTACCTTTGTTAAAAGAAATTTCTCTATTTAAAATATCAGGAAATAAATTAACATTCTTTTGTGGCAGAAAAACTCCATGAGATCTCTTCTTAGTTCTTTTATCTAAATTAGAATCACGAGCAATAAATTCACTAATATCTGAAATATGAACACCTAGTTCTATTTTATTATTTTCAATACCTTTAATGTGGAATGAGTGATCAGAAAAGTTACCATTCTGAGTACAGGCAATAACATATTCATCATTTAAATTTCTTCTTTTATCGATGGAATTTTGAATAATCTTTTCACTAGTTGGGAAATCATTCATATATTGATCTTTATCTTCATCGTATTCATCACACATAAAGTTATTATCTCTTAAAATAGATTCAACTTCAACTGCAGGATCTTCTTGATCACCTAATCTTGAAACCAGTGTACCAAATGGATGTAAAGAAGTAATTGGCCATCTTTTAATAGAAGCAATAAAGGTTTGATTTGCATACTTTTCATGATTCTCAACAAAATCTCTTGGGGCTTGCTCTGTTGGTATAGCAATCAATGGTACTTTTTTATCAACTGGTTTAAACCAAACAATCTTTGGTCTTGGTCTTTCTTCGTTATCGTTTTGATCCTTTTTGGCAACTTGAGAAGGTCTTAATAATCCAAGGGTACCGGCAAATAATTGACCAGGAATACGATCAACAACAGCAACAATGTGACCTGCATATAAAGGTTTAACGTCATCATTAATTTCTTCTTCTTCCACTAATAATAAAGATTGACCTTCAACTTCAACATCATCATTTTTCTTTTGTGTTGGTCTTTGTTTTAAGGACCCCTTTCTATTTAAACCAGAACTATTACTTTTTTTAAGGTCAAAAGAAGATAAAGTCGAAGCATCATTATGAACATCATCATTAATATCTGAATTAAATTTGAAATCTTTTCTTCTTTTCTTTTCTTCTTTTTCTCTTTTTGAGGACCAAACATCATCAACCATTAATAGCTCAACAGCAACAACATCACCTTCAAGAGCTCTATTACGATCTTTGGAACCACAAATAAAAATATCAGCATCTAATAAACCATCAGTTGAAACATAGGCATCTGATCTATTCTTTTTATTAACACGTAAAGTACCAATTACCAATTTACCTTCGTTAATTAAATCAGGTAAAGAACTTTGAGGTAAATAAGGAGCAAATAAAGATTTTCTACCTTGGGAATTAAATTGAGAAATAGATGAAACTGATCCACCATATGATCCTCTTGGTCTATGACTTGGAATAAATCCACTATCATTGTTTGACGATGCTGATGAAGTTGGAGAACTGTTAGTTAAAGATTTTCTCCAGTTGTTATTAGTGTCAGAAACATTTGATTTATGAGAATAATTGCCAGAGAGACGTTTCTCAGCAAAGGAAGGTTGAGGTGGAACTAACAGTTCAGTGTTAGAAGATGAATTATTATCTTTTGGAGGAAATTGAAAACCCCTTTGAGGTGATTTCTCAGAAACATTTGATCTGGATCTTGAATGACCCATTTTAGAATCATCATCAGGAAATCTAAAGGAAGGAGGAGGCATCAAAATAGTAGAAGGCCCATTATCAATTTGTTCATCTTCCTTTGTATTTCTAGATAAAGAAAGTTTGGAAGGCGAATAACCATTTCTTTGAGCTTGGACTTCAGCAGCCGCCTTCTTAGCTTCAGCTAAACCTAAGGAATGTCTTCTTGAATGACCTAAACCTTGACCACCATTAACTGAAGAAATTGAAGATTGTGATCTTCTATGAGACCTTGGAGAAGAATAGTTTTCATAATCATTTTGAAAGTTGCTAGATGTCTTTCTATGATGACCTTTCGGAGATTGGTATGTAAACCCAGAAGTTTGGGATTGCACTTTTTGATTCAATTGATGTTGTTGTTGTAAAATTTGTTGCTGTTGAACTTGGACTAACTCCAGTTGACGTTGTAAATTAAGTTGTTCCTGCATTAAAGAAGTCAGTTCACTTGGGGATTTCCTATGAGCAACATGAATGGTTCTTGGCTGTTTGCCCGTTGTTTTGACTGTTTCAAAACCATCTTGATTACCTCTATTAGAATTATTATTCATTGTGTAAATATGTATCAGTGTATATATGTATGTAGCTTTCTCTCTCCTATTGTATTTTTCTTTCTATTATTAGACCAATTTTTTTTGTCTTGATGAGTCTTCGTTATAAAAGGAAAGTAAAAGTGAATTGGGATACACGGAATAAAAGGATACTTTCAAGTCTTGTTAATATTAACAGTTTAACTGTAAAAGCTATAACTAATTATTCCTTTTTTTTAAATTGCTTGCTGCCCTTTCCAATTTTAATTTTAAAGGGATGGTGGTTTATGGGCTCAATTATTAATATGAGAGTTCGTGAAAGTTTTATCTATGAAGGAATGTAATGGAGGGTGTCCTTTCAGTGGCCTATTCTTGTTGAGGTGTCCAATTGAAACTGTAGTTAATTGGCAAAAGACAGAAAAGGCTCTTTGTGTGGAGTGTTACGAATCCCCCTTTTGGCTGTGTAGAGAGAGAGAGAGAGAAGGAGAGGGTAAGTGTTGAAACAAAATGCAAATTTTCCTAGATGGCAAAAACTCAAAATGGGGAAATGCAAATGCAAAGGGACATTAAAAATGGGGTTCGAACCTAAGATTGTCAGTCATCACTGCGCATAACTTATACCACTTGGCCAAGTAAAAAAATTTGAATCCTCAAAAATTTGGAAGTTGGCACTTTATACTTAAGGTTAAAAATGACTCTTTTTTTTCAAGATTGAAAATTTAAAAGGGATATTATGTTAGCAGAACCAAATTTCTCAATAATATCGTAAGTAAAATAGATAAAAATACAAGGTTAGTATCATTAGAGAGCCAATACAGACTAGTATACACTAAATTTACTTGGGTTAACAAATCATTTCACTAGCATTACAGAGTCCCATATATATAATTTATAGGGTTTGTTTAAATTTCTGGGGAGCAGGTATAAAAAAAATTCAAAGTGAATGGGAGAGAGAAAGATACACCATGGAAAGACACTGGGCATTAGGCGCTGTTTCCTGGGCACGGAGCTAAACACGCTTTATTCGTTCCAACAAGCAGTTTGTTTTAAAAACGCCCTTTGGACTAAAATATACTTGGACCCCTATTCAAGAAGTAAGTGTACTTTAAAATGCCACAATGTGGTACTGTTCAATCACAGTGAAGGAGAACTTGTTGATGACCCCATTTGTGTATGGACTGTTTGTCATTTCTTATTCTTATTCTTTTAATAATGATTTTCTTTTCGTTGTTTTCTATCTTTTTATTTAGAAACATTAAAGCCTAGCATGTCAAAGTCTCAACTTTAAACTTGATGGATAAATTACTAGCAAGAATAAATATACTAACTTATTAACATATTCATTATAGGTATACTATATTCATTTATTTTAAGACACAAGTTTAAATGCCAAAAATAGTTAAATATGACATTACTGGGATGTCTATGGATATAACCAACATTGAGGATGATCCGAAGTTACGTTTATGGACCGAGGATACGATTTATCATAATATTAATATTATATTAAATAGATGGTATGAACCTGAGTCAAAGGATATTACAATTGGTGTATTTCGATCATTAAAAAATTTTGGTCCAAAATCTAATAATGAAGAAGATGTTGATATTTGGCTTCATCCATTCAAATGGGGAAATCAATGGCATTTAGTTGTTGGTATTAATCCACATAATAAAATCATTTTAATAAATTGTTCAAAGGATTCAAAAAAGGGATTTCCAGTTGAAACTTGCATTGAATTTGAACAGTTTATTGCACATTTTAAATCAAAGGTGACAAAGGAAGCATTACAGTATCCAAAATTTTGTAATGAATTATTAGATCCAACAAATGAAGATAATGGTATTAATTTGTTAACAATTGTTTTAACTTTTTGTCTAAGACCTGATACATTGATTAAACTTTTTTGTGATCCATCAACAACACCACGACAATTTGATGTTAGCGACCTAGTTCCTTATGTTATTAATGCTGATATGAGTTTTAGGAAGACAATGCCGAAATATGTAGTTAAGAATGGAAACAATAGTAATATAGTTAATAATAATGAAATTTCAGATTTAGAATCCGAGTCAGATTTAGAGGATAATTCAAGACATGATATTCAGATAGATAAAAATGAAATTAAAAAGGAAAGTAAAAAGGATATAAAGAACCAAATTAAAACTGAGTTAGAGAAAGAAAATAAGGATGAATTGAAGAAGAGTAAAGGCCGATCTATAGATCAAATTAGCTCGGGTAAACAAATCCCACCTGCAAAGAGATTAAGAAGTCTTAATGGATCTGTTGAACAACCTATTGATCTTGATGAGTTAGAAGATGATGATTCAGCTGTTGAAGAATTAGAATATCAAAGGGAACAAAAGATCAAAGAAGAATCACCTGATTATCAACAACAAGAGCAGAATCAAAAAGAGGAACAAAAGAAAAAAAAGGGAGAAGAAGAAGAAGAAGAAGAAGAAGAAGAAGAAGAAGACAATTCAAATTTAGGTAATAATCAAAGCATAATATCAAGTTCTCATACCTCTATTGAAACAGAAATAGTCGAAAAGGTCAACGAAAAGGAAAGAACTTTCGAAACATTATTTAAAAAGAGATTACCACACTCCTTTTCAAAATTACTACAAATGAGTTCTTTTGGGGAGGGCAAAAATGAGATTGATATTATTTTAGAAACCATTGAAAATTGGACACATAGTAAGCAAACTAATTCAAAATTGAAAAGAGATGAAAAAGACTTAAAAAAATGGGGGTTATTAATTAGAGAACACTTGTTTGTTGCATTCACAAGAAAAACGAAACGTGAATTTAATGAAGAAGAACTGGATGAACTATTAGAGATCGATCATTTAAATGAAATATTTCCACTATTATTTGAAAACAACACAATATTCTTAGTTAATTTTCATACTAAAGATAAATTTAAAACAAACATTAATATAATTGTTGTAAGTACAAGACCAAGGGGTGAAAAAGAAATTATGAAAAATTATGCTTTTAAAAGATTAGTTGAGATGTACGTATGGAAATATAATAGATTAGTTACAAAAATTAGAACAAGTGTCATAACAGTTACTGATGGTACAGCATATGAAGTTTTTATGGTTGCTTTATACTGTATTCATAGGTTTATCATGCTAAACAAATTTGATATCAAATTTTCCCCAAATATGGAACAAGTTGAAAGTTATATGGATAACTTTGAACGCTTAATGCAATCAATAAAAAATAATGACGAATTAAAAAGAAATTTATCATACAAACGGTTGTTAAAGTATATTTCATAAGCATTCTAAGTGTTTAAGCTTTATATAAATAAATAAATAAATAAATTAAGAAAAAGTGGAATAAAATAAAATAAAAGTATTTAAAAAGTATATGAAAAGATTTAAAGCTTTATGCATTCATTTATAAACAATTTCAGCACCACCGGATAAGACATTGTCCATTTCTAATTCCTCTGGTTGTTTATATCTAAATCTCTTTGAGAGATTGTTTCTTGATTGGAAAACCATGTTGGCAACAAAGGTAGTTGTGTTATGACTTGGCATAAGACCTTCAGGTGCACAAACATGAGCGGTGGCCTTGACAGCATGGGCAATATGAGGACCACCAACAAACTTGATCATTGGTACATAAGCAGCAAGTGTTGTAATGGTGTTTCTCATTGTTCCTAGAGATCTTTTGAGTTATTTAGCAAACTATGTGGAGAGAAAGAAAGAAAGGAATTTGAATTTTTGCCACTTTGATTAACATTTCTTTCATCTTCAATAAAAATAAGTAATGAACCACGATCCTTACCACTGGGGGAGACCATCTGACCGCGTATATGGCGCCTACGACTACGATATTGCTTATGCGGGAAAACAACACAGCAAAGGAGCTTCATCAAATGCCAATTCAGAGTTTCCAACTATGCATACTCAACAGCCAATGATCACCGGTACTTCAGTGATTGCAGTGAAATATAGTGATGGTGTTGTTATGGCAGCTGATACAATGGGTGCTTACGGTTCATTATTAAAGATGACAGATTTACAACGTATTTTTAAAGTTGGTGATGACGTTGTCGTTGGTATAAGTGGCGATATTAGTGATTTTCAATATATTCAACGATTATTAGATGATTTATTAGTTGAAAATAGTTATGATATGGAAGACCATCATTTGAAAGCTAATCATGTTCATGAATATTTAACAAGAGTTATGTATAATAGAAGATCAAAAATGAATCCATTATGGAATGCAATTTTAGTTGCTGGTTTAGATGACAAAAACGAAACATTTTTAAAATATGTTGATTTATTAGGTGTTTCATTTTCTTCTCCATCTTTAGCAACTGGATTTGGTACTCATTTGGCCATCCCATTATTGAGAAGGAAGGTTGAAACAGAAGAAGATGCCCAGAAGTTGAGTAAGGAAGATGCTGTTAAAGTTATTAAAGAATGTATGAAAGTTCTTTTTTATAGAGATGCAAGATCTTGGAAAAAATATACGCTTTGTATTGTTACCAATTCTACTAAATCTATTGATATTGAAAAGGACGTTGAAGTTGAAGATATGAAATGGGAATTTGCTAAGGATATTACTGGTTATGGTATTCCACAATTATGATCGAATATTTTTCTTTTATATAATACAATATATTTATTTTATTTATTTATATATAGGAGTTTATTTAAGATAATTTAATAAAAATTTATAAAACATAAGTTAAACCAGGTAAGGCCATTGAAAAATTGATTTTTGTATTATACTGAATATTTAATTGATTTAGATGATTTAATATCAATTTTCTTGGATTAAGATCATCATTAGTTTCCTTAACGTGTGTGATAATTACATTGAGGTTTTTTAATGGTTGATTTTCATACCTTCGGTAATAATCATTGGAAGAATTTAAGCTCAAATTAATGTCGTTATCAATATGCGTAGATGTTGCTAAACTATCAATACATGTCTTTCTTAAGCTTTTCAACTCTTCAAAAAGGTTAGATGGAGACATATGTCCATAAAGTGGTGGAGGTCTGTCAATAGTCGAACATTCAATCAATATTGAGTTTAATAAACCTTGATTTACTAAAAATGAAACGTCTTTCCAAATATTTGAATTAAAGTTTAATCCACTTGATGAATCACTTTCAACATCACCAAATACTAAGATTGAATATTTTGTTTTTATATCACTGACTAAAAATGCAGAACTTAGGAATCTTTCACCATTTATACATGTTCCATGTGAAATTGGATAAATATCTATTTTGAAATAATCATTTATTTGAAAGCCTTTTTGATATCTATCGAGAACTTTTAATTTTAAATACCCCATTGAAATCATATCAGGCCAAACTGTATTGTTAAATAAATGATCTTGTAATCCATTAATAACTTCTTTTAGTCCAACTATTCCCCTGGAATTTGTTAAATGTGGGGAATTCAAAACTAAGGCAGAAACATGATCTAAATGTGCATGTGATATTAAATAATGTGATATGGAATTGATTATATAATATGCTAATTGGTGACAAGTAAAAGATCCAGCTTTTAAGTTATCAAATACATCATGAATTATTTTCAAATTTGTTTTATTCACTAATTGTTCAATCGAACATTCATCAGAGTATAAGTTTAATAAATAATTTGAAGAGTTTGAAGAGTTTTCAATAATATCTGTCAATGATGTAACTCCTGCACCAGCTTCAAATGCTAAAAGACACTTTTTATTCTCTGATTTAATAATTTCGTTGTATTCAATATTGGCCGGTTTGATTAAATATGAGCTAGTTTTGCCATCCAATGGACCACCTGAAGCTCCAAGACAGGTTAAGTGAAATAATGCCCTGTTTATGGGCATTTATATTCTTTTCTAGATGTAGAAATAGTAATAAAAAAGTAAAAATTAATCCCAAATAGTGTTTTTTTTGCTTGAACTTAGAAAGGCAACCACTAGGAAGTTTACATTAGATAAAGCAATGCATTAAAATAAAATAAAAAGATGCCAAAAGAAAGGGAAGTATTAGCTAGGATAGTTGAAATCGTGTATCATTCAACATTATATTATCATTATGATGTTTTAGACCTAACCCATCATTCCCAAAGTTTTGCGTTTTTGAAAAATGATAAATTAAATGCATTTTTCTTATATCAACTAGTAAGTTGTAGCGTAAAAGATATAGGCAACATTGAAAAACCGGAAATTTATTTACGTTCCTTTAGATTCAAAGACTAAATAATTTTCAACCTTATTTTTCAAAACATTCTATATACTTGTTCATCAAATTTAAGAAATATTTTTATTTATTTTAATAACAATAACTATTGAATTTGGATCTTCTAGTAATGATGATCAACCATTAAAAGTTTAAATAAAAAAATATAAAATGAAAAAGGTGAAGACTTTATAAAAATAATCTGTTAGATAAATTTACTAAAAGGCACCTAAGAAAGAAAAGTTGTCTTTCTAATATAACAAACTTCATAATTAAACAACGATCATTAACCGAATCTAATGCATAAAAAACTTTCAAAACCATATTTTATATCTTCCTTATTTAAAACAAGAGTTATAACCAATTGCTAAAAAAGGAAACTTTATTTATTTACAATGAGCACATTCATATTTGTGATTATATTACAATTCTCCTATAGAATATTTTTTCCTACATAAACTAACATGAATACACATAGTACTAATGGTATAAGTGCCTTCTTTTGAACGCCTTGCTAGTGCTTGAAATATTCATAACTGCTGCCAGCGTATTTTTCGTACATATATGAATAGCTGAAAATATATTAAATGATCTGAAAGAAAAAGTTAAGAAATTAAATATCGGAAAAGTGTACAACAACATAATATTATCTTACATTTTTTATTTTTAATTAGTATTATTATCTGATATGATAATTTTTTGTTTTTAAATTTGTTGTCTACAAAACTAAGGAGATATAAGTAGGTCAAAATTTCTTTAACAAAAATATTATAATATATAACATTGAGAAAAAAAAAAAAAGTAGTGTGGGCTAAGAGGTTCGAACTCTTGCCTCTTTCGAGATCACGGCCTAAACGTGACGCCTTAGACCACTCGGCCAAACCCACATCTTATGATAGGTAATAAACTATTATTAATATACAGAAGGCCATACTAAAATTATATACCCATAAAAATAAAAAAATAAGTTTAACTTTTTTTTCATCATTATTTTAATTTTTAAATTTTCTTAATATTCTAAAAACCAACGTTTTGCTCAGAATTAAATTAACAGTAAATATAAGTGTGTCATAATATCTAGCACCATTTGTATATGGTATAGCCACTCTGTTTTCATTTATGTGTGGTTAATATTCTACTAAAAAATATTAACTAGGTAAAATCAGGTAATTGAGGTAGATTGGAAAAAGTTAATTAAATATTTTCTTAATATATAAATATTTTAGATAATGATCATTTGCACTTCAACAAAGAATATATGATTTTTTTCAACTATCCTATTTGAATGAAAATATTTTGATTTGAAGTAAGAAACATATGAAACCAAGGAAAATATGACATTACTTTTGTCAATAGAGTATCTTTTTAAGTATGATCCAAAAAAATAAAAAAATTTTAATTTCAACATGATAGTTCTAGCTTTAATTAGTCAGCTTATTTTACAATTAAGAAAAATTGCTTGGTATTGTATTTCTAAACATGAAACATGTTCTCTTACGGTATATTAATATGAAAGTGAAGTCTATAAGCTATAAATGCTTAAATGAAAAAGTTGCTGAATTAACTACTAAAAACTCATATCAGAAACAAGTAATATTAATACTGTAGTAATAACTCTCAACTTACTTTAGATAGAAAATCTGTTTAGATTTATATCTAAACTAAAAAATGATAACATTAGCAATTTGTTTTTTTAGGAAATATGTTAATGCGCCACATTTACTTATGGAAGAAGAAAAACTTAAACTGTTAGCACATAATAACCCCTAATCTTTCTTCTTTTCTTACAGTAGATCACTAATAATGACATCAAACGCCCCATTAATAACATCCCCGAAAGCTACAGACATTTGTATCGGGTTGAATGAACTAACAGATGCGTTAGCAGAGTTTCCAAATGATATAGTATCATACTTTACATTATTAAGAGAGATTGATGCAAAATGTGTCCATACAATTCCTTACCTAAAGGCTTATATAAAGAGATTCTTTGAGATGAAAAAGGATCATCCAAAAAGGCCAAAGATTTTGATAGCCATCAGGGATTGCATTAAGGAATTAATGCCATGCTTAGAGGAAAAGATGCATGTTGCAACTATTGCATCTGATAATTGTTTGAAGCACTCAAGAAGAATCGAACAATCATTTGATATGGTTGTTTCCAAGGAGATACCTGAGATAATTAGAATTGGACCAATGTGGGAACCTTGTATGAAAGTCAGTGAACCGAAATCTGTCCAACAACAAAGAAGTGAAACAAGAAGAGAGGCCATTGCTGCAAAGAGAGTTAGGAATGGTAATAATTTTGAAGATGATTACGATTCTAACTTTGAAGATTCTCCAATTCCGCCAACTAACAACAACAACAACAACAATAATATTGAAAATAAGAATCATAATAGCAACAATAATCATTATAATCAATCTACTAGTCATTCAACGTCTAAGAAACAAAAGACTTTGAACAATAGCCAAACAAACACTACAACTACAAACAATACTAAACAAACAACAATAAAACGTAAAAAACATACTCCATCGGATGAAGAGTCTAAGACCAATGTCCAAACGGGCACAAAGAGAACTCGAACAACAAGCGGCACTACAAATCCAACATCCGTAACAAAAACAAAAAGAGAAACCCAAAAGGAAACAAATAATAATACTCATACACGATCCACATCAAGAACAAAGGCTATATCTTCAAATGCGGCAATTGCTGAAGTTGAAGAATATGATGGCGAACCATTGTACTGTTATTGTCAACAAGTTTCATATGGAGAAATGGTGGGTTGTGATGGTGAACACTGTGAACGAGAATGGTTTCATTTACCTTGTACTGGCTTAAAGGAATTACCAAAAGGTGAATGGTATTGTGATGATTGTAAAGGTAAAAAGTAAATATCCTCTTTTAATGTATATCTTTATATGCCATTTGTTTGGCTTAATTTGGTAAATAGTTTTTTTTGATATTTCAGTAAAAAAAAAAAAAGAAGTTTGAACACTTTTCGATTTTAACATGAAGAAATAGCGTTTATTATTTTTGCTATAGTCAATTTCTAGAAGACGGCACCATTTTTTAAGCTTAGACAAGATGTGTGAACAGATAAACATGTTTGATTACAATGATTTAAAACTTTTACCTATTGAAAATCCAGCTTTGAAAGATATAAATTTAATGAAGATTCTTTATAGTGAAGAATTCACATTAATGATATCAAGAATGAACGCATTACTTAAATTACAAGAATACTCACCAAGAGCGTTGAATATTACACAACAAGTTATTAACAAAGTTCCATCTAATTACACTGCTTGGCATTATCGATTAAATATTGTTAAGTCAATTAGTAATGAGAATGATTTAAATGACGAACTCAACTGGTGCAATGAACGTGCATTGAATAACGAAAAGAATTATCAAATTTGGAATTATAAAGAACTTGTTATTGAACATTTGATATCAAAATTTTATAATAATGATAAATCGAAGTATGATTTAATATCTGAGTATGAAATAATTGATCAGATGATATCCAATGATGAAAAGAACTATCATGTTTGGACTCATAAACGTTGGATGGTGCGATTTTTTAATCTATTTGGAGATAAAAGAGAATTGCTAATAACTGATCAACTTATAAATAATGATGTTAGAAACAATTCTGCTTGGAATCATAGATTGTTTGTTTTAAGAAGAGACTTACAAGAAGAGTTACAGTGGGTGATCCCATTTATTCAAATAGCACCTACAAATCCTAGTGTTTGGCTTTACATTAAAGGGTTGATAAAAAAAGGTTTAGACCTGGAATCAGTTGAATCTGTTTTAGTTGATATGGAAAGTTCAGAGGTGTCGTTACCGGCACTTGAGCTTAAAATTGATGTTTTAGTAGCAGAAAAACGGTATAATGAAGCCTTGGAGATTTGTAAGAGAATGGAGACGGATTTAGATATTGTTAGAAGCAATTATTGGCATTTTAGATGTGAAACTTTGGCAATTGCCGTTTTAGGTAATAAATAAACTTGGGGTTTTTTGGTGACATCTGAAACATTTACTGCTGATAAAAAATAACAACAACTTTTTATCAACATTTCTTTCCCCGTATATAAATACAAAGCGTTTATACATAAGAAGAACATGTCATTAAATAAGAAGACCAAGACCCAATTGACAGATATAGCATCTGATTTAAATCTTGACATCTCTACTTGTAGAGTTAAGAAAGATATTCTCGATCTCATCAAGGCCCACCTTCTACAAAATGCCTTCAAATACAATGAGAACTCAAAATACTTTGAAACAATTGAAGTTCTTAAGCTTGCTGATAGATTAAAAAAGGCTGCTGTTAAGGATGTAGTAGAAGAAGAGGAGGAAGAGGAAGAAGAAAGTGGTGAAAATTCTAAGGAAGAAGAAGGAGAAGAAGGAGAAGAAGAAGAAGAAGAAGAAGAAGAAGAAGAAGAAGAAGAAGAAGAAGAAGGAGAGGGAGAAGAAGAGGAGGGAGAGGAAGAAGGTGATGAAGAGAAAGAAGATTCTGAAGATTTTTCTGAATTAGATTCTGATGATGAATTTGATTTCGTTTATGCTACTACATTATCAGAGGCTTTCCAAGAAGGTAATCTTTATGAATATTTTGAATATAAGAGCTTGGAATTAAGAGACTATCTTTCTGATCCATTTTCCATCAATGATATTGCTCTTGGGTTACAATCACTATATTTGTTTTCGCAAATTTATCAATCTACTCCATTGGGTAACTACTTACCTGAAAGTATTTCTCAATATGCTCCAAATTACCTTCAAAGTGTCAATGTTCTTGATATCAACATAATCAATTTAAGAAACTCTTACGCTGTTGGTATTTGGGCTCTTGCTGCTTACATTCTTCCAAACTTAGGTTCATATTATGTCAACTTCACTTATGAATTTCAATATGATGCTTTTACTTACGCATTGACTAAATTGTTTGTTGCTGTTATTGTTTTCAAGGAAACAATTCCAGCAGATATTTTAATTCTAGAAGCAAAGTACAATTGGTACTCTCTTTTCAGCACTGCTTCTTTCTCTCAAACCCTTGTTCATGGTGTTTACATTGGATTTGCTACATTAAGAGAAGTATTTGGTAATTGGGTTATTTTCGAAGCTATATTCTCTGCAGTCTTGGCTTTTTACGCTAACCTTTCTTTTGTCTAAATAAAATGATAATATTTAAAAAAGGTGGTTGTCTTTTTATTTGGGTTATAAATGTTGCTATTCAGTTTCATCTATCTACTTATCTACCCTTTGATCTAGTGTTTGTATGTTATCAAATCTGTGTATCTATATTAGTGTTTTTTATTAGTAATATTATTATATGTTTGTTTAAAATTGATTTAATGGCGTCTCAATACCATTAATAAATGGTACGATTACATCCCAAATACTAGATTCAACTTCTTCAATTGTTTTATTATCAACGAACAAAGGTTTCCAGTTACTTTCACTTTCAAATCTTTCGAATTGAACCTTAACTCTTTCCTGAAATTCTTCAACTTCATATCGTTCATCCCCAAATCCTTCTCTTTTAGAATTATCATCATTCTTAAATTTCAAAAACACGGTAATATCTGGTTTTGGAAGCCCTTTATCAGGATTTAAACACCATTCAAAATCTAACCCTTTCGCTGATGAATAGGCAACACCAGAATAAACATACCTATCTAAAATGACAACATGACCTAAATCCAAGAGACTTTTAATTTCATCAACAAGTTCCCATCTATTAGCACTAAATAATAAATGTGCTGCTTGGTCACTTAATTCAAAGGTCTTGTCACAAAGGTATCTATTAATTAATTGTCCAATGTTGGTTTCCCGTTGTGGAAACTTCACAAGAGTATTTTTCACCCCTAACTGATCTAACTTATCCAATAATCGGCTTGTCTGTGTAGTCTTTCCAGTTCTATCTAATCCTTCAATTGCTATTAACACACCTCTACCCATTTATCTGTTATATTTATTAAAAGGAGAAATATCAAACTTTATGTTGATCCCTTCTCATTATGTAAACTTTCACATAATTCTTACAATAAAAAACTGAAATAATCTTGTCCACAAAGAGAAATCCCGAATTGTGTTGATAAGGAAAAGTTATAAATACGAGAGCAGTTTACCAACATAACTTTAGATTCCCAAGTCTTTTCAGAAAGTACCAATGTCTTTACCTGAAAACCACAATGAATTTCGTAGTGATACTTTCACTACACCAACATTAACAATGTTAACATCTATTACGAAGGCCTCTATAGGTGACGCTGTGTATTGTGAAGATAAAGATACATTAGATTTAGAAGCGAAAGTGGCTACTTTAACAGGACATGAATCAGGTCTATTTTGCGTTTCTGGTACCCTTTCAAACCAACTAGCTATTAGAACACATTTATTACAGCCGCCACACTCTATCTTATGTGATTACAGAGGTCATGTCTACGTTCATGAAGCTGGTGGTTTAGCTACATTATCCCAGGCAATGGTTACACCAGTTAAACCATCTAATGGTCTTTATCTAACGCTAGAAGATATTCTTGACAATTTCATTTTTGATGATGGGGATATACACGCTGCTCCAACAAGAGTTGTTTCATTAGAAAATACCTTGCATGGTGTCATTTATCCAATTGAAGAAATTAAAAGAATTAGCATTTGGTGTAGAGAAAATAATGTTAGATTACATTTAGATGGTGCTAGAATTTGGGATGCTTCAATTGCAACTAAGATTCCTCTAAGTGAATATGGTCAATACTTTGATTCCATTTCTTTATGCTTATCAAAAGGTCTTGGTGCTCCAGTTGGCTCGGTTTTAGTGGGTTCTAATCAGTTCATTAAAAAGGCAAATCATTTTAAAAAGCAAAATGGTGGTGGTATTAGACAATCTGGACTTTTAGCTAGAATGGCAGCGATTGCAATTGACGAAAACTGGCCTTCGATGGCTAATGCTCACGCCTTAGCTAAGGAAGTTGGTGACTATGCAATTGAATTGGGTTATTTCTTAGAATTACCAGTTGATACGGGGTTTATCTTTTTGGATCAATCAAAAAATCATATCGATCCTAAAATGATTTCTGCTTTAGGGGAAAAATATAACGTGAAGATTTCTGGATTTAGAATTGCCTTTAGTTTCCAAACTTCAAGAGAAGCCGTTGATTCCTTGAAGCTTTTGTTGAAAGAGTTGATTGAATTTTCCAAAGAAAAACCATACACTGGTAAAAAAGTTGGTCTTTACCATTCTAAAGAAAACAAATGAAAAAGATAGATGCTATTATTTTTGTGATCTCTTTGATTTATTCTTGCTTTATAACACAAGCTTTATACATGCTCTTTTACATCAGTCACGTGACGTATGACTCCGAATTTTTTTTCAAAATTTTTCACTTTTCTTTTTTTTTTCCGTTTAAGAAAAAAAAATTTTTGAAATTTAAATTCTTTAATTAACACAAGTCTCTTTTTTTGACAACAAATAACAAATGTCTACAGAAGAAGTTGCTCCAGCACATCAAATTTTCAATACCATTTTGGTGTTGGACTTTGGTTCCCAATATTCTCATTTAATCATTAGAAGATTGAGAGAATTCAATGTTTACGCAGAAATGTTACCATGTACTCAAAAGATTTCTGAATTACCATTCAAGCCTGTCGGTGTTATTCTTTCTGGTGGTCCATACTCTGTTTTTGATGCGGATGCTCCTCATGTTGATCCAGCTGTTTTTGACTTGAACGTTCCTGTCTTAGGTATTTGTTACGGTATGCAAGAATTAGCTTGGATTAATGGTAAGGGTGTTGGTAGAGGTGAAAAGAGAGAATATGGTCCTGCCGTTGTTAACGTTGTTGACAAGGAATGTCCTTTATTTGAAGGTGTTGATAATTCTCAAGTTTGGATGTCTCATCATGATAAATTAACTTCCTTACCTACTGGTTTCAAGACTGTTGCTACATCTGGTAACTCACCATACGCCGGTGTTGCTCACAGCACTGAACAAATTTTTGGTCTTCAATTTCATCCTGAAGTCACTCATTCTCTTCAAGGTAAGACTCTTTTAAAGAACTTTGCTGTTAAGATTTGTAAGGCTGAACAAAATTGGACTATGGAAAATTTTATTGATTCTGAAATCAAGAGAATTAGACAATTGGTTGGACCAACTGCCGAAGTCATTGGTGCTGTTTCTGGTGGTGTTGATTCTACTGTTGGTGCAAAGTTGATGAAGGAAGCCATTGGTGACAGATTCCACGCTATTTACGTTGATAACGGTTTAATGAGACAAAATGAAACTATCAACGTCAAGAAGACTCTTGATGAAGGTCTTGGTATTAATTTGACCGTTGTTGATGCCGGTGAAGAATTTTTAAACAACTTAAAGGGTGTTACTGATCCTGAAAAGAAGAGAAAGATTATTGGTCACACTTTCATTCACGTTTTCGAAAGAATTGCAGGTGAAATTAAGCCAAAGGATGGTTCTGAAATTGAATACCTTCTTCAAGGTACTCTTTACCCAGATGTTATTGAATCTATTTCTTTCAAGGGTCCATCTCAAACTATTAAGACCCATCATAATGTTGGTGGTTTGTTAGATGACATGAAGTTGAAGTTAATTGAACCATTAAGAGAATTGTTTAAAGATGAAGTTAGACATTTAGGTCAATTAATGGGTATTCCAGAAGATTTAGTTTGGAGACATCCTTTCCCAGGACCAGGTATTGGTATCAGAGTTCTTGGTGAAGTTACTCCTGCTCAAGTTAAGATTGCTAGAGAAGCTGATTACATTTTTATTGAAGAAATCAAAGCTCACGGTCTTTACAGACAAATCTCACAAGCTTTTGCTGCTCTTTTGCCGGTCAAGTCTGTTGGTGTTATGGGTGATCAAAGAACCTATGAACAAGTCATTGCCTTGAGAGCTATTGAAACTACAGATTTCATGACTGCTGATTGGTTTGTCTTCGAGGCTGCCTTCTTGAAGAAAGTTGCCTCTAGAATTGTTAACGAAGTTGATGGTGTTGCTAGAGTTACTTACGATATCACTTCAAAGCCTCCAGCTACTGTTGAATGGGAATAGATATAAAATTCTTTTAATAATCTGTTATATTAAGTCACAACTACTTCTACTATTATATTAATATGCATTACATTTTCTTTTTAAAACTATAATTTATTGACTTCTGGGTATTTCCTGCCTTAATATGAACGCACTAACCAAGTCTGCATCATGACTTATACTGCAATGAAATTGTTCCTGTTCCCATTTATCATATTCTTCAACTCCAATAATTGGTTTACCTCTATCATCATTAATTTTATACCAGTTTGACATTACAAATTGGCTTTGATCTTGAGAATCTAGTGTCTTATAAATAGCTTCCTTTACACACCAACTAATTGATAAAACCTTACAACATCCTTCTACATCACCTCTTTTCAAATTTTCTTCAAACATTGGCATTTCGTATTTAACATTAAGAACTCTTTGTACAAATCTTTTGGTTTTGAAAGCACTTAAATCTCCGTTTCTTTTTAGTATACTTCTAAATCTTGTCATATTATGTAAATCTGTTCCTATTGCTATCACTCTGTACATGTCCTTGTCTTTTGGGTTCACCTAATTACATAAATAATAAGACCTTGGTGGTATATTTTCCCCCCCCAATAATAAAAAACTTTAGTGTGGTTATAAATTACTAAGTTTTTTCCTAAATATATGTCTGGTTATTTGATAGCTAGTGAAACAACCCTTTTAATCTCAAGGATATCTTTAGTGGCTTTAGTATATTTACTGATTGATTTTTTTTACCCAAAATCGAAGGTAAACGTTGTTATTTCAGGTCTTCTTTTAGCAGGTGTAATAAACCAATCTAATATGTTTCAAAGTTTGAAAAAATATATTTCCAAAGGTATTCAAAAAGGTGAATTTCATATAGAAGTCGACCACAGTAGAGGCGAGTTACTAGCTACTTTATTTGATTTACAAAGTTATCCAAAAAATGGATCTAATTGGAACAATAGACGTAGAATACTATTTAAACAAATGACTAACCAACAGCAGGCAATTGTCAACAAAATCAACTATTCTGGTAAATTAAATCAGGTCGATCAACTATTGTACGAAAACAATAAGGTGTTAAAAGATATTATATCTTTAGCAAAAGTGAATCATAATGTTGACGAATCAGAATTAAAATTACTAGTTGAATCTACCTCTCTTAACAAAAGAAATAATTATTTTCAAGTTGTTGAATCATTGTGCCATTTTGCAAGAGATTGGTCCCCATCTCATTTTGATGAAATTAAACCGTTAATTACATATATTAAAAATCATATCATAGATTTAGATGCTAAAAACACAACTGTTGTTGTTCCAGGTTCAGGTCTTGGGAGAGTTGCATATGAACTATCAAAAATGAATTTTTCTTCTGTTCATGCTGTTGAGTATTCTTGGCTGATGGTATTAATGAATGAATATATGTTTAGCGGTAAAAAGAGCACAATTTATCCGTACCTTCATACATATTCTAATCATGTTACAAATTCTGATCAAATGAGATCAGTGGAGATTAGCCATTTAAAGAATCAACCTAAATCATTAAAAATACACAATGGTGATTTTAACAAATTTGACATTAGTTCACATCTAGATAAATCTATTCAAAATGATAATATTGTTATTGTTACATGTTTCTTTATGGATACAGCCGAAAATATGATTGAATATATTCAATCTATCAACAAAATATGTAAAAATTTTAAAGGTAAAAAAAGGTGGATTAATGTTGGCCCATTAAAATATGGAACTGCTGCTCAAGTTGAGTTAAGTGATGAAGAACTGAAAAGGTTAATCAAGTTAATGGGTTGGAAATTAACAAATGAAGAACCACCTGAATTATTGGGTTATCTCACCGATAAAAAGGGATTATGGCAAGGTTATTATAATGTTCTTAAATGGACTAGTGAGATGGATAACTAGCTGAAAAATGTCACATTTTATTATTACTTTCAAAATCCTTAATGTAAATTAAAAGAATTTTTTTGTGTATATACGCTTTTATATTTATAATTATGTTTACAAATGATTATTAACCTATTTAAAATCAACGTTAGAGTTGATTTGCAACTTTTTGTCACTACCAGCACTCATGATACCGATTTCTTTTTCCCATTTAACAGAAAAGACCTTTGATTTTTTTTCCTCAGATTCTCTGGTAATAGTGTACATAGCTTTGTTAGCTCTAACATCCCAAACCTTTGCAGTACCATCGTGTGAACCAGAAAGAAGAACATAGTCATTATCAGTAGCTGCCAAAGAAACAACAAAATTTGTGTGGCCAACCAATTGAGAATTGGTGACCTTTGAAGCTCTTGGATCATGTAAATTGATATGTCTTGCAGAAGAACCAGAAGCTAGTAAACCTAAATGAGGTAAGGCAGCCAATGATAAAAGAGAATAATTAGTTTGCTTAGAATCCACACATCTAGCTGTAACTAAATCCCAAGTTTTAATAGTGTGATCTTGCGAAACTGAATAAGCAACTGTTTTATCATTAGCATCAAACAGAACTGATTCAACTGGTCCCCTATGTGATTCTAAAATGGTTAAAGGTAACTTACGCTTGATAGTAGAATCCTTGACAGCTAGTTTTAATCTCTTTCTAGAAGCGGATGATAGTCTTTCAGATTCATCAGCTAAAACAGTATTTTCCATATCTTTTGGATTGGTAGACCAAACAGCTAAAGAGTTATCATAAGAACCTGAAATAATTTTGTTAGACGAAATATCAACATCTAAACTGGAAACAGCATCCTTATGATAATCTAATAATGCAACAGTTTTACCATTTTGAGTTTCCTTATCTAAATCTTCATTAGATATGGTGCCCGCTTTCCATAATCTTATTGTTCTATCCATACCACCTGTAACAAATCTAGTTGGTGAAATAAATTTAACACTCTTAACTGGTTGAGAATGACCTTCTAATTGAGTTTCAACTTTACCAGAACTATTCCAAATTCGCACAATACCGTCATAGGAACCAGTTAAAATCTTAGGATTGGTGGTGACATTACCTTCTGCGGCAGAGAATGACATTGATCCTAACGAATCAATAGATGAAATCCAATCTTCGTTACTGAAACTTGAAAGAAACTTTGGTGGAAGAACAGCTCTGGTATATTCCAAAGTTAAAGATGCTTCTGATGATAAACCATTGGCAACAAGATAATCTTGAATAGTAGTTTTCAAAATAGTACCATCAATTAGAAATTCAAATGGAACAGGTGTTTCTGTTTCTAATAAGTGATTAACAATTTCAGAAAGACCAAATCTTTTAAGAGAAACAGGCACAAAGAGGGGATTAGAAGCACACTGAAGAGATTCATCTTCATCTCTGGTAAAAAACTTAACTTTGATTTGATCCTTGCTATGTTCTTGTTGTTCAGACATGATATTGCAAGTTTTTTATTTCTTTCAAGTTTGAAAAAAAATATTTATTAAGTGAAAAAAATTTTTTTAAAAAATTATAGAATTTTTTCATTCTGTTTATCAACACTTTTTCATCTTCAGAAAAACACGTTAAGAAAATGGTTTCCTTTCCGTTTCTTACATCTGCACCAGGAAAGGTTATTTTATTTGGTGAACACTCTGCAGTGTATAGCAAGGTATGTTAATTGGGTTTTTTTTTGATTTTCTTTAGTATATTCATTGATTTTTTCCTATTTTCTTTCCTTCGTATATATCCCTCTAAAATTGCTCAGCGTTTACTAACTGAAAATGCATTTGCCATTAGCCTGCCATTGCCGCTGCATTATCTATGAGAACATACCTTTTGGTTACGAAAGATTCAGAAAGTGATGATTATGTTCGATTAGAATTCCCGGATATTGGATTTTCTCACTCTTGGTCAAAAACAGATTTCCCATGGCACCTAACTACTAATGAACAAGGTGTTCCAATGCCTGATGAAGAATTGAATCCTGAACTTGTGAACGAGCTTACACCTTTATTGACGACAGTGACTTCTCAATTGCACTATGCAGCTGCTTATGCATTTTTATATCTGTTTGTTTCTCTTTGTCCAAATAACGTTGAGGGTGGCTTGACTTTCACTGTGCGATCAACACTTCCAATAGGTGCCGGTCTAGGTTCATCTGCTTCAATTTCAGTATGTCTTGCATCTGCCCTTGCCTTTTTAGGTGGTCATATCAAAGATGCTGGCATTACTACGGATGATATTATAAAAAAAGATTCTGATGATTGCTTATTTATTGACGCTTGGTCCTTCATGGGTGAAAAGTGTATTCATGGTAATCCAAGTGGTATTGATAACGCTGTTGCGACACACGGTGGTGCGGTCATGTTTCAAAGAATGTCTAATTCAATCCCAAGTGTGCGTACATCAATGAGAAATTTTCCAAAAATTGACTTGCTATTAACTAATACAAAAACTTCAAGAAGAACTGCTAATCTAGTGGGAAATGTGGCTAGAATCACAAATGAATTTCCTAAAACTTCTGGTTCTATTTTAGAATCAATGGAATCTATTGCCAGAGAAGCTTATAATTTAATGTTGAGACCATTTTTAGATAACGAATCAAAGAAAAGATTGTTTGAATTAGTTAGATTAAATCATGGCCTCTTAGTTTCATTAGGTGTTTCCCATCCTAATTTAGAAAGAATCAGACTTTACGCTGATGAGCTTGAAATCGGTGAAACTAAACTTACAGGAGCAGGCGGTGGTGGTTGTGCCATTACACTTTTAAATGATAACATTAAGGATGAAAATATGAATAAATTGAAAAGCAAGTTTGTCTCAAAGGGATTTGAAACGTTTGAAACTAGTTTAGGTGGTAAAGGTGTTGGATTATTAGCTCATCCTGATGAAGAACTAGCAGAAAAGTTAACCATGGAATTCTTTATCAATTTAGAATCAAGTGATGCTATTGAATCTCAATTTGGTTGTTCTACCAATAAAAGCTGGAGATACTGGTGATCAGGGCTCTTTATAAAAAATGTAAGAGTAGACTATTAAAAATATTTAATAAAGAACAAAGTAGAATTTAAAAATATAAATAAATAAAGAATCATATATTGCTTTCTATTAATACAATAAGAACACAAATTAAAGTTTAGCTTTTCTGATGGCTTGTTTGTAAAGAGCAACTGCCTTAGATGACATACCAAAGCCTGCTTGATAACCATAGCCGGAGGCACCATAGTTATGAACAAGGTATTTACCATCTTCAACGTTTTCCAACTCAATCCTAACACCGCCATGTCTGGAAGGTCTTAAACCAGATGCAACTCTAATTATTTCAAGAGGTCTGTCAAGAATTTTTGGTAACAACTCAGTAGTTCTTTTAATGATATCCTCAGTTTCACCTTCGAAAGTATCACCAGTCCAGTTATCTTTTTGAAGAAAGCCACCCAAAATCAATTGGTCTTTAGAATAAGGTCTTGGAATTATATAAGTAGCGTAATCATCACCCCATCTCATTCTATTTTCTTGAATATGTGGCGCTTTAACAACAACAACTTGACCTCTAGTTGGATAAACTTTATCATCTTTAACACCATTCAAAGAAAAAGCACCAATTCCAGTACAATTCATAACAATTTTGGTATAAGGTAAGTAAGCTTGTGAAATGTGAGTCAATTCTTTTTGGACGAACACAACACCTAAATTGCTCAAATAATTCTTGAAATTGGATAGAAAAAATGGGCAGTTGAAGTTCCAAGTAGTAAAAGTAATACCAAATGCAACACCTTCTGGTAATGAACTCTTTGGTAAAATTCTGAAGTCTTTCAAATAAGCCTTTAAAGATTCAATCTTTTCATCACCAGGATAAGAATCCCAATATTCTGTACTTGGCTTCATATCTAAACCACAACTTGGACCACCCAACTTTTTTTGAATTTCTTCTAAATGAAGATATGTATACTTATCATAAGCCAATGTTTCTTTATCATTTGGTGAGATACAAGAGAAATTACCACCTGCCCAAGGTGAAGTATAATCGATTGATTGATCACCTGGCATATGCTTTGCAATAACAGTAATTTTTTCAGCCAAAACATTTGCTTCATTTATTAAACAGTATGTGGTATAAAGACCTATAATACCAGAGCCCAAGACTGAAACAGTAGACATATTAACCTAATTGATGTTATTGCAAGAAAGAAAAGAAAAAAAGAAAATTGATAAAAGATGAAAAGTTATTTGAGTTTTTATAATGAATCGATTTGAGAAAAAATAACGGCTTTTTAAGCGCTTTTTAGATTTAAATAGAGTCGCTTTAACATATATGGGCCCATTAAGGTGATATAAACAGTTTTAAAGACGTATAATTAGTTTCACACAATTAAATATATTACTAATCCTTTTTTCAGCTTCTAAAAAGCTTGATTAAGTTAATTTTTCAGCAAAAGTTATTGAATCTCGGAGTAGCTCGGAGATGCAATCTATACAATATTTATTTCAAATTAGGATTTTTTAGCAGTTATAACCAGTGGCAGTTCTTTATAAACATTATTTGGCTTTAAGGTTTTAGACCCTGGAAATAACTCTGGGAAATATGTATTAACGTAGGAATGAAATTCCCATGTTCTACCAACCCAATTACTTTCGACAGGATTCACCTTTTGACCTTTTAGTTCTTTTGAAACTTCTTCACACTGGCCCCAAACTCTTAAAACATTTAATCCAATCACCTTTGCAATTTGTTCTTCTGTTGCATTAGTATCTGCCCATAACTTTTTCACCAAACTTGGATATTTCGAGACATCTTCTAATCCCTTAGGACCGGAAGAAATACCATCAAAATCAGAGCCAAAACCAACATGATCCCATCCAATTTTATTAATAATATACTTAACATGATCTAAGGCATCTTCAATAGTAACATCTTCGCATTTTTGATCGACTCTTTTCAAAAAAAACGGAAAGAAATTGATGCATATAACACCACCATTAGTTTTAACTAACTCTAAAATATCATCTTGAACATTTCTTAAATGTGGACAAATATCATAAATGGAACTATGAGAAAATAAAACTGGGGCTTTTGTAATCTTAAAAACATCCAACATAGTTTTATATGAGACATGTGACAAATCGACCATCATACCTAATCTATTCATTTCCCCAATACAATCAGCACCAAAGGCTGTCAAACCTTTATCTTCTAATCCACCAATAACAGAAGATGCTGCTGTAGCAAATGGATTATCACAATTATGGGTAAGTGTAATATATCTTACACCTAAATCATAATATTGTCTAACGACGGCTAAGGATAAATCAACTTGGTGAAGACCTTCCACGCCAAGAGTAATTGAAATTTGCTTGCCATTGGAACAAACAAAATTTTCAAGTGCTTCTTTTGCAGTGTGAACAAATTTAAAGTTAGAAGAATATTGATCCACAAGTCTTTTTACAACATCAATTTGCTCTAATGTGTCTCTAACAATATTATTTGGTTGATCAAAATTCTGATAAAGAAAGTCATCATCTTTGCATTCAATCCAACAGCTAAAAAACTGTAAACCAATTTTACCTTGTTTCAATTTTATCAAATCTGTTTGACTAGTTAATAGTGAATCAAAGTTAAATCCTGGGGTAGTTGTAATTTCATAATGCAGCTGACTTCTTAAAAGATAGGGAAAATCATTATGAGTGTCTGTAATGGGAACTATTTTTGTCAATGCGTCAAATCTAGTTTCAATATCGTCGTTCTTCATTGTTATGTTCCCACAATCCTGTTATTTAGTGTATCACAAGAAAAAAAATAATAAAGGAAAGGAAGAAAAAGGAAAGCTTAACCAAATTTTATGCCAACAGGTACGATATGGGGTATAGTGTTTGCGGGTATTCTTAAAGTAAGATTGCTATCACGATTACCAACACTTAGCGGGAGATATGTCTCATAGTTGACTATCTCTTATTTTTTCTGCATATCAAAGATTTCCAAATATGCAACATTCGACGGTTTTTAGCGCACATCTGCGCTTTACGATGAGGGAAAAATGTGTCAAGCACCTAATTGATGCTACGTTTTGAGGTCGAAAATGACGGCTAACTGTACCGGCGAACTTATCGGTAGATAAAGGTACTTAATATTTTTTATGCTAGACTAGATTAAAAAAAGAAATTAAAATACAGTTCTCTTTCATAAAGAAATATTCAATATTCTACTCTTATCTAAGGATCAGTCATTTACTATAAAATAATGGTGGATACCTCCACTCCAATTTTTCAACAGTTTACTTAACCCATTTTATTCGATCTCATTCTTGTACCAGAACAAATAAAAGATGAGTAAGGATTATGCCAATGTTACCATTGAAGCCTCAACATCCAATGCTTATCACTTAAATGAGAATGGAGATGAAATGTTAGACACAGGTCTTAAAGCTGGTTTGAAAGATAGAATGATTAACTTAATTGCACTTTGTGGTCTTATTGGTCCTGGTGTATTTATTGGTATGGGTAGTGCTCTTGCATCTGGTGGCCCTGTTGGTTTAATTGTTGGGTTTGCAATTGTTGGTATTTTGGTGTTTTCTATGATGAATAGTATTGGTGAAATGAACGCTCTTTTAGATAATAATTTTGCTATTATGGGGTCAAGATATGTTTCAAAGGGGTTTGGTGCAACAATTGCCATATTTTATACTATTATTTGGATTACTAATATTATTGCAGAATACACTTCATTGAGTTCGGCAATGCAAACTTATTCAACAACAGTACCAACTTATGGCTGGTATTTAATATTTTGGTTTGTTTTTACTATTTTTCAGTGTTTAGATGTTTCTTGGTGGGGTGAAGCTGAGTACGTTTTAGGATTCATGAAATTAGCATTCCTTAGTGGATTTTACATCTTTGCAATTGTTTATGCGGGTGGTGGTATATCAGGTCATAAACCTGATAACCCTTTTAAGAATTTTCCATTGAAGGATGGGTTTAAGGGTATTGCCAATTCTTTTGTTTATGCTGGTGTTTTTTATTCTGGCGTTGAAGGTGTTTCTGTTATTGCTGCTGAAGCACGTAATCCAAGAAAGGCTATACCAGTTGCAGTTAGAAGTACTGTGTTTAGAGTGTTCTTCGTTTATTTTGGATTATCAATTTTTTATGGTATTACTGTTCCATATAATGATCCAATGCTAACAGGTCATGACAAAATTATGAGATCCCCTATGACAATTGCACTGAATAATGCTGGTTGGCCAAATGGTAAATATCTTGTTACAACGATGGTTTGGATAACATGTTTTTCATCTATCAACTCAGCAATTTACTTTGCTTCAAGAGCTCTTTTCACTTGGTCCAACGCAGGCTATGGCCCAAAGATTTTTACAATTACCAACAAAAAAGGTATACCATATGTTGCCATTCACTTTGTTCATCTTTTTGGATTTCTTTCAATTTTGTCTTATTCATCAGGTTCTTCAATTGCATACTCTTATATTGTTTCTGTCACAGGTGTTGCGTGTTTTATTGTTTGGACTACTATTTCAATTACTCACTTGAGATTTAGAAAAGGTTGGGTTCATCAAGGATTTCCATTAACTGATATGCCATTTAGAGCAATTTTATTTCCATGGTTTAACTATGTTGCAATAATTATTGGTGTTATATTAACATTGGTTCAAAGTTGGTCATGTTTTGTTCCATTTGATTACAAAACTTTTATTGATGGTTATATTTTACTTCCAGTATTTTTCATCATCTGGGGTGCTTATGACTTTTTTTACTTTAAGGAAGGATTTATTACGTATGATAATATGGATTTTGTTACCGGAAGAAGACCTGATTTAGATGATACAGTGGGGGCTGTATTAGATGATTGTATTTCATGCTCAGGTAAAATTGAATATAAAAGCTAATTTCATAACTTGGCCAATATTTTTTTCTTAAACCTGCTTTCGTTACCTTATTTACATATTCTCTTATTTTATCACTATTATATTTATTACTAAAGAGATTCTATTAATTTATTTATAAATACAAAATTATCTACCTAAATTTAATTTCCAGCCTAATTGTTTCGTCACTTTGAACCAGTCAACATAAATGACGCCGTTATCATTTTGGCTCCAAATTTTTTCGATTACAAAAAGTAGCTTTTGATAACTACTTAAATATCCACAAGTTTGAATTAAGATATTTAGCATATCTTTAGCATCTTTTCTATCTTGTGTTGTAACAGCACTAATACCTAATAGCAGCATTGGAAATGCCAAACTATTTTTTAATCTTGGACTTTTCACAAGAATTCTCAAATCTTCTCTTAAATTATATGCTAAAATTTGAATTTCAGGGACCATTGGAGGTAACTTTCTAATTACTTGTCGTAAATATAGTTGAGATGATAATTGGTATACTTCAAATAGTGTTAAATGAAATTCCAATTCTTCTGGTGTTTGTAAATATGGTAGACATGTTAAATCAGGTTTTGTAAATTTTATTTCCTTATCTAAGAGTTCTGATTTTTTCATCATTTTGTTCATGACTTCAAAACGATCACATTCTGGTAAGTCTAAATTGACTTGCATTGTGTTATATTCAACTAACATGTTAACAATTTCACCAATTATTAGAATAATAGGTCTAATACAACCCTGAAGAGGATCGTGAATTTTAATAGTATTTTCGTTGGAGGCAAATAATGCTTTGTAATCATTAATAGGATAAAATGTACCATTTTCGTTAGACTGTGAAGCAAGAACATCAAAATATGCGAAGTTCTCTGCTAACAAATTACCTTCAACTGAGCATGTGTTCAAAAGATACCTAAAATCTCCTGGCATTTTATTGATCATATTGAAACAATTAGTAAAGTAGTTAGACCAATTACATGTATCACCAAATGAAATTTCCATACATACAAGCATCATATAACAAACAAAATTTGTTATAAACTTCTCTTTATCAAGATAATTATTATGTTTTATTATTAGTTCATTCACCATTTCAATATATCTATCGGCATCCTTGTTTTCAACTTGATAATTCAAATTATGATTTTTTTTCATTTTGCATCCCCACCCAACTAAAGTATACATAACAGCAGGTTCTTTGAAAGCAATAGGAATGTAAATTTTAGCATAATAGTTGAATTCTTGAGGTAAAATTGATAAATTTGGTAAAATGTTCTTAGAAAAATATTCAAAATGAGAAAGTTCTTCAAATGTTAATTCTACTGGTAATTTTATTTCCAAAGAAGAAGGTATACTTGATGAATGATTAAAGAACTGAAGAAATTGTGGTTCATTTTCAAAAATCAAATTCAAAAAATCACCTCCACCTGCACCTGATGATCGTTGTAAATAATCTTCATTGGCCATTACACCAACATTATTTTGTATAATGTTTAAAACATTTTCTCCAATGATATTCTTGATACCTCTTATAGTCGAAATTTTAACATTTTTTAAATCTTTCATACCATCACCTGTAGAGTTTTTTATTCCAAGTGCCTTAATTGCAACCTGCGATAAACCAGCGGTAGATATTCCTTCATTACTAGTTGCTGAAGGAGTAGGAGCATTTGGTTCACGATATTCACAAATGATATTACGTTTTAAACATCCTGTGCAGATGGGTTTGATTTCATCACATTTCTTCTTCCTTCTTTTGCAGTTAACACATCCCATCTTAGACCTAGTCTTTTTGGGCTTCGGCTCTTTTTCAATACCATCTTTGATCCTCATTTGACTGTGCTAGACTCTTTTATAACTTGTTAACAAATGATAATTGATTTCAAAGATAAACAACGCCGCGGCGTTTGGGGGTTCGTGCGACACTCCTTACCGTTGTTCAATTTTTCAATAATTTTTTAAATTTAAATGCTTCAAAGGTTAAAAAAGAAGCAAGATGTTAATGTTGAGGGCATGTTACAGAGGTTTATGGGGAATATATGGCATTAAAATAATGGGAAAAAGAGGTGTTTCTCTTGCAGTAAGAAAAAGAACCGTCTCTCCATTACAAGAGTTGAATTTTGATGATGATATGATCGATTTTGAATTAAATAAGGAACAGACCAATACTTCTGTTGCTAATTTAACTAAGCTTACGGCTACCAATTCTTCTGGATTGAGAAGAACAAGTGGAGTTGTCAAACAGATTATATCCGCAAAAAATTTAGAACTTTCAATTGAAGAAGAAACAATTCTAGAACTTATTAGAGATTTATCACCTACACCAGTTCCAGAATCTCAAATACCATATGTTGAGTATCTAGATCTACCAGTAGCTTTTACGTTGCCACCGTTTCCTAAAAAGCTAAATGAAAACAATGTTAATAAATATCTTTTTAAATTAACTAGTCAATCTTATCACCCTAATTTTCATGGTACTGTTGTCTCAAAAATTATGCAAATAGTGAGAGAACATCCTGAATGGATAACTAAGAGAAGTTATGTTGGTGTAGTCTCTCTTTTACATTTTATTTTAAAATCAAATGTGGCTTTTGAGGTTTTAGATATTATGCAAGAGAAAACTGAAATTGTGCAAGATGTCGATTTTATGAATGCATTTCTAATGGCACAAAACTGTCCAACTATTTACAAATTTCGTGTAAACAGATTAGAAAGTTTTAGAGATAGAAATAGAAAGATCAATTTAAATACCTGGTACTACATTTTTACGATGTTTGAATCTCCAGGTGCTAAATTAGAATTGTTGAATATGATGTTAGAATATGACATTCCAGTTAAACCAATTTTCAATAAATCTGCTATCAAATTAACCAAAGCTTTATCTCCAGAGGAATTAACTGATTTATACTCACATTGCGGTATCACTTTAGATCCATTTTTCTTCAATGTTTTAATATCTGCATTTTTAAATAATAATAGAATAGGTGACGCTTGGTCATTAATTTGTCATTCTTTAAACCATTCAAATTCTCATTTTGTTACTGATGAAACTTATAAAATCTTTATCAATTACTTCTGTGAAAAAAATCAACTGGCAATGTGTTTTGCATTTGAGAAACTATGGTTTAAAGTTACTAAGAAATCAAATGAAGTAATTTTAAAGACAACTTTATTAAACGAATATTTAACAGAATGTCCCTATTTTCCAGCATGGGGATCTCTTGTTAAAATATGTCGAGTTAAAGAAAACAATGAAGATAAGAAGAAATATATACCTGTTTCTAAAAGGGCTAACTGGGCAATTCATGATTATGCTATCGTTCATTCTATTCCTGAACCAGCAACTGGTTTAGGTAGAACAAGTAAATTGCTCAGGGATAGAATCAATAAAACTTTAGATTGGTCAAATGGTGAACCAATTTTTGAATTAAAAGAAAATAAAGCTGAATTCATTGAGACTGCTGAATTACTAGGTCAATGTTAATTCAAATCCTCTTGTTTATATGTATTATAGGTAAAACTATTTTGCAGTATTAGAAAAGTTATTCATAAATAATAAATATTATACAGTAAAATAAACTAAGTTTTCAGATAAAAAATCATGCTAAAATAATTTTTTAAAAGAAACCCAGAGTATTAAAAAGAAGCAACTTCACTCAATAAACAGAAAATGTCAAAATAAAGAAAAAAAAGTAATTTAATTCTTTCTTTGTTTCTTTGAATAAACTTCTGGAGTGTCTAAAGACCTCTTTAATAAATTTTCGGTTGGCACAACTGGGGACTCTTTTGAAAATGAAGACAATTGAGAGGGTTGTAAAAAAGCATCATTATCTAAATCTAATGACTGCTGATCAGCATTTAAATTTAACGACTGATTGTCTGGATTCATATCTAAGGATTGTTGCAAAAAGTCATCAACTTTAAACTCATCACTCAGTTGCGAAACATTGTCTTTTGCATCTGTTGGTTTAGAATATTTAGTTATCCAGTCATTTACTTGAGTAATTGCGCTATCATTATCATCCAAATGTTGATTAATGTTACCAATCAATAATTCAGGTGTATTTGGTTGTGACGGAGCACTGTGGTATTCTTTAATAGGTATACCCATATTGCGTGCTTGTTTTTTTGGCTGCGGTAATGGTCCCCCAAAATTGACTGGAAGATCATAAGGATCAGCTTCAGTAATCCTTTGAAGTTCTTGAACAGACGAATCACTAATATCAGAATGTGCACTTGAAAATCCTGTCTGTTCACTGATTTTCGGTCTGGAGGTAGGCGACGATGAAAATGATCTATGCGCCCTTTGTGTAATCATTAATGGTACTTTATTAGAATTTGCATTATTTTGTGAAATCGCTCCATTTGTGAGTGAATCGTGTAAATCTGCATTTAAGTCTGATACTGTAGGTGAAGAAGTTGAATTGTACCACGTCTTATAATCATTTGGAATATTTTTATTTCTTTGAGAAAGGTTAGGTTGTTGAGGCACAAGATCTAACATGCCATTTTGATTAACTTGATCTAACAATTTAGAAGTGTTATTACCATAAACACTAGCTAAAAATCTAAGAATTTTGTCCAAAGTTTCAGATTGTAGTTTGTGCTTTTCTCTGGCTAGGAAATTTTCCTTCCATAGCATTTCATTATCTTGTCTAACTCTTCTAAGATCCTCTGCTATAAGTTGCTGATTTTTTTTCATTATTTCGAGTTGTGATAACAATTGTTTAATATCGTCTTCTTCATCTTCTTGATCCTTTGGCTTATTTCGAATAATTTTATCTAATAAATCCTCTCTTCCTTTTTTAAAATTCGGGTTCATAAACTGCCAAATCTCTTCATTTTGAGCCAATGATCCCGAATTAAGATCTTGTACCTTATGCCAACCATACATGTTTAATTGTCTAACAAATGATGCAAAATTATTATGTTTGAAATATTTAGGTAGAACTGATTTCATGAATCCTTCTCTGTCTTCAACATGAAATGATTCACCATCTGGCATCCAGGAGATAAATTCCGAATTTTTTTCATCATTGACCATATTCCATAACTTGACAACAAACGCAGGTCTTTTAACCGATTGGCTACTTTGACTAGCTTTTGCTTTAGGTTTTGGTTTTTTGAAATTACTATTAGCTAATTGTAAACTTTCTGGGTTTGTCAAAACAGGTTGTGAGTCAAGAATATTCATATTATTTTTCAGTAAAAAATCAGCTGAAGAGTCTGCAATTGGTTGAACATTACCACTCTGAGCTTTATTCTGGTTTCTTTGATAATTTGAAAGTGTGTAAATTGCATCTGGATTTGAATCCGATCCTTGCGCCGCAGCAAAGGGATAATAAGAGTCTGGATTTAATATAGTTCTTGGTGACTTACCAGTTCTAATACTTTCGGGTGAAGTGATAATTGGTGCTTCATTACCATTGATATTAGTATTTCCGTGTAAAAGTGGGGCAGCGGTTGAAAAATCAAAAGGATCATTACCATCTGTCGTAAAAAAAGAATCAGCTTCTGTCACTGCGTCTTTAGAACCCCCATTCAAAGATGGTGGTACCATGTTATTATTAGAATCAGACATCTTTGATCAAATCTCAAAGGCAAAATACGTCAATGCCTAAAATTTCCAAAAAAAATACATAATTTTAGAAAATGTTAAAAATTAATTATATACAAGCGTGCGCCACACTATTTCAATTATCACCAGCCACGGTGGAAACTAAAAGACCACGATTTAAGATCCTGTTGGAGTCAAGGGAGAGCTTTAGACGCCTAAAAAGGTCTTGTATGTCAGAAGTATTTGATTTAGCACGTTGAGTACTCTCAAATGCTCCAGAGCCAGAAACGAATCGACGTAAATCAGACTTGAGTACGTTTTCAGTAACTAATAAACCACTGCTTGTTTTTTGAGAATCAACTTCATTTTTATACTCATTTTTCTCTCCATTTTCTGTAGAAATATAGTATTGTAAAGTTGAAGATGGTTGGTTTGCATAAATTTGCTCAGCACTAAAACTAACAATTTTACTATCTGTTGTTTCTTCACCTGCCGAGTATTTCTTATTCAAACTATATAGATCATTAGAGTTTCCCTTAAAGACACCGTAAGATTTATATTCTCCATACCTCTCATTCAGAATTTGACAATTAAAATTGTCAACTAATGCAATTTCTACGTGTGGAATCTTTTTGGTAATTTCTGTTATACATTGGTTAAGCTTTAATGTATTATCGGTACCAATAACCACTAATTTGTCTTCATTTGATCTATTTTCAAGCTTTAGGTTGGTTATGACACATAACTCGTTTTGAAACTGCGTCAATAATTGAAATACCTTGAATTGATCAGAGTTCGCTTGATCTCTTTGAGCATTTATAATAGTTCCATCAGGTAAAACTGCGGTGATTTCTATGACAGTATCTAATGCAAAAGTAGAAATGGACCTATTGGTCATATCTGAAGTAACAACACCACAACTTTGAAGTAGAATATCTAAAGCAGAACCATTTAAACCAGCATTTTTGCAAACAGCCAGCAAATCTTTGTTGTTGGCACCAATTTCAACATTGACATAATGATCATTAAGCTGAATCTTGTTCATTCTTGAAAAATCCAACTTAAAGCAAAGACCTGAAGTAGCTTCACCAAAATTTGAAGTATAAACTGGGATAATAAATTCATTGCAAAGCTTCATAATGTTAGCAACATCCTCAGTAGATTCTGGATACCAAATAAACTCTTTGTCATTCCAAACTTCATCTTTTTTACCAAAAAATAAATCCCCAACACCATCAATATCGTTCATTAAAGCAGCAACTTGGTCGTTACAAAACTTCTCGTTAAATAATTCTTCGTTCTTACCATATTTTACGTCGACATTGATATTCTTTGCTTCTAAAATACGTAGAATACACCTTTTAAATTTATCATAAGTCTTAGTAGTTGATTCTGAGTCTTCAAATTCTTTCAAATCTTCATAAGATGTAGTGGAGCCCTTTGGAAACAAGTTTGGCGGTGGGGAAGACATAACAGTGGATTTTCCAAGTGTATATCCAGCACCCATAGCACCGACAATCATAAACAATTGAAATGTAAAAGATGTATCAAATGAAGAAGATCCTGAACTTGATTTTTTATTAGATTTGGAAGCAGAGGTATTTGTAACTGGCGGTAAAGACTTATTTGTTGATGCAAATCTTTTAGTGGTACAAAGCACATAATGTGCTTTGCCTTTTGCGAGTCTGGTTAACATTAAACAAATTGAAAGAGAAGAAGTTAATATGTGTGTCTGAGGTTTACATTTTTCCACTTTGAAATTACCTATTTTTTTTTATTTTGAAGTGTGATAATATTAGCTACTATTTAGGTTTAAATATATATTATCAACCAGTTTTATCGTTGTTTTATACTAAAAACTAACGTAGATATTGTTTGCATTTACTTACTGAATGAAAGAGTTATGTATCTTTAAAACTTTTTTTCATTCTTAACTGTCCTACAATTAACTAAATCATTAATTATTTCTATTTTTTTCATTTTAGAAGTCAAATATATACAGTATCATTGCAAACAACCAGGTAATATGCGAACAGAAAAGTGTACAGCAAGAACTCAATTAACTCTTTTTGGCCATAAAGTTTTGCATTTTAATCTTAGCAACATTTTCTTTTTTAACTAACTTTCTCTTGTATTTAAAATAACTTTCATTTTTGAGTTGTTCTAATTGTGCTTCCTTGTCAAGTAAGGTCCAAAGCCATTCTGGGTATTCTTCATCTTTTAATGCAACAACTGGTTTTCCAGCTTTTAAAATGTTCAAGTTTATTTTAGTTCCTTCTTTACATGAAGATTCAAACAACACTCTTCCAGTATGAAAACTTCTAAGCATTTGTTTCATCATTCTGACGTCTAATTCCTTTAGTTTCAGTCAAGTATTGTCGATGGGAAATAGTGAAAAATTTTGAGAAATTTCACTTTTTCTTCTCTTCAAATGAAATAGAAAAGGAAAATGCGCCATATATTTTAAATTGCATGCGCCACAATCTAAAGTGATGATAATGTTAAAATAAGCATACCAATTATTTACCTAGCTGGTATAATTTGTCAATTAACTGTAAATGAACAGGATCTAATTTATGTTCAAAATGCCATGGTTTATCCTTTTTCCATTTCAATTCCCAAATTTGTGATTCAAAGTCACTTTCAAGCATTCCAAGAATATCATCACCAAATCCATTTTTATTGCGATTTGCACATCTAACGTACTCAATAATAGGTTGAAGCAAATGTGGTTTATCATATTGTGAGTTAGGTGATATTTTAATTAATTCGTTCATTACAACAACCGCATGTACTAAAGGCAATTTTAAATTATTTAAATGCCATTGAATGATAGTCTTTCCATGCAGATTAAAATCTAATCCAGCATTCTGAATTGATTTAGTTTTTAAAAAATGTAATGCATTTTTGATATCCCCTTGACGTAAAAGACAATCCAAAATCTCACTTATTATTAAATCATTATTCATTGCAGTGTTAATTTTATACTTTTCAATTTGGGCTTTGATGTGAAAAAATGTGTTTGTGGCACTCAGTTTCTTTACATGAAAGTAGTGAACAGTAATATTTTTGATTAAATGTAATTTTATTACCTGGCAATTCATCAAATCTCTTAATCCTTCATTTATCAATATTGAATTCAAATTCATCCAATTTCTATTGTATGGCAGTGCAAGCCATAGCATGAGTTTTATTTCACTAGAAGCTTGTATTTTCCATTCTAGAATACCTAATTGTAATATGCTTTTAATTTTATTCATTCTTTTATTTTTATCATTGAAAAAATGACAACTTCTCATTAGCCAAAGCACTGTCTCTTTATTTGGAATAATATTCATTGGTTTCATTATATTAAGCAATTTTATTATTCTTTCCCATTTATTTTTTCGTCCAAGGTATCTAATCAATAAATTAAAACTATCAATAGTAGCAACTGTTTGATATAATGTTATTTGTTTTGTTATGTGAATAATATTATGATAAATTGTTTGATCATTAGGATATTTATAATTAATGAGGTTATTTAAGTAATCATTAAACTCATCACTAGAATTGAAAATAACTTTTAATTCAATTTGTTCATTTCTGTATTCTAATTCATTAAAGTCAAATTTTGTTAAATCTAATCTTTTACGTTTTATCTTATTCAAATAATAATATTTTCTAGGAAACTTTCTCTTAAATATAGCAGTAAAAAACTCTTCTTTTCTATTAGTTAGATATTGGTCATTATGTTTTTTGAAAGGTTTATTAGCTTTTGATGAGGAATCTAAATTTAAGTTTATATTCAAGCCTAAATCATCATCCCATTCATCATCATCAACAGTCCATCTGTTATGCTCTTTCTGTAATAGTGAACCATCTGAAGCCATGTTGAACGTTTCAAACTTTTCTATACTTTTAAAGATTCCCTTTTGAGAATCTTTATTTGCTGACAAAGATGGTGTTTTCAAATGAATCTGTCTAAACTTATATCGCCCTTGGTAAACATTTCCACCACATATTCGACATAGCATTTTAATCATGGTATTGTCTGTGGTTCTGAAATCCTTTTCAGATATATCAATGCTGAAATTTAGGGATATATATAGTTAAGTGAAAATTAAAAAAATTTCAAAGTTTACTATGCTTAGCATTTAAAGCCAGTTTATAAAATAGGGTCAAAATTCATTATATCCCCAAGAACATTATCATAAAAAGTATACGAAAAACATAAAACATAATACAAAATGAATAAAGTGTTTTTAAAATAAACTCTCATTATTTTTGTAAAGACAATTAAAGAATATATTTTCAATATTCAATGGAGAGGCTCGCTTGAACTTGTTAAACGGTTTAAATGAAGATAGACATCAGTACCGTAACCTTCCATACTAATCAATTTTAAGTCGCCATGGAAGTATCTAGCGTAAAGTCTGGAATGTGGTAAACCAACACCAAGGCCCATGAATGGAGCTTTAGCAGTAGATTGAGCGTCTTCAATGGCTGATAAATCATCAACTTGTTTTTCTGCTGAAGTGTAAAAGTATGTCCAAACAAGAGGAACAGCAGACCGAGGAATCCCACCACCTTCATCAGAAATCTTAATAGTTATATCTTCATCACCTTTAGCAACAATAATCTTAATTGGAGGATAATCAATATCTTCAAGAGGTATGCCTGGGTTCAGGCGAGAATGATGTTCAATTGTAGCACTAAGTGAATTTTTTAAGGTTTCATACATCATATGGACTAAATGGCCGGGAACATAACGAAATGTTAGATCAGGGGCACAATATAACTTTACTTTTGGGACTTCCATAACATTAAAATGCTCTTCGCATGCAAATCTAGCTGCATCAATAGCATCTTCAGCAATTTCCTTAATATTACAATGTAAAGAAATGATTCCAACATAATCATCGTCTTGCATATGTTTCTGAGCTTGCTCATTCAATGCAATGGTTTGACCGATCAACATTCTAATACCAATTCTTGACATGTAAAACCTATCAAGAAACTGATTAACTGAAGAAGTTAAGTATTTATGTTTATTCTTTTGCTTCCATGTTTGAACCCCTCTTGCCAATGTAGTAACAGTGGCATCATGCCTTCTTTTAATTTTAGTTAATGCACTAGTAACTACTTTATTATACTCGACAACTTCATTTGGATAAAGAAATTCCTTTGGACAATTATGATAGTAAGTTGTAAGCCCTAGCGGTTTACTCCAATCCTTAATATGTTCACTATGTTTATTTTTGGAGTATTTATTACTGCCTGAAGTAACTGGGGGCATATTTTCAACTTCAATACCATTATCATGCGGTTTTTGAGTACGATTGATAATAATGCCATCATCTTCAAACTCCCATCTGGACTTTTTGTCAATGTTAGTTGATTTGTGTGATGATTCCATATAAAATGGATCATTCCATTGAAGACCATCAAATGGTACCAGATCATTATCTCCTTTGATATCAGCTAGTAACATTGCCTTTAACTCATCATTGAGAACAGGCTCTTTTAATTCCATTAATTCTTCAAATGAATGTGCATACCAGTCTCTTACTAGTTTAATTGATGGCTCATTTGCTAAACCATGTGGCAATTGTTCTAGTTCTCTAACACGATGACTCAATCGAATAGGAAGTTCATGAACTGCGAAATACGATGCATGGAAAAGAGTTCCCTGTGAAGGTCTCGGACCAAATTGTACCATTTGTCTTAGTGAAACACCTGTCTGTGGCAACTTAGCATACCTGTAAATTTCTTCACGGAGCTTCTGCGTAATCTTCCACATACTTCAATTGTATCCAAAAGAAAATCTGTGACTGAAATCAGTTAAAATAAAAAAATACACCTATTGTTATACAAAAAGAACGGGGAAATGGGCCATCTAAAAATGACACATTTGATGGATATTTTTACGTAAACACTAACTACCGACCAACGGCAGTGAGAACAGCGTCATTGACGTCGTTGAGAAGGTGCCGTCCGTAGTTCAAGTTGGCATTAAACCGAGCTGTCAATTTATCTTGTTCGATCATCAGAGTGGCCAACTGTGTCTTGATCTTATCAATGACACGGTCTCCATTAGGAAGTTCTAAAACACCAAAAAAGATACCACAAAGAACAACCATCATAGGTAGCCAAAACACTATCAATCTCCAATCAGAGAACAACGTCTTCCTAGATTCAGGAGTAATTGATTCATCAGTTTCAGTTTCAACTTCGGATTCTGATATATGTAAAATTTCATGATGCTGTTGTTGATTATCATTGATTATACCAACAACCTTTTTATGGTGGGTATCTTCTTCTTCTCCTTCATCATCATTATGTCCCCTAAAATTCATTAAAGATCTTAATGAGGCACCTGCGTCTGGGAAAAGGTCATCGTATGATGGTAAATTTTCATCTTCTGCAATAGTGTTTGAATTTTCAACGTTAGATGATACCCAACCCTGATAATCACTAATATTTCTAACACCTAATTCAGTCATCTTATTTAAAATTGCAACTTTCATTGCAATCCATAAGTTCAAACCAAATGGATTAGTCTTCTTTGAGTTTGTTAATACTATTTCCTTTGGTTCAACTTCAATACTTGGATTACTATCATCAATTTCTGAACATTCATAGCTGCTCTCATCAGCAGAATAATCTTCATCATCTGCTTCAATATCACTTTCAATATCAAATTTAGCCTTTCTCAATCTAATTAAATTGTCGTTTCTTTCTGAACATTCATTATTAAGCTCTTCCTCTTCTAAAACGCTCGAGTCACTACTGAATTTTCTCATACCAGTTGAATCGTTTTCTGTGAGTAAATCAAGAATATTAGAATCTGAGATCTTTTTCAATTCACTAGATTTGACCCGGGCACCAAAGTTTGATAAAATTTCAACTATATTTCTGTGTCCGTTGACAAACGCAAAATGCAAAGGTGTATAACCATTGATATCTCTTGGATCAACCTTACAACCATTTATTAACAAGTACTTACATAATTTGTCATAATTCATGAAACTTGCCAAATGTAAAATTGTTTGACCTTCTGAGTTACAGACACCCCAATTTGGTGTTGAAACAGGTGAATTTGGTAATTTAATTATTGAAAGAAATTTTAATAAAATTGATTCATGATCAAGTGAACTCTTTGAAAGTTCTTTCATCTTTTGTGACGCTATAGCCATCCAACTTATTTGTTGCTGTTGTTGTTGTTGTGTATTAGTCATATTTGGACTTGTAGAATTTGGTGATCCATCAGTACTTCCAGAATTATTTGTACCAACAATTCTTTTGGCAATATTTTTAGCATCTTCTAATTTACCATTCATCTTCAATCCAACAATTTGTAACGCTAATTCAATCAATTGTCTATCAGTATCATCCGTGTAAGTAAATATTTGATGCGCATTGGTACTGGTATTTAATGGTAATAAAGAAGTTGCATCTTCAAAGGTAACTAAAACTGGGCCTGCTTGACTTGCTGGTGGTAGATAAGTAACAATTGTTGTATCTGACCAACATTGTGTTGCAAGAGAAATATTGGCACCAAATTTAACTTTCAAACCATTATGAAAGTTGTTACCCAATAAAGTGACTTCAACACCACCACGAATTGGGCCTTGAGCAGGAATAATTCTTTGAACAATTGGTATCATAGCATCAGTACTAATTTGTGTTGATGACAATGAATGAACTAATTGAGGATTTATTTGATAATTTGGTGTTAAACCTGTTGAATCTATGCTATTAGCATGCATTGCCATTTTTTCAGGAGTAACACTAAACATTGAGTGTGAAGTTGCTGAAGAGCCCATATTATTATGTGGACTGCTATTAGCATCTGATGTTAAAGGAGAAACTGCTTCCTTCTTAATGTTAACACTAGAAGGATCTAAACTAGTTATATTTGCACTTGACAGAGAATGACGTTGTAGATTAACATTATTTGTATACGAATCTGTATTTTCTGGAGGAGACCAGTGCCTCTTTTGTCTCTTTGTGCCTCTAGAATTATCATCAGCACTACCCATAATTGAATGACTTAAAAGCATATTTAGTGCATTTTGTGAATTATTGGCAATGAAATTATTAGCATTTGATAAATCACTTGTTTGATCATCAAATAAACTGATTGATGAGTTATCTCTTAATAATGACGAACTATTGATAGATCTTAGATTAGTTGATGATTTCAGAGTGGCAGGAGTAACTGCACTTGTCGAAGCAGAGTCACTTATTTGACTGTTGTTAAGAGCAACCCCTGAATCATTAACACTAACATTAACATTATTTGCCATTGAATCATCTCTCATTGCCTTTTTACGATCCATAATCATAATAGGGTCAGAAAAACACCTGCCTAATATTTCATTTTGACCGCTCCTTAAAACGAATAATAATCTAAATCCACTGGACTCTTGATGATGTCTACAGTAACAAACAATTCTTGATAATAATTCAAGGTTCTTTGAAGAAGAATGGTCTGCATTAGGAGCTGGAAATGAGACAACTTCCTTTGAGTTAAAAATCATTGCTCTCTTTGGCACATTCAAGTCCCAATTGGATGAATCATCAATTAAACCTGCTTTTCTTCTGGATGCTCGTTTCATTTCTCTTCTCATACAACGTTTACAAACGTTACATGATTTTATAACTGTATCTCCATTCACTGAATCTGAACTCACAACAAAGGAATCAAGTTTTAATGTATGTTCCATCGTTTCCTTTGGTAAAACTGAATTTTTTAATATAAATTTAGGCTTGGCAATAGTGTCTCTAGGTAAATGAACTAAGAACTCTGGAGGAGGAGGACTTATTTGTAAATTAATCTTAATTTGAGTTTCAACTCTTGAAAAAGAAGGTAAATCAGCTATGTTTAATTGATAAGGAAATGATGAGGCGGGCATTTGACAAGCTGTTTGATATTCTGATGGTAAGACGGTAGTTGAAACATCTGGATCTTCCGATCTGGCAACAGCCTTAGTGGATGTATAATCCCAGCAAAGTGATCCCTTGTCATTATTTTTTGATAAATTATTGTTATTATTGCTATTATTAGTGTTGTTAATGAAACCGAATTCTAAATTCATAAGATGTTGTTTAGCTATTTCAAACTCTTTTAAATTATCTTCAGGCATGACTGTAATTATTGGTGTATCTGGATCTTGTTCAGTGGGAGTCACAACCATATCAATTAAATCGTCAACATTTGCACCAGAAAAGGTTGCCTCCTCGAGAAAATTCGTTAACATTTCTGACCCTGGGCCTTCCATTGGGTCATCTATAATATCTTCATTTGTATTGCTAGTGTTATTTGTGTTATTTGAGGACACACCACCCCAAAATTGCATTATAGACTCCATTTTACGTGTGCGTTTAATAAAGAAATGGGTTACGTTCCAGTTTTCAAAAAATTTAAAACTCGTCTCTTTTTTACAACCTTCCGAAAAATTTTATGAGCTAAAACTCATCAGGCACCATCTTAGGTAGAAAGAACAACCAATAGAAAAATCTGTATTTAGAGATGATATTGGTGTCTAAAGACATGAATAAACGACTACTTGTTTACTGGTCTTTTAATCTAAAAGATAGACACGCAGTTGAAGCTTAATTTCTTGTTTTAACCCTTTGAAATCAGCAAAAATTTTCAGAACATGTAACATTGTTATGGTGCCATACACCCTTTTTGGCGTTAAGTTGTTTAATTCAACGCTTTGCACATAATAATTATAGTTGGAGTTTATACATCATGGTGTTGTATCTAATTAGATAGAAACACTAGACCTATTTACTTATTCATAAATCTGTTTCTCTTTTAAACAAATTGCTTCCTGTGGATGTTCTTCTTCACTAATTATAACCATCATACACATCTTCTGACCATTTCCATGAGCTCAGTTGTTCTTAACTCCGAATATGCAGAGGCGTTTTCATTGATCTGAGAATATAATCTTACAGTAAAAAAAACAAGTGTAATACTTATAAATCTCTACTAACAAGTGATTAATCTTTTGATGGTATTGATACTTCTTTATAGTTGCAAGCCGAACTAATTAACTTAACTTTCTTTTAGAAATTAATATTATAGCCAAAAGCGAGAAGAACATTACTATGATATGGTAGTCAGTTTTATCATTTACTATAAAACTACTTTATGCAGTCAATAAATAAGCAGTATTATTACAGACGCAATCAGTCAGTGTAACAAAGTCTTGTCAACAAGTACTAAGATTTATTAAGGATAAAATAATTTTTAAGAGTACTTTAGAGTTTATTATGTATTCAAGTCAAAGTCTTGATTCTCTCAAACTGAAAATTTATTAAGAAAAGAAAAACCAAATAGTCAAACTATTAATATTTTTAAAAAAGCATCATTGGTTTTGTTAAGCTTTCCTTTTCCTTCTTTCCTAAATATAAGAAATTGTGCGTTTATCTTATTGTTATTATTGGCTTTCTCATTTTGGTCAGACTTGCTGCTCTATTGAAAGGCAAAGAAACTCAAGACACGGCAAAATAGATTCTCCTATTTTTCCGTTCATTTTATGTTGATACCAAATAAGATTTAGTAGAGTTTCATAACTTGATACGCTAAATAAGAATGTTTTGTTATAAGATGTTATTATTGTCTTTTAAAAACTTCTGTTTGTTACCATTAGCTATCAAACACCTTACTTATTTTTTACTCTTAATCAAGTATGAAAGCAAGCATTATTTTCAATACGAGGAAACATGAGTATAATATTAACGTCATATTTTGAACAATACTATTTAAGAAATAATAGAAGTTTAGTTACTAGTATTACCACCATAATCAATCCCGTTAGAAGAATCAACAGGATTAGCACTAGCTGGTGACAACGGAGGAGGTGGTGGCGGTGGTGGAGATAGTGGATTTGATGATTCACTTCTTTCTGGGGATCTATCTCTGAAATTCTTAGCAGAAGTTATATCAACATCTGATTTACTACTTCTACGTCTATTGTCCCTTCTATCTCTAACATAATCCCTTTTATCATCCCTTCTGTCCTTGCTGCGATCTGCTCTATTATCTCTTCTGTCGTCTCTCCTATCATCTCTCCTACTGTCTCTCCTATCACCTCTTTCAATTCTTCTTTGAACTGGCAATTTTCTAGCCTTTTGAATACTGATACCCTTAGCAGAATCAATAGCTAAACCATCATCAAGAATCTTACCTTTTTCAACATCATCAAGTATCTCTTCCATATCTCTAATTTTTCTAAATGCAACAAACCCGTATTGTTGTCCATCACTTGGTCTTGGCGGTAAGACATTCACTTGTGCAATTGGCCCATATTTTTCAAAGATACCAGCCAAATCCCTAGCACTACTTCCTTTAATAAATCCTGTAATATATAATGTGGCCTTTGGAGTTTCATCACTGCGGTAGTTATTTTGACGAAAAGGCCCTTTTCTTCTAGAATAATCTCCATTTGTCTCTGATCTTTTAAATGTCCTTTCTGTCTCATCAACAGGTGGCAATGGTGGTGACAATCTGTCCATTTCAAACAGCTGTTTACTTTTGTTTCTTTGTGAATTCTACATTCTTTGTTTTTTCTTCTCTTTCTCACTGAAACTTTTGAAAAAAAATATAAGTTATTAATATAAAAATATAGAAATAGAAGAGATTAATAGAATAATAGAAACAGCAGCTGTCAATAAAAATCATAAAAAAAGTGTTTTAAGTTAATTGAATAGAGAAAACCTTATTAATTTATTATTTTCTTTTGGAAAAATACTTAATCATAGAATACATCAGTACTTGATATACACCACAGCCTTATTTAAAGACATTCTAAAGAAACTAAAAAGAAAAATATATTATTTCTTTTAATGAAAAGCTAACATATGATGTTGTTTGATATAGTATAATATAAATACCACATTGTATTTATAAAAATAAAAATTTTCAGTGTTTTTAAAAATAGGAATCTCCTATTACTATAAGAGACCTTTTTTTCTAAGAAAAATAATATCTTTTTTCAAACGTCTAAGATATCATACAACATCATTTTGCCAGTAAACACTACCTTAATATTATTTAAAAAGTTGCTCTTTAGCTCATTTGGCTCATGCTATTTCCCGATTAGATTACAGTTAAATTTCTCTTAAAATTTTTTATTTTTTTTTCAATAAATTTTTCCTCTTTAGAAAGAAATCTTCTTCTTGTATAGAACTTAATAAAAAACATCATGTCAGATAAGGAAATCCAGTTTAGAATTATAGTTGGATCTTATGAGCATTCATTACTTTGTTTGGCTTTAACATTACCTATCAAAAATGAAGAAAAGGACATTAGAGAACCTCATTTTCAACCAATTTTCCATTTTTCAGCACATTCACTTTCAATTAAAACAATGGATATTGCTAAACGTTATTTAGTTACAGGAGCCAATGACGAACATATTCGTATTTATGATTTACAAAAAAGAAAAGAATTAGGTACTTTACTTCAACATCAAGGTTCAATTACTAAATTATGCTTTTCAAGTGAATCTGATTCAAAGAGATACCCATTACATAAACAAGCTCATTGGCTTTTATCTTCTGGTGCTGATGGTGCTATTTTATTATGGAGAACTAAAGATTGGGAATTATTTAAAAAGTTAAAAGGTCACAGAGGTGCTGTTTATGATATGTCAATTCATCCTTCAAATAGGATTGCTATTTCAACCGGTGAGGATAATACCGTTAGATTATGGAACTTGATGACAGGTAAAAAGGCAAGTGGATTAAAATTAAAGGGTGCTTGGACTAGAGGTGAAAAAGCTGAATATGTTAGATTTAGCCCTGACGGTGAATGGTTTGTTGTTGGCCTAAGAGATAGATTAATGATTTGGAAAACGAGAGAGGGTAAACTTTGGTCTCTTTGGACAACCAATGCTAAAAAAATTATCATGTGTATGGAATTTATTACTTTGAATGGTGTTGATTATTTAGTTATTGGTTTGAGTGATGGTTCAATCAAAATATGGAACTTTGGAACTGATATTTTCCCAATGCAAGAAAAGATTTCAGGTAACCCTACTGAAACTCCTGCATTACCTGAACCAAAATATAAACTACAAGGTCACTCTATTAGGATTAAAGGTATCTCCTTTTATAAGGAAGTTATCGATGATAAAACTTATAATTATATGATTTCTATTTCATCAGATGGTCAAATTGTCATTTGGGATTTAGATATTATGGATCAAGTTGCCGTTTACTCCACTGGCGAAAGACTTAATGTTGTTGGTGTTGTTCAAGAAAGTGTTGAAAAGGCAAGTACAATGAAACCAATTTATGATCCTACAAAGACCGATGAAGGTTATGGTACTGAAAGTGAGTATGAGAGTGATGCGGAAGGTCTAGCTGAAATAATGGATGGTAAGAAGAAGCCACAAAGTAAGAAAGCTAAATTAAAGCAAAGAAAGGCTAAAAAGGGTCTTCTAAGTATCCAACAAGAATAAAATACGTTTGTAATAAAGGAAAGTATATAAAATCAAAAATCAAAAATTAATAATAATGTATATTGTTTATATTAAAAAAGAAAAGTAAAGGTTCCCTATTATTATTATTCTAAAGCTTTGGCTTGTCTAATCTAGCAACGTGATGCTCAAATAATTTCTTAGCCTTGGCCCACACAGGTGCAGTGTCCTTATTTGGTAATTGCTTTAATGAAGGCAAAAGATCGCTGGCAAAAAATTCTGATGATTCTCTTGGTAAAAGAGATGGTAAATGATCAATAGAAATAACACTTAGCTTTGGACCTGCAGTGGTTGGAACAAGAACAGTTGGATCATCAAACTGGGTGGCAATTGTATACACTGGGACAGGGTTATGTGGGTTTGTGGTATCTGCAGAGACATCAACAATAGTTCTTAGCTTTCTATCCTTCTTGTTCAATAAATTGTAGTTAATGAATGGAGGAATTGGCTTAGATAAGTAAATACAGTTGATAAAAACGTCTGCATCTGCAATTTCTTGGAATGGTCCACCCTTCTTAGTTTCGTTAATATCCCATTTGATCAAATTTGATTCTGGAATACCAACCTTCTTACAAAAGTCAATAGCACCTGAACCACATCTACCAAGAGCACCAATAATTAAAACATTTGGATATCTATTGGTCTTGGCAACAGCCTTTTCTAATTGAGTTTTAACGTGGTCAACAAGAAGATTTTCGTTAGGATAAGGAGTAACACCAGGAAGATCTTGATCATCTGAGTTTAGTTGCTTAAAAGTCCAGTCAAGAACACCTAATGCTGCACCTGCAAAACCGGCATAGAAACCAAAAGCGGCAACTCTTCTACCTTGATCATTTTCTAAAAATTCCAAGTCGTAAAGAACACCACCACCGTTAGGGAATCTCTTAAGGACGTCTTTCCAACCACCTTGGTTCTTGTAACAATGCGCAAATTGGATGTGATCGTGAACAAGTGGGAAAGTTTCATTTTCTGGTAATTCCTTTAAACCAATAACAATTCTGTTTTTTGGAGCTGACTTCCAACTTTCAAATGGAACAATCTTTGCACCTGCAAGCTTGTATTCATTAGTAGAAAATGTTGATTGTGGTGCTTCTTCAACAAAGATTTCAAAATCACCTGTATCTAAAAGATCTTTAACAACTGTTGGTGATAATGCAGCTCTTGCTTCTCTTGGCTTAGTTTCAGCTCTTAAATGAAGAATAACTTTGTTGGCCATTTTGTCTAATATAAAATATAGTATATTAACTAAAAGAAAGGATAAAAAAGTGTTAAAATCAAAGAATTACTTCTTTTCGAGCAGATTCTTCACTTTTAATTTAAGTGAAAAAAAAAGTAGGAAGAGTCACCTGGTCCGCCACCTTAGAAAATTGCCTAATTAGGAAGGTGACTCTTATATCTCAAGCGTTTGAAACAAAGGATGCTTAGATAGAGTGCTTCATAGTCTAACCATATACGTCAGATTTTTTTTGAAAAAGAGTTATTTCAATGTTATAATGAAAAAAGTTTAAATTTGTTTCTTTTAATGGTTTTATAGACTAAGATCAATTTACTATTATGAAAAATATATAAAATTCACTTTATGAAGGTTGAACTAGCAGTTTCTGAAACTTAAATTCATATATATTTAAATAATAAAGACTTTACTATTTTAGTTTGGTTAAATAAATGGAGGTTTGGTACCATATCACGTGACTGGTATATATTTCATTTTTAGACTATCATTTATTAATTGATATATTTGTTATAAATTAATTTCTGACTAGAATGATAGCCAGATTATGTATATTTATAGTCTTTATTTACAGTAATTAGTTAGTAAAATACGTTTTGTTGATGCTCATTTTTCAAATCGACGCTTTATATTATTTTTTTAGTTTTGCCTTCTGTTATGGTATAATTGGATATACCGTTTATATCTTAATAACACATCTTATTGATGTCAACAAACTCGCCTAATAATTCAACGTTGACATTTTCACCGTTATTAACAAACAGAAAGATTAGAGATCATTTCAGGACACCACAACATCCATCAACACAAGTACAGAAACCAACTTTATCATTTTCTAATTCTTATATTCATCAATCATCTCCACAAACAAACTCAAATGTGGGACTTCGAAACTTCTCAATGCTGGAAACAGATTCAAATAATAGATCTGCCAATGATACATTCATCAAAGATCAAGATACCGATAATTTAAATGAACAAGATCATGATTTAAACCAGAATGATAATGATGATGTTCCATTGTCACAAGCCGATAAGTTACGACTTTGGAGGCATGATGCATTGTTGCAGCATCATTACAAAACAGCAGCTTACATTGGTGATAAGATTCTCTGTCTGACAAATGATCCAAATGATGCATTTTGGCTCTCTCAAGTGTACTTTTCAAATGGAAACTATGTTGTAGCTAGAAATATATTAATGGGTTTCGAAGATTCAGTTGGTTGTAAATATCTTGCTGGTTTATGTTTACTTAAATTGGACAAGCTAGATGAAGCATTGGATATTGTAGGTGAAGTCAATCCATTTAAGAAGGATTTACAAGTAAAGAATACTGATGGAGGTATTAAAGTTGAAGCTTCATTATGTTACTTAAGAGGACAGATTTTTGCCAAACAGAATAATTTTGACAGGGCTAAAGATTGTTATAAAGAAGCTATACTCGTTGATGTTAAATGTTATGAAGCTTTTGATGAACTTATCTCGAATCATTTACTAACTCCAGAAGAAGAATGGGATTTATTGAATCATTTGGATTTTGACGAAGCGGATAATAATAACGAACTAGTTAAAATGCTTTACACCACGAGATTAAATAAGTATCAAAATATTAATTTGTTTGAAGAAGCAAAGCAAAAATTAAGTGATGAATATAACCTTGCCGGAAATTCTGATATAATACTTTCACAAGCTGAACTTTTGTTTATTCAGAGTAGGTTTCATGAAGCACTTGATCTTTGTAGTCAGATAGTTCACAAGGATGAATTAAATTTGTCTGCAATGTCTAACTACCTAAGTTGTCTTTATGAAACTGGAGGTAAAAATCAGCTTTTTTTAACTGCTCATAAGCTAGCTGAAAATTACCCTGACCACCACATGACTTGGTTGGCAATAGGTATATATTACTTTTCAATAAAGCAAAATTCAGAAGCCAGATTATTTTTTTCTAAGGCATCAACTTTAAATCCAACCTTTGGTCCTGCATGGATTGGATTTGCTCACACATTTGCGGCAGATGGTGAACACGAACAGGCGATTTCAGCTTATTCTACAGCAGCTAGATTATTTCCTGGGATTCACTTACCAAATTTATTTTTAGGTATGCAGTATTTGCAAATGAATAATTATACATTAGCAAATGAGTATTTAAATTATGCATACACTATTTGCTCAAGCGACCCACTACTTTTAAATGAATTAGGAGTATTACACTATCATAATCTAAATTTTGCAAAAGCAGAATCATTTTTTCATAGGGCTTTAGTAGCTACGAATGATATGGAACATGGATCTAAACCGTGGGTTTCAATTAATTGTAATCTTGCTCATGTTTATAGAAAGCAAAGGAATTATGATAAGGCAATTGCTCATTTTAATCAAGTTTTAAAAATAGCAAAGAGAGATTCAAATATATATTCAACTCTAGGTTTAATATATTTTAAAAAGAGTGATTATAAAAGATCAATCGACATGTTACACATTGCTTTAAGTATAACGCCAAACGATCCAATTGCCAATGATATGTTGGAAAAGGCATTAGAAGCTAATATGAAAGTCACTACATCGCAATTTTTTAATGAATTTTCCAATGTTACACCAAAGAAAATACAAGATTTTCCATGGTTAAGAAAATGGTCATTGAAAAAAGAAGAACAGCAAGAAGAAGGAGATGAAGATGAGGAAAATGATGACATGGATATTGAAGGTTAATATAGCATTTGAGGGTTTCATATTGTTCTATTAAACTTTGATTAAATAAAAGGAATAAACATGAAATATAACATGAAAAGACAAAACTGTAAAATTATTCCCTTAATGAGTCGTGGTGTAAACCCACTGATAGTCTAAAAACGGCCAGTCTTGCTTTTTCCTGAAAATCAATATCATTGGTACTCTCACAAAGTGTACTTAAAGAAGAATCAAAATGCTCAGAATGTAATAATTGTCTTCTAGTTTCAGGATTCGAGTATGATAAAATGTTGACATTATTAAAGTTTAGATGTTCATTTGCCCTTTCACTACTATCAGTAGAATAACTATTATTATTATTATTATTATTATTATTAATGTTGTTGTTATTGTTATTATTATTATTGTTATTATTGGTATTAGTACTACTATTTTTTTCATTCGGATTGATTAAATTTATGACAATTAACGCTACTGCTGTTTTATAGTCCCATTCGAAAGTTTTATTTAACCCCAGAACAGATCTGTCCAATATAACTTTTAATGTGTTCATTAACTTTGGCTCGATTATAAACCTGCCCTTAACTTCAGATTCACCTGCACTTAAGTGTACTAATAAGTATAGTAAAGTTTGTAAAATTCTTTGACAGGATTCAGTTAATTCATTGTGAAGTCTACTCATATTTTCAAAGTGACTTAAATTAGTACCCAAAAAATCAAAAAAGTTATGATAATTTCGTGTTGATAATAATTGACTACTATTAAAACCAGATATTAATAAGCTAACATTATCTGATGAAATTGATAAGACATTTCTCATTATATCGAATGTTTGTTTTTTAATAGAAGTTTCTTCACTATCATTTAAATCAAAAAGCAAAGCATATGGTAGCTGGTTCAACACATTCTCTTTAAATTCCAAACTATCTGTAAACATAGAATTTTTAATAACCCATAATGACCTTTCTTTAATTGATACTGGAGTTGTTGAATCCAGTATAAATTCAAATGCATTATTAATTATATCTGTCATCAATTTGGAGGTTTTCGAAGTTGACGAAAACTCAACAACTATGTTAGCCGAAACACTTAAAAGGGAAACTCTTATTTTAATATCATTGTCTCTCAAAGTTGCTGGAATACTATTAATATTAAAATTCAAAAAATCATATAATATTTCAGTAATATCAATATCCTTAATGAAAGTACGTAGAATCTTTCCTGAGCGAGAAAATGCAACTAATAAATTACAACAAGCTTCTGTTATTTCCTGTGATGCTTTATAAACACGATTCCTGTATTCTATGGAATGTGAACCCATATATTGACCATTTTCCCAAGCAAGGGTCATTTGTAAATGTCTTTTCAGTGTTTCAGTAATAAATACACCCATTTTAGGTGTTGCTACATAATCACAACACTCTCTTGCTGTTTTACAAGCATTTGTTAAAATTGAAATCGAACAAGCTAATTTTGAAAGAGATTCAAACCTAAATACTTTATCGGGATTTTCAATTGTAATTTCAACTGAGTTATTAATAAGCTCTACATATTTATTTCCAATTATTGTATTAATAATAGAGTTATCCTTATCTAATAAGGTTTTCAACAGGAAAATTGGTAACGTGTATTGGGGTAGCAAAGGGTATAACATTTCTTCATCCTTAAGTAAAGAAACAATTGAATGAGTTTCCAATTTTAAAAAAAGTTCAAGAACAACTGGTAAAATTATCACATTTAAATTTCCATATTCTGATCTTGGTGGGTTCATTATCAAAATTGTTGAACTAAGTAATCTAGTTACGAGCACTTGTGATTTAGTTAAAACCAATAAACTAACAACTAAAGGTTGAGGGAAATCCAATGCTTCCTTTGATTTATTTATGCAAACAATTAATGCCAATAACATATAATTAAATGTGACAACATGTGGTAATAATAATTCATCTTCTACATCAATTGGTAATCTAATTTCATTAGGGGACATGAAAGAACACTTAAAACTTGCCAGTTTAACCCATAATGGATTGAAAATATCATGCCATAACTTAAATAAGACTGGAATGTATTTTTTATTAGGATTTTTGATTATCTTTATACACAATGAAGCTATTGTTCTGTTAATATTTGGTGCAGGTGGTGATAACAAAAGTTGATGTAATTGTTCTAAAATGTCATATTCCAATTTCAATGAGGAGTTTTCAAAACCCCCATTCCCATTTCCAGTATTAATCAACTCGCTGCCTTGACTTGCAGTAGTTCTTTTACTCATTTTCTGTGTTAGAGTTTAAAAAGAACAAAAAGAAGTTGATAGCAGCCAAAGGCAGATTACGTCAGCAGTTATTTCAAACAGATTAAATTTTTCATCTGAAATTTTTCAGATTTCAAGATTCATAAAGGAGAAAGTAACCACTGCAATATACAAGGAGAGTAGGATAGAAGATGCCAAGAGATCCTTTAATTGGAATTGTTGGGAAACCAAGTTCGGGAAAATCCACCACTTTAAATTCTCTTACAGATGCCAACGCTAAAATTGGATCTTTTCCGTTTACTACAATCGAACCTAATAGAGCTACAGGGTATTTGCAAGTGGACTGTGCATGTAAAAGATTTGGCAAGGAATCACTTTGTAAACCAAATTATGGTTGGTGTGAAAATGGTAAGAGACATGTTCCTATTGAACTATTGGATGTTGCAGGTTTGATTCCTGGTGCTTCTCAAGGTCTTGGGTTAGGTAATAAATTCCTTGATGATCTAAGACAAGCAGATGCTCTTATTCATGTTGTTGATGTCAGTGGAACTACTAATGCCGAAGGAAAGGCTACTAGAGGTTATGATCCGTTAAAAGATATTGAATGGTTACAAGATGAAATTAGACTATGGATTGAAAATAATTTAAATAAAAGATGGGGGTCTATCGTTAGAAGACACACAGCTACTAAATCCAGCATCGTTGAAACTTTAAGAGCACAATTTGGTGGGTATGGTGCTAATGCTAATTTGATTGCAAAAGCTATTGATTCTATTGATGAATTACCTCCTTTAGAACAATGGGATAAAGAATGGATCACAACCGTCGTTAAGGCCTTTATGACTTTTAAGTTTCCAACGGTCTTGGCTCTTAATAAGATTGATCATCCTGATGCTGATAAAAATGTTAGTAAAATTCTTTTGAAGTATCCAGATACCAGAGCTGTAGTCACTAGTGCTATTACGGAGGTGTTTCTTAGAAAGCTTGCTAAACAAAATTATATCAAATACGAAGAGGGTACTGAGTTTATTGATACTTATGATGATCTTGGAGATGAAAGCAAACTTAAACCTTTAGATGAAAAACTTAATGAAAAGCTTGAGTCTATTAGAGATCTTGTTCTTTATAGATTTGGTTCGACTGGTGTTGTTCAAGTTCTCCAAGAAGCTGCTAATGTACTAGACTTAGTTCCTATTTTTACTGTTAGAAATATTACTTCTTTTACTGGTAATAGTGGAGAACATGTCTTTAGAGACTGTATTTTATTTAAGAGAAACTCTAAAGTAGGAGCAGTTGCTAGAGCCGTAATGGGAGAGGTCACTATTGCCTCAATCGAAGGTGTAGGTGGGCGACGTGTATCACCGGACGATACAATTGATATTGATAAGAACGATGTATTATCTTTCAAGATTGTACCAGGGGGCCATAAGGACAGTTGATTTATCTTCATTTGTAAGATTCGATGCTAAGCGCTTTTGATTAATGTCTGTTTTGTCTTTAGTCAATGACTTTTTACTTTATTAAAGCGTAGGGTCCTATATTGTAATTTAAATATATAGATATAAATAAGAGATTATCTCTACCTTCACCTGTCAACAACCTACAGGGGATAAAACAAGTTATTGTAACAGTTATCGGATCTAAAATTTTTTACTTCATTTTTTTCTTGAATCTAAAAGCCACAAGAGTTGATTAAAACTTTTCACTAATTCTTTTTCTTTATCGATTTTATTAGTCTAATATAAATGGATTTATCTAAACTATCAGCAGACTTACCATTGTCACAGCCAGTTAATGATCAGACACTGAGCTCTTTGAACAAAGAACTTTCAGAGGAATTTAAAATTGGTGCCAGATCAATTGCGGCACTTTATCGTCTTTCGAATACTAAAACCTCAATGGTACATTCAAAAGGATATTTAGATTGTGTTAATGATATCCTAAACTTAATGAATTCTACAGATGATATTCAATATATTAGGAAAACTTTGGAGTTAAAGAAATGTGAGTTAACTGGTGAAAAAGGCACTGAATCATTTCAATTTAATGATGACAATTCGCAATTTTCAATCGATAAACCATCAGAGTTTCATTTTCCATTAACACAGCCTCCAATTTCAATTAAACCACAGTTGAAATACATTCCAAAGTCATTAAATAAAGACAGGTTTAAACAGCATGAACAAAATATTAAAAATTCTTGTTTAGATTCGAAATCAACTATTTCTTTGAATAAGGATTTGAACGTTGATTCTGAAACAGATTCAGATTCTAACGAAGAAATTGAGTATACAGATACTCTTAAAAGAAAGTTATTGAATGATCCTCAGCTGATCAAAAAACCAAAGTTTAATAATATTTAAGCAAACTTCAACTTCAATTTTCTAATTTAAATACCATAGTATTTTTACTAACTGGTTTCAACATCTCTTTGCTAGCTACATTTTTATACATCTAGGTGTATTGATCTCTCTCTTTTTTTTTATCTTACTAAAAGTTTATATAATGTATAGAAAATTAATTAATGATACGATTTAACAATAACTTCTTTTTATCTTCACGATTTCCGTATATCAATCTAACTAATGTGGCATATTCATCTTTTGTAAATGCCCAACTTGACAAATCCATGTGACCAATTTTGTTAACTAATTGGTCACCTTCTGCTCCTAAACTGAAATACTGTAACGATCTTCCTAGCACACTTTGTCTCCAGGCAAGCAATAACTCTGCTCCAAAATCAACCTTTCTAACTAGCTGTTGTAGAACTCTTAAATTAACCATAAGTTTCACCCATCCTCCTTTGATCATCTTCCTAATAGATTTTGCCTCTCTGATAATTAGTCGATCAATCCAGAACCCTATTCCACCAAAAATCCAAACTTTACCAACTTCCTCAGGCCCATTAGCTAAATTTAAATCATCAAATGACCTGCTAATGTAACTAACTCTGTCACAAAAATCATCAATACATGGGCTAACTTCTTCATCAACAACAGCCAATGATCCATTCGATCCACTTACGTTTACGTTTCCCCCTCTAACAATTGGAACACTAAGTGCATCACATTCACCAATTAATTTCTTCACACAGTACAAAACTTCGTACTTAATTTCATATCTTAATATTAATTGAAGATCAGTTTTTAAAGATTCTAAATTTCTAACAACAGTATCAAACTTGTCTTCATGTTCATTGTTTAATGCTAAAAACAATTTTGTGTTTGAATATAAAGTTGATTCATTGTTTAACATCCAGACCTCTCTTAATTGAGAAACTTGATTGACTTCACTACTTAATTCAGGAACATACCTTTTCAAAAGAGGTAACCACTCCAGTGTGTACGACAAAGAACCAATTAATTCAACTGTTGATTTTAGCGTAGCAATGGGGATAAAAGATGATGGACTAATTTTGGTAATATTGTTTTTTGTTTTGAAAGACTCATCCAACTCTTTTAATTGAATAGCATCAATTCTTTTCATCATACCTAAATCATTAGAGATTGATGAAATGGGCAAGGAAATAGCTGTCAACAGTTTATCCACAATTTCGTTAGATGATGACTTTAGTCCTTTGTTATTGTACCATAATTTTAAAAGCTCAGGCATTGAGGATATCATTAATTCATTTTTTAATGACAGATATTTATCCATCATTGAATTTAACAAAATTAAAACTATTTGCACATATTTTTCTTTAAAGTGTAAAGAAGTATCTAAAATTGACAACACCTTTTGAAAAAAGTCTTTGAATGTTTTCGAAGCTTCATTAAAATGTTGTGAATTCCATGTAAAACCACAAATTTTTTCAAATTCATAGGTAAAAACACTTTCTAGTTGATGCGTATAAATAACGTTCATAAATTGTTCAAAAAATTCCTTAACTACTATACCATTTTCAATTGGATAAAAGGGTTCAATGTTGGTGACAAATAAAATAAAACTATCAATAATTTCTCCCATGTTAAATATATTTGGTGTCACTAATATCTCTAATTTATCAGTATTCAAATCGTCTGTGCCAATAAAAATACCTGTCTCATTCAAACCACTAAGGTCTTTGCTAATTGTTTCTTTTGACTGCGTAGGGTAAATATTATTAATAGCTGCAATTAATTCACCCTTTGATTTACTTAAATTCAAGTTTGTAAAATGAAAAAGAGATGGTGTTTCACCACTTTCAAAACCTTTGGGAACCTTTTTAAAAGGATTTCTCTCGCTAGGTTTACTATTTAATGATAATTCTGCCGCTTCCTGAAACATGTCTTCATTAATAATATAATGACACATCAATAAACCTAATCTTTTAGAATAAATATCCCATATTTTAGTCAAATTGTAAGAATTATAATTGACTGTTGCTAATTCATGTATTGCGATATGCTTTTGCATACTTAAGCATGCTCTTTTGAAAATCTTTTCAAATAGCTCTTGAACTATGGTTCCATTTAAACCTTGAGCAACGCCAAAGTAATTAAAAGTATTTGATGTTGAAGCTTGCAATTCGATTTGTGATGGATAGCTAGCTTTAACTTCATCAATTGATTTCTTAATCAATTTCTTACACTCTTTGTCGGTTCGATCAACAAGCATTTTCAATAAATCTGGTAGTCTGCCTAACTTCAAAACTGTTTGAAATCTATCTTTTAATTCATTAAATTTTGTTTGTTCAATTTCTAACGAAAACCTACCATCAATTTTACCAGTATCAAGACTTTTCAAGAATCCCTCAAGACCTTTGTTATGATCACTATACTTATATTGTTCATTAGAATAAATCAAAACATTGATATCATCCACAGCAGCTTCTAAAAGAGAGTTAGAGCAAAAGTTTAACCTTGAATATAATCCTTGTAAACTTTCAAATCTGGAAACACCCACACTAGTACCTAGATCTTTAATTTCCTGGATAAGTTCAACTGCATTATTAAAATCTCTATTAGCAACACCCTCTTCTAATTCATTAATTTTAGTGTTCATTGTCTGTATTTCCTCTAAGGTGTCAACCATTGAAGCATATTCCATACTCTTTTCATTCAAATCGGTGATTAAATCAGTTCTTTTGCATATGATCTCGCCAACTTCACCTAACAATTGTTTTATCTCAGCAAGTGAAGTTTGGCTTTGATTGAACGCTTCCACAGCAATACCATATGACACAACACTATCGCTAAATGTCATATAGTGTTGATTTACTGCTTGTTGAATGTCTTGTTGTAATCTCTGTTTTGTGTTTTGAAACGTTTTCCATTCATGTGATCCATGGGCCCCTAACATAAGCGTTACAATATCCAAAGGATTACAATTAGAACGAAGGAGGTCTGCCCATTCAGTTTCAACAGCAACTAATGTATCACGTAGAGTAGTTAAGCTGATATCGGACATATTTATTGTAGTTAAATAGCAACAAACAAATATGGAAATTTTAAACTTGTCGATCAAAATTTATCAAGTTTGGCTCTCCAATAAACCATATATGTATTTTTATTAAAAATAAGAGCTATAATAGAAATTTAAAGAGCATTAATATACAAGAAATGGAAATAACATAAGCAAAGGATAAAAATAAATGCAAAGTTATTTATCAAATGGTTGTCTTTTTTCAGTAGGATCAATTTTAAAGATATGATCAGGATTCATAATAGCCTTTTTATCTAATGCAAACTTAACAGTTCTCATTAAATCAATAGTCTCAACGCCCAATTCCTTTTCCAAGAAATCCCTCTTTTCACTTACTCCAATACCGTGTTCTCCTGAAACCGTCCCTTCTAGCTCAATGGCTAAAAGAGACATTTCGTTGATAACATTGTGTGCTTGCTCAACTTGATCTGGTTCAAAAATAACTAAAACGTGAAGGTTCCCATCACCAGCATGACCTGCCGCAGTAGCTAATAAATCAGCCTTTTCCATTTTTTCCATGGTTTTTGTAATTAATTCTGGTAGTTTAGAAACAGGAACGCAAACATCAGTAGGAAGAACTTGGGCATTTGGTTTGAACTTCTTTGCCCAACCAAGTGAATTCCAAAGTAATGTTTTTCTCACCCTCCAAATGTCCTCCTTTTCTTCTTCATCTCTTGCAATTTGTATATTGAATCCATTGTTTGCTTTTCCGATATCAATAATGTTGTTCAAGGTACTTTTTAATGAATTTTCATCAACGGCACTTATTTTGAGCAACAATAAATGATCTGGGTACCACTTACGATCTCCACCGGCACCCATTTCAACAACAGCATTCATTTGTCTATTATCCATAAACTCAACTGCATTACAAGTAATACTTTTCTTGAATAAATCGCCAACTGTTTTGGATGCATCCCCAATATCCTTAAAATTAATCAAAGCAATAACTTCATTAGTTGGCTTACAATGCAACTTTAATGTAGCTTCAACTACAATACCTAATGTACCCTCAGAACCAATAAATAAATTAGTTAAATTGTAACCGTTGGAACTTTTTCTTGGTCTCTGTCTTGTTTTGATAACTTGACCATCTGCCAAAACAACTGTTAAACTTAAAACATTATCCTTAGCGGCTCCATATCTAACTGCATTAGTGCCAGATGCATTAGTACCGATTATGCCACCTATCAGGGCACCAGGAGCAGGATCCGGCCCAAACATTAAACCATATTGATTCAAATTTTCATTTAGTTCAACCCATTCAACACCTGGTTGAACGACAACATCTAAATCATCAGGGTGAACTTCAATAATCTTATTCATCTTAGAAATGTCTATGGAAATCCCTCTCCTGGTAGGAATAAGGTGACCTTCAATGGATGTACCACCAGAATAAGGAATCACAGGAATACAATAATCATGGCAAAGTTTCACAACCTTTGACACTTGCTCTATGGTAGTTGGATAAACAACGGCGTATGCTAGTTCGTTCGTTTTTGAAGGAATAAAATTGGAAGGGTCATTAGAGTGTGATTTTAGTTCGTTCGGTGTAATTGAAATGTTTTTATCCCCAACAATATTAAGGATATGACCCAATGCTTGTTTCACACGATCTTCGTTCGCATAGGTCAATGGTTTCAAGGTATGTAATGGAGTGGTGGAAGACCAATTCTCTTCCTTGTTTGAATAAACATAACCAAAAATTCCACCAATGACAAGACATGATGAAACCAACGATGCCGTTTTGAAGATTGACGCAGTATCAAAAGTGGATTGTACACTGTTTCCTTGCCGACATGCCTTAGCTGTGTGAAAGGATCTCTTTATACAATTTTTCCACATTGGAAAACTTTAAATCACTGAAAAAATGAAACGTTCGTCATTTGTTGTAAACTCCCAAAATAATCATAAATTCTAGCTATTTCTTGAATATAAACAAATCCGAAATTATGCTGCACCAGCAGTACCTCCGTGGACGTGTCTCATTGTAGCGTGACCCCCGCTTCGAAGAATTCTCATTCCTTCACTATCGTTATCTATTGGTTTTGTTTTATTTTCCATTCTTTGTTGTTTCCAATATAAAGCTTCAGAACCTCCAAGAACGCCGATTCTCATTGTGGCTAAGAGGTTTCTTGCAGCATTGGAATGCCTGTAAACTGCACCCTCAAATGCAATAGTACCATCTTTACCATGAGAAGCTTGCATCAACGGAACTCCACCTGGATGATCCTTGGCAAATGGTGTTACATCGTGAATAATTCCTGAGATAACAACCAAAAACCTATCATTTGTTGCTCTTGCCATTTCTCTAAACTGATCTGGAGTATATACCGGCAATCTTTCTATTGGAATTCCCCAATTCAATTGTGATCTTTTATCATCAAGCAACTTTTGTTGTTGTTGAACATAACTTTTATCAATATTAGCTTGACTAGTAGTCTTAACGTCACTGATTTGACCAATACATCTAAACATCCAAATGGCCCATTTAGTAGGGTCATAACTGTACCAGTTGACACTATTTCTGTAATCCATTGGGAATTCATGATGAAAATTCTGATTGCCTTCACCACCGCTGATTAAGCTTAACAAAACGTTATCTCTAGCACTAGTTTCATTATTGTAAGGTCTTGAACCCCACAAGTGACCTATTGAATTAATACTAAAAATAGAATGTTGAACTAAAAAGACCTTTAGCAAACCAGCATAAACAAATCCACCCCAATAATCATCCCAAAGCAGACCACAAACTAAAGTTGGCAAAATAATACCACTCAATATAAACAAAGTCATATAGTTTTGTGCCTGCCAATAAATGATTCTATCATTTGGAAAAACGTCAAGCTTACTTTCCTTGATAACTCTAGCAACACGATCCGTGTGAACTAAAATCATCCAGCCAAAATGACTGAACAAACCACCTCTTCTAATCGAATGTGGATCTGAATCAATTATATCACAATATCTATGATGAGCTCTGTGGGCAGAACACCAATTCAACCCATGTGTAACCCCTCCACCCGATGAAATAATAGCTAATATATGGACAAATGCCTCATTGGTAAAATTGAAAGACTGGTGGCACCAATAACGGTGATAGAGAACGTTAATAGTAACGAGTGTGCCTATATAACACCACAAAGTAAAGTAAAACGTAGGAGATAAAAGTTGTGGTCTTTTGACCACCCAAACACTAACTCCAACTAAGGGACCCAACACCAGAACAACAAAGTTTTTCCAATGAATAGGACCTAGAGACCATTTACGTAGTCTTAGCCAGTTTTGACGTTTATGAGACACTCTGTGACGTTCAGGATGTACTTTTTGTTCCTTAACTACCGTCCTTGAATGCATGCCCTACTAAGAAAGCAGTGATAACAGGTTTGTTGAATGTGTCAAACCGGGACAACACTTTATATTTGTATTATGCCGTACCGACTCCACCCATAATTATTAATTTTCCCACTATTTTTTACTGTGAAAATTTCAAGCTAGAGCTACTTGCGTCCCAGCAAAAATAACACGCCGTAGTAAATTCAAAAGGAAAACAAATTTTTAATGGGGAGATAAACATTTTACTGGGAAAAACCAAAAATTCGTAGTAAATTTTATCACGTAAAACTAAATTTACGGAGTAAACTGCTGCGAGAACTATAAATTACAATTGTAAAACATGGTTTATAATTAATATTCAACCGCCAGTATTAAACAAAGAGACTAATAAAAGAAATATCTACTGAACACTTATTGAAAACTAAACTGTCGCTTTTAAAAATGATACACGGCATCTAAACGTTATTATAATGTAATAAAAATAAAAAAGGGGATAAAAAAAGGAAATGATTAAGCATTGATATGAAGTTCTGGCTTTGGAGTAGCAACAGAATCAACAAGAAGCTTAACAACATCAGCCTTCTTAGCATTAGCAACTTTTTTAATTTCTTCTAAACCTGATTGTGCTTCCTTTTCAGCATTCTTTTCCAATTGGTCATTAGAACCGGCAAATTGAGCTTCAAATTGCTTCAATTCTTCAGCCTTCTTGGTCTTGTAGGCTTCAATTTCAGTTTGAGCATCTGTCTTTGCAGCCTTTAACTTAGCAGCACGATATTGTCTTGCTTCAGAAACAATTTCTTGTGCTTCCTTTTCTGTTTTCAACAAGCTTTGGATTCCGGACTTTTACACGTATATCGGGGCATCGTTATCAACGATGTGTGATGTTGATGTTAGTAATAGAATACAAATAACATGACCCAATGGGTTTATGTGGGTGTCTGTTGCGTACCATTTGAAGGTTATTAATTAATTTAATGTAAAGATAAACTGGTCAATTCCAGCAAAAGATCGCGTTGACCAAATTCAACACCTATTATCACAATGATTTTAAGTAAATTAGACTCACTTAAACTCACCTTTAATTGTTTAAGGGCTTTCTTTCCCAAATCTCGAAGTAGTGATGTTGAAGATGACCCTTTGGATTCTACTGCTGCCAAGATACCCATTATCCATGCCATTAAGTTAAAATCGGGTTCCATGCTTAACCATCTAGTAAAATAAACTAATAGTAGACCATCTAAATCTTCCTCTATTATTTGAGCAATGTATTCACATTCACAACTTGTTTCCCAAATAAACTTTTTCCATTGCTTTTGTGTTTTAGGTAATTCAATTGCATCTAATTCTATTAATTGTGACCTAAATTTATTATATTTATCTTGTTGTAATCTAAATTCGTTCAATATATCTTCCTGGCCAGTAATTTCATATTCTACTTTTGTTTCTTTAGGTGCAATATATACAAAATCTTGTTCATTTTCTTCTTCTTCATCATCTTCTCCAACAAAATCAAATTCGTCTTCACTTCCGTAATTTACTCCACATAGTTCAGATTCTTTTCTCACTTGAGCTAAATACTGCTCCACTGTATCAGGCGTCGTGTTTAAATCAATATCATTCACGTCTATACTAATAGGAAATGCTCTTCTTTGGCCAAACTTTGGATCAAGAGGTCCACACACATATCCAGTTTTATTTCCCCTTGTAATGGATTTGTTTATTCTTTCAGAGCTATTCAATTTTCTAAATGGTACTTGTATCGTAGGCTCGTAACATTCATCAAAAGATCTCTTCATTCTTTCTATCTTTCTTTCTTTCTTTCTAATTTCTATTTCTATTTGCAAATATTTAGATTATTTTATTTTAGTTAAGAAAATATTTATTCTCTATAAACTACTTCATTTAGTATGAATAACATAATACCTAATTTAAAACGAATTAGAGAGGATTATAACGAGGAACTTGAACCTGCTTATAAACAAACAATAAAAAATGCAGACATAGAATATACAGGTCCCGAATCAAGCTCTAAACCATCGAAATCAGCTAAAAGAAGAGCTAAACTAAAAGAAAATAAATTAAAAGCACTAGAAGTTACCTGTTCTCTACCTCCATCATGCTCAGATACACCACAAACATTCCCTAACAGTGGATTATACGAAGCGCATTACAAATCATTCCATGTGAATGTGTGTTCTGAGTGTAAAAAGAATTTCCCAACTGCTAAGATCCTTGATTGCCATATAACTGAAAATCATGATCCCTTTGCAAGAATTAAGCTAAGTAAAGGAGAACCAATATTTGGGTGTTTTGTTACAGAATGTGATCGCTTATTTAAAGAACATAAAAAACGGCGATTACATCTTATTGATAAACATCATTATCCAAAAGATTACATTTACAGTGTTGTTGATAGAGGTATTAAAAAGGGAGATATTTCATTAATTAAATCTAGCAAGAACTATAACGTTTGGAAACCTGCTTAGTTATTTACTTTATATTATAATAAATTAATTACTTTTTGGTTTCAAACTATGTATACTATAAAATAACAGCTAAATAGAGTTCATGCTTACACTTATTTAATTGATAACAATTTAACATCGAAAGCTAATTCAGAATTAGGTGGAATACCTGGAATCTTAGCCTTACCATATGCCATTGGAGCAGGAATAACAATTCTTCTTTCACCACCAACAGCCATACCAGCAACACCAACGTCCCAACCTTTGATAACTTCACCCTTACCAAGACCAAAAGTAAATGGCTTACCAGAGGTGTTTTTGTCGAAGACTTTACCGTTCTTCAATTTACCAATGTATCTAACACCAACTTTTTGACCCTTTTTAGCAACTGGACCTGATCCAAGGGTTTTGTCTTCGATAACAACACCACCTGCAATAGTTCTAGCTTTCTTTGGTTCTTCTTTTTTAACTTCTTTCTTTGGTTCTTCCTTTTTGGTTTCCTTCTTAGCTTCCTTCTTAACTTCCTTCTTAGCTTCCTTCTTAGCTTCCTTCTTTGGTTCTTCCTTCTTAGTTGGACCTTGTTCTAATTCCTTGTTAAATTTAACGGTCTTTTCTTTCTTAGATTTCTTGGATTCCTTTTCAGCAGGAGCATCATCAACCTTTCTTTTCTTATTGTTTTCTTCTTCAAGTAATTCTTCAATCTTGCCTTCAACATCTTCAATGTCATCAAGTTCATCCAAGTCGTACTCCATGGCATCTTCAGAAAGAACTTCGTCTTCATCTGGAGTTAAGTCATAGTCATCATCTTCAGAATCATCTTCAGAATCACTATTGTCACCGTAAATGTAATCATCTTCGTCCTCATCATTTGGATGATCAACGTAGTTACCAGTAAGATGAACTCTGTATGAACCAGTAACAACAAAATAAACTTCTTCTTCTGGAGTAATGGTAATGTCCAAAGTTTGTTGGTATTGTGTTTTTGGAGAAAGGGTACAAATAACATGTTCTTCAACAGCTTCATCGAGGTCTTCTTCTTCAGATTCTTCTTCTTCTTCTTCTTCAGATTCCTTGTCGTCTTTTTTGGAATTCTTCTTAGACTTCTTTGGTTTTTCTTCTTCTTCTTCTTCTTCTTCTTCTTCAGATTCTTCTTCATCATCATCGCTAGAACCCATGTTGAAATAATCATCTTCAGGATCAAGTTCCGATTTCTTTAAAAGTCTTAAAGTAGATGGTTCTTCTTTATCATCAACAGCTTCAGGATCAATTGCAGCCAAAGTGATTCTAACAGTGATTGGGAATTCATCTGCTTGGCATGGTTGTGGGTTAAATGGGTCCAAGGCTAAGTTGAAGGTGGCAAGAGGTAAGAGATTAGACATAGTTGAATGTTTAATTACAGAAAGAAAAAGAAAAGTATAAATGGATATTAAAAAATTTTTTTTAATATGACCTAATAGGGCAATTCACCAATAAATTTTTCAAATTCTCAAATTTTCATCTAAACAAAAATAGTTGAAATAACCAAGCTTAAGCTACAAGTAAGATTATAATAGGTAGATTCAAAATACAGATCTAATTTTTATTTTCATTAAAGATATGTTTTTATGTAAAAAATTAGAAAACCATGGCGTGTGGCTTGTCACCAGACTTCAAAGAGAAGGAGGAGGCCAAGTATTGCTTCAACAATGGGGTCTTCTTAATTTCAGAAATCAAAGCCTTGTCAACAACCTTTTGGTCTTCAACTCTTTCAGCCTTAACTTCCTTCTTAGCAGCACCTTCACCAAAGAAATCCTTTTCGGACTTCTTACCCTTGGATGTCTTTTCTCTAGCAAAGTAAGCAACGTTGAACTTAGCAACATCAAGAGAAGCAACATCAACCTTAGTTTGTGTAGCAATGACGTATCTAGCATTGACTCTTCTCAATGGAACACCGTTAACCTTGAATGGACCGGAGACCAAGAGAGTGTTGTCTTCTAATTCCTTTAAGTAGACAACTCTCTTACCTCTGAATCTACCAGCCAATAAGATGAGAACGGTACCTGGAACCAAAGAAGCTCTCAACTTTTGTGGTCTAGCAACCTTTCTGGTTTGCTTTGGAACAGCAGCTTCCTGTAAAAGATAAAAAATGTTAGTAAATTAGTTATTGGACAAAAAAAAACTTTAAAAGTTTTTAGTAGAGGAAATAATATGAGAATGAAGAATATAATGGTGAATAGTTTTTTTAACAATTAATATCCGTATTTCACTTGAGTTGTTTATAAAAATCATCTTTCTAGAAATAAGTATTGACAAAATATCAGTATACTATAAAAATCAATTTCAAAAGTAATTAATAGTTTCATTATAGTTAAATATTTCTTTTATTCTAATATCTTGTTTAAAATTTATAAACATGAATAATTTGAACATATATTGTAATGTTAGTTTAACTCATCAAGGAATTTCAATATACAAATGGTTTATTATGGCATAATGTGCAGCCTTTCAATATATTTTGATATCAATACGTTCTATGTACTCTGATATATCTTCAAAAACTGGTATTCTCTCTCTATCATAATGTTCTTGCACATACAGCAACCATTTTTAATATATTAAGTTGTTGGTTTTAGACTTTGAAAAATTAAGAGCATTCTTTTTTTTTTCTTGAAATTCAAACTCCCATGCCCCTCGACACACAAAGTGCGTTAGTGTATTTTTCCCGCGTCAACTACCCCGCGCACCGCACCTTTTTATTCAGATCTATCTTAAAAAGCAGTCACGTTCCACTATTATTACCAAGTTCCCCATTTAAAAAGTCTAAGTCAAAGGCATTTGGACCTGAAAAAAACAATTCCGTCCATAATTCATCATTGAAAGTAAAGAGTTGTTGATCAACATCGTTGCCGTCAAATCCAGACGCAACATCTGTAGTTGTAACATTACTTAGTGGCATCCCTTCTAATTGATTTAAAATTGTATTAACACTATTACCACGTAATCTAGTAGGGTGATAATTTTGACTCTGTAAATAGTTTTGAGGCTGTTGGGTTTGACCCAAACTGGTGTCCGTCACGGATGGGTTTTGCACCATTAAATTATTGTATGGTGCTGAATTTCCTAGAGATGGTCTCCCATCACTTACAATTGATTTCTTGGATTTCATTTCACCTGACTCGCTAATTTGTTGAAATGGGTAGTTTGGATGCTGATAGTGCTGAAGCTGCTGGTTCGTTTTCTTCAACTTATCCAATTCATCGGCTTTGGGATCTATAAAAGCTGAATCATTTGCAGAAATCTCCTCGGATAGTTCACTGTAAGAAATATACCATTGATTTAAACACGTTTGTGTAAATAATCCTAAAACAATTCTTAACTTTTTTAAAAAGTGATTACGTGGATATTCTTCAATGGTATCATCAATCCTTTTTAATAGTCTCTGGATGATTGATACTGAGTTTTCTGTAAATAAACCAGGTCTTACTGAATCTGGAATTGTTAAACTCAAATGTCTAATTTTCAAAAGCATACCAGAAGTATATATGATTCTAGAGGTGTGAAATAGTGGATTACAAGTAATTGATTCATTATTCAACTCCAAAAAATGTTCTAATGTCAACACGCATGATTCACATAATTGGCTTAATGAATTGTAAATAACGTTTCGATGCTCGTCGGTCAACTTGCCTTTTGCCCTTATAAGTGAATGAATCCCAGGTTCATAAAGATATGCTTGTGCTGAATACAAATATGACATTAATGCGTGAAAGTCACTATTGTTTTCTTCGACGGTCGAATTGATCCGTTGTTTAATTGAATTTAATTGAGTTTGATATTCTTGAATGAGCATTCGATTTTTAGTACTTGACAACTCCAAAACTGTTAACTGCTCAGACGTTGAATGAACATTATTATAAATTCTTTCCAAAACATAACTCAAACGAGCATATAATGCAACCAATTGATATTCTCTTTGGTTAGATCCTTCTAAAAGTAAGCAACATTCACCCATATGCTCACTCCATTGAAATAAAACTCTTCTTCTCAAAAACAAAGAAATGGATCCCATAACAATATAAATAACAAGTATTAATGATTTGATTTCGACACCCTTTTTGTCTGTGCTTAATGTAGTTCTTTGAAATGTTCCATCTTCTCTATTATAAAAAAAATATGGCCGACCTGTTAAACCTAAATCATTGGCCATTGATGCGCACAAAATAGTAAATAAATGATACCTTCTGTGATGAAACAACTCTGGTGAAGGATACCAAATGCAATAAAGTAACAATGACTTTAACAATGATACACTTTTATTTCCCACGCCAAGAATTTCAACTGCAAGAGACCGGGAAATTAAACATTCTAACTTTAACTGAACAGAAACTGGAATTGATACTGATGCTTTATCTGCTGTGATACCAACATATATAACAATTAAAAAAAATAAGTAATCTTTACTGCGCATTCCTTCAACACTGATATCTAATGGCATTTGGATGAATGGATATCTTGGATAGACATAAGTAATGAATACATTAATGATATATTGACATTGATCTAATGTCAAAAGTCCTTCACTAATAATATCATAACTTTTATAATCCACGTATTGTTCACTTAACTTTGCACGTTCTTCACTGGCCTTAATAAAATCATTGCTTAGTTCAGAATCATTAGCATTCAAAACAAGTTTCAATTCGTCAATTTCTTCAGCATACTTCTCCAATCTTTCGTTTGGTTGAAGCAATTCAGATTTATCATTTTCTTCGGCTACTGTAAAGCCTTTTAATTGTTTTATAATTCTATCTTGTGCAAGTAATTTTTGTTTCAACGTTTCAACCTCCAACGTTTTTAATTTCAATTTTTTAACTGTTGTTAGTGGTTGTGATACCTTTCTCTTCCTGATACTGGATAAATCATATTGACAATCAGATCCACTTTTGTCACATCTTTTACATAAGCCGAATTGAGTGTTTGGATCAACAGGAATACATTTCACTTTTAAAGAATGACATCGCTTACAAGCAGGGACCAATCTTCTACTTTCTTTTATAGGAGTGCGTAAATCTTCCCTTGGTGAGGATGACGGCGATTCCGAAGAAGCCTTTTCCATTTCTTAACTTCTATGTAATTCTAATAGAGATACAATCAAACTCCGAGACTATATTTCAATGAGAACAAAAAAAAATGTTACTACTGAAAAGAAAAGAGAAAAAAATATATTTGATCGGGTCGGTTCAAGGACCCTGTGTTTTTAAACGTTGACCATACAAAAACAGAATGTTTTTTGTCTTAGATAGGCCGCTCAGTTAAAAAATAGCTTCATATTAATCTGCATTTGCTTAAATAATTCTTTCATAGTGAATTCGCTTTCGTGATCAGAATTGTCTTCAGATTCTGATGATTCTTCATTTTCTACTTGTTGTTGTCTTTTCTCTAACATTTCTTTTCTTTCAAGAATTTCACATTTATCATAACGATCCAAATTTTGAAATTCCTCTGTCTCCATGTAATCCTCAATTTCATATATTATGGTATCATCAAATTGCATTTGTTTCTGTTTTTTTTTTGCTTTTCTCTGTTTGGTGTGGTATTCTTCCATTCCACCCATAGTTTCAACTTTAATCTTAGCCTCATTAAATAAGTAACTTGCTGCTTTTTGTCCCGCTAATTTCCATTTATTAATAAGCTCAATTATATCCTTTTCTTCGTTACTTAAACGATTTTTTTTAACTCTTTTTAAAATATCTATTTCTTTTTGCAATTCAAATATTTGTCTACGAAGTCCGCTTTCTTCTTTGGAGTTTAAATTTCCTTTTTTTTTTATTGCACTAACAAAAGGGGATTTGAATTTTGGTATACTAATTTTTTGTTCTACTTTTTGTGACGAGTAATCTAATGGCTCATTTATTTGCTTTTCTGCAAAAAATGAATTGCAATCCTGGGTAACAGCAGTTTCTAACACTTTTTGTCTTTTAACATTTTTGTTATCATTGGTATTAAGATCCAATAATCTTTTAATATTTTTCTGGGGTATAGTTGTTAATTCTATAGCATTATTAAATGTAATTGAAACATCATTTTCCTCGATCATTGACGTTTCAATCGTGTCATCATTACAAATATAGCTTTCATTATTATTGCAATCATCAACAATCATAGAAACATCTTGCTTCTTAGTTTTATCTTCCATGGTTTAATGTATTGATTTTTTTCTTCAGAAAAAACTAGTGAAGTATTTAAAAAGCTATATTATTATTATAAAGCTCATTTTTTTAAGCTGAGCGCAAATATTAAGGCAGTGCAATTTAAAAAAAAAATCTTTAAAAATTTTTTATTTTTCATTTAGAATTTCATTTAAAGCATTCTTTCTCGTTGAAGATTTACAAATATGGGGAAAGCATCTAAGTCTACAAAGAAGTTCCAGTCTAAACATTTAAAAGGTGCTATTGACCAAAGAAAAAAGGTCAAAGATCACAAGAAAATGCTTTCGCAAAGAAGAGGTAATAAGTCAAGATCTGAAACTTCTGCACCAATTGACAAGAATCAACAGAATGCTGAAGTTTTTGAAGATATGGATGTTGAAGAATATTTTGAAAAGGGAATGAAAGTTCCACAACAAAAGGGCAAAAAGAATGAAAAAAGTGACAATGAAGAAGAAGAAGAAGAAGAAGAAGAAGTTGAAAATGATGGTTTATCAGCATCAGAATCTGAAGAAGAAGAAAAGCAAAAGAAACATGAAACTAAAGGAAATGACAATGATGATGATGAATCATCTGAAGAAGAAGGCGATGATATTGATATGGATGCTTTGAAAGATAATGATCCTGAATTTTACAATTATTTGAAGAAAAATGATAAAGATTTGTTGGATTTTAAACCAGTTAATCCATTAGATGTCATGAGTGATGACGAATCAGAAGAAGAAGGTGATAACACTGAAGCAAAATCCAAAGTTGTTGAGTCTAAAGTTGAAAGAACCACTGTTGATATGAGATTAATAAAGCGTTGGTCTGAAGGTTTGGCTTCTGATCAGCCAACATTTAATATCCTTAAAAGTGTTATTTTGGCTTTCAAAGCTGCTCTACATCCAGATGATGAAGATTTCAAATATGCTGTTACTGAAGAAAAAGTTTTTAATCATTTGATGATACTTGTTTTGCAAAGCTTGCCATTAGCTATTCAAAAAATTACTCCTTACAAGGTTTCCTCAAATGGTATCAGAAACATTACGGGTAATGCTAAGAAGGTTGCCACTGTTACTCAATTGATTAAATCACACTCTAGTTCTTTGATTCTTCTTCTTTCTGATATGTCCAATACTGAAACTGCTGCGTTAATCTTACAGTCAGTTCAAGAGCTATTACCATATTTGATTTCAATGAGAAAGGTTTTGAAAAACGTCATTAATGGTGTTGTTAATATTTGGAGTGGAGCTAAAAAGTTGGAAACTTCAATTTCTGCTTTTGCTTTTATGAACAATGCTGCTAAGGAATATCCAAGATCTGTATTAGAAATTGTGTTGAAATCTTCATACTCTTCCTTTATTAAGAGTTGTAGAAAGACCAATGTTCATTCACTACCATTGATTAACTTTCAAAAAAACTCTGCTGCGGAATTGTTTGGTATGAATCCAACTCTTGGTTATCAAATTGGGTTTGAATTTGTTAGACAATTGGCTATTCATCTAAGAAATAGTGTTAATCAACCAACTAAGGATAGTTACAAATCTGTTTACAACTGGCAATATTGTCATTCTCTTGATTTTTGGTCAAGAGTTATTTCAGTTCAATGTAATCAAGACAATGATTTAGAACTCAAAAAAGGTGATGAAAATCCACTCACGCAATTAATCTATCCATTAGTTCAGGTTACCATTGGTACCATTAGATTAATTCCTACTGCACAATTTTTTCCGTTAAGATTTTATCTTATTAAGTCTATGATTAGACTTTCTCAAAATACTGGTGTTTTTATTCCAATTTTCCCATTAATAAGTGAAGTTTTAAACTCTAACCAATTTAGTAGACGTCCAAAGATTGAACAACTTCCATCCGTTGACTTTGATGCTATTATTAAAATTAATAAACAGTATTTAAATACTAAGGTTTTTGTTGATGGTCTTTGTGAACAAATTGTTGAGTTAATTGGTGAATACTTTGTTCTCTATTCAAAATCCGTTGCTTTCCCTGAATTAACCACTCCACCTTTGATTTTCTTGAGAAGGTATGTTAAAAAATCAAAGAATCCAAGGTTTAACAAGCAATTAAATATTCTTATTGAAAAGATCACAGCTAATGCTAAATTTATTGAACAAAAGAGAAGTCACATTGAATACGGTCCAAAAAACAAGATTGAAGTTAGTAAGTTTCTTCAAGATTTGGAATGGGATCAAACTCCATTGGGTGCTTACATTGCTACTAGCAGACATGTTAGAGAAGCTCAAAAGAAATTAATGAGAGAATCTCTTGAAGAAGAAGCCAAAGAAGAAGAAGAAAAAAAGGCTGCTGCTGCTGCTGCCAATAGCGATGATGAAGATATTGAGTTGGGCGAATCCAGTGACGATGAAGAATAATTGCACTTTTTATTCAAAATCCTTATATAAATAAAGTAACAAAGAATTAATTAAATTTTGTACCTCTTTTTTTAAAATAAAATCTTTAAAATTATTTCTACATTTTGTAATGAGCTTTTTCCCAATTTGGCCAAAGTGCGTATCTTATCAGCAGAGAAACGATTTTACTATTTCCAAAAACCTAATGGCAAGTTGTTTCTTTCTTATACGATTACATTAATAAACTACTTTGAATGAATTTACATACTTTACTGGCAAGTACGCTGGCAATAAATACAGTTGCGGCTGGATTGATTCCTTTAGGTTTTGGGTTCAATGCAATTCCCAATATCTTTAATCCATCAGAGATTCAACGTTGTCCTATTGACATTCCATTATCATGTTCCAATTCCACTGTAGTTGACAATTCTTGTTGTTTTGAATACCCTGGAGGTATTCTTTTACAAACTCAATTTTGGGATTATTATCCCCCAATAGGTCCTGACGATATGTTTACTTTGCACGGATTATGGCCAGATAGATGTGATGGAGACTTTGATCAATTTTGTGATGCCGAAATGGAAATTGAAAGTGTTCGATCAGTCTTAAAGGATTTTGGTGAAGTTGAGTTGCTAGAAAAGATGGACACATTTTGGAAAAACTACAATGGGAATGACGATTCTCTTTGGGTTCATGAGTTTAACAAGCATGGTACTTGTTTGAGTACATTAAAGGCATCATGTTATGATCAAAATGGTTATGTCAAAAACCAAAATGTTGTTGATTTTTTTAAAAGAACTGTTCAATTATTTGAAGGTTTGCCAACTCATGATTGGCTATGTGCCAATGGTATTGTTCCATCTACAGAACAAACATATACCAGAGAACAGATTGAAAACACTTTGAGTGCACACTTTGGTCAACCTGTTTTTATTAAATGTAATAGATTTAATGCATTGCAAGAAGTATGGTATTTCCATAATCTCCAAGGATCTGTCACCGAAGGAAAATATACACCAATTCCTGCCCTTCTTGGTAGTAGATGTCCGGAACATGGTATTAAATGGATTCCAAAGAAGGGATTTAAACCACCTACTCCAACACATCCACCAACGTACCCTCCGAGACCAACTGGCTCTTTATCGGGATATTTGAAACCGGAGGGACAACAAGGTTGTATAATTAGTAATGGAAATTGGTATACTTCTGGAACATGTGCTACATTCCATTTAATTAAAGCACCATTTGGAGGTTATAATGTTAAAACTTCTAAGGGGTTCTGTCAAATTTCTTCTGATCAAACACTAGTTTGTGGACATGCTATAAAGCCTATGCAATTCAGTTATGATAAAGAAAAAGGATATTTGTCATTTGGTGGTAAACCTAACTGGAGTGCAGAAAGATTACCTGGTAAATTTCAGCAAGTTCCTATCAGACCTGGATCTGATGATGAAATCAGTTTCAAGTTAAAATTAATATGAATCATAACAAAAAAAATAGAACACTATCTATTTTAACAAAGAAAAACTTATATTATTATGAGTAAAATATTTATATAAAGTTACATTTTATCTACTATATACATTTGTGCTCTTTAAAGAGAGCTGGTTATTAAAAAAAAAACCTAAGTTATTAACTGCTTTGGTTAAGAGGAACATGAATCACATGCATCGGGATCTTTTAAACTACAAGAAATCACTTTGTTATTGTAAATATCAAACGTTTCTTTTTCCTTTTCAAGAGTTGTATCTTTCACTACAGATGCAGCATTTTCTGATAAGACTTTTTTTCTTGGTAGTATGTCACATTCTATTTCTCTTTTCAGTGGATTGACGATATCATTGGGCACAGTGAATTTAATTGCTGCTGCTGCTGCTTTAGTTCTTAGGTAGTACATACCTGTCTTTAATCCCTTTTTCCAAGCGTAAAAATGCATACTTGTTAGCTTTGAAAAAGAGATATCCTGCATGAATAAATTCATACTTTGAGATTGATCCACAAAAGGTGCTCTATCAGCTGCTAAATCAATAATATTCTTTTGTGAAATCTCCCAAACCGTTTTATATAATTCCTTCACGTTTTCAGGTATCTCTTTTATAGATTGAATCGATCCGTCATAATGAATAATTTTATCTTTGATATTTTCACTCCATAAACCTAAATCAACAAGATCGTCAATAAGATAATTATTAACTACTTGATGTTCTCCAGATATAACTCTTCTAGTATAAACATTAGAAGTAATTGGCTCAAAACATTCGTTGTATCCAAATATTTGTGAGGTTGAAGCAGTTGGCATTAATGCTATTAATAAAGAGTTTCTAATACCATTTATTGATATTTGTTGTTTCAAAAGTTCCCAATCCCATAAATCACTTGGTTTTACACCCCAAAAATCAAATTGAAACTCGCCATTAGAAATAGGAGATCCTTTATAAGATTCATATGAACCATATTTTATTGATAATTCCATGGACGACTCTAATGCTGCATGATAAATAGTTTCAAAAATTTCAATGTTCAACTTTTTAGACAAAACAGATCCAAAAGACATTTTTAGTTTAAAGAAAACATCAGCTAAACCTTGAACACCTAATCCTATTGGTCTATTTTTGCTATTAGATGTTTTACATTTGTCCAAGGGATATTTACCAATATCAATAATTTTGTTTAAATTTCTAACTATTATTTTGCACACACGATGTAAATTCTTGAAATCAAATTCATTATTTTTAACAAAGGTTGGTAATGCCACTGAAGCTAAATTACAAACAGCAATTTCTTCTGGGGATGAGTATTCAATAATTTCACAACATAAATTAGAGCTTTTAATTGTACCTAGATTTTTTTGGTTGGACTTTTCATTACAAGAATCCTTGTAAAGCAAAAAAGGATTGCCTGTTTCCGTTTGTGAAACTAATATTGCATGCCATAGCTTTTGAGCCTTGATTTTTTTTAAATATTTTCCTTCTTGCTCATATTTGGCATATAATTGATTAAAGCTTTCTCCATAAACATCAGCCAATCCCGGACATTGGTTAGGAGAAAATAAACACCAATCTTCGTTATTTTCAACTTTTTCCATGAATAAAGATGGGATCCACAAGGCATAAAATAAATCTCTTGCTCTGAGTTCTTCTTTTCCGTGATTTTTTCTTAGATCAAGAAATTCAAATATGTCGGCATGCCATGGCTCAAGATAAATACAAAAAGCGCCTGGTCGTTTATTTCCACCTTGATCAACGTATTTCGCAGTATTGTTAAAAACCCTTAACATTGGAACCAAGCCACTTGATGTTCCGTTGGTGCCAGATATATATGTTCCAGTTGCTCTGATATTTGAAACATGCATGCCAACACCTCCAGCAGATTTTGAGATCAATGCGGTTTCATAAACTGTTTTGAAAATACCTTCTATTGAATCATCATTCATGGCAACTAGAAAACAAGAAGAAAGATTAGCAAAATCTGTACCAGAATTAAATAATGTGGGAGAAGCATGAATGAAATACTTTTCAGACATTAAATGATATGATTCAATAGCTGCATCAATATCATCAACGTGAATTCCCAACGCTACCCTCATAAATAAAAATTGTGCTGTCTCACTAATACCTTTATCAGTTTTCAAAAAGTAGGATTTTTCCAAAGTCCGAAATCCGAAATAATCTATTAATGTATCTCTTTCAGGAACAATAGAATAGTCAATAAGATCTTTATTTTCATTGATTAATCGCATCACATCTTCATTGATTAATCTTTTGTTAGAGCTTATTTCACTGGTATATGAATAAAGTGCTTGAGCATTTTCGGAAAACTTATTAGGTAACCTTTTTCTCAATTGACTATGAAGTACTCTGGCTGCAAGATAAGAATATTGGTAATATTTGGTAGTCATGGAAGCCAACGTTTCAGCTAAAAGCTCAACAAGTTCTTTTACTTTAACCGTCTCTGGTAAACCTACTTGTACTTGCCTGACAACGTAATCTATGTTTATATAGGACAAATTTAATCCTTGAGCCAAAGTGATCAATTTTTGTTTCATTTTTTCACAACTGAAAACACTTATTTCACCCTGACTACTTATTACACTAGTTGATAAATTATTTTTTATCATTTTTTTCTATTGAAACACTCTATTACACTATTGTTACCATATAAAAAAGAAAATCAAACATATAAAAATTTTAATTAACCTAAAAAGGAATTTTTTTCTTGTTAAATTTGTAATTTTCTTTATGCGCCACGAGTAAAATACTGCGCCACCGTAAATGTCTTAATCCAATTGATATCAACTAAGAGAAACTTACAAGCCATTGTCCATGCCTCCCATTTAGTTCTAGAAGATGGTCGTATAGATATAGATGCAATTTTATCACCAGAAATGGCGTATGGTATTTCGTTTCTACTATCCAATGCTTTCAAATGGACAGATATCTGATTAACAACATCTAATAATCCGGCCATTCCTCTGTCAAGATTATTATGTTTTAAAAACCCCGCTATTGAAAACTCGCCAGTAGTATATAGTTTCAAAGTAGTCTTTACAGGAATCTCATTGCTGTCTAATTTTGTACATTCTATTCTGGATGTTGATCCCATTGGTATTAGTTTATATTCCTTTAAATCTATTTGTAATATATTGAGGCAAGTACTCAATAATAAAATAATTTGACCAAGAGAAGCATTTATTTCATGCCATGAAACATTTGCTTCTGGTAGGGAGCCCAATCTCAAACCATTTATCGTTCCAAATTCACCTTTATATGAAATTTCAAATAGTGTATCAAACACATTAGAGTTTCTTAGAGAATCTAATATATCCAAATTTTGATAATATTTTGATTTGGACCCTTCTAATTTACTAATCTGATTGGTGATATCCATTTCATAAATGTTTCTTTTAACACAACATTGTTCTTCTTCACTTTTCAAAGCATTCAATTCTCTTTCAACCTTGGAAATTTGCGATACTAAATCAGAATGTACACTTTCTTCACCTTTTAATAGTTCTAACACTTCGTTTTCTTTTATTTTTAATTGTTCCAGCTCTTCAATTGTTTTTTTAATTTGGTGCTCTTCTGGATCCCCTTGTGCAGACAACTTCTTGAGAAATTGAGCATATGTGTCATTTTCTCGTTCCAATGTATCCATTTTAAGTTGCATTTGATTTATTAATGCATTCGCACAATCAGTACAAACTGGGTAATCAATTTCATACCTTGAAGAAATAATACTGAATATTTTGTCAAGACTCTCTAATTTCCCCGACATTATTTGATGTTGATGATCATTAGGTTTCTTATCCAACACGACAAAAGAGCCATCAACTTGAGGTCTTTCATTTGATTTATTGATTTTTTTAAACATTTCAAGCCTTTCATTTGGAATTGTGGGATACTGGTCAATTAAATCATCTGATATATGATCTGTTTGATTAGGGTTGCCACCATATGTCGTAGTTAATAAATGTCTCTGTGCATGGCTTAGCTCCTCCAGGGATTCGTCGACCACCAATGGTGTATTACAAGATTGACAAATGTATGACATAACAAAAAAAGATTATTTATCAGTAAGGAATAGTAGATTTCTCTTATTAAGTAAATTTTATATAGGTGTATAAAATCGAAAAAAAAAAAATGTCAACACTATCAATAATCTAGCATAAAGTTTTGTGTTTATCTTTCTTCAATGGCAAAGACCAAGTCCTTATCTGTTCTTGGATTGTAAGGGTTAATCAATAATTGAGAAAACTTCTTCAAGTTAGGTAGCCCTCTAATTTCATTACCTAAAAGTGGCATCTTAATCAAATGATAATCTTCGTATAATTCGTCCATTTGATCTAAATACTTTCTTTGCATCTTCCATCTTGCTTGACATCTCTTACATTCGTCATCATCAGCGAAAAGTAATTGGTTAACAACAATAGTGTTAACATCCATTCCACCTTTGAGTAAATCTTGAATCAATCTTTCAGTTTCATATAATGAAAGAAACTCTGAGATACAAACACAAACAAAAGTAGTTAAATCAGGATCTTGGAATTGTTTGTTGACTTCAGAAACTTGCTCCTTGATTTCGTTTAACTTGGAAAACATTTCTTGTTTCTGATCACCACCCATCATACTAAGTAATGGACCCATTCTTGAAGTAATTTCATCGAATTTACCAAGAAGCTTTTCCAAAGTAGCTGGTAATTGTAGGAATCTTAAGGTGTGACCAGTAGGAGCAGTGTCAAAGATAATAGTGTCGTATTTAATAACATTGACATCAGCATCGGCCTTTTGATTCTTGATGTGTTTTAAAACTTCCATAAATGAAAATGCTTCATCAATACCAGGAATAGAAGAAGTAACTTCAGACATAACAGACGATAATGGATCGCTAGAATCAACCAATTTACTTGATGCACTAAAATCTTCCATGGAAGATGAAGGGTCAATTTCCATACAAGATAAATTATCTAAACCTTCGACAAGTCTAGCATCCTTACCAAACTTTTGATCAAATGCGTCAGATAAATTATGAGCTGGATCTGTTGAAATTAAAAGGTAATTCTTTTGAGGATTATTCAAAGCTAATTGAATAGAAATGGATGATGATGTTGTTGTTTTACCAACACCACCTTTACCACCAACAAACACCCACTTGAGTGTATCATGAGATACAATTTCTTTAAGGGTAGGATCAACTTCAAATTCAGACATTATTTTATTCCTATTGGATGTTTAGTAAAAATGAAAAGACCAAAGTGGCACTTTCCATCAAAGTTTGAGGAATATACTAGAAAAATGATTTTTATAAAAAAAATGTAAACTATTGATTTACAGTAAATATAACGCTCATGATATTATTTTATTCTTAAAAAAGAGTTTGGAAGCTATCACTGCGGTTTCTACATTCATATTATCTGCCATAAGTCTCTTTTTGATCCAACCTGATAACCGAGACTTTACTTTTAAAGTCGAGTATCTTGTATCAATTAAAAAAATCACTGAATAATCATTTATGTTTCTAATAGCACGGCCAACTGATTGATTGACCGCTTTCATACATAGATTTTCATAAAATTCTTTTCCTTTGTTAATGGCAAGTTCATTAGTGAGCCCCTTCAACTTATACTGTTGTTCTATGAACAGCTTTTTAGCAATTAAATCACCACTAAATGCATTTGGGTATGGCAGTCCGACCATTATAACAGCCCTTGCTAATTCATCTGAAAAATTAATTCCTTCTGACATTTTACCATTAACAACAGAAAGCAACAGCGCACCTTTTTTATGTACTTGAATGCTTTGTTTGAACTCGGATAAAATTGAATCAACAGATGATAATTTTGATTCCATAAAAATTGGTTTTAATTTATTCAATTCATTGTATAAACCAGATAGCTTCCATACTTTAACCACCTTATCAAGATAACTATAACTAGGAAAAAATGCAACGGCACCATCAGGAACTGTATTTAATAATTTCAATAAAGCCATTGCTAAATTGTTGATTAAATTTGGATCATCTCTACGTTGAAAAGTAAATTCAAATGGACTATTATTAAATTTAGAAATTGGAAACACTGATAAATTTTCATCTGGTATAACGTGGTTACAGGAGAAAGATAATATTTGATCTTTTTTAACTTGAGGTACTAAAAAATCAGTGAAATCGGTGATTGGTTCCATGGTACCACCAGCTAGCAAAACGCATTTAGATTCTTGTACAATATCTTTAAAATCTTCACTTGGATCTAGCAAAAGATATTTTAGTGAAACACCATTTGTGGATCTATCAAAGAAAAATTTACCACTTTTCAATGGATTTGATAATGAATAAATAAACGATCTAATTTTGAATAATAAAGGAGATTGGTGTGATGGTGTATATAATTCATTATCGCCATTTTTAACAATTTTACCCATATAAGTTTCCAATTTAAAAGCAATTTTAGATTTATTAAAGTAGTCTTCTAATGTATAAACGTTTAATAAATCACTTGAATCAATTTCAAATATTTCTTCTCTATTAATAGGAGATCCTAGTTTAGTTAAGCCAAGATCAATTTTGGCTTGCATGAATTTATAAAGTGCTGTAACTAATTTCATTAACTTTGATAAGTTGACTCTATTTCCAACAGACATCCTTAGCATAAACTTTTTCATGTAACTTTTGAGTCCCTTTCTCACTATTGTCAATTCATCAATTGATATTTCACTTGAGTATATCTTTGTAATGGTATCAAGTAAATTATGAGCTTCATCAATAATGATGATTGAGCCTTTTAAGTTCAAACCTAGATGGTTTCTAGTGTCCTTATGTAAGAGTAGTTGATATGGCATTGAAATGATTTCAGCTATCGGTATATCAGCCTTTGTTGAGTAATATGGACAAATTTTCATTTTTGTTCCTAATTTGTTCAAATCTTCAATGTCATAAATATCAGAAACAACCAAGTCATTTAGCTGTTGACTCCTCAATTGATCTTCTTCTTGCTGATAATTTGGCATATATGGGCATTTAGTTTCAGATTGCTGTAAATCTTTACATTTATCATTAATTGCAGATAAATCATTTAAACCATAAACGTCTTCATTGACACAAAGTTGTTTTCTTGAACCTAAAGGTAAGTACTTTATACTTTCATTAGTTTCAGTATCTATTGAAGAAGGAAAGCTAGTCATTCTTAATTGGGAACTGAATTGACTTAGTTGCGAATGAGTTCTTGAAACAAAATAAATTTTGATTTTAGATTCATTTATAGAGGATGATTTTACTTTTGGTTTATAGTTAGATGAGCTATCTAATTTATTCATCAATTCTAAAACATCATTATCCATACCAAATGATTTATTTTCAGCTCTATTCAAATCATAATCATCTGGTAGCAAATCTTCAATTTTTTCTTCTTTCAGGTTATCATGTTTCCTTCTTTTAAATTGTGTTACTTTTCCCTTTTCTTCTATAATAATTTTTGTACCGTTTTCTTTAACTTGCTGTAGATGTTCTTCAAATAGTTTAGCTTGATTTAAATATTCATCTATAATTTTATCTTTATAAGCCTTTTTTACCCATTCTGGTTCATCATCTTCATTATTATCATTACCTTCTAATTTCTCTTTGATTGTTCCTTCATTAATTTTCTTCTTGGTCTCTCTTAACCATGTCATTGTAGAACATATCAAACTCAATGTTTTACCTGTTCCTGTTGGAGATTCAAATATACCAATTTTGTAATCGCCGTTTAACGTCTTATATATAGCAGACATAAGATCAAGCTGGACCGAGTATGGATGGGGAAATGGATGATTGAATGTAACATTGGACATTAATCCTTTTCATATGCTAAAAGATCATTAGTTGAAAAAATAAGTAAGTGTGCTCATTGATGGAAAAATACATTGATTCGAATTTAAATGTAATTTACCTAATGAGAATAAATTTGTTATTGACAAAGATTTGGCATTTAGTAACATAGGAAAAATTTTCTTTTAAGTCATGTTGGTTGTTTTTACAAGGTTCAAATTGTAAAAGTTGAAAAGGATTTCCTCATTTTAAAAAGGTAAAAATAGATTGTTTTTTAAAAAAGATGATATTAAAGTATGAAAATGGATCTTTGATAAACCTTTTCTAAACTTTAAAACTAATAAAAAAATTAAGGAATATTAAATTATTATAATAGCAATATTATCAAATATAATACGATAAATTTGGTGCGGTTTTTACTAGTAACAACATGTCACATGTCGTATGTTCCTTTTACAGTTATATTAGCGATGAATATTTTTTGAAAAGTGTAATCATTTATTTATCAACAATCTTCAACTAAAATTGAAAATGAAATACTTTATATCAGAGGATATAAAAAAGTTAATTGAAAATTCAGATGGAGAGATAGATAAGGATGAACTAAAGAAAAGTGGCATTATCTCGTTTGCAACTTTGAAAAGCATTGTGGAATCTGCTGAAAATTCCAAATCCTTACTCTTTTACATATCAACTACCAAACCACAACTAGAAAAACCAAAGGTTGAAGAAGAAAAAAGTAAAGAATACATTCTATTAATGAAACGCCTTAAAACAGAGAAACAAGAACGAGAATATCAATCTTACCTTAACAAAGAAGACATATACGCACAGGTTGATTCGATTGGAGTTTACAGCTATAGAGATGAAGATGTCAACAGAAGTGCAGGTAGTGTTGCTAAAGAAGCTAAGCATCAATTGACAACTGTATTTAATATTTTAGTTACTACTGTGTCTGTTGGGTATGCCGTGTGGTATTGGACAGACACCAGTATGAGAGTAAGTCTTGCATTTAGAACTCTTTTAAGTATCTTTGCTTCATTACTGGTCTTAATAGCAGAAGTTGTTATTTTTGGAGGATATATAAGGAAGGTTGATGAAGCAAGAGTTAAAGAAAGATCCAAAATTGAAATCAAGCAGGTAATTGAAAGCCATGTTTATGGTGCTACTAAGGATGCTCATGGGAAGAAGTTCGATGAAGGTGTTGAATTTTTTCAAGGCAAAGCCGGTAGTAGTGGAGTAGAACGGCACGGATGAGTATGGAGAAAGTCTTTAATCCAAGGCTTGAAGAATGGATGCTACGGAAGTCGGTCTTCAAAACATGGCCGACTCTCAATGTGTATAAAAGACATACCTTTCGCCTCTTCAAAGAAGACGCAATGTAAAACCTTAATGTTAAAAAGCTGGTTTTACTATTCTTTTTTCCAAACTTACTTAAGACATTGTTATAGTATGGAAAATGGTAGATAATTATTATATATCAAAAATAGTACGTAATTTTACCAAAATAGAAAAAATGATAAAGAGTGTATGTGATATACCGAAAAAAAGTTACATACAAATGCACTAAGATTGCTATTTCCATGCTATCCCGAACTGGCAACACACTACCCCAGTATTATCCAAAGACATATTCCGATAATATCGTTGTTATCGGCTTGGGACAGAACGCGCTGAGCACACAGTATTTCATTTAAATCTCGCGGGAGTCGCTTTGTTTTGTCATCGCGTCTTTCTTACCTTTAACTGAGCACAGCAACTGTTTAAAATGGACGGGAAGAAGCCGATGCTTTCTAGCATTGATTAAACTTGTCATCTATTGGCTTCTTATGAACTATATTACCAAATATTGGCATATGTTTTTTTTTCAGAAGTTGCAATACATGTTGAAAACAAATTATTACTTAGATTTATTTGTTATCTTTGTTACTTTCAAAATGAGCATTCTAAGTTTTTATTTCAGCCTCTTCATAAGGAATAACGGCAGTGAGTGTATGTTTATGCCATGCTTGCCACAGCGGGTAATTCCTTTTTCAAAAATGGTTTCAGATGGTCAATAAGTATTAATACTTGTTGAACATTATGAATATTAATAGCGGAAATTTTGAAACCCTACTGCCATTTAAAAGCTTGTGTTTTGTAAGCAACTCCGTTATTTTCAGTAATCTATTTATTTAGATTGCGATTCCGAGAACAATATTACTTACTGAAAAAAGATGCGTGGTTTTTTTTGCATTTGATTCCACGCACTGGATTTAATCCTCTCATTAAAATGACATAAACAAAAAAAAACCCGCTATGAAAATCCCTCGATAGGATAGATATTCCCTAAAGTATAAATTAGCTATGATATCCACTTTCCGTTATCAGATTGCAAATAAAACTTGTTCTTGATTTCTTTTTTCCTTCATTAGTACTGTTTTATCAGATATTTTCTATTTTTATTTCTACTATTAATTACTATGAGTAGTGTGGAAACAGAATCTATTGATTCCTCTCCAGAGGAAGTTAAACAATTCAACCCAGTTGATATTGAAGGTCAAGCAAATGATGATAATCTATCTCAACATCTTTCTAGAATTCTATCAACTCCGGAAGGTGTTGAGAGAATTGCTTCACTTGCTAGAATTCTTTCGACTAAAACTAAAGCAGATTTAGATCATTTTGAAATTAATGCGGATAATTTTGATTTAAAGCTTCTTTTGAAGTATCTTCATGAAAGAGAATCTGAACAAGGTATTGAATCTGCCCATTCAGGTTTAGCCTTTAAAAATCTTACCTGTTGGGGTATTGACGCATCTGCTGCTTATGGTCCTTCTGTTCCTGAAATGATCAGAGATGCATGGAAATGGCCAATTAAATTTTTCAAAAAAGATACTAGAACACAAAGACAAATTATCAGAGATTTTATTGGTTTAATTGAACCTGGTGAATTGGTTTTGGCCCTTGGTAAGCCTGGTGCTGGTTGTTCCTCTCTTTTAAAAGCATGTGCTGGTGAAATTGAAAACTTTACTAAGGTTGAAGGTGATTTTTCTTATGACGGTTTAGATCAAGAAGAAATGATGAAAAAATATAAGGGTTATATTGTTTATAATCCAGAATTGGACTTTCATTTTCCTTATATCACTGTTAAGGAAACAATTCAATTTGCTTTGAGAGTTAAAACTCCTCAAAAGAGAGTTGATAATATGTCAAGAGAAGAATATGTTAACAACATGTTACAATTATGGTGTACCGTCTTTGGTTTAACCCATACTTATTCAACCAGAGTTGGTAATGATTTTGTTAGAGGTGTTTCTGGTGGTGAAAGAAAGAGAGTTTCTATTGTTGAAGCTCTTTCAATGAATGCCTCTGTTTACTGTTTTGATAATGCTACCAGAGGTTTGGATGCTTCTACTGCCTTAGAATTTACTCAATGTTTGAGAACTGCTACTAACATGTCTAATTGTGGTGCTCTTGTTGCTATTTACCAAGCTGGTCAAAACATTTATGATTTATTTGATAAGGTTACTGTTATTTACAAAGGTAGACAAATTTATTGGGGTCCTGCAAAGGACGGTGTAGCCTATTTTGAAAGAATGGGTTATACCAAGCCAAGTAGAATGACTGCTCCTGAATTTTTAACAGCCGTTACTTCTCCTTCTTCAAGACAAGTTAAACCAGGTTACGAAGGTAAAGTTCCTGAATCTGCCGATGACTTTGAACAATATTGGGTTGCTTCTCCTGAATATCAAAAACTTCTTAATCAATATGATGATTTTATTTCTAATCACAATGCTGAAGATACTAGAGCCAGATTGGCTTTAGCTACTGCTCAAAGAAAGCAAAGTGGTCAAAGAGAAAAGTCCCTTTTCGTTGTTAATTACTTTTCCCAATTAAAATACCTTATTATTAGAGGTTTCCAAAGAACAAAGGGTGATTTCACTTATACCATGGTTTATTTATCCTCCTTCGTTACTAAAGGTTTTGTTGTTGGTTCCATGTATTACCACATTCCAAAATCCACTGTTGGTGCATACAACAGAGGTGGTATGTTGTTCTATTGTTTACTTTTCTGTGCTTTAACATCCTTAGCTGAAATTGCCAACTCCTTTGCCAATAGAAGAATTCTTGTCAAGCAAAAGTCTTATACCATGTATCATTTATCTGCTGAAGCTTTACAAGAAATGGTCACTGAATTACCAACCAAAGCTATAGCTGTCATTATTTTAGCTTGTACTTCCTATTGGATGCCTAATTTGAAGCATACTGCTGGTGCATTTTTTATGTTTATGCTTTTCTTATTAACTATTCAACAATGTATGTCCTTTATCTTCAAGTTGGTTGCAACTTTAACAAAAGATGGTACCACTGCTCATGCTGTTGGTGGTCTTTGGGTTTTGATGCTTTGTGTCTATGCTGGTTTTATGTTACCATTACCAAAGATGCACCATTGGATTAAATGGATCCATTACTTAAATCCTATGTTTTACTGTTACTATTCATTAATGGGTACTGAGTTCCATGGTAGAATTATGCCATGTTATCAATTTGTTCCTTCTGGTCCAGGTTACGAAAATGTTTCTCTTGCTAACCAAATTTGTAACATTCCAGGTGCTATTGCTGGTCAAGCTTTTGTTTCTGGTGATGATTATATCAAGAGACACTTTGATTTCAGATGGCATAACGTTTGGAAATACTGGGGTATTAATATTTGTTGGACTGCTGGTTTTGTTATTCTTAATGTTGTTTTATCTGAATACATTAAAAATGTTGAAGGTGGTGGTGATATGCTTTTGTTTAAGAGAGGTCACATGCCTGACACAGCCGGTGGTGAAGAATGGGATGGTAAGGTTGCTTCAAGAGAAGAAATGATGCTTGCTTTGAATGGTCCTGATGCTGACTTAGAGAGAATTATTGCTGAAGCTGATATCTTTTCATGGCAAAACTTGGATTATATTATTCCATATGAAGGAGCTACTAGACAATTGCTTTGTAATATTCAAGGTTATGTTAAGCCTGGTACTATGACTGCTTTGATGGGTGAATCTGGTGCTGGTAAGACTACTTTGTTAAACGTTTTGGCTCAAAGAATTTCATTCGGTACTATTACTGGTGATATGTTGGTCAACGGTAGACCATTGGATGGTTCATTTAAAAGAAGAACTGGTTATGTTCAACAACAAGATTTACATATGGCTGAATTCTCTGTTAGAGAATCGTTGAAGTTTGCTGCTGATTTGAGACAACCTAAAGATGTTCCTCAAGCTGAAAAGTACGAATATGTTGAAAAGATTATTAACTGTTTGGGTATGGATAAATATGCTGAAGCTATGGTTGGTAAAATTGGTAGAGGTTTGAATGTTGAACAAAGAAAGAAGCTTTCTATTGCTACTGAATTAGTTGCTAAACCATCCCTTTTGTTATTCTTGGATGAACCAACCTCTGGTTTGGATTCAGAATCTTCTTGGTCTATTGTTCAATTTATGAGAGCCCTTGCTGACTCTGGTCAAGCTATTTTATGTACTATTCATCAACCATCCGCTACTTTGTTTGAAGTTTTTGATAGATTGCTCTTATTGAAGAAGGGTGGTAAGACAGTTTACTTTGGTGACATTGGTCCAAACTCTTCTACTATGTTAAGCTACTTTGAAGAACACTCTGGTGTCAAGTGTGGTGTTAGTGAAAACCCTGCCGAGTATATTTTGAATTGTATTGGTGCCGGTGCAACTGCTTCTGCGTCCCAAGATTGGTCTGAATTATGGAATAACTCTCCTGAATGTGCCCAAATTACTAAGGATATTGACACCCTTCATAGAGAACTTCCACAAAGACCAATTAATACAAGTGTTGGTGATTTGACTGCTAAATTTGCTACTACTTATGATCAACAATTATGGATTGTTTTGAAGAGAACTTATTTGCAATTTTGGAGATCTCCTGTTTATATCAGAGCTAAGTTCTTAGAGTGTGTTTTCTGTGCATTGTTTGTTGGTTTATCTTACGTTGGTTTTGATCATACTGTTGCTGGTGCACAAGGTGCCTTCTCATCTGTTTTCATGTTATTGTTAATTTCTCTTGCTATGATTAATCAATCCCATGTCTTTGCTATTGATTCAAGAGAATTATTTGAAGTCAGAGAAGCTCTTTCTAACACTTTCCACTGGTCTTGTTTGTTATTATCGCACACATTTATTGAAATTTTCTGGTCTATTGCTTGTCAATTTGTTTGTTTCATTTGTTACTACTGGCCAGCACAATACTCTGGTACCGCTGTTAACGCCGGTTTCTTCTTTTTCATCTTTGTTTTGATTTTCCCAATTTACTTTATTTCCTATGGTTTGGCTATTTTGTACTTCTCACCAGATGTTCCATCTGCATCAATGATTAACTCCAATTTGTTTGCTTCTATGTTGTTGTTCTGTGGTATTTTGAATCCAAAGAAATGGTCTCCTGGTTTCTGGTCTTTTATGTACGTTGTTTCTCCATTTACTTATTTTGTCCAAGCTTTCGTTGGCGCTATTCTTCATGATAGACAATTAGTTTGTGCATTTGATGAATACAATATTATGGATCCACCTGCAGGTGAAACTTGTGGTACATTCTTGGCTTCTTATATTGATAATAATGGTGGTTATGTTTCTAACCCAACTGAAAATACTCAATGTAAATATTGTCCATACACTGAACAAATTCAAGTTGTTAAAGAATTTGGTATTAAGTGGAATCAACATTGGAGAAATTTCGGTATTGCCTGGATTTATATTTTCTTTAACTTTGGGGCAATGCTTGCAGGTTATTGGTTATTCAGAGTTTACAATTTCTCTTTAACTTCTATTTTCAATTATAAGAAGATTATTGAATTATTCCATAAAGACAATTTACCAAAGAGGCAAGAAAGACATGAAAAGGATACTACCATTTTTGCACCAAAGGAAGGTGATTCAGAGTTATTAGTTCCAAAGAATAACGCTTAAGTTGATGCTTTCTTTATCAAGATTAAATGAATGCAATAAAAGCTCATAATATTTAATACCAAGAGGAATTGATTTTCCACGAAGGAATAAACTTTCTCTTTATTCATTACTTGATTAATGAAATTTCATCTCTCATTTCATATACATTTCGATTACTTTTTTTTAAGATTTTTATACACTTTTTTCATGTTAACATTTTAAGTTTTTTTAAAATTTCAAGTAGTAATTAGAATAGTAATTATATTTTTTTTTTCATATTTTTTAAAATATTTTCACTTTCTTAAAATTCACTTTTATTGAAGTTTATGATATGAAGAATCTATTAGTAAAAAGTACTAAATGGATCCCAACCCCATTGAAATTTTTACGATATCAACACACAGTTGTGAGACCGGAGGGTAAAGAATACCAATACGAGATCAATTGTTCATTACCGGAAAACAAAGCTATTAAACTTATTGAAAATGAATTTGAAATTAAGAATAAATTCAAATTTGTTGAACTGGATAAAGTCAATATTGATTTGGAAAATAAACAGTTTAGAGCAAGCTGGAGATTAAGCGACTCAATTAAGAAACAAGATGAAATACCTAATATCATGAGAGAAATTAAAGAAGTTATAAAATTTGAACAAATGAAAGGTCATTTGACGTGTTATAGTTGTAACGTACCACTTCAAAATGAAAATGTTAATGAAAGAGGATATTTCAAATTTTCGGAAGTTAAACTAAAGGAGAGTAAAGTTGATTTTTATAAAGACTCTGAAATTGCATTGATGAATGAGTTCAAGACAATGATGAATATAACGAAAAATGAATCTAAAGTTATTGAATATAATGAATTAAAAAAATTGAAAAGCTTAAAAGATTTAAATGAAACTGTTAAACTAAAATTCGAGTGTCAAAGATGTAAAGATATTAAAAATAATCAAAAGAAATTGACTAAAGAAGAAAATTCTCATATTAATATTAAAAGCATTCCGAAAAATTCAACAATTGTTTACATTTGTTCCATTTTGGATTTTCCGTTAGGTATTGATCCAGAACTTGTGAAGGGTAATAAAAATATCATTTACTTGATCAATAAATCAGATTTATTTTTTGCAAAGGAAATTGAATCTGAAAGGTTAGGTGTTGGTTATTTTAAGGATATTATAAGGGAATATCTTAACATTAATAATCCTAAAGTCTGGTTAGTTTCTGCCGAAAAGAACTGGAATTTAAATACATTAATCACTTCTTTACCTAAAAACCAAGACATTTATTTTATTGGCAGAGAAAATGCAGGCAAATCATCTATAATAAAATCAATAATAAATAAAATTAATGCACCTGGCCAGTTAATAACCCCTGGAGTTTTTGGATTGCCAGGATTTACCAGAGAAAGTAAGAAATTCCAATGTGGATTGGGTATTTCAATTATTGATACACCAGGATTCAAATCAACAAACGGTGGAATTCCATCATATTTATTAGACCAATACAAGAGTAAAAATAATTACAATAAGGTTTGTCCAATGGATGTTAAAAAATTATTCAAACCAATTAATACTAAATCAAAGAAAATTTTTAATGGAGAATCGGTTTTAAGTTACGGAGGATTGTTTTACCTTCAACCACCCCATAATGCTATTATGAAAGTGAGGTATAGTTTCAATAAAATGGGACCAAAGCTGGAAAATAAGTACAGTAATATGAAGAGAGCATTAGAATTAAATAATTTAAGACCCATTGAACTTGGTGAAAGGTTTATTGTTAAAAATGACGCTATAGATCAAATGGATTGTTATCAAATTCCTTCTTTTAAAGGTAATTTAGATGTAGTTATTCAAGATTTGGGATTCTTAACAATTAACCCAACAAGTTCACTGAAGGATGTTGATGGAGATTTTAAAATATGGTTACCAAAGGGAGTTAAAGCTATTGTTAGAGAATCTATGTTCAAGTTCATTTATAAATCTAAAGATGGTAGGCTGAGAAAAGTATTTGAAGATGGCAAAGGATTGCAATGGGGTCAATTGAAGTTAATTTAGTGTTAACTTAATGTATATAGTAATTTTCATGAGCATATTTTTATAGTAGTTACCCGGCTTTTATAGAGTTTTTTAGAAAAAAAAAGAGAAAGTTGAAATTTTGTGTTTTCAATATTTTTCTGTGTTATATATCAGCTTTATTTCCTGTCTTTTTAAAAACAAAAGATTTATCGTAATTAATATTTTAGCTTAAAGTAAATGACTAGTATTAAGAGGGAGAAGAACCAGGTTAATCGGATAGGCGAGCTTTTAGATGCTTCTAGAACTTTGCCAAGAAGATTGAACGATGTTGAAACTTTAAGGTTTAGTTTAGAAGAATTAAAACAAAGGGCAATTTCTCTTAGACCAAAGAGAAATGAACAAGTTAACAAAGCCCAATATCTTTTAATGGGTAAAGGGATTAATGTTGAAGAAGTTATGAATCAACTCGAAAAAGTAAACCTTGAAGTTAATAAGAATCATCAAAATCTGAAGGAAGAGGATAAAAGTAATTTGATTATAAAGGAACAAGCTGCTGTTAGTTATAGTAATATTGAACAAAGTTTAAACAAATCTAATGAAGATTTTGAAAGTTATGTTAATGAAAACATTCAATTAGATTGGAAAACAAGGAAGAAGGAATTAAAAGATAAACTGAATGGAATCTTGAAGAGAGATTTATCAATTGAAAAGAATGTTGAAAATAAAAAATTAAATGCAAAGGAAATGTTACAGAAGCAGTTAAATTGGGGGAATAAGAAATCAAAGAGTTTAATTTCAAGTAATTTTAAATTTCAAGATTTAAAAAACTCAACAAATGTTGAATTAATGAATCCAAACATTTCATTTGCGATGAGGAGAAAATTTGAATCATATGCTGAAATCATTTATGAATTAAACAACGCAAGACAAAATAAGGAACCTTTTAAACTTGCATCTATGTTTTATGAATTGAATAAAAATGAACATTCTAAAAATGAACAATTTATTGAATCATTAAACATATTAAGGGAACTTTGTGAAACAGATGATGGATTGACAGATTTGAAAGAATGTTATCAAAATGAGAATTTGAATGATTTTAAGTCAATTAAATTAAGAAATTATTATGTTAAAAAATCTCGATTTTATTTAGAAAGACAATTTAGAGATTTTGTAAATGAACTATATTCCAAGACTTTAGATGGTAATCAGTTAAGATCTAATAAACCAATTTCAATTTTAGATAAAATGACCAACTTTATCAATTTAACATTAAAAGATTCTAAAGGTGAATATAAAACAAAAAATTTGACCTTTGTTAATGGTGTACCAATTTGGGCTATGATATTTTATTGTATTAGAGGTGGATTTAAATCAGAGGCACTTCAATTATTGGAAAGATATGAAGATTCATTTGAAAAACTAGAATCTTATTTTCCAATTTATTTGAAAGAATATTATGAAAATGAAAATGAGTTAAGTTTTGAATTACAAGGTAAGATTAACAATGAATTCAACCAATATTTTAAATTAAATAATAATATTGACCCATTTAAACTTGGAGTTTATAAAATTATTGGTAGATTAGATTTAGCAAGGAAAAGTATTCAACAGATACCGTTTTCAATTGAAGATTGGGTTTGGTTTCATCTTGTTTTGATTAAGGAAGGTGGAGAAATTGAAAATGGAGAATGTTATTCATTAATAGATCTAAGAAATAATATATTAGAATTTGGTAGTGAGTCGTTTAATGGGTCTAATTCTAATCCGATGTATTTACAAACTTTAATATTAGTTGGATTAAATGAAGAAGCAGTTAAATATTATATGGATATTGATGAAATTGATGGAATTCATCTTAGTATTTTATTGAATTATTATGGAATTTTAAGAATTAATAACAATGAAAATAGTGAAATTTTATTAAACGTTACCACAGAAGGATTTAAAGAGATTAATTTTGGTAGATTGATTGGTTATTATGTTAAAAATTTTAAATTTAGTGATCCAGTTGTTAGTGCAGAATATTTAATTTTAATTGGATTAAATAATTTTGAACTTTGTCAAGAAGAAATTAGAGATTTGGTTTTACAAAGTGGAGAATATCTGTTACTTTTAGGTAAAATTGATCATTTGGGTATTAGACAAGGAGGAATCTTAGAAAAGCGTAGAATGCTATTAGGATTAAAAGATGAAAGTAAATACCTTTTCAAGATAAGTGAAATGGCCGGACAAATAGCGGAAAGAGGAGGACAAATTAAGGATGCTATTTCATTATATCAATTAAGTGAAGAATATGATATTGTTTTAAGAATTATCAATGGAGTTTTGAGTGATGCATTAAGTCAAGGATTGAATAATAATTTTAAATTTAATCAAAGTGCTGAAGAATCATTTAAAATTGGATTTAATTTATTAAATATTTTTAGGAATATTTCAAGCAATGGAAAGGTTAATTTAAACGAAGTTTTGAATTTAGAAAAGTTATTAAAGGTTTATGATATTGTTGAAAAGTTTAATAAAGGAGTTGAAGATAAAATATTCAAGGATAAATTAATTTCTGAAATTAAAGATTTGAATATTCTACCAATCATTGAAAGCGAAACTAATATTGAAATAATTAGGAAAAAGATTAAAGATTTAGAATCAATTAATGAAAATTTAATTAAATTGTTACCAATTTTAATTTTAATTTCCTTAAGTTTGTTAAAGGGAGAATTAAATAATAATATTGTTAAGAATTTAATGATATTTACAGGTTTGATTAAATTTAAGTTACCAAGAGATGTTTATTCTAAAATAATTAATTTAAATGTTGATGAATTATCAATGGCTAGAGTTAGAACAGCATGATGATGATTGTTTTTTTTTATAAATGGGTTGACGTTCATAAGCGTTTGGTTTTGATTCTGAATCAGATTCCGAGCTAGAATCAGAATCGGAACTTGAATCAGATGATGATGGATCCTTTATTTCATATTTATCTTCATCTTGTGGATGAAAGATACAGCAAACTAGAAATAACTTGTTAGTATTAAAAGTTTTATTATTGTTTATAATTAATTTAAAATGTAATGTGAAAACATACTCTTTGATTTCTTTTTATTTAGATGTTCGTTGTCAATAACGCTTTCATTCCAAGAGACCTTTTTTTTCTCTGATTGCTTTGAATCGTTATTTTGCCTAGCCCGCAGTTTTAAAATGGGCACTTCCACCACTTCTGTTGTCGTTGTTGATGTTGTTGTCGAATTCTGTTGCTGTCCGCTGTTACCGGTCATCATTAAATGATATATAAACACAATTAAAATTCAGCAGTATTAAAAACTAATATAAAAGAAAAGAAAGATAAAGTTATAAAAAAAGAGGTTCAAAAAAATCAAAGAAAAAAAAAAAAAGAGATCACACATTGATTTGTGGATATAAATGAAGAGAAATTTCATCATTTTGGAATTCCAAAGCATCAACACAATCTTCACAGCAGCAATCGGCAGAAGCGGAAAGGTCAAGATTGTGTAACATATCATTAAGATTGTCATCATTGTCATCATCTTCTAATTCAGTAACATCGGATCTTTGTAGACCATGAAGTTGGAACTGTATTAATCCATTTGAATTATTGTTATGTGAATGATAGTTATGGGTATTTGTAGAATCTAAAGATGGATAAATATTTCTTGGAAGAATTGATTGTAAAGGAGGTAAGATAAACTTTTGTTTCTTACTAGGACAAACATCAAATTGATTTATGTCTAATAAAACATCTTGATTTCTCTTAACGCAAGATGGTTCAATATCAGTATTATTAATATCATGAACCTTTTGATGTTTTTTCAAATCTTGAGGTCTTTTGAATTTCTTTAAACATTGATTACAACCATAAGGTTTCAACGCAACATGAACACGTAAATGTGAAGTAATATGATCTCTTTTGACGACACTAACTTGACATTTACCCCATTGACATTTAAGTTTTAAATTGTTCTTAGACTTTCTACCAACGTGTGCTTCACATAAATGTGCATATAATAAACCTGGTGTTGCAAAGGTTAAATCACATTGTTCCCATTGACATTTACAAAGGGTATCGATTGATGGAGTTTTCAACGTTGGAGAAATCGCTGTTTGCGGAGGAGAGGATAATGATGATCTAACAGAGGAACATGATGATGTTTCAGTAGGTGCAATTGTTGATGAGGACACTGAGGAAGCAGATGAATAAGAATGACTCTTATGGTTACCATCCACCGTTTGATGGTTTAATAAATGATGAAGTTGATGATGAGGAGGTGGCTTATTATTATTTGATAACTGAGGAATTGGGAATGTTAAAAAGGGAGAAAGGCTATTTGCGACCGTTGAAGGAGGAGGAGAAACACTTTCCGGGTTGAAATAAGTAAGAGGGTGTACCAAAGGAGGCAGAACCCTTGGATATTGTCTTTGTGAAGAGTCCATAGAGTAATAATATATAAATAAAGGAAAGAAGAAAGAAGGGTCCAGAAGGAGAGAGGGGGGAGAAAAAGAAAAAAAGATGAAAAAATTTTTTTTATATTTAAATATTAAAACAAAGTATAAAAGAAAGGAAAGAAGAAGAAGAAAGTTGTTGTTAGGATTGATAGAAAAAATAATGATGAAGAGGTAACGAAAGGATTGAAGATTATATTAAATTAGTTTCGAATAAAACTTCATTTATTAATGAGAATGTAGTAACTAAGTAAAAATCTTCTTGAATTTTCCGAATAATTTAGAAGAAGATTTCTTAGATTTCACTTCTTCAGCAGTAGCATTGACTTGAGAAGAAGGAACCTTTTTAATAACTCTTTTAACATACTTGACAGGTTCATCTTCAGTAGCAGCTGTGTCTGCAGTTTCGACGGTGGCAGAAGGTTCAGAAGTAGAAGGCTCAGTAACATCAGTAGTGGTAGTAGCAGGCTCAGTGACATCAGCTGCAACGACAGGTTCGGCATCATCTTTTTTTTCCTCATCAGCAGAAGTAACAGAAGGTAATTCAGTCTTACCAACAATAGTAGTTGTATTAACATTAGAAGGTAATTCAGTTTTACCAACTTCAGTCTTGCCAGTTTCAGTCTTACCAACCTCAGTTTTACCAACTTCATTCTTACCAACTTCAGTCTTACCAATAGTCTCTCCATTCTCTTCTTTACTTGCTATGTTTATTGGTAATGAAGATTCCGGAATAATTGTTTTCTTATTGTCACTCTTATCAGTATTACTAATCTCAATATAGTTGTTCAAGTGTCCATTACCATCTTCAACTGTCCAATATTGATCACTGGTTAACCACTGATCCTTATTGATAATAAACTTAAATTCCAGTCTATTAGACTTCAATGGCACTGTTAATTCCCAATCGCCCTTTGGTGTCTTCACCAGTGGTAAGTTGTATTCCCAGTTTGTAAAGTCTCCTGTCACCACCACATCATCAACACTCTCGTCCTTAGGCCAATTGAACGTGAAAGTACTTGCTGTCATTATTGTCTTTGTAGTCTTTTTTTGCTTTCTGCTATTTATAAAAGAAAATAGTGTTGTTTATAAAGATACAACTAAATAAAATACTCAATGCCCAGCCCTTTTTTTTTTCCTTCACTATTCTTATAACTTCGCCTTGAGTTCTGTTCTTTGTCTCTTCAACAATTTCTCTATAAACATCAACTTCTGAAGGTGTCGTCCTCCCCGTGTCACTTTAAGTTGGCCCTTAAGAAACAACTTCTGAGCACTGGTCTTTCCCCGGCTCATGCTCACTAACTGAGCGTCTCCGATCTCAAGTTCCACGTCACCTCTACCCTGATTGTTTTCTTCTAATCTTATCTCTTCTTCCTTGCCATAGAGCATCCATCGATACTCTTTCTTCTTTTTTGCGTCTTTGATTATAAATAAAACGTTACAGTTTACTTTGCTTTTAATTTCTTGTTGTAATTCTTCATTATCAATAATATTAGCTTGTAATTCTTCCAATAATGTTTGAGACTTCATTTTATCTTTTAATTAATCTTTTTTTATTAATATCCCGATTTAATGATTAAATTAATTGTTATTATCGCCTTATTATATACTGTTCTACCTCATTTTTTTCCTTTTTCTTCTTCTTCTCCTTCTCCTCTATAAACTTATACTGTGTTATATGTGGAAAGGCAAATGGAGAAAAAAGGGGTCATTTCGCCGAGCAAGAGGAGCAAATGGCGAGTGGCGAGTGGGCGAGTGGCGAGTGGCGCATGCAAATTACGTAATTAAACAAAATTAAAGAAAACGTGGCGCAGCAGGGAAGTGGCATGTGGCGCAAATTATGGACCAATGGCCATTTTTTGTCCTCTGCTCCGGGGTCCCGGGCATGGCCAGAGTCACTACTACAGAGTCCAAATATGAAATGAAGGGGTGTGCGAGTGAGTATGGAGTCAGCAAGGAGAAGGATGATCCGGTGTAAGACCACTAAAAGCATAGAAAAAGAAGGGAGATAAGAAGAAACTATTAATAATAAAAGTAAAATACACACATTGTGTGTATTTTACTTTCATTAATATTACACATACTCGTCTTAGTCTCATCCTTTCGACCCTTCTTCTGTGGTTGGCGGCATCACAACTGTGTCGTAGCAGGCCGCATTTTAAGTCGATGATTCCGGAGTCATGAGCCCGTTAGTGGCATTCCGGCCCGTAGAAAGTCGCGCAGGCTCCGTTTTCTTCTCCGATTTTCTTGGAAAAAAAAGTTTTTCAGTATATAATAGAAAATGAATCATCATTGACAAGAAAGGATATTTAAACACGCCTATATTCCCACCCTTTTGTCATCTTAAGAAAAGAAGGAAAAAAAAAAAAAAGGAAATAATTTTTCTTGTGATTCTTTTCAAAGCATAAGAAAGAATATTGTATTATTATTATAAAAAAATAATTTATATATAATGATGTTTAAATCTAATATATTGAAAAGTATAATAAAGAACCAGCAGGGCTTAAAAAGAAATTTTTCATCTAGTTCAGTGAATAATATTAGAAGAATTTCATTTTCGTCTGGTTCTTCATTTAAGAAAACAGTGATATTGGGAGCTTCAGCAGGATTATTAGTTGTTTCATCATCAGTTCTTTTGTCTAATACACTGGAAAATGAAGAAGTTGGATACCAATCAACAAGACATATCACAGTTGAAGAGTTTGTGAAACATAATAAGGCTGACGATTGTTGGATCACTGTGAATGGTAACGTTTATGACTTGACAGACTTCATTTCTATGCATCCAGGTGGTACTACACCTTTAATTCAAAACGCGGGTCATGACGCTACAGACCTTTATAATAAAATTCACCCAAAGGGTACTATTGAAAATTTTCTTCCAACAGAAAAGCAACTAGGTGTACTTGTTGGAGAAGCTCCTAAATTGGAAGTTGTTATTGACGCCAAGGAAAGAGAAAGATTAAAGCTTTTGATGAACTTGCCATCACTGTCAAGAATTCAAAATATTTATGATTTCGAAAATATTGCCAAGAGAGTTTTACCTGAGCAAGCATGGGCTTATTATTCATGTGGTTGTGATGATGAAATTACAATGAGAGAAAATCATTATGCATACCAAAGAATATACTTTAAGCCAAAATGTCTTGTTAATGTTCAAGAAGTTGATACGTCAACTACACTTTTAGGCACAAAGACAAGTGCACCATTTTACGTTTCTGCAGCAGCTTCTGCTAAATTAGGTCATGAAGATGGTGAATGTTCTATTGCTAGAGGTGCAGGTAAAGAAGGTATTATCCAAATGATCTCTTCTTTCTCTTCTTATTCACTTGAAGAAATTGCTGAAAATAGAATTGAAGGTGCTACTCAATGGTTCCAACTTTATGTTAATGAAGATAAAGATATTGTTAAGAAAACATTAAAGAGAGCTGAAGATTTAGGTATGAAAGGTGTTTTTGTTACAGTTGATGCTGCTACAAGAGGTAACAGAGAAAAGGATATCAGAATGAGAATTAAAGAAGATCATGATGAACTTGTTGATCAAAATGCCGTTAGATCAGGATCAACTTCTGGTGCTATGCCTTCCTTCATTGATAAAAGATTAACTTGGGATGATGTTAAGGATATCATTTCTTGGACTAATTTACCTGTTATGTTAAAGGGTGTTCAAAGAACTGATGATATTGAACGTGCTATTCAACTGGGTGTTAAAGGTGTTGTTCTTTCAAATCATGGTGGTAGACAATTAGACACTTCTCCACCTCCAATTGAAGTTCTTGCAGAATCTGTTCCAATTTTAAAGCAAAAGGGTGTTCTTAAACCTGATTTTGAAATTTATGTTGATGGTGGTGTTAGAAGAGGTTCTGATATTTTAAAAGCTCTTGCAATTGGTGGTAAAGATTGTAAAGTTGCTGTTGGTCTTGGTAGACCTTTCCTTTATGCTAACACTGGTTATGGTGAAAAGGGTGTTAGAAAGGCCATTCAAATTATCAAAGAAGAATTAAAAGCTGATATGAGACTTCTTGGTGTTCAAAAATTAGATGAATTAGATAATTCATTTATTGATACTAGAAGATTACTTGGAAGAGATGCTCAAAACCATGTTTTTAATAACAATTATTACCCAATGGGCCAAGTTCCATTTAAGCATGAAAGGGCAACTTAATTTAATATTCCTTTATATTTTTAATACAATTCACATATAAACAATAATAGATTTAAAAATAAATAATAACAATAATAATAAGATATATAATAAATAATAACATTTTGATATTTTTATTTATTGTATTTATTTTTATTTTATAAATTAATAAAAAAATATGGTTTCACAAAATGTCAAACCATTAGATACTATTGAAAATGCCCTTTCTTCATTAAAAGATACACTTGTATCTCAACCACTAACATCTCAAGAATTATTGACAGATGATACACCGATAAAACGAAATAATAAACTTTTAAATTCTAAAATAAATATAATGGATCTTGAAGATACTCCATTCACATTAAGATTGAAAACAATATTACTTATTCTAGCATTGAGCGTTTGGGGTACAATGGCAAGAATAGCTTTTGAATCTCTACTAACTTATAAAAATGCCTATGTTTATTATGGAAATGGAACAATTATTTGGATAAATTTTACTTCTTGTCTAATAATGGGATTAGCAAATAACTCTCCTGAATTTTGGAACAATTTGAATTCCCCAAAACATTTAAATAAAAGTTTCAAACGTTTGCCGTTACATGCAGGAATAACTTCTGGATTTTGTGGTTGTTTATCAACTTTTTCTTCATTAATGATTGAACTCTTTTATAAAACTGCTAATGTCACTAATAATAAAATACCTAATCATGCTTATGGTGTAATGGAATTTTTTGCTATTTTACTTGGTCAATTTGGTCTTTGTTTCTTTGCTTTAACCTTAGGCTCCGATTTAGGCTTTTTCTTAGATACATCTATTTTACCATTTTTGAAACCATATATCAATTATAAACATAGGATAATAATAGAATGGCTTTTAATAGTTATTGGTTTATTAGCGTTTATTATAAATATCGTCTTAGCATCTGTTTTACCTTTAGAAAATTGGTATAAATCAAAATATGCTTTAGCTTTAATTTTTGGTATTCCCGGTTGTTACATTAGATTCAACTTATCCTTCCTAAATGGTAAATGGATCACTTGGTTCCCACTTGGAACTTTCATTGCAAATGTATTTGCAACAACTCTTTTATCCATTCTTCAAATATTACTCAGGGGCCTTAAACCAAATTCAAAACAACTTCTAATAACAAATCAAAAACACATAATGATTCTAAATGCACTTCTTAATGGTCTTGGTGGCTCCATTTCAACAATTGCTGCAATGTGTTATGAAATTAAGTCATTTAAACAAATTCATTACAAATATTTGTATTTTTTTATAACTTTCATTTCTTGTTGGTCAATTGTCCTTTTAATAGTTGGTACATACAATTGGACAAATGGTCTACTACCTGTTTAATAATTACTCTTCATCTTCTACTTCTTTTTTTATCCATTTTTTAACTTGAAATTTATATCCATTGAATGATCCTACTTCTCCTTTTACTTCAAAATATTTACCAACCTTCTTCTTACTCCTATCAATCTTTCTTTGTGTGGTTGTATTCATAGTGAGTCCACTAATACCAACTCTGATGTTTGAACTTAACCTTGGTTGTGTCTTTGTTGGTTCTTCTGAAACGTCTCTTGTGTTTGTTTCTAATACAGAATCTTCTCGTTCTCCTGCATCTTCCTCCTTCACTCCATCTTCTACTATTTTTTTGAACTTTGCAAGCACGTTAGGTGATAACTTCAATGTCACTCTTTTCACTCTTCTACCCGCCATTTACTATTTATTACTTTTGTTGATCTTTATATCGTTGTTGATACTTTTTTTTTTAAAGAAAATTTCTCAATTATTACATCTCTATATACTAAAAAATACGCTTAGCTTCTCAAATTCCAAAATCACCTCCCATGAATGCATCTCTAGCGGCCTTTTTGCCTACTCTACCTGCAGTTGGCATGTGTGAAATTACTGTACTACTGTATCCACCATTATTTACATTACCTGGTCGACTCATCACAGGTGACATATTTCCTGGGTAACTTGGTCCTGGTGATGTTCCATATCTTGGACCCATGTATCTTCCATTAGGTGGGGGACCCATAGTTTGTGGTAATGGAGGTAATTGAGAATGCATCACATTCCCACGAACTGGTTGATTTTCCGGTGACATCATGCCAGGTGGAGAGTTAAAATTCCTATTAACTGAATATTCTTGGGATTGTGTCATTCTATGTGTATTTACTGGTTGCTGAGGTAATGGAACAGATCGAGAATTTGCAATTCTTTGATTCATTATAGGCTCAAGTGTTTTCAATTGTTCTGATGATTGTTGTCTATATTGCTCACCCACTGGATACTTTTGTGCTTGTGACATTGTAGTATTGGAACGTTGTTGCTGAGGATATTGTTGATGGTGATATGGTTGTTGCTGTTGCTGTTGCTGTTGTTGATGTTGCAGTGGCGCTACTGAAAGTACTTGTGGTTGTCGAGAATTTGGAGTTCTTTGATTTACTACAGGCTCAAGTGTTTGTACGACTTGTTCTAATGATTTCTGTCTATATTGCTCACCACCCGCCGAGTATTCTGGTGATTGTTGTCTATATTGAGGTGACTGAGTTCTACCTTGTGAAGTATAATCTGGTGATTGTTGTCTATATTGAGGTGACTGAGTTCTACCCTGTGACGTATAATCTGGTGATTGTTGTCTATAGTGAACGTTTTTTGATGAATATTCTGGCGATTGTTGAACGTTCTGAGTTGCCATCTGATGAGGTTGAGGTGCTTTGGCTGGTAAATTTGATAATTGTTGGGTTGTATTTGCTACCGGAGCCCTATTTCTTTGTTCTTGCATTCTCAGTTGTTGTTCTTTTAATTGTAATTGCCTTTCTCTTTCAAGCAATTCTTTTTCTCTCATTTCAATCTCTTTTCTCTCCTTGATTTCTCTTTCTCTAAGTACTTTTAATCGATCTCTTTCACGTCTTTCTTTTAGTTTTATTTCTCTCTCTCTAAGTTCTCTTTCCTTGAGTTCTTCAAGCTGTTTTTGCTTAGCTTCTAACTCTCTTTTTCTTTCAAGTTCAGATTCTCTCAATTGTTGTTCTTGCAAATCAAGTATTCTTTGCTTTTCCTTAAGAGCCCGTTCTTTGGCTTCTCTCAACCTTTGTCTTTCCTCTAATTCAGATTTTTCTTTAACCTCTTTCAGCCTCCGTTGTTCTTCTAGTTGAGCTTTCTCTTTAACCTTTCTTTCATCATCCTCATTCAATATCAAATTCCTCATTTCATTTTCCAAAATATCATCCGCATAGAAATCATCATCCAACGTATTTTTTAAGTTCAACTTAATATTATCATAATCTCCCTTAGCATAATCTTGCTGCAGTCTGATCATTTTATTACTTAAGACGTCATATCCTTCGTCATTGACAATTCTATCCTTAGACCTAGGAGGAATAAAATCCTTAGGTAATGGTTTTGGAGGTTCTAAAATTTTTCTTTCAGCTTGATTAATCTTAGCTTCTAGTTCTTTTAACCTTTCTTGTTTTAATTCTAGTTCAATGTCATATCCATCTCTTTCAACATCCTGTTCTTCAACAATAACCCACTTTTTGAACCCTTCTGCCAACTCAACCTCCATTATATAACTTTTACCAAATGTACGTCTTTTTAAATCACTCTCTTCACATCCCAATGATGCTAACCAGGTCCATATAAAATAATCATCAATAGCAATTCTACTAATATTTGCAGAAAAGAAATCTGGTAATTCATTTTTCAGTCCTGACCTTTTAGTCATTGTCTTTGACCAACCATTACAAAATTCACCTTGCTCTTCTTGTAAACTTAAATTTTCTAGTATTCGCCTACCTTCTACTGATAGCTTTTTGTTAATTTCATTAAAATCCTTAAATATCCGCTTTAGTAATAAATAATCTTCTCTATTATTAAATAATGATGCATTATCAAATCTAATTGTTTTGCCAACCTTGGAAATTAATTCTGCTGGATTTTTGCTGGAGTTATTAACTTTTAAAGTAATTAATGGAACATCAATCAAATTTTTAATATTTTCCAATTTAGATGAAGTAGATGGTGGTGGATACTCATTATTTTTTAGTAAGGATTGGAAGGAAGTTGGCAATTTACTGATATCTCCACCTGGTGGCATAGCTTTCAAAAATGCTAAAAGTAAATGAAACATAGCATCACCAGCTGGAATCCATTCATAAAGACCTCTTTCAAAAGAAGGTTCCCCTGTTGGTGCCTTTCTAATTGGGTTAAAAGCCCATAATCCACACATCCTACTCAATTTTCTTGCTGTCATCAAATTCTTCTTTGAATTAATTATAAATGCAACAAGTAAGTCAAAGAAATCATAAACAATTGATGCATGCGCACCGGAGCTCAAGCAATTGGGCATAAACTCTAAAAAGGCTTTGTTTTTGTATTGGGATTCTTCTTCCATTTTAACAAATTTAGTATAAACTTTCCAACCGATAATTGCATTTCCAGGTAATCTACACCAAATATATTTTAAGGCTGACATTAGTATATGAACGTTTTCACTTGATTTCACAGCTCTTTCAATAATATCGTTAGATCTTGATTTACCGTTCTTTGGTAGTATATTATCTAACAATTTACGGAGTTCACCTTCATCATCATATTGATCGGGTCTAAAAGGTAACATTAAAAGGGGTATTTGGGCACCTCTTTGTTTTAATTCGCTAGTTAATACATGAATAACATCCTTAACTTGTTTTCTTTCAAATGAAATATCTGCAATAGCTGTACTTTTATCATAATGTGCATCTGTTTTTCTCTTAAATGATTTCATAAGTGATTTTAGTTCCAAATTGTTATTATAGTCAGGACAATACACAAAATCATCATTTTCAACTTTATTTTCAACTGATTTGAATGAACCCATGTTCTATAAATCGATTGATGCTATTTTAAGGCCCCTAAAGAAATCAAAAGGGCTTTAGATCAAGAGCTAAAGTTGTTAAACTGTAAAAAACTATTTATTGTTATAATGGAAGCTTTTTTTCATTTTTTTCCCTTTTATTCTTTTTTAAAGCGTGTAATTACAAATCTATCAACGAAATCTATCATACAATGATATTAGACGCTGATGCTATTGCAGAGCTCAAAAAGAGCAAGCAAGTAGGTATTATTGGCTTGGGAGACATGGGTCTTCTTTACGCACGTCGCTTTTCAGAAGCTGGATGGTCCGTTTGTGGATGTGATAGAGAGGAACGATTTGAAGAGCTGAAAGAGTCTGTATCCTCTCTTCTACCGGATGTTGAAATACTTCCAAATGGTCACCATGTTTCTAGAAAATCTGATTATATTATTTATTCAGTGGAAGCCGAAAGTATTGATAAGATTGTTTCTATTTATGGTCCTTCAACAAAAGTTGGTGCTGTTGTTGGGGGTCAAACTTCGTGTAAAAGCCCAGAAATAGCTGCGTTTGAGCAACATCTGCCATCTGATGTTGATATCGTGTCTGTTCATTCTCTTCATGGTCCAAGAGTTGATACTACTGGCCAACCATTAGTTTTAATCCAGCATAGAGCATCCAATGAAAGCTTCAATTTTGTTGAGTCATTAATGTCATGTTTGCATTCTAAACACGTTTATTTAACATATGAAGAACATGATAAAATTACTGCTGATACACAGGCAGTTACACATGCTGCTTTTCTTTCAATGGGTGCCGCATGGCATAACTCAAACCAATACCCTTGGGAAACACCTAAATGGGTTGGTGGTATTGAAAATGCTAAGATCAGTATTTCAATGAGAATTTATTCTAACAAGTGGCATGTTTATGCTGGACTTGCAATCACCAATCCAAGTGCTCATAAGCAGATCACCCAATATGCACAATCTTGTCAAGAATTATTCACTTTAATGATTCAAAATAAGAAAGAAGAATTGAAACAAAGGGTGCTACATGCTAAAGAAAAAGTGTTTGGTCATTTAGTCAAAGATCATGAATTACTCTTAGATGACGATTTACTTCAGCAATATTCTCTAAGCAAGGTTCCCCCAGGAGGAGCACAAAAGAATTCACATTTGGCTTTATTATCAATTGTTGATTCATGGTGCCAGCTAGATATCGTGCCATATGATCATATTATTTGCTCTACACCTCTTTTTAGAATCTTTCTTGGTGTTTCTGAATATTTGTTTTGTACCCCTGGATTACTAGAAGAATGTATTTCTGTTGCTGTTGATGATGTCACATTTCGTCAAGATGATCTTCAGTTTACAATGGCATCTAAAGAATGGGCCAATATTGTTTCATATGGTGACTTTAACCAGTACAAGAAGAAGTTTGAAACTACACAGCACTTTTTCCAACATATGTTCCCAGAAGCTACAAAGGTAGGTAACGAAATGATTACAACAATTTTGCAAAGAGTTAAGGATAGAGAAAATATATAAGATTAATATCAGTATTATTATTTACAACTTGCTAGCTCTTATCTTCGTCATGCTAGCTCCCATAAACAGGCATTCTTTCATTGTACAAATATCTTATAGCTGTAAAATTTCATTATTTTCTCGCACTAATTCAATGGTCTCAACCGCCACCTGTCAACAGTAATTCTTGTCTTGACATATACATAATACACTTACGACGTATATACAATGGGTAATATCTTTAGCGGGCTTTTTAACAGACTCTGGGGAGTCAATAAGGAGATTCGGATTCTTATTTTAGGGCTTGATGGTGCTGGTAAGACCACTATTCTTTACAAATTACAATTGGGTGAAGTGATCAAAACTAAACCAACTATTGGATTCAATGTCGAAACACTCCAGTATAAGAACATTTCCATTAACATGTGGGATTTAGGTGGACAGACGTCGATTAGGCCCTACTGGCGTTGTTATTATGCCAACACTGCTGCTGTGATTTTTGTTGTTGATTCCACTGACAAGGATAGACTAGAAACAGCTAAACAAGAATTACATACTATGCTAAATGAAGAGGAGCTAGTGGATAGTGCATTATTGGTGTTTGCTAATAAACAAGATCAACCAGGTGCACTTAGTGCAGCTGAAGTTAGTAAGGCTCTTGGATTGGTGGAATTGAAAGATCGTAGCTGGTCAATTGTGGCTTCCAGTGCCATTAAAGGTGAAGGTTTAACAGAGGGTCTTGACTGGTTAATTGATGTTATTAAGGATGAACAAATGTAACCGGGATTTCATTTTATATCAAATCAATTTCAATGTATTTGCATGTTATTGGCCAAATTTAAAAAGAATTATACTTTCAAGTTCTTTTTTAAGTTGATTTCATCATTGCATTATCGTCATTTGGTCAGCTTTTGTTGTAAACTTTACTGACCTTCTCTTTGTAACTATATATATATATAATTAAAGCAAGTCTGAATTCATTATTTAAAGAGGTGCATATTTATTGTTAAATTGTTACGCTCTTCTCTTCCCAACGTACAACACTTCCCTTTTTTAATAGCTTTGCATATCTTTCAAGAGATAATGTTTAGACTCTCTAATCCAACGGGCGTTATCAGCTCTATGAGAGGAATCATCCAGACTACAATTAGACGTCGAGGTTACACGCAATTACAAACTAGAATTCATAGTGGACCAAAATATTATTCATCTTCAATCGTTGTATCATTAGGCTTATTAACGGCATCTTCTACAATGTATTTTTATTTCAAACAACCACTTTTAAATGAATCACAACTAATACAAGGGTCACAACCGTTTGAAAAAAACGAATGGGCTATTAAACCAGATTCACAACCTCATAATACTCTAAAACCAGACCCGACTCAAGCAACATTTGAATTAGGTTTATATGTTGCCTCACAGGAAGAAAAGAGATTATTAGAAGAAGAACATAGAAACAAACAAGTTAATAGGAAATTTGTTGGTTGGACTTTTCGTATTGGTTACTTCATGTTAGATTATATTTATGAACCAGTTTTGACATTTGGCAGATTTTTAGAACTTTCAACATTATTTTTACCTGTTTTAATTTGTTATCCAATTGTATATTTTGGAAAAACTAAGCATGCATCAAGGTCCGGTGCTAGGTTGTGGTATAAATTACTTAGATTAGCAGCGGAATTAGCTGGTGCTTCATTTATTAAATTGGGCCAGTGGGCCGCTTCAAGAACTGACATTTTTTCGAAAGCGATGTGTGATGAATTATCAAATTTACATTCTAATGCCAAAAAGCATTCCTTCAAAGCAACTAAGAATATTTTAAAAGAAACATTTAATGGTAAAGAACTTGAAGAAATATTTGATGAATTTCCAGAAAAACCAATTGGTTGCGGTGCGATTGCTCAGGTTTATCTGGCTAAATTAAATAAAAGATTTGTTTTAAAGTCTGAGAATAATGAACATGATTCATTAGTTGCTGTTAAAGTTGTTCATCCAAATGTTGAAAAAAAAATTGAAAGAGATTTAAAAATTATGAGATTTTTTGCTAATACAATAGATTTAATACCAACTATGGAATGGTTAAGTTTACCACAAGAAGTTGACCAATTTGCGTTATTCATGAAACTTCAATTAGATCTGAGAATTGAAAGTTACAACCTTACTAAATTTAGAGAAAAGTTTCCAAATGTTAATGAGATTAAATTTCCTAAATCACTTTTTAGTTCCAAAAAGGTTTTAATAGAAGAAAGAATCTATGGTGTCAGCATGAATAGAATTTTAGAACTCGATCAATCAAAAGGTGAAAGAATGTTAAAACAAATTAGTGATAAATTAATAGATTCATTTTTAAAAATGTTGATTCTAGATAATTTTATTCATGCAGACTTGCATCCTGGTAACATATTTGTTAGATTTGTTAAAAAAATAGGGAATCAAATAAATGAGCATGCTGCTGATGAATTAACATCCAAATTAAACAAACTAGACTCTAAGGATTTACAAGCAAATTTAGAATCTTTATCAAATGAAGGATATCATCCACAAATTTGTTTTATTGATGCTGGCCTAGTTACTGAACTAGATGACAAAAACAGATTTAACTTTATTTCACTTTTTAACGCGCTTGCACAATTTGATGGTTATAAAGCAGGTGAATTGATGATTGAAAGATCCAAAACTCCGGACACAGCAATCAATGAAGAAGTGTTTAAACTTAGAGTTGAAAGATTGGTTGATAGAGTCAAAGAAAGAACATTTACCTTAGGTGCCGTTTCAATTGGCGATTTACTTGATCAAATGTTGAGCATGGTTAGAGGACATCATGTGCGAATGGAAGGAGATTTTGTTAGTGTTGTAGTTGCCATATTGATTTTGGAGGGTATTTGTAGACAATTAGATCCAAATATAGATTTATTTGCAAGGTGGGTATTTGCATGGACTATTGGGTTTCCAACGATGCAATTCTGAATAAAACAATATAAATTCAAGTTCATTGTTAAACATAATAGTTCCTATTTTTTTTTCTTATTTTATTTACATTAAATGTCATTAACATAACATACTAACATTTTTCTCCTATATTGAACAGATCAATTCCAATTTTAAGGAAGATTAGTTTTGAAGAAGGTAAATTGATTTTCCAAAATTCTGATAAATTATCAATGTTAAAAGTTTGGTTAACGTTTGAGGTCAGGCAATTTATTACTGCTTCATCACATGATGTTTATAAATTAGTTAAATCGGATGGTTTATGTCCAAATTATTGAAAATTTTACATTTTTTAAATAAGAGGTATTTTGGAGCTCTATATTAATATTAATTCTATATTGCTTTTTATTTAATTATATATAAAAATTATGAGGAAAGAAAGATATATGTTTGTGTATGGTTTGTTTTTAGTTTTATTCAAGAAATTGTAAATCAAGAGAAATGATGTATTAAATTCTGATTTACATAGATCTTGCATTTGGTAACTTTTCAGGTGATAACTCACCTAAATCGCTAACATCTTTAGTAACCTTATATTGATCTAATAACTTGAAATATCTATCAAATAAGAAAGCTGAGTCTAATGGACCACCTTTAGCTTCTGGGTGGAACTGAACAGAAAATATTGGTCTTTCCTTGTGCATCATACCTTCATTCGATAAATCATTTAAATTGATAAAGTATTCCTTATAGTCAGATGGTAAAGTTGAAGCATCAACGGCGTAACCATGGTTTTGAGATGTAATATGACAATGACCTGTAGTAACATCAAGTGTTGGAATATTGTGTGCTCTATTACCATATTTCAACTTTAATGTCTTTGCACCGGCAGCAAGTGAAAGTAATTGATGACCCATACAAATACCCATAATTGGTAAATCTGGTTGTTCTTTAATTAAAACCTTTAAGTTTTCAACAGTTTCAGAACAGTGAATTGGGTCACCAGGACCATTGGAGATAAAGACACCATCAAATTGACCAGCAACCTTTTGAACTGGATAATTGTATGGAACAACAGTAACATTAGCACCTCTAGAGACAAGACATCTAATAATATTTTCCTTTGCACCACAATCAATAACAAGAACATTATGTTTTGCATTCAAAGCTGGAATGAAATATGGTTGTTTAGTAGTGACAATTGAAACCATGTTGTCTTGTCCAGGATCATAAAATTCATTAGGAGTAGCATCATTATTAGTAGAAAGTCTAGCTAAAGTAGAACCTTGTTCTCTTAAATATGAAACCAGTTCTCTGGTATCAACACCAGTAATACCAGCAACACCTTCTCTCTTACACCATTCACCAAGGGATTCAACTGCAGTCCAATGTGAGTATTCTAAGGCAACATCGGTAACAACAATACCAACACACTGAATATGTGGAGATTCAAAGTATTTTAACAACTTGTATTGGTCAAGAGCAGTACCAGAAGGAACACCATAGTTACCAATTAATGGTTGAGTAAAGCAAATAATTTGGCCTTTGTAAGAAGGATCTGTCATAGACTCTGGGTAACCAACAAGAGAGGTTGTGAAGACAGCTTCACCAGAAACTGATTTATTAGCACCAAATGATAAACCGTTAAAAACTGGTCCGTTCTTAAGAGTAAGTTTAGCAGGTTCAAGTGTCTTTGAAGAAGTCGAAGCAAATCTTGCAGCAGACTTTGTAACTTGCTTACTTAGATTAGATGTAATAGAGTTAAATGCAAGCATTCTATAGTATTCAATTTGGATTAAATAAAATTATGTTAGACAGAAAAAAAAAATGGTTTTTTAAAAAGTGAAAGAAAAACTTTTCATTTATATCCATTTCTTCATTTTTTATTTATTCATTGACTCATATTTAGCGCGCTCTTTAAAAATTACCTAAATCGGTAAGCGCGCTTAGTGATCTCATTGAAGTTTCTTTTCTTTTAACGGTGATCTAATCAAAGAATGTAGCCAAATGTTAGCAGTTATCTAAATTTCGTTAAATTGATTCGATAATTAGGTATTTCAGAATCTCAATAGGTTTCTATACTTTTATAAAAATCCTGCTTATACCGGTATAACGTTGTTTTCTCTTTTTCTCTCGTGTGTTTCCTTTTTGTTTTTCCGGAAGCTGAGCTAAAACTAAAATATATTGGCATTTACGTAATACACTGCGCCACATTTGTTTCAAAAAATAAGTGGCGCATGTAGTCACGTTTTTTCACATGGCAGCAATGTCTCTAAAAGCGACAAACGGCTTTCCAAATCAGGAAGCTTATAAATATGATGTCTTCAAGAAAACGTGCTAATTTTTCAATTATTTAATTAAAAGGCTAGTATCTGCATGGCTTCTTTACTAAAGTATTATCTTTATTAACCTAATATGAAATTTGGTCATACTTTTTTGGCACATCAAGTGCCAGAATGGCAACATCAATACCTTGATTATAAAAAACTTAAACAGATTATTAAAAAAATTAAATTAAGACAAATTGAATTGAAGAATACGTCAATTGAAGAAGATGAAGTTATCAAAACAGATTTGGCTCAATTTTTCTTTACTTTGGATGAAAACATTAACAAAGTTGATGACTTTTATTGCAAAAAATTTGTTCAATATGAGGCAAGATTAAAAAAAATCACAACAGTTTTACCTAGTGATTTAAATATAATCAACGAAGAGGAAGTTGATGATATTTATTCAGTTTTGCTAGAATTAAGAAATTGTCTTCGTAACTTAAAATGGTTTAGTGAATTGAACAAAAGAGGGTTTGTTAAAATATTAAAAAAGTTGGATAAGAAAATTGGCACAAACAAACAAGAGACATACCTTAAAACACAAATATATCCTTTATCATTTGCTGACGATTCTGAAATAGTTAAATTGTTAAGTATTGTTAACAATTTGTTAAGTGAGTTGTCTAATATTGCTACGGATTTATATTATTTAATCAACGATTCGAAGCTTGCTCCGCCAACTTCAACGTTTTTACAACGTCAACCTAGTACCAATGGAAGACCATCTGCAACTCAATATTACTTATGCTCTATTGAAGATGATAACACAGCAGAATTAGAAGCCTTACTAACAGAAAATTACATGTCTCCCGTTATGGCTCCTCTGAAATTATTATTATCTCTTTTGAATAAGGCAACTTTAAACCTAAGTTACAAATGTATTGACAAATTGTTGCAAATAATTCCTGTTTTAGGTGACACAGGTGATGTTACTAATAAAAATTTTTTTCATCATCATGTTATTTCTCTAGGTAAACAACTTGCAAGCCAAAATGGTGCTAATTCATTAGAAAATGCTAAAGGTTTACTTTATATATTTGAAAATTTACCAACTCATTTAAAGTTTGCAATTTTACAAAAGGATAATTACAAGAGAACTCCTCTTCATTATGCAGCTCAATATGGTATGGCTCCAGTTACTTCAACCATAATTCATTTTTTAAAGGAATGGAATTTATTCAACGAATCAATTTCAATCGACAATACTGATACTTGGGGTGATTCTGAAGGATTAACTCCATTACATTTAGCTATTTTAGGGAAACATGTCAAAACTACACAAGTATTAGTTGATACTATCACCACTAAACTATCATCGCCATATTTATTACATGTTGCAACAAGATTAAATTGCTCAAAGTTATTAGATATAATTTTGAAATCCCCTGGTATTGACATCAATTTAATTGATAGAGATTCAAGTAATGAAACTGCATTATACATTGCATGTAAATTAAACCTAAAAGAGAGTGTTCAGTCATTGTTAGATAATAATGCTGATTTTGAAATTGCCGAATCAACCTTTGGTTGGTCTCCAATATTTGTTGCTGCTGCTGATGGGTATAAAGAAATCATTCAATCATTGATATTAAAAGGTGTGAATTATTTTATCAAGGATAAAAATGGTTGGACCCCACGTGAGCATGCTGCATTAAGAGGTCATATTGATATCATTGAGATGTTAACACCACATGATTACAATGCATTCGACGATTTGGATAAAAATTTAGCTTCTAAAGAACCTGCTATCTCACCAATGGTTTCACCAAACTTATCTCCTCAGCTTCAGCAAACACTTAATAGTGGTATAACCACTGAATTAGGAAATAAATATTTAAAAGAGAATGAATCTATTATCTTGATTACTATAGGTACTACAGATACTAGAGATGTGTTACCCGCATTACAATTGAATAGTGTTCCATCGTCTAAATTACATAATTCAGAACTGGATTCAGCATTGACTCTCATTATTAAAGCAAAAAATTTACCAGGTCAACCAGAAGCGTCTCTTGCATTACCATTAGATGATAATCATGGGATTGCTAGTGATCCAATTAGATTTGATGTTGTTGATCAAGATCCTGAAGACACAATCATTTACTTCGACATTGTTCCAACATTTGAATTAAATAAGGAGAATGTGCAAAATAAAAGAATCTTAGGACGTGGTGTTGCGACATTACGTGACTTATATACCATTGTCGGACCAAAAAAAATATCTTTATTTAAATGTGTTAAAGTTCCAATTTTAGAAACTAGTACATTGGAAGTCCTAGGACACATCAAATTTGAATTCACTTGTGTTAAGTCTTTTGAAAAAATTGGTAAGATTCCTGAAAATGCCGATAAATTTTGGAAAGCTATGATTTCCCCAAAAGTTATTGGTCATAGAGGTAACGGTATGAACCAAAATAAAAAAAAATCACTTCAGTTAGGAGAAAATACTGTTGATTCGTTTATTACTGCTGCTTCGTTTGGGGCAGAGTACGTGGAATTTGACGTTCAATTGACAAAAGATAATGTTCCTGTTATTTATCATGATTTCATTGTTGCTGAAACTGGTATGGATATTCCTATGCAAGAATTAACGCTAGAACAATTTCTTCATCTTAGTGAAATGTCACAATCAAAGACAAAAAGCAAATCTGAAACTAAGATATTTAAAGATGATTCATACATTCCTTCGTCAGTTCGTTCTAATATTCATTCCAATAGCGAAGTAAAAAATGAACCTCATAATCTTTTATATGAATTTAATCCTTCCCAGGAAAGAATGAAACTCACTAAAACTTGGAAAGAGAAGGAATTTAAAGCAAATACCAGAGGTGCGTTTATTGCAGCTGCTTTTACAACATTAGAAGAATTGTTTAAAAGAGTACCAAAAAAAACGGGATTTAATATTGAACTAAAATATCCAATGTTAGATGAATCGCAATTGGATGACTTTGGTCAGGTGACTTTTGAAATGAATCATTTTTGTGATACTATTTTAGAAATGGTTTATGAAAAGTATCAAGGCCGTGATGTTATCTTTTCATCTTTTCATCCTGAAATTTGTATGATGATGAGGATGAAACAACCATCATTCCCCGTATTGTTTTTAACAGAGTCTGGTACTTCACCAATGGCAGATATTAGAGCAAGCTCACTTCAAAATGCTGTTAGATTTGCCAAAACTTGGAAATTATTTGGTATTGTTTCAGAATGTACTCCAATTATTCACTGTCCCAGGTTAGCTAGAGTTGTAAAGGAAAGTGGTCTTGCATGTTTTACTTATGGTGGGGGCAACAATAATCCTGAAAATGCAAAATTGGAAATAGCCGCTGGTGTAAATGCTGTTATTGTTGATAGTGTTCTTGCTGTTAGAAATGGTTTGACCTTACTTCAGCAGGAAATAAATGCTACTTGATCTTTTCTATATGTTTTATATATCTATAATACATATTTTGTAGCAGGAATTTTCTCATTTCGGAGTTCGGAGACGATAAAAGTGGCGCAGTTTAACAATATGCTCTATGACCTCATCTATCTCCAGCCACAAAATGTGAGTATATCATTTGAGGGGCCATGTTTCTTTCTTTGCCACCTGATCATGTCTTAGTTCTTTCCAACTATCAATTAGAAAAATGTCATCAGTTAAAGCTTCCGGTATCCCATCTTCTGTTACAGATGACAAAATCAAAGAATTCTTCACCTTCTGCGGTAAGATTGAAGATCTGAAAGTTCTCTCCAATAACGAAAAGACAAAGTCAGTTTCTGTTGAGTTTTCGAATCCACATGCTGTCAGCACTGCTTTATTATTAAATGGTGCAGAATTGGGTGGCTCTATTATTGAGGTTACTGGTGAAGAAACTGCCTTTGATTCGAATGCTAAGGATGTCACTCCTAGTTCTGGAAATCACGAAAATGATATTGATCAAGAAGATAAACCAAAATCAACTATTTTTGCTGAATACTTAGCTGCTGGTTATAAACTAAGCGATCAAATAGTTAACCAAGCCGTTTCATTTGACAAGGAAAAAGGTATTTCTAGTAAATTTAACAAATTCCTTTCTGATTTAGATGCTAAGTATAATTTACACGAAAAGAACGAAGAACTTAAAACAGGTGCTGACGCTAACCTGAAAAAGATCCATGATCAAGCCAATGCAAGCTTCCAATTAGATAAGAAAGTAGAACAGGGTAAGAGAACTTGGGATTCTTATGTCGATTGGTTCAAAAATGATAAGTATGGATCAAAAGTTCATGACTTTTACACTAAAACAGCTTCTGATGTTCAAGATGTTCATAACGAGGCTAAAAGACTCGCTGGTTGGACTAGCAAACCTTCAGCCACTGTTATCGAAGAGTCAAAAACAGGTACTGCTCCTCCTCCTCCATATTTCAGTTCAATTGCTCCTAATAGTGAAACTGTGTCAGCAGCGGCAGCTGTGCCCCTTGAAGCTGAAAAGAAAGCGTATACTGAAAAACATAATTAGTTTTGCTAGGTGTTTTTTACTGGTTTAATCTGTTTAAAGTTTTCTTTGTTTTTTTACCCTAAACTTGTAGAATGTAATTTAAATTCTATTGTCTTTTAAGCGTTACACCATATATTATTGATTTTTATAGTTTAAATTGCTTTTTCATTAAAAATGTGAATAAATATATATATAAGCAGAGGCATTGATATCATAAGCGTGTTCTAAATGCATTTTGAGAAGTTGAGCACGCACAAGCAGCTTCTGGATTTGGTCTTGTACCGCATCGGCAAGATCCTGAACAACGGCAAGCACTTAATGAAGTTATCTGAGCACCTTTAGTTTGGCAACTTGGACATCCACAGCCGGCACCGCATTGACATTTAGAAACTGTACCTTGACAACTGCTATCAGCTCCTTTTCCTCCGCAACAAGACATCTTACTGCTAATTTCCTATGAAGAGAATGATATCAGTGAGATAACAAAAAGTTCAAGTGGCGCATTGCTTTAAATCTGCCTCATAAATTGTGGCTGATGAACTGGGCAGTGCAACGTGGGGTTTTTGAAGTGGCTGGCTGAGTATTTTATGGAGCACCAATATCTCAGTGGACAACAATAGTGTGTATCTTTTTATCAGTTGATTACCAGTTATCATGTCTACTAGTAATCAGGCAAACAAAACCGCATCTAATACTAAAGGAAATGGTACCAAGAAGCTTTCGTTATTTGGAAAGGCTTCTGCTGTTTCTAAAAAAGTTTTAGTTGATCCTTTCAAGAGCACAAAGGCCCCAAAACAACCTCCTGTTAATCCTGTCGAAATTGAAGTTACTAATGATATTGCGAATGCTTTAAGGGCACAAAAGAAAGCTAAGGAAGCTAGAGAGAAAGAAGATGCAGAAGAACTTGCTGAAGGTGAAGGTGAAGAGGGCGAAAATGCCAAAGAAAATGTTGAAGGTGAAGCAGATGATGTTAATGAAGATGATGATGAAGAAGAAAAGCCATTAGTTGCTGTTGAAGAAGACGATGAAGAAAAACCATTAACCACCGAAGCAAAAGATGCCGTTCTTGATGACGAAGAGCCATTGACTACTGAAGCAAAAGATGCCGTGATTGATGATGAAGAACCATTGACTACTGAAGCAAAGGAAACTGTAGCTGATGAAGAAGAACCATTGACTACTGAAGCAAAGGAAACTGTAGCTGATGAAGAAGAGCCATTGACTACTGAAGCAAAAGATGCCGTTATTGATGATGAAGAGCCATTGACTACTGAAGCAAAGGAAACTGTAGCTGATGAAGAAGCACCATTAGTCGAAACAGCAGAAGAAGGTTTGAAAGTTGAACCAGTTGCAGAAGAACTAGCCGTTGCAGAAAAGGAAAATGCTGCAGAAGAAATTGCTAAAACAGATGTCTCTGCAGAATTGAAGAAGCTTGAGATTGCACCAGAAGCTATTCCAGAAGTTGAAATACCAGAAGAAATTAAATCCAAACCAAAGTTGCTAGGAAAGTACAAGGAAAATTTAACCAATGCATCCCAAGCTTTAAATAAAAACAAAGTCGTTAATGTGGGCAGAAAAATTGACTTAGGTGCCGGTTTGGTTTTAACTGAAGAACAAATTTATGAATTGGCTAAAAAGAAACTTGAACCAGTTATGGCTCAAATTGATAACCAAGTTTCTGATAATCTTAAGAGGGATGCCGACAATGCTGCAAAGGTCGAACAGGATATCAGAATTAGGGACGAAGGTGTGGTTTCTCGTCAATTGGCTGCTTATAAAGCTATTGTTGATAGTAAAACCGATGAGTTGAAAGCTAAGCATCAAAACGAAATTGACTTATTGGATCAAAAACATGATGATTCTAAAAAGCAAGCTGAAGAATATGTTGAAACTCATACTGCCGGTATTGAAACTGATCAAACTGATGCAGAAAAGGCTGAGGAAGATGCAGCTGAAGCTCATAGTAAAAGAAAAGAAGATCTGGCTGATGAAATGAGACAACTAAGAGAAGAAAAAACGCAAGGTCTTGAAGATGCAAAGAATAAACAAATTGAAGAAACTGAATTAACTAGTAAGTTAGAAACTGAAGGTAGTGAACTTAAAGCTAAAGCTGACAAACTTGAGGAGGAAGTTGCTGCTAAGAAATTGGAATTGGAGGAAAAGATTAAGCAAGTTGAAGCACTTATTCAATCTAAGACTGAAAAGAAAAACAATCTTCGTGTTTCTACCAAGGAAAGAAAGGTTGCTGATAGATCATTTGGTATTCTTGATGCTAAACATTCCCTTCTTCTTGCCAATGTGGCTGTTTTAACAAGTCATATTGGTGCCTTGAATAACAGGGTTAGCGCTCATGACACCAAGATTAATCATTACCGTACTGAAGCTAAAGAAGCACTGGCTTCTAAAAAGATAGATGCTACCCAAGCAAAGACTAACTGGGAAGAGGAACTGAAACAAGTTAGATTGGAAGAAGCCCAGAAGCAAGAAAGATTAAAGATTGCTGCTGAAGAAGAAAGAAAGAGAATTGAAGAGGAAAAGGCAGAAGAAGAAGCCAGACTTGCTAAGGAGAAAGAAGAAGAAGAAGCCAGACTTGCTAAGGAGAAAGAAGAAGAAGAAGCCAAGCTTGCTAAGGAGAAGGAAGAAGAAGAAGCAAGAATTGCTAAGAAGAAGGAAGAAGATCGTATTGCCGCTGATAAGAAGAGAAAAGAGGAAGAAGAAGCGATTGCTCTTTACACTGCTGATATTGAAAGATCAAAGAAGCTGAAAGCATTAGCTGAAGAAAAGTTGCAAGCTGAAAGGGAAGCTGAAGAGAAGCAACATGCAATTGCTCTTGCATCTCAAAAGAAAATTGAAGCTCAAAAAAAAGCTGAAAAATCTAAGAATTCATTTTCTGGAGTTGGTGTTGGGTTAGGTGCCGCTGGCCTGGCTGCCGGTGTTGGTGCTGTTGTTGGAAGTGCTATTTCTGGATCTGCTAATGTTGCTTCAGCTACTGTATCTACAGCTGGAGACATTGGTGCTTCTACTATTAATGCTATTGGCGATGCAACATCAAAGTCTGCTAAACCATTAGCCGATGCTGCTGTTGAAAATACAGGTGGCTCTATTCCAACATCTTCTAATGTCTCTAAATCAGTTGAACCTAAATCATTCTATACGGGTGAATTTAATGATAATGATGATCTCCCTTCTACCATTGCCGAAGAAGCTCATGATGAAGCTGAAGAAGATACTAAAAAGAAATCATCACCATTGAATGTTGCTGAAAGTGAACGTTCTCTTTCTCAACAGAATGAAGAAGAGTACACTCCACTCCCAACTGCCACCACTGCTTCTACTGCTCCTTTATTGTCTACTCCAAAAAGAAGAACTTCTATGGTTGAAGAAGCGCTCTCTAATATGACAGAAGCAGAAATTGCAAAAATGAACACTCCACTGAAGGATTTATATCCAAAGGAAAAGTCTGTAGGTGCACCTTCAACACCAACAAACCTTTCCAGATCAAATTCTTTAAGTAAACCAAGATCAAGATCAGGATCTTTGAGTTTATTCAAGAGAAACAAGTCTAGAAATAATTCATTAAAGCAATCTTCTTCAGATGCCGCTGCCGCTGCTGTTGCTACCAAGAATGCTGCTATCAAAGCGGTACCAAGTAAAAATGTTGCTCCTGTTTCCGCGGCTGCTACTGCTGCTGCTGTTGCAACTGCATCGACAGAAGCTTCAATCTCTAATAAAGAAAATGCTTTTTTAGATGATAAAGCTACAACTTTGAAGAGTGATTCAACAATCCCAGTGGAGAAAAAAAATGACTTGCTATCAGAGAACGAAAAACCAAAATCAATTATTGATATTGATGCGGCTCAAAGTATTGGTGAAGCTAAAAAAGTAGCTATTGATTCCAATGCAGGCACTCCTCAAAAAATTGTTAGCAAAACTACTTCTGAGGAAGATTCTCTTTCGGAACCATCCGGTACTAAGTCATTTTTTACTGAAACTATAGGTCCTACAGCTACTACTACTGCGGCAGTTGCTGCAGTTCCTATTACTAAGACTGACAGTGGTGTAGAAGATGATTATCTTGAAGTTTCTACGTTAGAAACTATTGACTCGGCAGAGTATCGGGCTCATAAGGATGATCCAAATTACATGATCCTTAAGGCTTAATTAAAGACTTACTTTATTTTTTTTTGTTTTAGTTGTCTCTTTTATTGTGAATTAATTTTAAATTATTGTGATTAAATGAATATTGTTTTTTTTTCTTAACTACATAACATATCTTATTTCTTTTTAAAGCTTTAAAAATCAAGAAAAAAAATGGAAAGATAAGTCGGAAGGAATATTATTCAAATGAATGTTTATTTATAAGCAAAACCCTTCTTTTCGAAAGACCAAGAGTCATCTCTTAATCTACCTCTTAAGATTGGAACTTCTGATCCTGGAACATAAACATCTTCGAATAAAATATCCATCTTAGCTTCAGGTGGAGGAGAAGCATCGGCCAACGTAACTTGTTCATCAACGTACTTTCTAGCAGATTTGTCAAATGCCTTAATTTCTTCTTCAGTAGCAATTTGGTAATCTAAAAGATGAGCCTTCAAACCAGCAATTGGATCATTCTTAGATCTCATGTTTTGAACTTCTTCTCTAGTTCTATAAGTGGTACCTGGATCGGACATAGAGTGACCACCATATCTGTAGGTTTCAAATTCGATAACTAATGGACCGTTATCGTTAGCAGTCCAGTCCTTGGCAAACTTGGCAGCTTGGTAAACAGCAAGAATATCCATACCATTAACCTTCAAACCTGGAATATATTGACCTCTCTTGTAATAATCAGTCATTGCAGATGATCTGGAAGCAGCAGTACCCATACCATACTTGTTGTTTTCACAAGTAAAAATACATGGTAAATTCCAAAGTTTGGCCATGTTATAAGCTTCAAAAACTTGACCTTGGTTAGCAGCACCGTCACCGTAAAGGGCCCAAGTACATTTTCCATTTTCTTTATATTGATGAGCAAATGCTAAACCAGCACCCAATGGAACTTGAGCACCAACAATACCGTTACCACCGTAGAAACCGTTGGTGTACATGTGCATAGAACCACCCTTACCAAAAGAAACACCGGATCTTCTACCCATTAATTCAGCAAGACATTCTTGAACAGAGGCACCTCTCATAAAAGTAAAACCATGACATCTGTAAGAAGTAATAATATCATCTTGTGGAGTAATGGCGTTTTCGATACCAACGGCAATAGCTTCTTGACCAACAGACAAGTGACAAAAACCTCTAATTTTCTTTGCCTTATAAAGTGCATCGGCAGCCATTTCCATTCTTCTAATAATGACCATATCCTTGTACATTTGTAAAAGGGTACCCTTTTCAGTTTCATATGAAAGAGTTGGTGGTTCTAACATATATGATTCAAAAGAATATTCTGGTAAATCAATTGTGACAACCTGTAATAAAAAACCAAATAATTCAACTCGGTTACATGTTAGTATAAAATTTTTAATATAGAATAATCAAAAATCATTCCGAGATTGCAAAATAAGAGTAATATTTAACAAAATGTTTTCATATGTTATATTCAATTAAAATAATGTTTTTGTACATACATCATGGGCATTTGGAAAATCTGGCTTCTTAACGTTGGATGTTTGAGTAGCCAAAGTTCTGAAGACCTTTGGGGCAGGTCTTGCAATGGAAGATCTGACGAGACGGCTCAACATTTTACCTTTAGATTGAAAGAAGAGAGAAGGTGATAAAAATGAATGAGGGGGAGTTTACATGGAGGATTTTCAGCCCTAGTGAGAAGCGTAGAAATCGGAAGAGAATTGACCGTTGCAGCGCTTACGTAACTTTTATCTAAAGTATGCTCATTTGCTCAGCATTTTAAATATTTACAACAAATATTGTGTCGTTAATTGTCTCAAAATTTTATTAAAAAAAAGTGACTCGCTGAGCATTTTAGGCTGAGCATTGCACTAAAAGAGAAAAAAAATTTACCTTCTTGTTTTTCGTTCTTCTTTTCTTAAATGTAAGACATATCTTGTAATACACATCTCATTAGGATCAGCAGCATTTTAATTTAGCAGATAAAGGAGAAAAAGAAATTACATTGAAGATGACAGATGACGTAGGGATGTACAAGTATGAAGAAATGTCTAGTAAGGTTCTTAGAACTGACAAAAGACTTTTAGATGATAAATCATCTACTGAACATGTGGATACAAATCCTCAATCAATCAAAGGTAAAATATCATCGACTGATTTTGGAACTCGTGTGACATATGAGCGATCAGAAAATGAAGATGAAAATGCCAAAAGAGAAGTCGAAGATTTTGAAAGAAAACAAATACAACAACATCAGAAATCTAAAAAGAAGTCTCGTCGAAATGATAAAACACTTCTTAATACCAGGATCCAAGAACTTAATTATACACCAACAACAGAATCTAATCTACATATATATTCACAAATTTTAACATGGTGTGCAGACCAGCTTGATAATGATGTTCCTGAAGATATCATCAATTCACTTGCAGATATTATAATTGAGATACTTAAGTCAGACGAAGCCAATAACTTAGCAAAAAAAAAAGACATTGAAGATACCATTGGTAAATCATTATCAGATTCAGTGTTTATTCAATTGTATGATTTAGTTAAAAATATATCGGATTATAATGTAAAAAATGATAATAATGATGCAGATGGGATCGGTATTATACTTGAATCAGAAGATGATGCCGAAGATTATGATGCAGAAAATGAGTCTGGCAGTGAAGATGAAATTACTAGTCAACAAGAAGATGGAGAAATTGATGGAGAATTAGATGAAATTACTCTTGCGAATCAGGAAACTGTTGGTGATGAAGATATTGTTAGTTTGATTAACTCAGATGAACCAAGTCAGTATATACAAATGAAAGATATTAATAAATTCTGGCTTGGAGGAAAGTTGCAAGAAAGTAACCCCAATCTAGATTCTATTAAACAAGAACATTTAATAAATATTATTATTACAGGTTTGAATGACCTTATAAACAAAAATATACAGATAAAAGATTTAGAAGAGACATTATCAAATATTAAAGAATTAGAAAATGGTGATCTTTTCACTATCATTATGAAAAATTATACTAAAATCCATTACGGTATCAAAATTTCAGAGGTAAAAGATGATTCTCAGCGTGAGGTTTTGTATAAAGAGATGGAAGAAAAAGGATTAGTTTCGTTTGTTAATGAATTTAAAAATAAAAGGTCACGGGAATTGGAGTCTGATGAGGATAATGACGATATTGATGTAATTTCTAAAAAGCAAAAGAATTCAAACTTTACAGAACCAGTTACAAGAGCTCACCCAAAGTATGTTGATATTAATAATTTAAAATTCACACAAGGCTCACGACTAATGACAACCTCAACTTTTCAACTACCAGATGGATCATTCAAAAGAACGCGTCGTAGTTGGGAAGAAATTCATATACCACCTCCAATCAAGGCACCCATGGGCTCCAATGAAAGATTAGTTGAAATAACAGAACTACCTAAATGGGCCCAAGAGGCTTTTCCTATTGGAGAAACGAAAACACTTAACAGAATTCAAAGCAAGGTTTACCCAGCTGCATTTCATGATGATGGAAATATATTAATGTGTGCACCAACTGGTGCTGGTAAAACTAATGTTGCCATGTTAACTATTTTGAGAACTTTATCAAAATTCAGAAACTCTAATGGCTCTTTTAAACTGAATGACTTTAAAATTGTTTTTATCGCACCATTAAAAGCATTGGTTCAGGAACAAGTTAGAGAGTTTGATAGAAGATTAAGTCAATTTGGAATTACAGTAAATGAATTAACAGGTGATTCTAATTTAACAAAATATCAAATTGCAAATACACAAATTTTAGTAACAACACCAGAAAAATGGGATGTTATTACTAGAAAGAATAACGATGCTTCTTATATTCAGCTTGTTACACTGGTAATTATTGATGAAATTCATCTTTTACACGATGAAAGAGGTCCTGTCCTTGAAAGTATTGTCGCTAGGGCCATTCAGAACGAAGAACACACTAATGAAAATCATGTTAGATTTATAGGTCTTTCTGCTACTTTACCTAACTATAAAGACGTTGCACAATTTTTAAACGTCGATCAAAATAAAAATTTATTTTATTTTGATTCTACATACAGGCCATGTCCACTTGCACAGCAATTTATTGGGATCACAGAGAAGAAAGCATTCAAAAAATACGAAGCTATGAATGAAGTTTGTTATGAAAAGGTTGTTGAAAATATTAATGGAGGTCATCAAGTTATTATTTTTGTTCATTCTAGAAAGGAAACAGAAAAGACTGCAAAATGGATTGCTGACAAGATTCTTGAAAATGATCAATTGAAAGATTTAATGAATTTTTCTACTGGTGTTAGAGAAATTTTGAAAACAGAAAGTGAAAATGCAAAAAATAAAGGTCTGAAGCAAGTTTTACAATTGGGTATTGGTGTACATCATGCTGGTATGACTAGAGAAGATAGATCAACTTCAGAAGATTTATTTGCAGAAGGTCACATTAAAGTGTTAGTTTCCACAGCAACTTTAGCTTGGGGTGTTAATTTGCCTGCACATACTGTAATTATTAAAGGTACAAGTGTTTATTCTCCGGTAAAAGGTTCATGGGTAGATTTATCACCTCAAGATGTTTTACAGATGTTAGGTAGAGCAGGTAGACCTCGTTATGATACTCATGGGGAAGGTATCATAATTACAGATCAAGATGAAGTTAAATATTATCTTGCAATTTTAAATCAGCAACTACCAATTGAATCACAAATGTATTCACAGTTAGCAGACAACATAAATGCCGAAATTGTTGCGGGATCTATCACATCTCTTAACGAATGTATTGACTGGATAGGACATACATATTTATATGTTCGTATGTTAAATTCAAGATCAATATATCATGTCGGACCTGAGTACGATGATGATCCTCAATTAATTAGAAGAAGAAGGGATTTGTCATATTCAGCTTTTCTTTTATTAGCTAAAAATGGATTGATTAAATATAATTATAATAAGGACTCTATTGTTTCAACTAACTTGGGGAAAATTGCTTCTTATTATTATATTAGCTATACCAGTATTAAAAACTATGATGATCAACTAAAACCTTACTTTGGTGAAATTGAACTCTTTAGAATATTTGCTACTAGTGAAGAATTTAAATACATACCTGTTAGAAGAGAAGAAAAAATTGAACTTCAAAAACTAATGGAAACTGCCCCTATTCCTGTCAATGAATCTGTTGAAGATCCACTTGCCAAAATCAATGTTTTATTACAAGCATATATATCAAAATTAAAATTAGATGGATTTGCATTGATGGCTGATATGGTATATGTTGTTCAATCTGCTGGTCGATTATTTAGAGCAATGTATGATTTAGCATTGAAAAAAAAGTGGTCAAGACTTGCATTAACACTACTGAACATTTCCAAAATGATTGAGAGAAGACTTTGGTTAACTAATTCTCCTTTAAGGCAGTTTCCAGATGTTCCTCGAGAAATAATACAAGTTACTGAAAGATCGATAACCCCTTGGAAATACTATTTGGCTTTGGATGAACCTAGGTTAGCAATTCAAGCTTTAAAAGCCTCTAAATTTGGCAATTTAGGTTGGGAAATTTTACAAAAGTTTCCACAGGTTCAGTTAACTTATGCCATCCAACCTATTACGCCAAGCTTGATGCGCATACAACTGGAAATAACTCCGAAATGGAAATGGGATACTAACATTCATGGGCATAGCGAATCTTTCACTTTAGTTGTTGAGGATTGTGATGCTGAAAAGGTACTTTTCAATGATCACATTATTGTCAAAAAAGATTACGTTAAAGAAATTCACAATATTGATTTCACTGTTCCAATATATGAAATTGAGCAGCCAAATTACTTTGTTAGTATTATCAGTGATAAATGGTTACATTGTGAAACGCGTATTCCAATAATGTTAACAAAGTTAAAGGTACCATCTAAGTTTCCTGCGCCAACATTATTGAATGATAAAATACTAGTGCAAACTTCAGAACTTGGAATTGAAGAATTCAAAGAAGTATTTCCGTTCAAGGAATTTAACAAATATCAGTCGGATGCATTTGAAGCAGTGTACAACACATCTAAAAATATTATGTTTCATACTGCAAAAGGTAACGGTAAAACGGCCATTGCGGAACTTGCGTTGTTAAGTCATTGGAAGAATGAGAAGGGTAGGGCTGTCTATATTTCACCAATTCAAGAGATTGTGGACACATTATCAAAACAGTGGAAAAAGAGGTTTAGTAAGTTAGCTGGTGGAAAAGTTATTTCTAAATTAACAGGTGAACTAGGCGTTGATTTGAAACTTGTTGCTCAATCACATTTGATTTTATGTACACCTGAACAATTTGATTTGATTTCTAGACGTTGGCAACAAAGAAAAAATATTCAATCTTTTGAAATGATTATAGCAGATGACGTTCATCTTATTGGTGATGGTAAACTTGGTACAACATACGAAAATATTTTAAGTAGGATGAAATTCATTGATACGAACCTCGAAAAAAACATTCGGTTTGTTTCATTAGGATCACCAATTGCTAGTTACAAGGATTTTGCAGATTGGTTAGATATTCCCAAACATTCGATTTTTGACTTTGACTCGAGGGAAAGAATTAATCCTGTTAAAGTTCAGTTCAAACAATTTGAAATTGAACATAACCCATCACTGATAAAATGCTGTATTAGACCAACTTATAATGCTATTAATTCAATGGATGAATCTGTTGGTGAAGTAAAAGCAACAGTTTTTGTTCCCTCTAGAAAGCATTGTATCGATGTTTCGGCAAGTTTAATCAAGAAATTAAAAAATGATGATACAACATGGTTGAAAGCCGAACTTTCATCTCTCGAAACATATTTAAAAAAGTTGAAAGATAGTACTTTAGCGGAAAGTTTAAAATTTGGTATCGGATTTTACTATAAGAACATGCATCCCAATGATAAGTCACTTATTGAAAAATTATTTGAAGCAGGTGCTCTGACATGTTTATTAGCAAGTCAAGAAACAGCATACTGGTGCCCATCGTCTAATTTTGTTGTTGTCCTCAGTACACAAATTTATTACGGTAAGGAACACAGATATTTGGATTATAAGATTAACGATTTACTTGAAATGATAGGGACTTGTAAGCTAAATAACACTAAAGTTGCGAATGCATTGATATTAGCAAATTCATCAAAACTAGATTACTATAAGAAATTTTTAGGAATGTCCTTGCCAATGGAAAGCCACGTTAATTATTACTTGCATGATTTATTTTTGAATGAAATTAATTCTAAATTGGTGAAAAATAGACAAGATGCTGTTGATATTTTAACATATACATTATTTTACAGGAGACTTCAAATGAATCCATCATTTTATGATGTTAAAGATACTAGTGATGATGGATTAAGTGAGTATTTATCTGAACTAGTTGAAAACACTCTACAAGAATTGTATACTGCTAAGCTTATTGAATTAAATATCAATGACGAAGAAGAAGAAGAGGAAATTGAACATGAAGAAAACCAAGAAGTTATTGAAATTGTTCCAGCAAATGGATGTATGATTGCAGCCCATCATAACGTTTCCTTTGTTACATTACAAATTTTCATGCAATCGTTAACATCTAAAACAAGATTGAAGAAGTTGCTAGAAGTTATATGTAGTGCGGAAGAATTCGATGAAGTTCAAATTAGAATAAATGAAAGTGGGATTTTGTCAATGATGTACAATAATATTCCAATCAAATGGACATTAAATGAAATAAATTTTGATTCACCAAATTTGAAGACCTTTATCTTGCTGCAAGCATATTTCTCCAGAATTCATTTAAATGTTGATCTAATGAGTGATTTGAAATATATTTTAAGCAAAATGCCTAATCTTTTATATGCATGTGTTGATATTCTATCAAGTGAGGGTAATTTAAATGCAATGACTGCTATGGACCTTTCACAAATGTGTATTCAAGGTATGTGGAGTACAGAAAATCCATTAAGACAATTACCACATTTTAATGATAAGCTTATTGAAAAATGTAGTGAATTGAAAATAAAAAGTATATATGATTTTATGGAAGTTGAAGACGACACTAGAGAGGCTTTGTTAAGTGATTTGGATGAAAATGAAGTTTTAAAAGTTGCTAATTTTGTTAATAAGTATCCCAATTTGGATCTAAACTATGACTTAGATGGTGATATCATTGCTGGACAGGTTAAAGAAATTATCATTAATGTAGAAAGGGATGATGATGTCGAAGAAAGTTTTGTTGAATCAACCCAGTATCCATTAAAGAAGCATGAAAGTTGGTGGATTGTTTTAGGTGATTCTGATAAAAAGCAACTTTTTGCTATTAAAAAAACAGATATATTACGTGAAAGCCAACAAGTTAAAATAAAGTTTACTATATCAGAGCCAGGTGACTATAATTTATGTGTATGGTGTGTATCAGACTCTTTTCTTGACGCTGATAAACAAGTTGAAATAGGTGATATTAAGGTGAAAGATGTTGAAAGCTAACAATATTTAAAAATTATATATGTATAATAAAAATTGAAACTAACGATTAAAAGATGCCAGAAAATGTGAAGACCTAAATAGCAACTAGTAGATTTAGTTTATAGAAGAGCAAGATATATTTGGCGCTTATTTAATAATAGAGTAATTATGAAATTTTTTTAAAAACCTTATAGTGGAAAAAAATATTCTCTAAAATTGTCCTTTTAATTCATTATAGTATATCACGTATTTTGTAAATACACTATATCTATAGGTAATATAAATATGAAGTACGTTTTCTTTCTCTAATGGTAATTGCTAACCCAGGTATTTGACATTTTACTAATATAATAACATTAATAAAGATTTTTCATTGATGATTTGCCAGTGATCTTTCCATATCCCAAGATATATCCGGAGCAGTACTCTTATATGTGCGATATTAAAAAGAGTTTAGATGTTGGAGGTAATTGTATATTGGAAATGCCCTCTGGTACAGGTAAAACTGTTTCTCTATTATCACTAACAGTTGCATATCAAATGCATTACCCAGAACATCGAAAAATCATTTATTGTTCACGTACACAATCAGAAATTGAAAAAGCGCTTATTGAATTAACTAACTTGATGAGATTCAGATCCAAAGAATTAGGTTTTGTTGAACCATTTAGAGGACTTGGATTAAGTTCAAGAAAAAATTTATGTTTACATCCAGATATTAAACAAGAAAGAAAAGGTATTGTTGTTGATGAAAGATGTAGACGTATTACTAATGGACAATTAAAGGAGAAAATTGAACGTGGTGAGAGTGATGTGGAAGATTTATGTTCCTTTCATGAAAAGTTATATGAAAAAGATCCACAGGATTTGATACCGCCAGGAGTCTATTCATTTGAAGAGTTAATCAATTATTGTAAAAAAGAGGGTACATGTCCATACTTTACAGTTAGAAGAATGATGCCATTATGTAACGTTGTTATTTATTCTTATCATTATTTAATTGATCCAAAAATTGCAGAAAGAGTTTCAAAGGATTTAAGTGGTGATTCCATTGTTATATTTGATGAAGCGCATAATATTGATAACGTTTGTATTGAATCACTTTCTATGGATATCACAGAAGATGTTTTAAAAAGAGCGACAAAGGGTGCAAATACATTGAGTAATAAAGTCGATGAAGTTAAGGAAATTGACAGCAGTAAACTTCAGGACGAATATGAAAAATTGGTAGAGGGATTAAGAGAATCACAAATTGCTAGAGAGGGTGACACATTTATTACAAGTCCAATTTTAGCAAGTGATGTTTTATCGGAAGCAATTCCAGGTAGCATTAGAAGAGCAGAGCATTTTATTTCTTTTATGAAAAGGTTTATTGAATATTTAAAAACTAGAATGAAAGTTTTACATGTTATATCAGAGACACCTATTTCATTTTTACAACATTTAAAGCAGTTAACATTTATTGACAAAAAACCATTGAGATTTTGTTCTGAAAGGTTATCATTGCTAGTTAGAACCTTACAGATATCGAATATTGAAGATTTCATGGCATTAAAAGACATTGCAACATTTGCAACATTAGTTTCAACATATGAAAATGGATTCACGTTAATTTTAGAGCCTTTTGAAACAGAAAACGCTACAGTTCCAAATCCAATTCTAAGATTATCATGTCTTGATGCATCTATAGCAATAAAACCGATTTTTGATAAATTTTCATCAATTGTTATTACATCAGGTACTATATCGCCATTAGATATGTATCCGAAGATGCTAAATTTTGAAACAGTAATTCAACAATCTTATACAATGACACTTGATCGTCGATCATTTTTGCCAATGATTGTCACAAAAGGTTCAGATCAAGTTGCTATTTCATCAAGATTTGAAATTAGAAATGATCCCAGCGTTGTCAGAAATTATGGTACCTTATTAATTGAGTTTTCAAAGATTACTCCAGACGGATTAGTTGTTTTCTTTCCTTCATATCTTTATATGGAAAGTATTATATCACAGTGGCAAACAATGGGTATCTTAGATGAAGTTTGGAAATATAAATTAATTTTGGTTGAAACACCAGATGCACAGGAAACATCTTTAGCATTAGAAACGTATCGTAAAGCATGTTCAAATGGGCGAGGTGCAGTTTTATTATCAGTTGCAAGAGGAAAAGTTTCAGAAGGTATTGATTTTGATCATCATTATGGTAGAACAGTTTTAATGATTGGTATTCCATTCCAATATACAGAATCGAGGATTCTTAAGGCCAGGTTAGAATTTCTTAGAGATAATTACCAAATTAGAGAGAATGATTTCCTTTCTTTTGATGCAATGAGACATGCAGCGCAATGTTTAGGTCGTGTTTTACGTGGTAAGGATGATTATGGTGTAATGGTTCTAGCCGATAGAAGATTTGCCAGAAGAAAAAATCAATTACCTAAATGGATTGCACAAGGTCTTTTGGACGCTGATTGTAATTTATCAACAGATATGGCCATTGCTAGTGCAAAAAAATTCTTAAGAATATCTGCACAACCTGTCGATCCACGTGATATTAACAGTGGTGTTAGTGTGTGGACTCAAGAACAATTAAAGGAACATCAAAAAGTAGAAAAAAAGACAGAAGTTGATAATGATATTGAAATGGAAATTTAATAAGAATAATCTTGTCTTAATAAAAGAAAGATGCAAATGCTGAGCGTGTACATATGTTTATAATCTTATTATACGATCGTTTACCAAACAGAGAAAAAAATGAGCGCCACTTAATTTTTTGAAATTGTTCACAGTTTTTCACACTCCTACTCTTCCTTTGGATTAAGTAAATCAAAAGCTCAATTAAACACATTGTGTTTTTGAATTGTTATATATAGATAAATTTCAATTAGATATATAAAGTAAATAAAAAATGTCAAGAGAGCACGTTTATATTGTTTCAGCTGCAAGAACACCAATTGGATCATTCCAAGGTGGTTTACAATCATTAACTTATGTTGATCTTGGTTCTCATGCTGTTAAGGCTGCGTTAGAAAAGGTTCCACAAATTCAACCAACTGATGTTGAAGAAATCTTTTTTGGTAATGTTTTGCAAGCTAATGTTGGACAAGCACCAGCTAGACAAGTGGCCATTGCATCTGGTCTTGGTGAAGATACACCAGCTACAACAATTAACAAAGTGTGTGCTAGTGGTATGAAAGCCATCATTATTGGTGCGCAAACCATTTTATCAGGTACTGCTGATATTGTCGTTGCAGGTGGTGCTGAATCAATGACTAACACACCTTATTATGTTCCAAAAGCAAGAGGCGGATTAAGATTTGGTGAGGGTTCAATTGTTGATGGTATTCAAAGAGATGGTTTAAATGATGCTTATGATGGGCAAGCTATGGGTGTTGCAGCTGAAAAGTGTGCTAGTGACCACTCTTTTTCAAGGGAAGACCAAGATAACTTTGCAGTCAGCTCCTACCAAAAGGCTCAAAAGGCTCATTCTGAAGGTAAATTCAAAGCTGAAATTTCACCAGTTACCGTCAAAGGGTTTAGAGGTAAACCAGACGTTATTGTTGAAATTGATGAAGAAAGTGGTAAATTAAACGAAGCTAAGCTCAGATCTGCTAGAGCAGTTTTTAAAAAAGAAAATGGTACTGTTACAGCACCAAATGCTTCACCAATTAATGATGGTGGTGCTGCAGTTGTTTTGATGTCTGCTAAAAAGGTTAAGGAATTAGGTATCAAGCCATTGGCTAAGATTTTAGGTTGGGGTGATGCAGCACATGCACCAGTTGATTTCACAACTGCACCAGCATTGGCAATTCCAAAGGCTCTTAAGCATGCACAACTTAATATCGAAGATTTAGATTTTGTTGAACTAAACGAAGCATTTTCTGTTGTTGGTTTGGCTAACACTAAATTATTGAACTTGGATCCATCAAAAGTCAATGTCTATGGTGGTGCTGTTGCCATTGGTCATCCATTAGGTTGTTCCGGTGCCCGTGTTGTTGTCACATTAGCACATGTTTTGAAGCAAGAAAAAGGTAAGATTGGTGCCGCTGGTATTTGTAATGGTGGTGGTGGTGCTAGTGCTATCATCATTCAAACTGTTTAATTATTTGAGGTTAATAAATTTTATTGTATAAATTCAAAGCTATTGTTAAACTTATTCAAAACTGAAAGTAACAAAAAGGTTAAGTCGCTCTGCGTCGCCTAGAGCTGTGGGTAAAGTTGACTAGATGTTATCCCATTCGCCTCGTCCACGGTGTGAGTTGTCCTGCTGTATTTCTACCCTTAGACGGTTACTCACTTTTTAATGTCAAAACTTAACTTGGGCTACCCACAAGCAAATTTAAACAAACGCGGAGATCGAACCGGACACCTCGTCCCCAGCAACACCAAACGCCGACGTAAACAACAGTTCCGCTAATCCATTACAGATAGAGAAAAGTAAAAAAAAAAAAAAACTAAAGTGAGTTTTTAAATAATGTAAATAAAGTGGCTGATGTGTGGCGCATGATTTTTTATGGATTTGACTTTTTTTATCAAGATGCCTTTAAATTTTATTTGAACATTCCTCGCCATCATATTTTAATATAGTTAACAATATTAAAGTGATCAATAGCAATGACAACACCAGAGCAATTGATTCAAGACGTATGTTTTATATATATATTAGATAATGTTATTTGAAGAAATATATAGATTCTAAGAGAAAGATAAAACAAATTTACTAACATCTTTTTTGTTAATTTAGGCAAACAAATTAATGAACAAGAAACCGGGGTTCCTGTCCAGTTTACTTGGAACTTCAGGATCCAATTATGAAGAAGCAAGTGATTTATTTAAGTCGGCAGCAATTGCATTAAAATCTCAAAGAAGACACGATGAAGCAGGTGAAGCATTCTTGAAAGAAGCTGAATGTGAATTAAAATCAGAATCACAAGATGAAGCAGCAAATACATTCATTGAAGCTTATAAATGTTTTAAGTTACAATCACCTGAAAGAGCAGCAGAAACTTTAGAGAAAGCTATCAATATGTTTGTTCAAAAGGGACAATTCAGACGTGCGGCCAATTTCAAGGCAGATTTAGGTGAATTATATGAAGGTTCAGTTAGAAATGTTGGACTAGCAATTAAAAGTTATGAAGATGCAAGTGACTGGTATTTGGGAGATTCAGCGAATGCACTTGCAAATAAATTCTCATTAAAGGCAGCAGATTTATATTGTGATGAAAGTGTCAAACAGTTTTCTAAGGCGTCACAGGTATTTGAAAGGATTGCACAAGAATCACTTAATAATTCACTTGCTAAATGGTCTTTAAAGGAATACTTTTTAAAATCTATTTTGTGTAGATTAGCAGAAAATAATGATTATGCCAGTGGTGAAGCACTTATCACAAGATTTTGTTCATGGGATCCAAGTTTTCAGCAAACAAGAGAATATGAATTTTGTAAGGAATTGATTAATGCCGTTAAAGATGGTGATAGTGATAGCATTGCAGCAGCATCACGGAAATTTGATCAGTTCCAGAGATTAGATGGATTAAAGATTAGATTATTAAATATTATTAAATCAAATCTTAAGGAAGCTCCATTAGATATTGAAGAGGATTTTACCTAGGTTTATAACATTTTATTATATTGGATTAATCTTTTTTAAACCATTTTATTTGTTTTTTATTCTTTTTTCATTCTCTTTTAAACAAAATTTATATTAAAGACATAATAGTTGTGTTGTTAATAAGTGTATTATAATAGTAATAGTGGTAGTTATAATATAGTACATCCCTTTCTCTTTCTTTCCTTCGCTTTTTCATATTTGGCGTTAAGTCTCGCATGTAGTAATCATTAATTTCTACCACCAAATCCACCTCTACCGCCTCTTGAACCTCCAAATCCACCTCTACCACCTCTTGAGCCACCAAATCCACCACGTCCACCTCTTGGAGCACCACCAAATCCACCTCTACCACCTCTTGAAGCTCCGAATCCACCTCTACCACCTCTTGAACCTCCAAATCCACCTCTACCACCTCTTGATGGACCACCTCTACCACTTGTTTGACCTCTTGGACCACTAGATTTCTTCTTTGGCTTTGGACCAACTTGCTTTGGCTTTGGAAGGAATCTATCTAAAGGTAATAATTTATCACCAGCAATGTAAAATTTATCACCATCTTTGAAAGATGTAGCCTTAACACCTTCTGAGGTCTTAATAGTAAAAAAAATTTCGTTTAATGGACCTAAAATTTCATCAACTTTACCGATTTGTGTCTTATTTTCAAGATAAATTGGTGCATTAAAATATGGAACTTTTTCATTAATTGATTTACAGACGATGTCACCTTCACAGTCGTGAAGAAATGATCCCATTTCAAACACACGGTCTGGTGGACCCATGTCCATTGGTCTGCCTCCACGGCCACCTCTAAATCCTCCTCTTCTAGACATATTTATTAGTTAATGTTAATAATCACTAAGAGAAAATGGTTGAAAATTTTTTTTTCTTCACATTTTTTTTTTCTCTAAACCATGAAAATTAGTTACACAGCCTTGGAATTAAAAAAATACACCTGTACTCCACAACACGGATATTTGTAATAGCTGTTATTACGTAAGCTCTTTTTGTTTTTGTACCAATTTTTACTTTTGGTGATCAACATGTAGGGAAACATAGCCATGGAGAACCAATTAAGAGTCATTAAATATGATTATTATACAAAGAAATATATTAGTCATACGTTTTTTTAGATGAAAATAAAAAAGAGTTAGCACGATCTTATATTTTTCCATATTTCGTATAGTTTGTCTGTTTGTTCATTTTTTTATCTTTCTAGTTACTTCTACTAATTGATAAATAATTGATAATATTCTTTTTTTTTTGACATATACAGTTTTTAAAAATATTTTCAATGGCGGTTATACAGGTTTGGGTACTTTATATATTTTGCACCCTATTTATCACTTTGACTTATGGACTCAATATTACCAAAATTGAAGAGTTTTTACAGTGCATTGGTGACACTGTAGATACCAAATACCTTTATTTTAAAGAAGACGGTAGATTAATAATCACTCCCGCAAATAGAACAGATTTGTGCTTTAAATCTGATTACGCTTTAATGATGTGTCTTGAATTTGTTAAAAGATTCAGCATTACATTAGAAAGTGGTTCTAATATTTATAACGACTATCCTAGCATCCCTAAGTTCCTTACACCGTATATCATTGATGATATTTTAAGTAGTGGTATAACTGAGAGACCGCCTAGTTTAGACTGGAGTAATGGAAGAGATGGAATGGATAGATTCTTTGAAACAGCAACTAGCAGTACAACTGAGACAACTAAAACATCATATCTTACATTTTTATTACCTGCTACTGGAATGGCTAATGCGCAAGTTAGTACTAATGACACTTACGGCAAAATCAACCCACACTTTGTTGGGTACTCTATTTGTCCATCCATTTACAATAATAGAGGGAACAATCTAGATATTAATACGTGTTTTAAAGACGTCATTTCTTTACAAATGTTTTCCATCCATTTGCCCTTTTCTAGTGTCTATATTGGCCGCAATAGATTCTCCTAATTGTGATTCTATATCACTCAAGTATTTTGTTTTTTTAATAGCTTTGACCTGCGCGTTTGGCCTAACGGCAAATTGCAAACGATCCCAGCCGGCAGCGGATGTCCACGCGTACTGGTTTTCAAATGAAGATGAAGAAAGCTCTTAACAAGCTTCCTTCTCTATTAACTAGCCAGTGGGAAATTCGGTGGTTTACTTCGTCTCAGTCTATTGCGTTCTTCTACTACCCTTCTCTGGGAAGAATTAGAATGACGGCTGTTAAAAAATCTGCTCCTAAGAGCTTTTACCTAGGCGCTCAGGCGCTGGGCAACACCACAAGCAAAATTTAACTTCCACCTTTCGAGGAGGAAGATGGCAGCGTGTTGCTGACGATTGACCTTGAGTTGTTGAGTGCAATGCGTGGACTTTTAAACCTTTACTGGTTTAGAAGAACTCGATACCGATCACAACGCCACCGGCTGTCCAGGGCTTTTTTTTTTTTTTTTTGGTATATATTTATTATTAAATGCAATTACGTGCTAGGTTCGATTCTTGATTAAATATACAATCTGAATAACTTTAAATTATAAATTAAAAAAAAGACCCATTATTGTTGTTACTCTTCTTTATCAACAACCCTAGGTTTATAATATTTCTTAAATGATTTATATTTATGATAAGGCTTACCATCTTCACATTTAGATTGGTGTTTAGTATCACTATTACCCTCTTCCTTATAATTATAATTTTTTTTTCTTCCTTCTTCCTTTGCTTGTTCATTGCTTTTAACATGGAACAACTCTTGAATTCTCTCTGCTGTTTCAGGTCCTTTACCTTGACCAGAACTATATCTTCTTGTTCCTTGTTTAGTATATTTTTTTTTCTGAAATGGAATTTTATCATTTGGTGATTCTGCTTCATCTTTTTCTGAGACTATGCTTGGTCTTCTGTTTTTATAGTGAGGTTTTCTTCTTTCCGTAGCAGTTTCATTACTATCAAGATTCTCATGTGCTAAACTTGATCTTCGATTCTTATGATATGGTTTTTTCTTTTCAGACGTGTTTTTAGCATCTCCTTCAATTTGGCTGCTTTGCTCAATAATTTCCTTTGCTTTTTTATAATTATTTTTATTATTGAACTTCTTTTTTTCTTCATCTCCGTTCGAATTTAGTTCAAGTTTTTTCACTTCTAATGGTAATTGTGATTCGCTAGAGTTTGATCTTTGAACTTTATTAATTTTCTTCTTGTTTACAATATTCTTTCCCTGTTCAACATCATCACTAACTTGTTCATTACCTTCATGAAATCCCTTCTTCTTATAAACCTTTTTCTTGTCATATTTCTTCTTTTCAAACTTTTTCTTATTCTCCATAACATCATCTAATGGTTTGTCTTTAGTATCTTGATCAACTTCTACAGGATTTTCAGCTTTGTCAGATAAAGTGTTGGAAGTTTCTTTATCTTTTAATTCTTCATTTTCCTCATCTACGTCTTTCTTCTTCATTTCTTCTTTCTTCTCCTTCTTTAATCTCTTTTTCTCTTCCTTTTCCTTTTCCTTCTCCTTTTCCTTATCGTGAATCATCTTTGTTGAAATAGTTGTAGAATTAATAACACCTAACTGTAACTTTCTCTCAATCTCTAATTGACGGCTCAATGTATCAACTGGTTTGGCATTACCAAATGGATTGGATTTTTCTTTAACTGGTTTATTCTTCTGTAATATTTTTGGTTGAAAATTGGTTTCCTTTATTAACTTCTTTAAATCGCTAGTATTTTCGCTAACAACAGGTAATTCAACCACATTAACAGGTTTAGCATTACCAAATGGATTCAATTTTGGTTTATTTATTGGCTTTTGTGTTGAAGCTAACGAGGCTGACTTTAAACTTGGCATATGTTTAATATCAATTTGAGGATTCAATTCATTCCATTCTCTGATATCTTCATACATTTTCTTATCACAATATTTAATATTTATTTTCACTCCATCAATTGACACCGAATTCCATTTCAAAACTCTATCCATATCTTTTGGATTCAATAACCATGCAATGGCAATTTTGGATCTACTACGTTGAGGATCATTAAATACTTTACATTCTTTATATTTGAAATACCTTGACTTGAACAATTCATCAATTAATTCTTCATTTGCGTCATGTGGTAAATTATTAAATAAAATCATTGTGCCATGAGAATCCGTTTGATAATAATTTGAATCAAACCTTTGAAATCCTCTATTCTCTTGTGTTGGTGTTGGTGATTTCACAATGTCAGTTATATCAAAGTCATCCATTGCCCATGATGTGCCACCTCCAAGGGTTTCATCTTGTAAAAAGTCCTCAAGGGACATCTTTCTACCACCTGAATTTTGATTAAAAGTGTTAGTATTATTTACAAATATATTACATGTATTCAGAATTCATTGAAATCATTTAACATACTCATTATTTTGTGTCTTAATGATGTAAAGCTTTTTTTGTTTACTTATGTATAAAAAAGAAGATAAACGTATGTTCATTGAGGGAAAATATTAAAAGTTCAGGAATATAGATACAGCAATATAAATGGAAAGAATAGACGATAATTTGGCCCTTCATTCTGATGTCACAGTTTCCACCACTGTCACCCCTCAAGCTGAATATAAAGGATTTGCAGCTCATGTTGTCTCCGTTGTTGCCCTCTTTGTTTGGACCATATGGGCTATTACACCTGAAAAGCTACTAAACGCCGTTGGAATATGGTACTATCCATCTAGATGGTGGGCTCTTGCAATTCCGGCATGGGTTCTTGTTGCTATGGGTTTTGGTTATCTTTCTTTATCTTTGGTGAATTCTGAACATGTAACCTTAAAACTTCACGACCTCCGCTGTGTTGTTGATGACACAGGTGTTATTGTAACTCAGCTTGGTGATGAATTATATCTAAATTCACCAACGAACGGGGTTTGGGATTTGCCACTAAGTGATGTGAATCGAGTTTTGTACTCTAAATTGAACGACTGATACTATAAACTGGCTTCTTTTTCTTTATTTATCTTTTTATTTACGCTTTGTAGGGTTTCATTAAAATAATTTTTAACAAATAAAGCTTGTCAATAAACATGATATGAGCATATAATTTAATATTGTCTTTGTGATTTATATAATATTATTATAAATCCTAAGTTAGATACTTAAACCGTTAAATTATGAATACAAAGTATTATAAAAGACAAGAGTTTTTCTAAACTCTTTTATAACATTATAATTATGTTTCTAGATTATAATATTTGTAATAGATAAGCTTGTTATCAAGATATCGTTTATTATCATTAACAATCATAGATAACTCTTATCTGATAGTTATTGTTCAATATAATCTTATCATGTAGTTTAGATATTGATAACAATGTTATCTTTATCTAAAATAACTATTACTAATCAAAATATTATTTATAACTAATATAATATTTTGATTTAATATTTCATTATTCAACATATTATTTCTTACTTTTCAATTCAACCAATAACTAATAAGAAAAATTATCTATATTTTATCATTTAATTTCCATATATATAACAAAACATAAGCTAAATCATGTGTTAAATCATGTGTTTAATAATTTTAATAAACAAAAACACAGATTTAATGTATTCTGTTAAATAATCTGTAGCAACGGGATTTTATTATTACTAGCAAACAAGTAAATGTTAACGTTTTAGCAACACCCAATTTTCCAAACCATTGGTTCTTACCTAACTTTATTTTCGTTAACTATTGTGATTGTAAGTTTTTTAAAGGCATATAAGCTCACCAAATCAATATTAAAAGTTGACTTGAACAAAATATAAGTGCTATAAAATCTACTTATTATGTTATGTTTAGTAGAAAGATGAATAGAATATTTTAGAAAATGAATGGCATTAAAAAAACATCAAAAGAGCTATGTTTTGTAGCAATAACTAAAGATACGAGGTAAAACACAGTATGTGAAATCTTACTATTCATAGAAAGGGTATTCATATAAACATCTTTATAGATTTGGATATTTATAAAGCATATTTTATTCAAGAAAAACTATATCTTTTGCAAAATATAGAAAAATTTTAAGACCATTAACAAAAATCAAGTAATGGAGATCATTGAGTAAAATGATTAAAAAGGCTAAGATGTTTAATACGGTACAGTTAACAAACTTTTAAATTTCTTTGAAAAAAGTACTGCTTCGGCAATGCGATTATATCTGAATAAAATGAAAATGTGCATTGGTTTCTTTATTTATACTTCTCTTCATTATGTAATTTTTGATCCGGATCTAATCCATTTACACCTCCCATTAAAGTTTTTGAAATTGCCTCTGTTGTTGCAATCAATGGTCTAATAACAACAACTGGCGTTGCCTTTACCAGTTCTCCCATAGCACCTCCAATACTTCTAGACTCAGTTACTTTAGTATTCGCTTTCAATATGGCCTTTTTAATGGTTTTGAAATTCCTGCCAACTGATCCATAAGCAACTTGTAGTCCTTCGTTAAATGATTCCGGTTGATTAGAATACAAGCTTACAACTCTTGGTTCGTCAATTTCATTGGATTCATCATCATCGTCATCATCAACTTCTTCATCTTCGTTTTCAATAAACTCATCCTCATCATCATCAAACTCATCCTTTTTACTAACTCTTTGTGGTCCTGCGCCACCTAATATTTCTTCTGTTGACTCTAAAATACCCTGTGTTCCAATAGCCAATTTAGCCCCAAGTTTTAAAACTTCCCTTCCAGTAGTTTTACTGAATATATAAACGCCTCTCTGAACTCCTCTGAATAATCTTCCATCCCTTTTATAGTCTTCAATTGGCACAGTGATTAGCTTTTCTGCACCTTGTCCAATGTTCACTATAGATCTTATAAATGCCAATCCTGATAAGACATCTCCAAGCTGATTTTTTTTGATATCTGGTGACCAGACTCCATTTAGCAAGGAATTGAGCTTGGAAGTACCGTAGATTCCATATAAATTTATTTGGTTTAACATCATCCTTGATTCATCAAGAACAAATAAATTCACGAATTCTCCTGTATGTCCCGATCTAATGCCGCCATAATCAATACTCTTGGGCTTATAATCAAGTTTCAATTGAATTGAATTAACACTAAATTTGGAAATATACATTTCATCGTTATCAATATTTGGCGGAACAAACCTCTGGTCTTTGAACTCACCAAATCTAAGTAAAAAATCCAGTGTGTCTTGATCAACATGTAATCTTAACGGTAATATATGAACATTTAAAATCATATCAATAGCGGCCAATTTAAACACAGGTCTGACCATTTGAATATCAACATGAATCATTTCCTTGCCAATTTCACATTCACCGGCTTCTCTTAGATAACCAACAAACATATTCCAATTTGATGTTGGTACATTATCAATAATTTGAAACCTCTTTACCCCAATACTGATACTTTGAACGATTTCAAATCTATCTCCAAAAACATTTGGCTTATTTGTTTTTAAATGCGGTTCATTACTGCTCATTAATTTAAAATCAACATTTAAATCCTCAAGTTGAATAGAAACCTTATGAAATTTAGATCTTTTTAGTTTTAATGGCATTTTTTTAGATTTACCTAATGCAACTGTAGCAGTTTTAGAAACATTACCAGTTTCATCTCCCCCCTCTGCACCATTGTCGTTGTCGTTATCTTCTTCTTCTTCCTCATAATCGTCATATTCTTCATTTCCTATTCTTTGATTGATATTTTCAACCAACTCACCTTCATTACCAGTAGCATGCATTCCTAAATATATAGATTGGTATAATGTTTCCTCGAATACAATTGATTCATCTTCATCTTCACTTTCTTTTTGATTTTGAACTTTTTTGCTAACCCTCAAAACCGCCTGGGAAATTTGATCCCTAGTTTCTTTCCAATCATAACCGTCATGAAGTAATATATCAATTTTGGATACATTGATGTATATCATAAATGGTATTATATCAACTTTCGCATTATCCTTTTTTTTAAACTCAAGCTTATCATAATAATTATCATCAAATTTTATTTCGTTTTCAAAATCCTCTGATTTTAGGGTATCATCTTCCCTTTTTAATAATTTTGATTTGATATTTTGATTTTTTGAAGAAAACATCAAGTCATCAATATCCTTAAAAACATCAATGGGAGCTTCCAATTTTGGTCTATATTTATCATCAAATGAAAAAAAAATTGGTTGTTTTAGATCTTTTAGTAAATTCAGCAAACTTTGTAATGAATCTGAACAAACTCTTAATTCAAAATCACTAGTGTTCAATAAAACGTCAATTATTGATCTTTGTTGTTCACTTTTACTTACTAACAGTGATTCGATTGTGTTAACGTTAATTTTGGCTGTTAACATATTCACTGAACCAACTTTAACAAACCCCTTATGTCTCAAAACTGAATCTAGATTCCATAACCTATTTTTTTTCTTATTTGAGTCAATCAGTTTAACATCATCAATTAAATATATTTTGAGAGAATCAACGGTATTTTGGCAAGTTATTGTTTTGTCATTATAAACAACAACATCAAAAGTGGCCTTTTTTAGAACAATTAATGCCTTAGATTTTATATTAACAGGTTTTAATCCAATGACAAAATCATTCATAAAAATAAACAAATCTGATGAAACTTTCTTTTTTATTTTCTTTTTAATTAGTTCTTCAACATCAATACCTGTTCCTAAAGGAGGTTCACATTTATTAACGCCACTTTGATCAAATATCCTCAGCCATTCACCGTAATATTCTATACTGCAATTGTTCAAATACAAACTTGGTGATCCTGATTGATTTTTAAAAAATATTGTTGGCGTTGAAGTGTCAAAATCATTAGCCTTTTTCATAAATGATTCAATGTTATTTTTGTAAATTCTGTTGACTTCTACACATTTGATATAACCGTTTTGTGAGGTATCAAGATATTGATAATACCCAATACCTTGTAATTGACCTTTTATGTTACCAAAATTTTGTTTAATGTTCAGTAATTCAAATGATAAGGATTTACAACTGATAAAATATTTCAACATTTGTTTTCTCATCAATAAACTGTTATTTAATTTATTTAACTTTTTATTTTTAAACTGAACTTTCTTTTCGTTAGAATTTAAATTTAATATACTTTTTAAATTGTTTCCAAAACTAACTATACTTTTAATCATTTCCAAAGTAAATGTTATATTGATTTTCCCTATATTTAATATTGAATGTGTGTTTAAACTTATTTCTTTTTGACTATTATTATCATACCCTTTAACAGAAACAAATTTCTTTCCATAATTTGTAAATGCAATTTCACCAATGGTAGCCAATGCAATCTCCCTCTCATTAGTTATAAAAAGTAATTCTACTCCACCTATTTCAAAAATACCTTTGATAGAATTATAGTCAATACCTGTAGTGATAATTTTTAGACATTCATTTTTATTCAAATGTATAGAACAGTCGAGCCCTGAAGTTTTTAGAATAACTTCAGTTTTATGTACTTTACTTTCCGGTAATTTTGTGTTAATACCTCTTTGTACGTTCAATGTTACCGGTTGCTTGTATTTTGCGGTACTGCTCAGTGTGCTCATCTTGTCAAAAACTTCACCTAGATTAGAAAAAAAAGAAAATACTTCTTCAAAAACATTAATATCAAAATCTAATTTAAGTAAATTAGAACATATGACACTGACTGTTCGCAGATTTCCAATTGATTGAACTTCAAGCTTTATATCAACATGAGTATTTTTTTCGTTATTAAATTTCAATATTTGTTGTTTCTTTTTATCAATTTGCATTTTTCCCACGCTACCTTGAAAGAAGGTTTCACCTCTTTGTTGAATGCTTACATCCACTATTTTTAATATCATCGAAGTTTCATCTGCAAAATTTCCTTCTTTGTCTAACGGGCTTGATAATCCAATAGATAAAGAATCTAATGAAAAATCTGACAACCTAAAACTAGATTGCTTTTCAATTTCATCAGTAATTTCAGCTTTACGATTATTATCTGAATTTGGTATTGGTGATTTATGTAATTGAAGTACTAGTGTCAACAACGATGTGAACAATTCGGGAATCGATTTTAATGAAATATTGATAATAGCAATTTGAATTTTTATATCCTGAGATGCTGTATCCATATTTATAAAAATGGAATCTATGAACAATATCAACGATCCTAGATTAAATGACTCCTGTTGGTTACCAGCCTCTTCTACAGATTGTTCTTGTCCTGTAAAATGGGAATTTGCATCAAAAAATCCACTGTCATTAGTGCTCATGTATACAGTACCTGATTTGTAATTGATACTTTCCATCAAAGATTGTTGGATTTGATCTTTACTTTCTGCTAAAAAGGAGGATGCCATCATATCATCATCATAATCATAATCTGAATTAGAATCCTGTTCCACTGAAGAATCCTCCAATGTTTTTGATGCCTTATCTGAAACAAGACCTAGCTTGAAATTTTCAATATCACATTTTCTCTGCCCATTTTCAGTTTCTAAGTATATTTTATCAACTGATAAACATAAAATCAATGGATCAGCAATAATTTTTATTTGAATATTTTGAATATTGATTTTAACTTTATTTAAAATATAGTTCAAAACATAACCAGTCCAAGTTCCTTTATTATTTTGATCTTCAACTGGTATTGTATTTGATTCTATCATGCTTTTAATCAATTCTTCATTTTCAATCGTTTCATCTTCATCTATTATGTTATCAAGGTACTCACTCCCAATGTAATTTAAGTTAGTTCCAGAAACAGCATCAACTAGTCCCAGAACACTCTGTATAACTTCATCAATACTTTCACGTGACTCAACGTTCAATCCAATCTTCGGAGATATAACACATTTCAATCCAACAATATTTGCTTTTATACCGTCTGTATTGAGAGGAATATCTAATTGATCAATTTGAGCAGACCTCACATGAAAGTTCGCATGTTTCGGTAATTGAGACTGTAGCTTCTCTTCATCCAATGTTAAATTTGTTAAATGTATACCCGAAGCTAAAGAAATTAAAGATTCTTCTTGGTCATTCAAATGAATTGGTAATCTTGAAAGTAATAGAGATAAGATAGATTTTTGAATTGCCGTTGAAATAAATGGCATATTTCCTGCTTATACTGTTTTATATAAATTGGTTTTTTTTGTTAACTGTGTATCTATGTGATTAAATGTGCTAACAATTGTGCTGATAATAAGATATATGTTCCAAAATAAAAAATGTAAGGGAGTGTGATAGTATTTGCTATTTTTACAGATAAACCTATGTTGGGAATTATCTAACAAATAAATAGTTTAATAAATGTAACTAGACACAGGTTCAATTAAACAAATAACCTAAATTAATGCTATGTATAATTGTTTAATTATATTTTGAAGGGAAAAGGTTCCTATTGTAACTTTAGCAGAACGCCACTTTGCGCTGCCAAATTGATAAGTTTTTTTTTTAAGATTGAGAATTCTTTTTTTTTGGATTAATGAAATAGATTAATCTGACAAGAAATCACTGTAGTTAGCAGATAGTTTTAAAACTTAATCCTTTTATCTATAATATTTTTGCAATTATATAATGAATTTCCAATCCTGTTTTAGAAAAATGTATACAATAAAGTCAGTAATTATTAAAAAATTCGAATTACACAAAAACAAAAGATAAAGATAGTAGTGCTTACGTCATCAGCTCCTGAGAATAGAAGTCAGTTGGCGATGGCTTCTTCGATGGCTTGCTGTCTCTTCAACTGCTGTTCTTGAGAATGTACGTAGTATATCATAAAAAGTCCAAAAGTAAATGACAAAAAGATTAAACCCGTATTCACTGGAGTCGGATTCATCTTAAAAGTAAAATGTGTCAAATTGTCCATGCTTGTCTGAAAAACATTCATAAGACCGGAGAAGGAAATCATTGCACCATAAACAGTACCAAAAGTAGTAAAACCAAAAACTTTTGCACAGTAATCTGAAACTGCAGTGTAATAGAACGGTCTATAAACAACTAGGAGTAAAATACCAAGATACTGCATGAATTGATGTGGAATGATACCACTGACACCAATGGTCAATGTAACGCCAAACAAAATCTTTAAAGTGGTTAAAGTTTCAGCATTGTCCAAAATGAGACCAATAAATGGAATAGAAATGACACCTCCTAACGGCAATGCAACATCAAAGAATTTGTTTATAGTGATGGCTGTTTCCAAATCAAAGTAATATGTCATTTGGGATCTGACAGTCGCAACAAAATAATTAATTCTAAGCATTTGAATAGTAGTAAAGGCACACATCAAATACCACCAAGGCGTTTTGCATTGTTCTAATGCTGATTTGGAATGTAAAACACCAAAAACGCCACCAGAGCTGGTTTTTAATTGTTCATCAGCAATTTGTTCGTAAACTGATTTGTTCGATTTAACAGAAGACCTTCTAGATCTAGATTCTTCTATAGTTGCAACTTCATCAGGATTAAATCTGGAATCGTTAGGATTCACTGGTAAACCATCTTCATCAACTCCTGTTTCACTGATCTTAGCAAGGGTACCCATTGTTTTATAAGAATCATGTGGCATAATAAATATTTGACAAACAAAAATAAAAACAGGCACTATCAAATACCAAGAAAAGAATTTCTTTAATGTAAGATTGGTAACATATTCATTTTGATAAATTATTCTGTAAAATAAAAACAAAGCAGAAGATGTATCAAACGCTCCAGTTAATAATGCTAAAATAGACCCAGAGTTTCCAGGAAAAGAATTAGCTAATTGGAAACATGAAATGAAGACAAACGGACCACCAAATGCAAGCCCAATGTAACCAAAAAGAAAAGCATCAAATAAAAATATATCTTTACCGTTAGCAAATAATAAAGCAGAAAAAAATATAATAATCGACCCTAAAATACCAGTGATCCTTGGTCCCTGTGTATCTAAAACTCTTCCAACAACTAGGGCTGTAGCATTTGTAACAACGACAGCAAGAGTAAACATAAGGTTTAATTTCAAATCTTGTTCAATACAAGGAGATGTAAAATTGCCATTAGTTTTAATATCACATACTTCCTTATATACTCCTTGTGCCACTAACACTGGTTTCAAAGCTGCAAACCCAAAAACAGGGCCAGCAGCAAATAAACACCACAAAACAGCACAAAATACTTGGGCTATTCTTAAGTTAAAACTTGGCAAAGGACGCTTGGGTCTGTTGGATAAAACAAGTGGAGTAGTTTCTAATGACATAATGCAGTCACTATAAGTAATTGAAAGTATATACCAAGTCTTCTTCTCTTTGGTCAAAAAGAATGTTATTCTTATCAGATAAAAAAATTCCCTTTAATGAATAAAGTCGGCCATGTGCGTTTCAGTAAGCAATTATGCTTAGCAGGACCAAATATAGTATATTTAAAATATTACTTTATATATCAACTCTATCTTTTTTTTTATAAACAACATGCTATAATTAGAGTCCTATGCCTTACCAAGGTTATCTAATTTGTCAGCCAATTTAAGAATATCTTCTTCTTCATTGTTTTTTTTTTCAGTTTCAGCTCTAGTACCTTCAACAACGGAGTTGACCCAGGCTACTTGTGTTTTTAGCAGATCCTTGGTAGAAGGACAATAATGCCCACCTGGATGCTTGAGAATAGTATGATCATCACATAATTCAGCATAGGCAATGGATCTTTCATTAGAAACAAGAGTATCTAATTCACCCATCAAATTCAAAGTAGGTAATGAAACCCTCTTTTCATAATAATGTTGAACAGACTCATGTTCAAACTTGAAACCAGAGTAAAGTAAAGCAAACTTTAAGGAATCAAAGGCCTTATCATCACCAACAACTTCATTATAATGAGCTAAGATTAAACCAGCAACACCAGCACCTTGTGAAAATCCAAGAATACCAATAAAAGGTCCATGTTCAGCATATGCTTTTTTAACAGTATCTAAACTTGGTTGAATATCAAATTTATCCTTTTGAGTATAGACCCAACCTCTAAAATTGAGTTCTTCTGTCTTATCATCAGCACCATAGCTTGATGCTTCAAATGGTAAATCAGCAGCTGTAAGTGCAATTGGTGCATCAACGAATACAGTATGATAACCGGCCTTTTTTAATGCCTTTCTAATACCAGATGCTTTTACTGAAAAAACTTGACCGTTTTGTGCAAACCCATGTAAACAGAGAATGGTACCTTTGACGACCTTTTGTGACATTTTCTACTCTTGGGATAGTGGTTATAAAGAAATAAGTATGTCTACGGTGTTAAGAATCGATATCTGTAGCATTTTTTTTCACTGTTACAAAAAAAAGGTAACTGATTCAACAGTGCTTAGCATAAGTAAAGAAAGTAACCACGCATACTTTTAATGTTTCAACTGATGGTTCAATAATAAAAACATAACTGAATAATTAGTGTGCAATTCATAAAATGGATCGACTATAATACATATGTATTTTTATATCAAAAAAGTAAAACATTACTATGTTTGGTATCAAATTAAGGCCCAACTTCCTATTAGTTTGATCATACAGACTTTGTAACAATAGTTACAAATTGCATACAAACAACACCAGTTAAGTTTCTTTGTAGTCATCTTTAGATAAAACCTCTACGCGAATTACATACTTACCAACAAAGAAATTATGAATACTGTAAACTCTTTTCTTACCTGCAAATATTGAACTATTTTATTTATAGAAAAACAAATGTGCTCTAAATTAACAGATTCTGATTGGTGTAGGTTGTTGCCGACAGATGATTATTTACAAAAAGTCAAAGAAACACCTCCAACAAAAGTTACAGAATGTCCTGCTGATTACTCGATTGGGAATGTTTCTATATCTTGCGGACCCTTAATTAGGTTTTGTGGGTTTGATGAAGAGGGAAAATCTAATTATCGTGGTAGTATATTGGTTGTTGTAAGGAATATTAATAATGAGATCCCTCAATTAACTTATGCAATTGGATCTATCAATGATTTTTCTAAAGTCACAAATGGTGAATTTAAAGGTAATGTTATTTATGAGGAAGAAGATTATACATTTATTAGATATCCATTTGATTTAAAACTTACAAATTTTGAACAAAAGGTTAAGTACTTTATCAATGAAGTTAATTTACCGCATTTCCAATTTGTAATTCCTTCCAGTGATCAATCAATGAATGTTATGTCATATTCTTGTAATGGATTTTCGCTTGGTGTTGACACTTCTGAATTCAAGGGATCTCTTTGGCTTGATGTTTTACGTAATCATAATAATAAACCTTATCATGTTATGATTGGTGGTGGTGATCAAATTTACGCTGATTCAATCAAGACAAGTTCAAAAGAATTTGAAGAATGGCTGAAACATAGACACGTCCATGGCGCAAGAAAGCTTACCAAAGAAATGATTGACTCTCTTAAAACATATTATTTAAACCATTATGTGAAATGGTTTGGTAAGGGATTTTGGGAAGGCACCAATGGTAAAACTATTCAAACTTGTTACCCGTTGGCATTAGCTTCTATTCCACAAATTAATATATTCGATGATCATGATATTATTGATGGTTTTGGCTCATATTCTGATATAACAATGAGACAAGAGATTTTTAAAGGTGTTGGTGAGTACGCTTTCAGATATTATATGTTGTTCCAACATCATACTTTTTATGAAGAAGATATCAAATTGGAAAAGTCATTTATTGGTGGTGCATCGAAAGGTCCATACATTCATCAGCAATCAAGATCTATATTTGCTAAATTAGGATCTCAAATTGCCTTTCTTGGTCTTGATTGTCGTACTGAACGTACAAAAAAGCAAATAGTTACACCTGAAACTTATAAATTGGTATTTGACAGGTTAAATCAAGAAATAGCTTCAAGCAAATCAGTCATTAAACATCTTTATGTTCTATTAGGTGTTCCAATCATGTATCCAAGAATGGTTTGGGTTGAAAAATTAATGGAATCTCCACTTTCTAGATCCATCAAATTTCTTGCAAGAAAGGGTGTTATTGCTAGAAACTTGGTTAATGAATTTGATGGTGAAATTGAGTTATTAGATGATTTAAATGATCATTGGTGTGCAAGACATCATAAAAAAGAAAGAAATGAATTTCTTTCACAGTTAATTAAGTTGGGTGAAAAGCATAATATAAGACTCACAATTTTATCAGGTGACGTTCATCTTTGTACAGTTACTAGGCTCAGATCTTCAGATTCAAAGATAGCTTCAGAACCAGAAAAGGATCCAAAGTTTATTATTAATTTGATTTCTAGTGCTATTGTTAATGCAGCACCTCCAGAAGGAATGGCCAACTTTATGAAAAAAAGAGCAATTAAGCATGTATTTGATGATAAAACTATAGAAGATACTATCCCAATGTTTAAAGATCAAGCGGGTGGAAACAAACTCTTCATGGCTAGAAGAAATTATTCAGATTTAATTCCAATCGAAAATTTGAAAAGTGAAGAACGATTGAAAAGATACGGTTTCGAAAATCCAAATGATACTATATTCCTGCCAGGAGAATCATCTACTTTGAAGGCCTGTGAAAAAAAAGCGGATACTAGTACCAATGGTAAAATTGGTTACAAATACAGTGATAATAGTATAGTTGTAACATTGCACATTGAAGATGATAAAAAAGACGTGAAATCCTCTACTAATGACTATGAATTATTTATTCCGTCTTTAACTGTTTGAATAAGTTTTATGTTTTTGTATTTTTTTTTCTTATTACATTGTATTCATTATAAACAAGTTATCTGATTATATTAAGATTTCTTTTCAACAAAAATAGCCATCAAAGCAAAAATTGAGTAAAACATAGCCAAAGGATAAGCCACCAAAGGTCTTGCTTGATTCAAATTTAAAACTCTCACAAATAAACCAGATGACGCCCAAGTACACCAAGTAATACAAATTAAACTGAAAATATAACCTAATAAGTTATCTAAGGATAAAACAACTGCAAATGCGCTTAATACCACCAAAGGCAAAAGACAATATCCCAGCGTACTAGCAGTTGTTAAAAAGTCCAATCCTTGTCCATTACTTGACATCAATTTGAATAGTAAATGCAATGATAAGGTTCCAAATAGAGCAACACCATAAATATAACCAAAATGAGTTTTACCAGATAATAAGAGTAAAGCACCAAATGAAAAACAAAACAAAATAGGACCAGCCATATCACTATCTTGTATAACATCTTCATTCAAAGATTTTGATTTTAATCTTAAAACTGCAAGTGTCTTTGCTTTAATATGTCCAAAATTGACACCTAATTCTTGGAATAAACTTGGTTCACCTGGATATCCTGATGTTGAAAATGCAGCAAGTATTCCATGTGAAAGTGGATCTGATTCGCTATATGATGGCGACGTAGCCATATTACCAGCAGGCATAGTAAATTGTCCCTGCTGTGCTTGCGGTTGACCTTGTGATGGTACCTGTGCATTCGGCGTATTTTGTGGCTGTGATTGTTGCTGAGGGTACCCTTGGGAACTATATGGGTTATAATTCTGCTGATATTGTTGATAATATGACATTCTGGTCACTTTCAATGATGTTTAATCGTACTTTTAAAAGGTAAGTTGATATGTTTTACTCTAACGAAACGCCAAAGTTCTTTTTTTTCTTTTGGTTTAATTTCTTTAGATACATTAAATATTATTTAAAAGTATATATTTTAAACTACTAGAACTATGGGTATCAATTAAAAGCCCAACAAAGCAATAAGATTAACTAGATACATTCTATGGCAAGCAGAATTTTCAGAAACGATTCTATAAGATGCTAGTTACTGGTATTGGATAGCTAAACACGCGAAAGACACTTTCTCGTTAACTACAAGAAACACGTCTTTTGTAGTAACAAAATTTCATAATAAATAGGCATTAAAATGGAGCTTGAAGAGCCAGTTAATGACCTTGTGGACGATTATACCACTTTACATGCCACAGTTTTAGATATGGTGATGACCATGAGATCAATTTCAAATATGGAACTTCTTAGATTTACAAAACTCGTATTATTAACATTGATTCAAGATTCGTTACCTGAATCGAGCGAAAACTTAGATGAACTTGCAAGGTTGATTCATTCTGCAAAGTCAGACAAAGATTTTGATGCAATACCATTTTTTACTATAAGGGAATTAAATGATGTTGTTTCAAAAATAAATAAGAAACTGTCATTGTTAGATTTTGAAATTAATCAATCAAAGGATATGGATTCTTCTGATATTATTATTTATACGTTTATTAACAAAAAGGAAAGCGGATCCATTAAATTGAGTACAGAATTTACTGATAAAAATATTGAACTTATAAAAGCTGTTATTGATCGAATATTTAATATCGAATATGTTGTAGGTGACAACATGTGCAGTATCACTTATAATGTTAGTCACATGATAATGATAAACCATATAAGAGATGAATCTAATGGTACATTAAGTTATGATGAAGCAGAAAAGTTATTAGAGACTCTTGAATTACAAGGATGGATCGAAAGATATCATGATAAACTTACTATGTCAATTAGGGGGCTAAGTGAACTATATGGCTATTTAATAGATACATACAAAACAGCACAAGATGGCGGTAGTATTAGCATATGTTTTGGGTGTAATCATATTATCACTAGAGGTGTGATGTGCTCGAATTCAAATTGCTTTATTAGGATGCATAATAATTGTAAGAATTTAGTCAAATCATCAAGAGAAAGTGATTCGTGTCCTAATGATCAGTGCACCGAAATGTTAACAAATTTCAATGGGTTTTCAAATTGATTTCTCGTTCCTTTTCATCTAACCATTCATTAACACTTTCATCAATGATGTCCCAGACGTATTCTTCAATAACACGCTCTCTGTACCTTTGCCCATACATTTTATAATTTTTAGCATTTGATGGTTCAATCCATGCTGTTTCAGAAGTATTGATTTCCACAGCTCCACCTTTGAAAAGGCTTACCATTGGATAATAACCTAAATCTCCATCATCTGGTGTTGGTTTATTTGGATGAACTTTCATTTGTTCTCTCTGTTCACTTGAAGGAGGTAGAAATGATAACAAATCTTTCCATTGATGTGGTAATTGTTCTCCGTTAATATATACTTTTAAAGATGAACCTTTCAGTTCAATTGGTTTAAACCTCTCTTTATCAGGAACTGCCTGTTCACCAAAAACTGTTATTGGGTTTAATAAATGATTCATTTCATTAGAACTTGTATATTCATATTGTTCAAAGAACAATCTATTTTTATATTTAATTGGAATCATATCTCTAATAAGGCCCTGCTCATAATATTCATGATCTTTATTAATATTTTGTCTTTGACTTTTTAAGCTTGGTAAATCAATTAATAAGCCTACTATATCACCAACTTTCAAATCCCTACTTCCACCCATATCTATTCTCCTACTCAAATGAACACCCTGACATCCAATATCCCTTACACCATAAGCATAACCATCAAACCCTACAGGTGCTTCCAAGGAAGCTTCTCTTCTTGCAATACCCATTCGGACATGACTGATATCATTATTTTCAATAATTTTGTATTCAATGTACCACTGACCTTCTCTAACGCCAACGTTGCCTCTAACACTTCTCCATCCATTTGATTTAATAACAGAAGCTATGTTCATGTCGGAGTTGATTAAAGTATCGTTTGATCTATCAAAAAAAGACCAAGAAACATTTTGTGGTGGACAATCTGATGTAGAGTATTTTAAAGATTTAAATAATGGATTTGGACGACATGGTGAGTACTTAAATCCTCTTTTATTTTGTGGTATATCTGGAGTTGAATAAAGTTCTGTTTTCAATCCATCAAAATGTTTCAACACAGTCACCTTGTTTAAACTTGGCCTAGTAACACAAGATTGAAGATCATAGAGCGTGTAGGGCGCTGGTTTCAGTCGCTGAACAACTTGTTGTTGTTTTGCCATATCTTGATATAAACAATTATTAGAGATCTCTAAGCTCTTTTACTGGTACTTTTTTTTTCACATCACTTGAACAAATTTTGTATTGATAAATTATTTATACTTAATGAAACCTGCATCATTTGGAGCATTGAAAAACTTGAACTCAAAATTCAATGTCTTTACATCACTAAGGAAGCCTACCTCTCTTTTCAACGAAGAAAGGGGACCTTTAGAAGGTACAACCTGTGCTTTAAAAGATTTATTTTGTACAAAGCATGAACCAACAACATGTTCTTCCAAATCACTTGAGTCCTTTATTGCTCCATATGATAGTACTGTTGCAACATTATTACAAAATTCAGGGTCTCGAATTGTTGGCAAGACTAATTTGGATGAATTCGGTATGGGTAATGCAACATTAAACACGAAATTTCAACCAACATTAAATCCATTGTATTTTAAGGAGGGTGATCCTGATATGGTTTTAGAATATAATGATAATGGTGAATATATCCAACCAATTAAGTGGAATAGTGAAGTTCCATTGTCTCAAAGAATTGTTGGTGGCTCGAGTGGTGGTTCAGCTGCTGCTGTTGCAGCTGATATGGTTGATTTTTCAATTGGCTCAGATACAGGCGGTTCTGTTAGATTACCAGCTGCTTATACTGGCATTTATGGGTTTAAACCAACGTATGGTAGGATTTCTCGATGGGGGATGGTTGCTTATGCACAAAGTTTGGATACTGTTGGTATCTTTGCAAAGGACATTGGAAATCTTTGGAAGGTGTTTAGCGTTTTAGATGTTTATGACCAAAAGGATCCAACATCAATAAGTGAAGATTTGAGAGGGAAGATATCCGCAGAATGGATGAAGCAAACATGGGTTGAAGAAAGAAAGAATATGAGAATTGGTGTCCCAGAAGAATTTATATTAGAGGAGATGAATCATAAAGTTAGGGATCAATGGCTTACTTTATTAGATAAATTGAAAAAAGAACATGAAATTGTTCCATTATCACTTCCATCTTTGAAAAGTTCTTTAGCGGCCTATTATACACTTGTTACAGCTGAATGTGCTTCTAACTTAGCTAGGTACGATGGTAATAGATATGGTTTCAAAAATGAGGATCTTATAACCACTAGAACAGAGGCATTAGGCGATGAAGTTAAACGCAGAATTATTCTTGGTAATTTTACATTATCATCATATGGTTTTGAATCACATTATATGAAAGCAATGGATGTTAGATCACAACTCATTTCTGAGTTTAACAGTGTTTTTAGAGATAGCCATGTTTTAACCCAAACAGAGGGAGCTACTAATGGTGTTGATTTTATTATTTCACCTACAGCTATAGATTTACCTCCATTAATAAAAGATTTCCAGAATATCAGTGCTGTTGAGTCATATATGAATGATGTTTTAACAGTTCCAGCATCACTTGCAGGTCTTCCAACTATCAATACGCCATATAAGGGACTTGGGTTCCAAATTATGAGTCAACATGGTATGGATTACAAAGTTCTTCAATTTGCACATAAGTTATCAACGACTATATTACAATAAGTATAAAACATGTATATATGAAAAATATAATAATAAAAATATATAACTTATCTTTGATTAAGAATCTAAATAGGTAACACTCTAACACCTGCCAGTCTATCTACAACAGGTGACACCAAGGGATGGTTAAGTAATGGGCCAATAAAAGGCAAGCTCTTTAAGAATTGAATTAAAGTTGGGAAAAACTCACCAAATAAACCTAAGATGCCAATCATTTCTAATAAGAATCCCCAAAATGATTTCTTCATAAAGATGAGAATCAACCCCAATGCAAAGCAAATAGAACCTCTAAGTTTTTGAGGTCTTGTAAAGAACACAAGTGTCTTTTGAGGTCCAATGATCATAACAACACCCATAATAAATAAAATGTTACCCATGGCCAACAACCTAGGGCTGAAGAGAGACATCACACCAATGACAAAGAAGAATACACCACTAGCAGTGAAAACCACGCCGATCTTCTGCAATTGAGTTAACCAGAGCATTTTGAATATTAGGTTGTTATAGTATAAGTGTATGTTAATGGTAGAAGGGGAAATTTTTCAAATACATTTTAGAACTATTAGTTTATAAAATATAAGTCATTTTGACAATAATTGATTTTATTTGATGAAATATAGGTGTTTTTGCAAGGCATCTGATTGTAATTAGACTATGCTACTGTTTTTGTTTATTACAAAAACTGTTGTTTTCATTATTATTATATCATTTATCTGAAATCCTTTCAGTTATCAAGCAATTATAATTTCAGTATTATTAAGAAACAATCATCAAGGTCATTACTAGTAGAATCGGGTACATATAATATACAGTTTAGTGAACAGTTTGCATTGATTTTTGATGGCTCAATTGTTAATTCAGTACAAAGGAACTAAGTCATCTTTCACACTCAGCCTTTTCTATTTGACATCTTCCTTATTAGATTAAACTATAATAAATGTCCTATAATAAGGGAACACCATCAGCTAACTCCCTTCCTGTGTTTGACACGAATGATAACATACCAACAGAAGCACCTCCTAGTTATGATGCTGCAATGTCCGATCCACAGTTAGACATGGATCAACCTCCAAAGCCTCCAAGACCACCACAAGCTCCACAAAGACCATCACAATCCAACTCAAGCTCATACCTAAGACCATCACAAGCACCACCACCTGAGAAAACTCAACAGCAACCACCACTACAAAGACCACCACCACAAAAACCAGCACAACCAGCACTTAAATTGAGACCATCAACAGTGTTCAATCCAAATCCTTACCTTCCATGGGTATACCCAGAAAACACTAAACAATGTAAGAAGTGTAATAATAATGGATATAAGATAAAGAATGGAGAACCATGTAAGAACTGTTGGAAAAAGTATCGTAGAGGCGTTACACCACCTTCAACTCAAGCACTTTTAGAACAACTAGTTAAAAATCCACCCAAGCCAAAACCAATGAATCCAAATACTGTTCCTGTTCCACCAGGTGTCAAAATTATTCCACCACTTGCACCCATAGGTATGCAAGGACCAGTAGTAGTTCAACCAGGTGATCCTAGAATGGGTGGTGTTCTTTGTCCAAGATGTAAAGGTCGGGGATTAGTTCACTTTTTCTTAGATTTAGAAACTTGTCCTGTCTGTGGTGGCATGGGTAGAGTTGGTGATAATGGCAGAAGGTTATAACTACAACTAATAAATTTCCTCCCGTTATTGATGTATTGTATAGAAAAAAGATAAAAATATATAATGGATTGTAACGTTTATAATACAATTGAATCATTCTAATCATCAAACAAGTTATTAACAGCATTATAGTTAATCTTCTTACTTAGTGTCTTGCTACTTAGCAATGTCTTTGCATTTTCAGAAGCCGATCCACGTCCTTCTAACGTTGCTTTCATAACGTCACCTAAATTAGTAAATCCTTTAACGGCACGCTTAATATCATCATCTTCTTCATTTTCCATTTTAGGTTTCCTTCTCTTTCTTATTGTTGTAGTATGACCAGCAATTTTATCAGCTTCGATTTTAAGTCGCTTTTGCTCTTGTTGAATTAAATAATCTTGGTTCGACCCAACCCATAGTCGTTCCTTTTGTGAACTTTCTTCATTTGTTAAAAGACAAGCTTCTATTTCCTCATCATCTGCATCTTCAAGATTGCTTGGATCATCTGAAACCCTTTGTAGTATTTCGAGTGTTGAAGGTAATGCTAGGACAAGATTTTTTGGTCTGTTCATTTCAATCATTCTTTCCAATTTTTCATCAAATTTCACATTTAATGAACTTATTCCGCTTTTACCACTTGAATCATTGTCTCTATCATATTCTTCATCATTAAAATCAATAACCACTTTGGTTTCCCCGTTTGAATCCTTGATTATCCTCTTATTAACTTTTCTATTCACATCATCTTCCCTTCTTTTCAAAAGCATCTTAATATGATGTTGAATTTCTTCTTCTGTTATATCGCTATCTTCAAGCATTGCGCCAAGAACGGGATCTGCAGCCATTTCTTCTTCTATTTTACCAACATCCTCAATATCTCTTTTTCTTTTCTTATTTTCTTTTCGATTTTTTTGAAATGCTGGTGGTAGTGAAGGTTCAACATCTATTCCATCTCTAAATTTAGAAACGGAAACTTGTGCTGATTTTGTTTCTTTAAATTCCTTTAATCTCTTTTGAATTGTTTGTGTACCGATATGAGTAACAGCCATAATTTCAGTATGTGTTCTTCTAAAGTTATTCATTCTAGCTGCTAATAATAAACAAGCACCAGCAACACCAGCAGGCCTTCTACCTTCATGAATCCAGTCATCTCCCATTCTATGCGCTAATTTAGTAGCATCAGAAATAACTTTAAGTTTAGATTTCCCAAAATCTAATTTATCTGCATAATGTTGAATAAATAATGATGGGTCAACTAATGGTAAGTTTGTAATATGAAGTGCCTTGACCATTTTAAGAAATGTTGCTCCAATTGCATAAACACTGACCTGTAATCTTGAACTGAAATCAATCAACATATGATGAGTTTTCTCTCGACGACATGCAACATATAAACAAGCTGCAATAACATTCTGTGATCTTCTACCTTGAACAAAATTGTTTGTTAAGGCTAGTTGAAACCATTGATATGCTGAATCGGCCACAAAATCAGGTATATTTAATGCTAATGCAACATTTTTAATTCTTCTTTTACCACTTTGTAGTGTTTGTTCTCTAGATTCTAAACTTCCTCTACCGTTACCAAAATTAACATGCGATTGATCGTTAGCAACATATGAACCTTGAACTGTTGCTGCACCCGCTGCGTTTTCTGCAAATGTAACTTCACTAACAATTGGATTTTCTTCCATAACTGCACCACAGGTTGTACATGCTAAATCTCCGGATGCTGTATGGTATTCTCTTGTAAATGTGGTGTTCCCACAATTCTTACATTTCATTGCCATCTTTTATTTCTTCTATTTATTTTTATATTGTTACTTGCTCCTTTTAATATAAAATTTGGTAAATTTTTCTTTAATATTTATTCAATCAATTGATATTTCTCTTTTTCTAAATATACTCTATCTATTATTTAAATTTAAAAGCTAATATATGAACTATTCTAGTAAGTACAAAACAATGAATAAATATTATATTTTATAATATTATAAAAAGAAATAAACAACAAATTTTTTCTTTTTTAAAAACTAAAGAGAGAAAAAAAACCAATTAATATTGCTCATGCTTGTGTAATTATATCTTTTTTAGGTATTTATGAATGCCATTTTACATTCCATCTGGACTCACCAAGATCTGTATATAATGCGTACTGTGTTTTGCTAGCCCCTATTTTATTTGTTAAAATCTTCCAGTCTTGGAACGGTTTTTTAGCATCGAATATCAAGTTGAACAATTCGCAGTGCTTAAGATATATATCATCTCTCTCCAATTGGTCAAACTCTCCTCCTTCCAAGTTATTATATTTGCGATGAGAAAGCGGTATTTGATATTGCACTAAATCACTTGCTGGAGGAATGTTGGGTAGGGTAGTGTATATTTTACCTTCTTGATATTCTACTTGTATTAGTTTTTCATCAACTGCTTGTTCTATTTGCTTTGCGATTAAATCTTCTAAATAAATATCGAATAACTCATCTAGCTTTAATGAAAGATTATCATATGTATCAGAGTTTCCCAACGGTGTATCATTTTCAAAAATAAGTGTAAACAATATCCCATTTCTTTCATATATCACTAGTTGAAACATTTCATAAACTTGATTATTCTTAATCCATATATTTTTGATAGCTATACTATCATTGGGTAACTTTCCTAATAAAAATGTCCCTGACTTAACAGAGGCCTGCTCTTGAACGGGAGTAACATTAGGCACATGTGGTTCCTCGTTATTTACTTCTTCATGTAAATCCTGTGGGTTGCTATGATTCCAATATTTGAATGGATTGAAAGAGTCAAAATTAACAGATGGAAATTCAGGTATTGTAGTAAAAACGCTAGCACTAGGTATAAGAGATCCCATAGAATCAATTGCATATTTAAATGGCGTAACCACATGATCAGCAAGAGATGATTGGAACAAACTTGGATCCAATATTGATCTTTCTTGTAAAGTACCATCAGGTTTAATTGAGTTCATGCGTTTTAAATTGCTTACGTATTCCTTGATTGATGGTATATTATCATATGTAAGAGCGAAAGTACTCAAACCAAGACTTTGATCTATCGATTCTAACCAATTGAACAAATCTTTTAAATTCAAAGTCCCATCCATGGAGTAAATAACCCCCCAATTACTTTGGTTGATCCAATTAGTATTGATTGCAGAGATATGAACTAATCCGCGTTGTGAACTCACTAGTGAATTAAATGCAATTTTAATATTATCTTCAAATCCCCAAGGTAATGACAAGGAAGAATATCTAACACCCCCAAGTAATTTTAAAACACCATTATCATTCAAACCAAATGAAGAAGCAAATTCAAATGTATTACTAAACCAAGTTGACCACCATTGTTTACATTTCAATTTAAATTGATCCTTACCCATTGATTTTTCACAATAATCCATGGTATTATAGTTCAAACACCATAAGGCATATCCTCTCTCAATTTGTGCTATTAAATATTTGGAATCTGCCAACCCTCTGGAAGAATAAACATTTTGACCATTAATAAAAGTATATCCAAATTTAAACTCACAAAAAAACCAATGATTTGATTCCAATTTTCCAAAAATAGTTCTACTTTTATCAGTATCAATACATTTAATCATAGTAGTTTTTTTTTTATTGTTAAATTGCATTGAAATATTATTGATTGCTTGAAAAAGACCAATCTTTTTGATATGTTCATCATTAGAAACGTTTTGTTGCGTATCAAAGTCCAAAAAAATCACAATTTGATCTAATAGCGATAACGTGTCTTCCTTTTGTGATCTCCATAACTCATTAATAATTCCAAAACCACCCAATTGAATCCAATTCATCTATATTAAGACAAAAAAAAACAGGTGAAGTATTTCAAAATTATTGATTTTCCTTTTACTTTAAGTTTCTGAAATTTTCTAAAATTTGGGAAATTTTTCAAGTTGGACAAATAACAAGTGGTTTGTTCATTATCAACAAACGGATTAAAAGAGATGGTTTTGGCTGATTTGGGACGTCGAATCAACAAAGCAGTTGGCCAGGTGACGGGGGCTGAGCGTGTGGATGATTCTGTTGTGGAAGGTATGCTTAAGGAAATCTCAAATGCACTTATGGAAGCAGATGTTGATATTAAATTAGTTATTCAATTAAGAAAGAAATTAAAAACTGTGATTAATGAAGCAGAAGGTGATAAGAAAAGAGTAGTCCAAAAAGCAGTTTTTGAGGAACTTTGTGATTTAGTTGATGTTAAAGATGTTAGTGTTTTCAAACCAAAAAAGAAGCAAAGTAATGTTATTATGTTTGTTGGTTTACAAGGTGCTGGTAAGACTACTACATGTACTAAATTGGCAGTTTATTATCAAAGAAGAGGATTTAAAGTTGGTATTGTTTGTGCGGATACTTTCAGAGCTGGTGCCTTTGATCAATTGAAACAAAATGCTACGAAAGCCAAGATTCCATATTATGGTTCATACACAGAATCAGATCCTGTTAAAGTTGCTAACGATGGTGTTGAAAAGTTTAAAAAGGACAAGTATGAAATTATCTTAGTTGATACATCGGGTCGTCATAGACAAGAGGAAGATTTATTTGAAGAAATGATTGAAATTAGTGAAACTGTTAAACCAAATCAAACTATTATGGTTTTAGATGCCTCTATTGGTCAAGCAGCTGAATCCCAAGCAAGAGCATTTAAGGAATCCTCTAATTTTGGTTGTATTATTTTAACAAAGATGGATGGTCATGCTAAGGGTGGTGGTGCAATTTCAGCAGTTGCATCAAGTAAAACACCTATTGCATTTATTGGTACAGGTGAACATCTGTATGATTTAGAATCATTTACTGCCAAGCAGTTTATTTCAAAATTACTTGGATTTGGTGATATGCAAGGATTAATGGAACAAGTTAAAACGGCAAACATCAACCAAGAAGAAGTTATGAAGAATATTCAAGAAGGCAAATTTTCCTTAAAGGATTTACAATCACAAATTAGTGGTATTTTGAAAATGGGACCTTTATCAAAGATTGCACAAAATCTACCAGGTGGTATTGGAGAAATGATGAATCAAATGGGTGAAGAAGAAACGTCACAAAAGTTTAAAGATATTTTATATATATTAGATTCAATGACTAAGAAAGAATTAGAAAGTGAAGGGTTGATTTTCATTGATGAGCCAAGTCGTATTGTTAGAGTCGCAAGAGGATGTGGTAAATCTGTTACAGAAGTTGAGGGAGTTTTATTACAAAGGAATATGTTTGCCAGTATGGCTAAAAATGCTATGAATATGCAACAAGGTGGTGGTATGCCAGGTATGCCAGGAGGTGGTATGCCAGGTGGTATGCCAGGTTTACCAGGTGGTATGAATATGCAACAAGCAATGAGAAATTTACAAAACAATCCTCAAGCAATGAGACAAGCTGAACAAATGATGGCTAAGATGGGTATGCCAGCGGGAGGTATGGAAGAATTTCAAAGAATGATGAAGGATCCAAATGCTATTAAGATGGCACAGGAACAAATGAAGCAAATGGGTGGAATGGGCGGTATGCCAGGTATGCCAGGAATGGGAGGATTTCCAGGAATGGGAGGATTACCAGGGTTTGGCGGGTGATTCAGTTTTACTTTAAACACTTGCTTTAATATCTGTTCTTTTATTAGATATATATCTATATATAAAACTATAAACTACTAATAACTTGTATGCTAAAAGACTTAAAGCCTAGAAACCCTTGTTGGGAGGAAGGTGGGATAAAGGTGGGTTTTAGATATAAAAAATGAACTTTATTTATTAATGTTAATTAATATAATTGAACTTCAAAATCATTTACATTTTTTTTTGTTGTTTTTTTTTGATTATTCAATAATGGTATTATTGATTTAATACAGGTGTATAAACCAGTATTTAAATCTTTTACTTTACATTTTTTATATTGCTAAGCATCTTTCTCCTCAATAATTGCGAACCCTAACCAGGAAAAATATCAAAAAACATCTCACAAAAAATTTTCCCTTCCATTCGTAGGGTGACATCAGTATCCTCACTCCTTAACAGAAGCCTCCCAACCATGTCGTTTGCCTTAAGAACCACAGCAGCTCGTTGTATTCGTTCCTCCAATGTTATGAGATTAACATCCATGAGATCCATGGGGTTCCTTTCCCAAGCATCAACTATTAGAGCATCATTTGCAACACAAAGATCAACAATGATGATGATTAGAAATTACAGTTCAAATACTGAAACATCAACAAATAACAATGGTAGAAATAAGGAAACAGAAGAAGTTGCACCAATCATTGAATTTGGTAAAATGAAAGAAATTGCACAAGAAAGTTCAAATCCAGAAACAAATTATGTTATTGTTGATGTTAGAGAACCAGATGAGTTTAGTGCTGGTCATATTCCAAATGCAATTAATATTCCTGTTAAATCTGCACCTGGTGCATTAGGTCTTCATGAAGATGAATTTAAGTTAAGATACGGTTTTGATAAGCCAAGCACTGAAAAGACTCTGGTCTTTTATTGTCTTGCTGGTGTTAGAGCTAACATTGCTGAAGAATTAGCTTATACATTTGGTTATAACAAGAGATTGAATTATGCTGGTTCCTTTGGTAATTGGGTTGAAAAGAACGGTGCTATTGAAACTCCACAAGCTACTGAACAACCATCTGTTTAAAGATTTTTTGTTGTATTGCCGTTGCCATATTCAAAGAAAAGTGTTAATTATTTCAAATACAGTTTATTAAATAAAACATAACCTTTTTTTTTTCTTTTTTTTCTTCTCTTTCTATTTTTATTCTTATTACTTTTGTCGTCGTCGTTGTTGTTGTTGTCGTCGTTGTTGTTGTTGTTGTTGTTTTCCGTTGTCGTTATTTTTGTTGTTGTCACTCCATGTTATGATATATAAATATACACATATATAGCGCCATTTTCTTTTGTAATATTCCTCATATTAGTTAAGTTATTATAAGTCACCATTTTTGTAAATATGAAATCATTAAATAAGATAAAGATAAGATAAGATAGATTAAGGTAAAACAAAAAAAAAAAAAAAAAATAATGAAAATTCAAGTAAAGTAAAATTTAATAAATTAAATGAAAAAGGAATAAAACAGTAATTTAAAATCAGTGATTATTATATATATTATTTTATTATTATTAATTGTTTATTTTTATAGAAATATTATTTGAGTTAATTAAATATAATATTTATATATTATATGCTAGTAAAGTAAAGATATATATAATCTAAGAAACGAAGTTAAATGAAAAATAAAAAAAAATATACTTCATATTTTCAAAAAAAAAAATAGAGTAAAAAATAATTGTGATTCAGGTAATTCAGTTTAAAGAAATGTCAGCGGTTCAAAAGAGGAGAGGGGTATTAGATTGTGTATTTTTTTTTTTTTTTTTCTCTGTTTCTTTATATGTTTTTAAAGATCAACTTTAATATATAAATGAAGAAAAAAAAAAAAGAAAAAAAAAAACTCAACCTTTTGATTCCTATGGTAGTAGTAAATAAAGTAAAGATTTAAAAGTTGTCAACAACTATATTTAGATCATCTTCTCTTTCCATCTTTTTTTTTTTTTTTTTTTTTTGAGTATCGTATATACTAAAAGATAAACGATGAAAGAAAAAAAAAAATTTTCCTCCCCAATAAAAAAAGACAGAGACAAAGATCATCTCATCCATTCAAAAATGTATGATTGTTTAAATATATATTTATAGTGACAACAATTCATTCACCTTTATTCTACCAGCATAAGGAGAAAGTCTTTCCCTTTGAGCCATTGATAAATGCTTGATATTAAAAACCTCATTTGCATTGCTTTGATTTAGTAATTTTTGACGAAGATTGAAATGTCTTTCATCATTGATATCATTAACATATCTTAGTTGACATTGTTTAGTTTGTGCCATAGTAGTTTGCTTTAAGTTAGCATTGGTAGATCTTAGGACGGTTCTCATATTTCAATAAGAATATAATAATTTGTTTTAATTAGGTATTAACAAAAGAATACTATTATCTAATAACCCTGAATTAAAAGGATCATGTGTCCTTTTTATACTTACGAGTGACTCAACAAAAAAAGGGTGGGGGGAGTTAACGGGGCGTGTCGGAGATCGGAACCCGGTCTTTAGGAACGACGGCTCGGAGACGGTCATACACGGATATAGCGTTTAATTTGTCATCCTCTTACTAATTACAGTTCTCGCACCTTCCAGAAGAAAAGACTCACATCCCTGACGTAAGCAATACACGTGACGACATTGGTGCATCATTATATGTGCAGCATACAATCTGCAAAATTAGGGGGTGCACTGCGGGCGCTAAGGTTACATCACAGATTCTTGCACATCCCACAAAAGGCTATGTGATGATGACAACATGGAAATTGGGAATGGCGGCAGTGGCGGCTAAGAAAATAGTTAAAAGCATATGAATGGACAGGTTGGATTAATTGAAGGTTAGGTCATAATTTAATACTTCTTCTTCTTGTGTTAATAAGAAATAAGTGAATCATAATGCAACAATTCACAGCAAATATTGTAATTATAACAATTTCATTCTTCACTTCGGTTGTAGCAACTCTCTATTTCCTTTTTAGTCATGGAGGACCACATTTTCAAACACCATTTACAGGTGTTCTTGTGATTACGTTGCTTTATTGGGGGATTACATTGGCTTCTCAATCAGTGTTTTTACTTCGAGTTTTTAAAGAATCACAAGACCAGAGTTCACAAGCAAATGTGCTTGCAGTTGTTGGTCCACATTTCACAATAAATAATATTCTTCATTCCTTGTGGTGTTATTTCTTTATTAAAGAAAAATTTATTATTTCTGAGATTATCTTGATAATTAATTTACTTAATTTGTTAGGTCTATATTTTACTCATAAGACTATTGAAATCAAGTCAATTGCAGACTGGTTAACAATTCATTGGCCTGTTACAGGCTGGCCACTTTCTTGGACTATATATGCTGTTTTTTGGAATGGTGCAGCATTGTTCCATTCTCATAATAAGCATTTACTGCCAAGATTATTAGCCAATGTTGCCTTAGGAGAATTCTTAATTACTCCATTAGTGTTATTAACTTTTTATCAAGATTGGGCAGTGGGGTTAAGTACCTCTCTTTTGATGCTTAGTGTTGGATTTGGTCAACTCTTTACAAAAGTTATTGCATTCCAATGGGGTCTTGCTTTTGCTATTGCTGCTGCTGACTTTACTCTCAGTGTTATAGTTATGTTTAGCTCTGCTCTGAGAACAAATGACAATTCTAATCAACCTTTGTTGTCCCCATAGAAAAAGAATACAAATAGCATCTTTAAGACGTTGTTTGCTGAGCGTAACTTTCCATTTTGGGGAATATTTGTATTTTTTTTATTTTTTTTTTTCCTTTCTCGTTATTTTTCATTTTTTTTTACTTTTCTGATATACATAGTTAATTGAAGAAATTATTTTATTTATTTACATTTAATAATAATAATTATTATTATTATTATTATTAGTGGTAGTAGCAGTAGTAGCATTGTGTAATCATATTAGTTTGAAGATTCTAAATAAACTTTTCTTTTCTTTTCTTTTTTTTTTTTTTTATCAATGCCAAATAAATGTTTAACGCAATATTTAAAAGATCAATACATTCATTGAAGGAACTTGAATTAAGTATAAAAGATACAAAATCAGGAGCCAAATGGCTTAACCAATGTTTAAATGTTGGACAGGAATATCAAATAAAAGGTAAACCCTTGAAACCAATAGGAGATTTATTAGGAAAATGGTTTGAAAAATACGTTTATTATACTGGAGATTCGCAAATAATAAAATCGCCGATTTATACACCAACTTTAAATGAACTAGAATCTATATCTAAAATATTAATTTTATCAGGAAATTTATCTGCACATTCTAAAGTGATCGATTCGCAAATAAAATTGTTGAAATCTACAGGTCAATGGGGTAAAATTAGTCAAATTAGATTACAAACTAGAATAGATAAGTTTAAAATTTATCTTAATAAACTCGGGTGTTTAAAAGTTATTGAAAACGGTATGTTTCACCGATTTGCATTCGACAAAAATACCAAATATAGTTTAAAAGATTTTGACTTTCTTTGTCAAAATTTAGCTTCAAAATTATCAATGAATTCAATAGATTTACCATATTTAGTACTATTAATTGAACAAATGAATGGTTTTCATATAAAAGAATATAAGGAACGATATCATAAAGGACTTTCACCTGATATTCAAATGGCTAGAATATATAGATCATCAATTTTGAAAAACATTGAGCCTGACCCAAATATTATTGATGAATATAATGAACTTATTCAAAACATAAATGCATCACAACTTAAAGAAAATACCCCTAAATCAAAGAGTTCTGGACAAAGGTTTAAGTCTATTGAAACTAAAGAAACTTTTGGTAAATTACCTTTAAATATAATATTAAGAGTTATTTGCATTCAATTAGAAAACGGAATATTTAAAAGTCAAATACAATCTTCGGAATTATCTTTTAGATTATTGGCAACTATGATGAAAAAACGATCTGTTCATCCTAATCAAGAAACTTTATGTTGTTTAATAACAATTTTTCACTTTAATGATCAATTAAAAAATGAAATTCCAAAATTATTATCATCTTTTAAAAAATATTGTCCAATAAATCCTAATGTTATTTCAACATTACTTAGTTTAGGTTATGATGAGGAAGGTAATCTTAAATAATAACATTACTAATCAAACTACATTCATCTTTTATTTATATTTTTATTTTTATTTTTTAGTATATAGTATCAATATTTTAAATACCATGTTCTTTTTTTTCCAATATTACCACAACTTAAATATAAAATATATAGTTAACAACTCAAACCGCCCATATACTAACCTTCTTTTATTTTTTCTCTTTTAACCCTCACTCTTTTCTCTCACTCTTTTACACTACACAAAGTAACATATTTATATAAATATACTTATAGTTGAAATGAAAAAAGCCATGATTAATATATTGATTGTTAATCCAAATTCATCTACTATAATGACAGAAGCACTTGAACATAATACACATCTGTCTTTAACAAATGTTAATTTAGATTACTATACAGCACCAGAAATGGCACCGGCTGAAATTAACAACGAAACAGATGCTTACATTTCAAGTAAATTTGTCCTGACAGATTTCTTATCAAATAAGGATTATTTAACTTATGATGGTTATTTAATTGCATGCTATTCAGATCATCCATTAATCGAATCACTTAGATCTCATTTGTCTTCTCGGCAATATGTCATGGGAATATTTCAAGCTTCAATGTTATATACTTTAAACAATTCAAAGAATTTTAAATCTTGTATATTGACATCTGGTAAAGAGTGGGAGTTAGCGTTGGATAATGCTATTAAACATTTCATGGGTTCCAAACAAAGTCATTTACCGATCACATTTAATAATACCTCAAGTGTTGGATTGACCCCATTACAATTGGAAAACCCTGATAATTACCGCATCCTTTGTCACCGAATTAATGAATTACGATTAGACAATGTCAATTGTATTTTATTGGGTTGTGCTGGTTTATCATCTTTACAATCAAAATTAAAGAATGACTTCCCTCAGATAGCATTTGTTGATGGTGTTAAGGTTGGTATTCAGTTCTTGATTGCTTATATTACTATTGGTGAAATTTGAGTTATACAATTTTTTATAGAACCTCATTTAGTAAGTTTACTTAATAATGTCAATAGCTGTTCTGTTAACAAATCCTTAGTGTCCGTAGTTAATTCCAATTTCTTGCTATTGATAATTTCAAGAGTTCTTTGAAAATCATCTATTTCTTTTTCACTAACAACAGTAACTTCCTCTTTTACTTCTTCCATTTGTCCCTTATCTAACCCTGACTTTATAAGTTTAATTACTTCATTTTTAATATCTTCTTTATCATTTCTAATATCAAGTACTCTTTGTTTTTTAATTGGTGAAGGTTCAAAAGATCTTGGCCTCTTTCTTAGTTTCAAAACTGTTTCCTGTTCAAAGTTATTTGTCATTGACCTTGTCTGTCTTCGGCCATTTAAATTTTCAATTGGTACTATGTCGTCACTGTTCAATAAAATTGGCTTTGGCTCTTCTTCTTCATATTCTGGTTCTTCTTCTGGTTCAAATGGTGTTTTAATCCCAAGTTTCAAACATGCTAGCTGAAAATCGTCAATATTTCTTTTATCTATGGAACTCTTGATTTTATTTAAAACATTGATAAAATCTATATTAAAATTAATATTAGAATTTAATCTTCTTTTGGTTTCAAACAAAATAAAATCACACCATTCATTTGGTATATTATTTGGTAAAGAAGTAATTAAGTTTTCAAACTTGTCCCAATCTATGTTACCATTATTATTTAAAATAAACTTAAAAAATTTCAATGTAACTGTTTTAAAAAATTTATCTTGTTTATTAAAGCCAATAAATCCATGTATTATCATATCTAAAATGAACAACAAAAATCCTTCATCAAAATATTTGTATATTTCATATTCTAATATTGACTTACTTTGAATATGAACTCTTTTAACAAAATCGTCTCCAGTAGAACTTTCCTTTAAATATGAACTGAAAAAGTATTTGTATGCAATTAAAATCAATGATGGATCACTATTCTTCAAATCTTGATTTTTAGCGCTTTCCAATTTATCCAAACGTACCCAGTAATTCAAAAAGGGTGGGAAAGATTTATTAGCACAAGCTTTTCTAAGTAGTCTCAAATTTCTAAATATATCAGAAGTTATTATTGATCCAAATAGTAAATCTGCATTAAACTTTGTTAAACAAATGGAAATAAATTCATTAATGAACTCGACATTTAAACATTTCGAAAATTTGTTAGCCATTAGTTTAATTAAGCTGTCACTTCCGTTATCAACAAATATTAATTCAACATCAGCATCTTGAATTAGTTTAAATATTATCTTTGCATCTTCACTTTGTGCTTTTATTAGAAATTCTTCTTTAATGTTTAATATTTTCATTATCATTTCATGAATAGATCTAATAATATCATCATTGTATATTTTATTAGAATTTTTATTTTTTAAATAGTGTAATTGTTGATAAAGAGAATTTGTTAATATTTCACAACTAATTTCAAAGTCATACTTATTAAAATTATTCACATTTAAATCACAAATTAATCCAAATTGATTTATAAAGTTAATCTCATTTATAGGCTCAAGAACTTGTTTCCAACTTATCGAATCCATAATCCAAATAACCGTTTCTGGATCACTAAATTGATGTTTAGCTTGATTTAATTTTGGTGTATCTATATTTAATATCCTGTTTAATATTGGTTCAATATCTAAACTTAATGGAGCACTCTCAATAGGCTTTAATAAATATTTGACTAGTAACCTAGTACACGACGAATTATTCTTAGTGTGATTTAACTTCCATTGGATGACATAAAATACTTTATAATACAAAGTTTTATATTCATCGTTAGTTAAACCATCTCTCAATTGTTTTGAGATTAATTTTAATCCATTTTCAAGTATTGTTTCATTATTCTTGACCTCATTAATTTGGAAGTTGTAAATTATAACATTCCATAGCTCAATACATAAGTTTCTTAAATCCTCAGCTTCAAAATTTTTAGTAAAAACACTCAACCAATCGTTAATAAATATCCATTCACTAAATAAAAAGTCATTATTTTTAAAACTTATTAAATAAAGTATTGAAAACCAAATGTCCATTGCTTGTTTACCTAGTTTGTTGTTTCCCATATAAATTAAAGTCTTTACTAACTCATTGTTAATAATTAAACATTCATCAATTGTTTCATTGGCCAACGTTCCAGCTTTGAAACTCGGATATTCTTCATTAACTTTATGTTCTAAAAATTTGTCAAGTTGAATATCTGAATCCCATCTGTTTTCCAAATTCTTACTCAGCTGATTTAAAACATAATTGCAAAAGGAAACAATCTTACCATATCCTGGTACATCAGTATTCAAAATTGTTCCAATCACAAATTTTGATATTTCAAAATGCCCTTTATTGAAAATCACCGAATTAGCATTGATCATACGACCTAATATATTTAGCCTTTCACAAATAACAGTTGAACTTAAGAAGTATTTCATATTAATAACACCATCAACTAACATTTCTATCTGGTTAAAGTCTTTTAAATCTATTGTTTTCCAAAGCTGAATTATTGAAGAAGCTAAACTCTTTGATATATGTAAACTTCTCATAATCTCTAAAACACAGTTTAAGCATTTATTAACTGATTCATTATTACTAACTAATTTATGAATTGAAGATAGTAATTTAATACCTTGTGATGAAATTCGTAATCTAAAAGGTGATATCTCTGATCTTAATTCATTTTTCAAATTTGTGAGATCAAATTCAATTGCTTTGACCAAATTATAAACTGAGTCCAAACTAAACGATGTATTAATACAATTATTAGATTGCTTGATTAAATGATTCAAAGTTGCAAATATTTCATATTTTTTATCACAGTTGATATTTTTTAATGCCGATACGCATGTTCTAACGATTTTAGCTTTATTAATGTAATTCTCAGGAACGTGTAAAACGTATCCATCCGGCCAACTATTTACTAAATCCCCCTTTAATATTTCATCTATTGATATGATTTTATCTGATTTTAATAGTGTCTGTTTCAAAATTGATCTTGGTTTATATGGCGATTTTAATGGTGATGATGACGATATCATAAATTCTTCTTCTATATCACTTGAAAATGCAACCCTTTTGCATGGTGTTAATGGAGGTGATGATGGTATACTACTAAAAGATTCATTATTTCTTGATGTATTACCATCTTCTGTCAATAACAATTCATTACTATCTCCATTTACTCGCTTTGACTCCTGAGCAATATCATCGCATTTCTTACTGTTTTCAACTTCTTCAAAAGTACTCAAGTCAGGTATTCCTAGGTCTTTAAGTGTTATCGAATCAGGTTTGCTCTTTAAAGGATTATTTAGTGGTATCAATTTCAATTTATTTAATGATGATAGTGAACTCTTTGTTTGTATAGAATCCATAATTTGCCGTCTATTTTTTTTTAGTAAAGGTCTAGTTTTTAAATTACAACTATCTGGAGAGCTACTGGGGCTCTTAACATAAATTTGAGAATGTTTACTTACTCCACCCTTGCGCATAACCTTTGATCTTCCTGACTTTACTTAATAAAACCAAAATGATAAAACGCGTCAAGTTTTTTTCTACTTTTAACTTTTAGTCAAGTTTTAACGTGAATTCTTGCTGATTTAGAACATGCTCAGCAAAAAACTTAAAATTAACTTTTATTTATTTTATTACATTTCAGATAAGATAGAAAAAGTAATTATACATAAAGAAAAATATTAATCAACGCTTCTCTTATTCGTTTGTTATTTGACCAAAGTCGTGTTCATATTTAGGTAAGAGAATAATAGGTATTCTAACAATAAATTCATTAGCATTACCTATACTGTCTTCCGCTTGATAAAGAACAGAACCTTTAACATCAACAAAAATTTTCTTCAAATCAAAATGTTCACGTTGCAGTTCAACATCTTCTTGTAAGTTTTCACTATTGTTTAAATCATAAACGTCATTGATAATAAATTTTACCTGTACATAATATATTACGGAAAAAAAGTTAGCTTTAAATTGTGATTCCGTTTCAATTGGTATAGATATATTGGTGTTAAAGTTAACTAAATTGAAAGTTGATGCCAATTCCTCATATATAACGGATTCTATGGTGTTGTTATTGTTCAATAGTGGATTGACAGTATCATAATTATTTAACTTCAAATATTCTTCTCGATAAAACTTTTGAAGTTTCAGAAGTTGAATTTCAACACCTGATGTTTTATATTTAGCGTCTTCAAATGACAAATTCAAACTTATAGAATCGCCCACTTTAAAAACACCTTTATTAAGGCTCAAACTAGTAATCAAATGATGATTCTGTTTAACAGCAAACTTGGTTTGAACATCCCTAGGAATTAAAAACTCATATTCATTGGCTTTATCAAAGCAAGCAATATCTTTATCTTTCGGGTATTTTAAATGACGTAAATCACCAAGTATTTGAATTAGGTTTTCTCTAACGTTAAATTTAGCCTCAAAATCATTGAACTGATTTTCAAACTCATCTTGCATAAAAGAAACGTCATTAACGTTAGCTTTATTTAACTTCTCCATAATATCCATAAACTTTTCAATATTTTTTGTTCCTTTAACCCCCTTGATATCAGATATTGACATTTTTTTCAAATCATCAAATGTAGTAGATGTACTTGGTCTTTTTAAAAATTCCTTATTATCGTTTTTAATTTTCCAGAAACTAATTTTTCTTCCTTTAACAGTAGCATTATCAATGTTATTATGTTTCAATATTGATGGGTGACTAGTCACTTCAATGATTCTTACATCGTGCATCGGCGAATTCAATTGTGTAGTTTCTAGATGATATATGGGTTGTCTAGCATACTTATCAATGTATGGTTGGAGTTTCAAAGGGACAAACACAGTTTTGTTGATCAACTGATTACCTTCCATTATTTGATAGCCAAAAACAAAATTATATGTAATTTGAATAGCTTCAGATTTGAAAGATGGTACAAGATCCCTTGGTAACTTTGCTGTTATATAAAATGATCTAATTTGTTCCTTTGATTCATCTTCTAAGTGGTTTGGTTCGAACTTCAAATCGCTGAAGATTATATTCTGTGTCGTTGAATAAAATGGTATAACATGCATATGGGTTGCTAAATCATAATCAACAACGGAGTTTAACTCAGAATTATACATTGAACCCAGAGCGCTCATAATTCCACCGTTTTCTATTCCCTTGTTAATTTCAAGTCCATGAATTCCAGCCATTTTACCTTCTAGTATAGTACTCTTTTGAAGATCTTTGAAAATATCAAAATCAATAATAGTGTCATTGATACTATAATGACCTAAAATTTGAGAGTATCCAAGATAAAGCTCTACACTATTATTCTCTTTTTTTTTAAAGCTGCTATTGTGTTTCTCATCTACAGATTCTAAATGGTTTAAAAATAACGATCTTGTTGCACTTGATAACTGCGACGATAATCTAGACCCAAACCATCCACCTTCTTGTTTTTTAATGTTAACATTATCATCATTTTGTCCATCATCTATTTTCTTGTTTTCTGTATCATTTTGTGACGTCTCACTGTTGGAATAAGTATTATCCTTGTATCTAAGTCTAACCAGTAACGAGAGGTCTTCTGTTCCAGCAATAATAGGTGAAGTTTCGTATATAAATTCTGCTTCTACCAAAGGACACAATGTCCTTCTGTAAACATTGTAAACTACCATTGACACCAGATATCCTTTTGAATACCTTGGTACTTCTCTCTTTTTGTATCAACAAATAGAAGTTGATGCCATTTTGGGAAAAATCATGATGAAAATTTTGGTTTAAAATAATAACATGATACATGTCGTGTTATGACTTTAATCTTGTTGCTAGTGATATTTTTCGGAGTTCGGAGTTTTTTGAAAAAGGCAAGTTATTTTTTATTCTTTAGTCTTCATTCTTTTTTTTTAAACATAAAAACACACTTGCTATAAATCAAATTTGTTCCACATATTTTGTCTAAAAAGTAGAATATATTTTCTTATCAGTTGTAAGCAAAAAAAAAAGGAAAGAGGAAAAAGAAAAAAGAGAAAAGTTAAACAATTAATTATTTTGTTATATTTGTTAAAGTCTTGAACACAAAAGTTATGACCAAATATGTTAATAAACCATCTATCGGATGGTGTATACTGGCACTTCTTATGTTTATTTTTTTAAATTATAAAAATATTTACCAACAATGTGCAGCAAGTTACAAACTTCCTGTAATTGACTTGGTCAGAGTTTTAAATGATTATGAAACGTTTAGCCTGAATTCAACATCTGAAAAAACTAATCTTTACTTGAAATTGGGTAAAGTGTTTGAGCCTTTTAAGCAAGATTATTTACAGAATTACAACAAATACACTTTGTTGTTAAATCCCTATGTCAACTTAGAAGAATCACATGTCTCTTTCAAGTTTTATGTTGAAAAACGTTTCTTCCATTCAAATGACAATCTTGAACAAAATATTTTCTCCAATCAAGAAATAACAGAATTTATTAAAATATTTCATGATAAACACAAAATCACCAAAACTAACGCTTTTGGGAATATTTATTTTAAAACGCCAAATTTTAACAATAATTATGCTGAGTGTAAAACATTTTTTGATAGTTACATATCCCCCTTGTACGTTAAAGCAAAAAATAATCAAGAAACTTCAATTGAGAAAGAAATAGACATATTTTTGAAGTACTGGTCAGCTTTAAAACTACTCCAACTTATTATTTTTTTTCTTTCAATTCTTTTCCTTCTTTTATCTGTGCTTGTTTTAACTTTTAAAGGACTCGATAACCCTCAGCTTTTTAAAAGAAAGATGTTTGCCGTCACTTTATTGTCATCAGTGTTTTTATCATTTTTTACTTTGTTTGTCTTCATTACTGTTTCTATTGTGATATCAATTATGATGTTAGTTAACGGTTCAAACTTTAAAGGTGGTTACAATTTTGCTTGCAACGTTTTTCAATTATGTTTCCTTATGCTAGTTAATTATTTCACATGGAAAGTTATAGATGAAATAAAGATTGATAAGGTTTTAAAAGAAGAAAAAATAGAATTAGATACTGATGACATTCTGTTCTTCAAGTCATTTGGCTTTCACACCGCAAGAAGGAAATTTCAAGTGCTTTTCAAATCAATACTCAAAACAAAAGAAAGTGGTAAAAAATCTTCTATTCTTTTCAATTCAAAAACTGAGTTAGGCACTAATATATCCGAAGCAAAATTATTAGAAACAGCTCGTCAATTAGAAGCAAAATCTGCCACAAATTCAGATCTAAAATTAAATTTATCGCCAACAGCAGAAAAACAAGTCACAACAAATAGTAATTCAGGAATTACTACAGACCTTGAAAAACAAGCAAACAATAGAAGTGCATCTAATTCAATAGATACTGCTAAATTATTGTTTGGGGATATATTTTCTCAGAAAAAAGCAATTAATATGATTTCAAAGACTTCATTGGACCAATCTACAGCACAAGTATTCGACCTGTCTGATCTTATAACGAATTTTAGTAGCTCAAAGAGTAATTCACCCAATGCTACTAATTCGAGTGGATTATCATCTGAATATATTACATACACAAATATGCCATTAACTACTGCAAGCTGTAAAGAAGAAAAAGAAGAACGAAAGAGATCCAACACTGAAGTTTGTATTAAAAAATGTCTGTCAACAACACTTGGACATATTTCTGGTGTTACATCAGAGCTGACTACTATTATGGAAGCAAAAAATTAATTTTATATTGAGACTCACCAGATGGCATAACAACACTTTGACTATAGTTCGTACTTAAATTTTAAATAAAAGTTGAGAACAGTAATGAATTTATTATATGAATTTAAGAATAGCAACCTAGTTTCATAAACTTTAGCGATATCCTGGAACATGAAAATGATTGTGAATAGGACATTCTATAGTAAAACTAATAAAACGGAACATAAACAGAGCTGCGTAATATTAGAATTCTTTTCAGTTTGCTTCTCGCTAAAAGAGTCTCAAAGGAAATCAAGACATAAAGTAAGGCTTCTATAAATTTGATTTCGCAAATAACACGTATACTTTACTAATCGCATTCTTTTTATCTATTATAAGAATACAAACACTTAAATATACAAATTTAATAATAAAAACAATAAGGAAAAGAAATATGTAGAAAAAATCTTGAAAATTAATTGTAAATTCATCTGATTCAGAAAATTGTATTGTGGTATTTTACATTAAACTATTAGCTGGAAGAGAATTTAATTCTGTTTCTGGATTAATAGAATTAAAATATTCGGGGATTTTACCCTTTAAAGATCTAACAACAACTCTCTTACTTTGTTCATCCCAAATAACATCAGGGTTAGTAATGTGTTCCCCTGTATTTTTTGTTAACTTAAATTTTGAATCAAAATCGTAGAGGTTTAAACCTTCAATTCCATTAATTTCATCATCAGATAGTTTGACACTAGACACATTTGTTCCTTCAGGGTTTAAACCATGAAACTCACCAGCATTATGTCTCCACTCTAAATATTTAATCAAACATTCTCTTTCTAATATCAAACTATCATTGTAAATAACACTTCCTTCCAGATTATAAATTCTGGCATTCTTTAACATTAAATGTATTTCCATAACGAACTCTTCAACTGTCCAATACCCAAAATTTTGCATTCTAATTTTGATATTATTTAATGCCATTGGATATTTAATGATCATATAGTAATCAGGATATATTCTTCTAACTGGTTTGACACTAAATATTTTGGATAATTTTCTTCCATCAACTGAAAAATCTTTAACATGTTCAAAAATTTGACTAGCGATATTGTAAACAGACTGCAATTGATCTTCCGCTGGTTCATTCATCATTAAGTTTCTAAATAACGGATCATTTTTAACCTTGCGGCGTTGACCTCCAAAATTGCTAGTGGGTGATGAAATTGATGAAATTCTTCTTTTACCAATATCACTATCATTATCAATAAAATCATCAAGTTCATTTCTCTTTCTCTTTCTCTTTCTCTTTTGTTTCCTACTTTCATCATCTTGATTATCTCCTTGTTCATCACCGTCAGATATAATACCATCAACTTCACGTAACCACTGTTCGTCAGTAATATTCTCGTCATAAACTGTTACTTTACGTTCTCTTGTACCGCGACCATAATTCATTAGCTGGTCTTTGCCTTTTTCTTCTTCAGGTTCCGGTTCCCTATTATAGACTTCTGGTAACTCCTCCTCTGAAAATAATCTTGGTTTATTACTGTCCCAAGTTGATTCTCTATCATCATCAATTTTTCTAAAAATTTCCAATTCGTCCTCATTTCTTGCCAAGATTTCATTTAACTCTTCGTCATCTAATTCATCATCATTATCTTCACCATTATCAATATTTTCTATCAACTGCCTCAAAAGTGCCTCTTGTTCTTCATTAGTTGATTTTTGATCAAATTTACCTGCTTGAATAACCTTGCCATCAATATCCAACTTTTGATTTGCCTTTTCCAAAATCTTTTCTTCAATAGAATCACTAGTGATTAGTCTTAAAATTCTAACTTCATTCTTTTGTCCAATTCTATGTGCCCTATCTTGGGCTTGTAAATCCTGATGTGGATTCCAATCAGTATCAAAAATAATAACTGTATCAGCAGTTTGCAAATTTAAACCCAACCCACCAGCACGTGTCGATAATAGAAAAATGAAATACTCAGAGCCTTCAGCATTAAATTCCTTTAAAAGAATAGTACGATCATCTGCTTTTGTATCACCATCCAATCTCATATAGTGGAGATTTCTAAATCTAAGAAAATCTTCCATTATATCCATAATCTGGGTCATTTGAAAAAACATCAACACTCTATGTCCAGTAGCTCTAAACTTGGGCAATATTCTATCCAACAATTCAAACTTACCACTAGTTCTCCATATTAAATCATTATTTTCTTGAGTTGGGTTAATCATATTCTCAATTGGGGGAAAGACAAATGGGTGATTACAGATCTTTCTTAACTGCATCAACTTATTATTAGTACCTTTCAACGTAACTGCATTATTATCATTATCACCAACAAATAATTTATTATATTTCAACATTTGATTATACATTCTAAGTTGCAATCCAGATTTTTTACATTTGAGTACCTTTTCTGTTTTGCTTGGCAGAGACTTTTCAACATCCTTTTTCAAACGTCTCAAAAGGAATGGCCTCAAAACTTTATGCAATCTTCGAATAACTAGCAAAGTTTCTTCTTCAGACAATTCAATTTTATCTTGAGTACCAGCATTAGCAAATGGAGTATTAAACCATTCATCAAAGGATTTAACAGAGTTAAAAATTTTAGGTAAAACAAAGTTTAATAATGCCCAAAGTTCTGGTAAATTATTCTGTAAAGGAGTACCTGTCAAGATTAGCCTGTAATCACTATGGTAAAAATCATTTAAAGTTTGTGATAATTTAGATTTCGAATTTTTCATTCTGTGGCCTTCATCAATTATCATGTGTACCCATCTTATCTTTGATAACAGAGCTTTGTCTCTAATAATATATTCATAAGTTGTTAAAAGAACATTAAAGTCACCCATTCTAATATCATGATACAGTGATTTTCTGTAATTAACACTGCCTTTGAAACAAATCTTCTTCAAAGCCGGAGCCCATTTATCGAATTCCAGATTCCAATTTGGAAGTGTACTCAATGGAACAATAACTAAAAATGGACCACTAACCTTCTTAACTTCTGTAATATAAGATAAAAGAGAAATTGTTTGAATAGTTTTACCCAATCCCATTTCATCTGCAAGGATACCATTTAAATGATTATTATATAATGACACCATCCATTCTAAACCACTTATTTGATATTCTTTTAATGTACCTCCTACAAGTATAGATGGTTGCTTTTCGATTTTCTCTTTAATCCTATGAGCAACTTGATAATAGTCCATATTTGATTTGTCTTCTTCACCTTCTTCTTCATTTAGATTAGCTGTATCGTGGATTCTAATCGCAGACGTTTTTTGTTGATCCTTAACAGCTTCTGTTAAACTTGACAAAAAGGCATTGGTTTGCTTTAACAAATGTGTAATTCTAGTATCTTTGGTTTGATCTAATAATTTTACATATGCCTCCTCATCGTTGGCCTTCAATGCTTGTAATCTCTGTTTAGCATTTTTTTCAATTCTTCTTTGTTCTTCCTTTTCCGTTAATTGATGGTAATTTAGTATAGACTTCCCCAATTTTTGATATTTGTTTTTTCTGTTTCTTAATCCTTTTCTAAAATCGTTGCTAACATTTAACATATTAATTTGATGTTCAATAACTTCATTTTGCTTAGTTGCGGTTACAGATTCTTTTTGTTTAACATATAGGGTATTTACTAGAGACGCATCATTCATGGTAATGCTTCGAATCTTGGCACTGAAATTTGGTAAATGATTTGTTAAAAGCATGTTCTGATGAAAAATTGTTGATAAGACATAACCTCTCAATGCCTTTTGATAAGGCAATAATTTAAAAGCTTCAAATTCAGATTTCCAATCAACAGCTTTGAAATCAGTATTTTCTTCTTTTGTTTTTTGTTCTTCTTCCGCTAGCTTCATAAGTTCGTTATATGTTTTATCTAAAGCTAAAGCTTCCATGGTTTTTTTAATATCATTCTTAGAAAAATTTGTAAAATCATCAAAAGCAGAAGTATCAGGATATAAACTTGGAACAAAAGCATTAGAGTTTGAATCTTTCAACATCTCATACTTAATCTCAGAATTAAAATCGGGTAATGTATATGCATCAACAAACTCGGTTGGATTACTTGTTAAAACTTTATTAGCCTCAGGAAACATTTCTTGAATTTCATCTAGTAAAATTGGAGGATGAAATGGTAATCCATTTGCACCTGCTGGCCCCATGCTAATACCAGATTGACTTGGACGTTTAGATGTTGGTGGAGTAGCATCATTAGATTGAATATGTGGTGAAAATTTTGATCTTGGAGTTCCTTCATTATCATGACTGATTGAAGAATGTTTACTGGCTATAGCAGAATGTTGTTGTTGTGCTTGCTGTTGTGCCTGCTGTTGTGCTTGTTGCTGTGCTTGTTGCTGTGCTTGCTGTTGTGCTTGCTGTTGTGCTTGCTGTTGTGCTTGCTGTTTTAAAAGTACCTGTTGTTCTGCAAGTGCTTGAGCTCTTCTTTGATCTAGCTGTTGTTGCTGCATTTGTTGTTGAATATGTTGTTGCTGCATTTGCTGTTGTTGTGATTGAGCTTGAGGAAGATGCTGAACTGGCTGTTGTTGTGGAGCTTGCGGTTGCAATTGTTGTTCAAATTGTTTTTGTGAAAATTGAGATTGCTTATCTGCAGATAATGTATAGCAACCTTGACGCTTGAATTGTTCATAAGTAATATTAATCAATTGGCTAAGCTCTAGAGGTATTGCCCTATTTTGCATTATACATTTGAAAGCTGATATTTGTGACTTAAGAATATGCGATTGAGGACCTGAAAATACAGCAGAAGACATAACTGGCCTTGCCTGGTTCGATGATGGGGTTCCAGGACCAGATGCAGGTGTTGCTATAGCGGGAATTGGACTATTCTGTTGTTGTTGCTGTTGGAACAACATTTGCTGTTGTTGTTGAGATGATTGTTGATTCCTTTGCTGCTGCTCTTGCTGCGCTTGTTGTTGCTGTCTCATAAACAATTGCTGTTGTGCTTGTTGTTGTGCTTGCTGTTGTGCTTGCTGTTGTGCTTGCTGTTGTGCTTGCTGTTGTGCTTGCTGTTGTGCTTGCTGTTGTGCTTGCTGTTGTGCTTGCTGTTGTGCTTGCTGCATCTCTTGTTGTTGCATATCGTGTTGCTGTCCTGAATTATAATTATTACTAGATAAATCAGATTCACTATTCTTTTGTAACTGCCTCTGTCGCAGTACCTGAAGTCTTTGATAGTTCGGGTCATTTTGTAACATTTGGACAAGCCTTACATAGTGTGGATGCTGTGTGACTTGGTCACCATGTTGGTCTTTGAGTTGACGAAGTCGTGCTGTAACCTCTTGAATCTGCTGAAGAGAGAGGCCACCTTGTATAAACGCGCTAGGGTCCATGCTTAATACACGAACAATAATAACGCTTAGTACTAAAAGAGATGTTGTTTTGGCGTTTGTTGATTTTTTTTGGTTTCTTTAGTTTCTTAACAGAAAAAAAATGAATGCTGCCAATTTTTCTTCTGTGTCAATAAGGTTTTCTCTTAAAGCAATCTAATATTGGAATAATCTAAAGAGTAACAAACTTCATGATTACATCTACCTGTTTATATTATTAACATTTCTAATATTTTGTTTTAAAACATAAGAAAACCCAGTATTAATTACAAAAAGTGGCATATTAGTACTCATTTTTCACTACACAACTCTAGTGCTTTCGTTAACATTCAATCCACCACGGCCAAGAAAACCCATCATTGATTTAAACCTGTCTTTAGATCCTAGTCCTTGAAGTAACACCTTCGATCTTACAGCTTCATCGTTAGCTTCTTTCTTACCAACTTCTAACGCTTCTTGAAGCCCTTTACATTGGGGACAGCCTCCTGTATTACTAACTGTTTCAATTAAACAACTTTCATGAGCTTGATGGCCACATTTGAAAAACACCATCGGAAATTCAACGGGTCCTTTGCAAACTTCACACCCACCTGTGTTACTGTTTCCATTTTTATTAATAATAGTAGGGGCATTTTCAAGATTATGGATTTTAAGATCAAGTTCTTTTACCTTCATATCATAGGCATCAACTAACTTTCTGTCTCTTTCAATATTAATTCTTTGACTTTCAACACTTCTTATAATATATGGTTTTAAAATGCCAAGTTCAACATTAGCACCACCTGAGCAGATAATCTGGATCATTTCCAGTGATGACATATACTCATTCTTTTCAATGGTATCCAAAATGAATTCGAACTTCTCTTTTCCAATAATTTTGAATATAGTATCTGAACTAGTATATGAATACAATGCTACGCTAAATATTTGAGGGTCGTGCTCACCGTACTTTTTTAATAAAGTAAAAGATTCGTCCCACTTGTTTGATAAAATAAGCGACCTAAACATGTCCAGCTCGTAACCAGATAGCCCTTTATCAGATGAAGCTGACCTTATTATAAGTTCCCCTTCAGTAAAATCATATAAGTTTGAAGCTAGAAGTAAAGAATCGCTTTCGTTTAATGTCCAATCAAGTTTAGTCAAAAGAAGATCCTTAGCTTTATTTTGCCATTGAGACTTCCATTCAAGATCATTTCGTTTAGAATCAGCTAATGTTAAATACATTTCATATAATGTTATCATAATTTCCTTTCTATCTTCTTCTTTTCCTTCAAATGTATCATAACTTTCAATACATGCTTCAAGAAAAATAACAAACTCGTAGTTGTGTTTAGCAAAACTTGAAAAAATAATTCTTGGCTTTGGAGGCTGGTATGAGTATTCTATTGGATCCTCTTCTGACTCATTAACAGAATTTGATAGTTTCATAAAGGTAACAAACTGTTGATATGAAGTTAGTAGAGGATTTGATTCCGAAGTAACTGCTGCTTCATTAGAATCTCGTGGTCGTGCAATAGCATTATCATCTAAAGAAGGTCGTGAAATATAATGACCAGTAAACACATCTATTAGTAGTTTAGTCGTTTCATAGGGCAATATATCAAGTAACTGATCAACATATTCCACTAAAACCCTTAATAAGTCATCAATCTTTAATGTTTGAATATAATTCATCGCAAGTCTTGGATTATTCAAATCATTCATTTGGATTGATACAACATTCTCTGGTAAATTAAATCTCTGAGAGATTAAGGATGCCAATTTAAAATCACCACTTTCTCTACAAATGTTTATAATGGATTTCAAATTAAAATTTTGATATTTTTTAACAATATCAAAATCTTCGTCAATATCAACTGATTCAACATATGCTAATATTTTTTCATTTTGTTTTAATTTACAATAACAACTTAATAGTAATGTTACATGGTCATAGTTGGTAACACCAAGTTCGCACATCTTTTCTAGGTACTTTACTAAATAGGGAATCTTGGAACTTTCCTTGAATTTAGCAATGATCTCACTGGTTTTTTTAAGCTTGATGCATTTAATAAATTGTTCAATACTTTCTTTAAAATCTTCCTTTTTATAAAGAAATTCACCATATAATTTGTGTAGATTAAGTAATTCAAATTCGGTAAACTTATCTGCATCTTCATATGCTAATTTAATACCAATTGGGAACAACTCCCGTTGTATGACGCTGTCAACTTTTTCCTTCACAGATAATTCATGTAATTTGATCAAAACTCCATCGCTCGTAAGCATGTAAAGGTCCTTCCACAGATCAAACACGTCAACAATTGGACTGCTAACAGTTTGATTGAAAATAACAAATTTATGTAATAAATCTAACATGAGTACTTTGTGTGCTACAATACTTGCACCTGTTGTTAGTTCTGAAGTTAATGGGGTTGATAATAAAAGATATCTTTTTTTATGCAAATAAATTCTTTTCTTTTCCATCTCTAATTGAATAGAGTGTGATTTACCTTTGGAATTGTAAAATTGAATTGAATCATCTCTTCCAACAACTAACTCTCTATTGCTATCAGACTTAGAGGTAATTGCAATACAATTTATATGTGCACCTGCTTTGTCATCTAATATCCTTTCACATCTACCATTGTTTTTTCCAGTAGTCCCAACTGTAAAAACTTTATTTATTGTTGTGATGTATATTAGGGAATCATCTCTAAACTCGATCCCGGTCACTGGATCTGGACTTTGATAAATAACACGTTGTCTTGTACCACGATCAAGAACTAAATCTCCAGAAACTAGAACTAATGTACCGTTTGCAAACCCTGCTGCCAACATTGAATAGTCATCAAGGGCATCAAAACATGTCAATGGGTAATTATTGCCACCATTCACATTCGAAATCTGACAATGGGATTTGTAACTCGAATTATGATCAAATTTCATCCAATTGTAATTACCTGATAATAGCTTATCCAAATCCCATAATTTAAGAGAAACTGATTGACCTTGTCTTTCTGCAATAGTAATTAATATACCCTTTGAATCTAAACTTTTTAAAGGATTTATCCATTTCAGTCTTGAAACGTTCCAACCAGCATCTTCCACTCGCCATTCTGCCAGCTGCTCGTATTTCTGTGAGATCAACTTCACCATTCCATTATCAGAAACAATAGCCAAGTAGTCCTTTGCAGCGGTAATAGCACTTAACGTTGGTTCAGAATACAACGCACGATCAGAGCCATAATAGGGGTCTTGAATGGGAGTAGATTCAAAAAACTGAAATTGCCTCCAATGTGTCAAAGACATTGTATAGGCCTCTGTTTCTAATCTTCAATATATGATACTTTTCCCTATTGGGATTCTTAATAATTTTCTCGTTCTTCGTGAAATTTGACATTTTTGAAACACCTTTAAAACATGCTCATTACATTTTTCAGACACCATTAAAATACAAATATGAATCACTTACCTTCGTTTAAATTGTTTTTGAAAACATTAATACATTTTAAGATTAGTAAGTTTATTTTAAAAAAAAAAACATCAAACCAACTATTTTTATGTTTACAAAATCATTACCAGCTTCTCCAAATGGACATTGTAATCTTAAGTCACCAACGACACCAACTTCTTCAGCATTTGACGATGTTTATCAGCCATATGTTACACCACCGTCCCCATTTCAAACATCCACGCTTGTTTCAGATCAAAATAATTCATTTGGATTAAAATTGAATTTATCCAACCCTTATTCACAATCACTATGGTTTACCTCTAGAGGAAATAAAGGAGAAGAAATTCAAAAGTATACAGAAAACTCTATCAAAAATACAGCACATATGAATAAGATTAGCTCAATTAAAACAGACGTAGCTACTGTTTCTTCTTCATCGCCATCGACGGATCCACTTAATTTCCATAGTTTGAAGAGGTTTAGAGAGTCAAATAAGGAAAATGATCATAGTTATTCCTTAAAATTCATAATTCCAAGTTCAGTTGAACGATCTTCGGGTATTTATAGAAAAACATCATTGCGTAAACGTTCTGGAATTGCCCCTTCTGTTAAATCAATGAATGAACCACCACATAAGCTAATTTTAATGCAAACACGGTTAGTGAAACTGTTTAAAATAATAAACCATTTATCAACAAAATTTGAAATATTTTTAGAAGAAGAAAACATTCTTTGTGATCCGCAACTTCCTCCAAGTATATTTGGTAATGTTAAAACCTTGAAAATCATTCATGAATCTTTTTTGCAAAAACTTTTAGATGATGAATCGCCTATTGAAGATTTAGAAGAGTCAATGTATGATCATTTTCAAAGACTATTACATGTTTATCCATCTTATTTTCAAAATACAAATAAGAGGAACTATTATGTAAATAAATTAATGGGAGAACGTGAAAAGTTTAGTGGATTTTTCAGAACTATTCAAAAATACATTGATGAGCATGGAACTAATAATGGGATTAATGATTTCAAAGAGCTTGTGAATGCACCAGCAATTGAGTTGCAGCAGTTTTTAAACTGTGTTGACGATTTTATGTCATCAAACAGCCCTAGAATTGAAGTTTTAATAGATAAAATTCGTTCAGTTATTATAATTGTATCTAATGAAGACTTCAATGAATCTGAAAATAATTTATTACAACAAGCACAAACACCTGTTTATTTAGATATTTCAGAAGCAACCAAGGCAACATACAAACTTCCATTAAAAGATGAAAAGTTAGAAGATCAAGTTTTACGATATTTTCGACATGAATTCAAAATGCAGTTTTCAGAATACCATAGATGCATTGAGTTAATCAAAAAGCAGGTTACTCAAATAGCAAATATTTCAACAAGTAACATTCAAATAGCAAAATCGTTTTTTAACGTCACCTCAGGATTTGAACCCACAATTGAAACTACTGAAACTATTAATGGACAAGCACCCACACCAACAACGTTACTATTTCAACAAAACAAAATTCAATCAAAACAAGAAATGTATATAACTAAAGTAGACCTTCAAAATAAAAACATATACAGTATTTTGTATGAGTTTGATAAATATCTTAATCAAAGAACTGGAGAAATCAATGAACTTTGTTTAATGATATTGAAAAGTAGTAAAAATTTATTGAAAAATGAAGATTTTGATAAAGATTACAAAACAGAACAACTGTATCAATATAGAAAGTTCCAAAAGTTATTAAAAAAAGCAACTTTGCTAATATTGGATAGATTCAGAAATTTTATCTTTTGTTATTTAGATGCTATATGTGTTACTAACATGTATGATTCAGAAACCACTTCTGATGATATCATTAAACGGTGGGAGTTAAACAGATATCAACAACGTGCCGCTTTACAAACAGATGCATTTGACTTGACAAAGTTAACAGTTAACGCTTACTTTGTGAATAGATTTTTAAATGATATCAATACTGATAGTATTAATAATAACAACAATAATATTAATGGTGATGATAATAAAGAAATTTTAACTTAAGTAAAGTTGCGTACCTATTTATAAATCATATTTGATATTTTGTTTACTTATTCAATATATTACTCTAATAAAGCGATGAAATTAGCAGAAACATCACAGTTGAGTCGTTTATTGGCTACCGTAAATTGTTTGACATATTTGCCTCTTTTCGTAGACAATGATATCACATCTGATTTACTTCCAAATCTTGATAGGGATGCATTAATTGAACTAGGTGTGCACGTTGTTGGTGATCGTTTACGTCTCCAACTACTTGTAAAGATTCTCAGGGTTCAACTTGCTAAAAAGAAACTTCCTTTGGGTATTTTAAAGGACTCCATTGTCAAGCAGGCAAAGACTTTAAATGATATTGAAAATACTATTGGTGATATTAATGATGAAACGACACTCTCTTCTCATGTAATTACTGAAGATGGTACTATATACAATTTAACGTTAAAATTAAAAGCACATTACACAGCAGATGACCTCAAAAGGGAAATATTATACCAAATATTTGGTGAAAATGATAGTTTACAATATGTTACTAGTGAATGGACATTTTATACTATGGGTGATAATAGAATACCAACCAAAGTGTACGATATTGAAATGGCATCATTTTTGAAGTCTATTGAGTTTCAATCTGATCCAAATACAAATACAAATGCAAATACAAAAAGTATATTGATGATATGTCAAAATGATCAAATGCCTACAATTGATGCTATTAATACTTACAATAAATTTGTTTCCCGTTTATCAAATGGTGGTAAATTATATGGAAAACTGAATAGTATTCCTGAATTAAAAAACTTTATGGGACAAAGACCACCAAGTCAGTTAATCACTACTAATTTAAAAGATTATTTTCCAGATGTAGATAAAAAGTCGTTAAAAGAAGTGGCTAGAAATTCACTTAGATTATCAATGTATGGTAATGATATTATTAAGCATATGGATAATGGCGGGATTGGTAAACGAGAATCAATGTATTCACAATTCTCATCAATATCTAAATTATCAAGAAGATTTTCATTGCTTAGTATGGCAAGTATTGGGGTTGGCGTTCCTATGCAAATGAATCAAACTGTTGGCGATATGCTACTATCCAATAAAGAGGATTTAAATGACATAATCACAATCAAATCAAATACTACAGAGCTAGAAGCTCCTCACAATGAAGATGAACAAACTGATGATATACTTGACGATTATTCATCAGCTGTGACTTATATAAAGCCAGATACATCATACGATCAAAGTATTATAGAACTTATGGATGAGAGTGATGAAGATTATGTTGATGATGGTGATAGCATCCTTTATGAAGAGTTTATTTCTCTTGAGGCAGAAAGAGTCAAAGTTAAAGAAGTTTTAAGCAATGAAATTGAACATGGACCAACAGTTTGGCATAAGGGTGCCAAAATTGGTCAGGGTTCATTTGGATTTGTCTATCTTGGGTTGAATGGACTTACCGGGGAGTTGATGGCTGTTAAACAAGTGGATATACCATTGTCTAATAGCGGTAACAACAACAATTTAATGGTTGATGCACATAAACAAGAAATGTCTTTATTAAAAGAATTGGACCATGAAAATATTGTTAGATACCTTGGAGCATCATCTGATTCTACTAGAATGTACATTTTTCTTGAATATATTCCTGGAGGTTCCATTAGCTCGATGCTTGAAACATATGGGGCATTTGAGGAGCCATTGGTCAAAAACTTTGGTAGACAAGTTCTTGTTGGGTTGAAATATCTTCATAGTAAGGATATTATTCATAGAGACATCAAAGGTGCTAATATTCTTATTGATAACAATGGAGTGGTGAAAATAAGTGATTTTGGTATTTCAAAAAAGATAGATGGTGAAGCTCTTGTCGCAGCATTAGCATCTGGAGAAGGGAGTGAAGCTAGCAAAAGAGTTTCATTACAAGGTTCTGCGTATTGGATGGCACCAGAGATTGTTAAGCAAGCTGCTAACACCGACAGGTCTGATATATGGTCTTTTGGGTGTCTTATTGTTGAAATGCTCACCGGTAAGCATCCTTATCCTACGTTTACACAAATGCAAGCGATATTCCGGATTGGCCTTGATACAAAGCCAAGCACTCCGGTTAGTGCAAGTGATTCCTGTGCGGAATTCCTAGAGGGCACATTTCAGCTTGAATGGAGATTGCGTCCAAGTGCTGCTGTTTTGCTCCAGCATAGATTCCTCACAGAGGTTATATAAGTTTATTAACTTTCTTGCTTTTTGTATATAAGCCTTTCTTTTTTTGCCACTGTTAATTATAGGGAAAATATGAGAACAGAAGACGAACAAAACAAGGACAAGCCAATTGAAAATACAATTAAAAAGCTCTCTGATGCGGAAGAGAAAGAGCTTCGTGGAGCTAAGTTTTTATTTGGCGATAAAGTAGTTGATCCAAGTGATAGAAGAATGCATCATCCACATCGTCGCATAATTCCTCCTAACCCTAATCCATCATCATCGGGGTTATTGAAAACAGGAGATCATAGACCCCAAAGTCCATCACCTACATAAGTAACAGGTTATAAAAGGACTGGTTGAATGATACCCAGAGCTTCACTAATTGGTTCCAATAATTAAATATGTGTGTTTTAAGAAATTTATTTTTTTATTTATATGGCAACTTCTTTTTCTTTTTTATTATCGTTTTTTTCTTATCGTTTTAAGTGTAGTGTTTGTCAACATGAAGTGGAATCTTTCTAGGCTGTGGAGACGGACATTAGTTCAAATCTTTCTTGTACTGTTAGTTTTTATTGGAACTTCTGCACTAGTCTACAACAACCCAAAGAAATTTGCCAATATAGTTGATTCATTTGAAGATTTAACAGGTAGTAGTATTACCAATCAATGGGAAGAGGATATACATGTTTTAACAGATGTTGGTTGGAAAGAATGTACAAATATTTTAGGGATTTACAATAATTGTAAAATTAATGTCAAATATAATAATCAGGAACGTAAAGCATTAGCAGTGAAGCAAGATGTTAAAGAACGACTTCAAAAAAGCCAATATAAAAATGCTAATAAGACATCTAATAAAAAGAAGAGGGATCAAGAAGAAGAACAAGAACAAGAACAAGCAATTGATGAAAATTCATCTGACGACGATTTATTATCTTCAAATGTAGATGATGTCGATACTTCAGGACATGTCAAATTTTATGGAAATGTTATTCAAAAGGACCTTTACCTTGGTAAACGTTGGTTTAAAAAACTTTATATGGTTGCAATTAAAACAGAAGTTCACACTGCTGCCAAACATGATATCCAAGTCATTGAAGACATGGCCATTTTTAATTCCAATGTTAACAAGCAATCAGTTGGGAAAAACCAGGCTTTAGAAGCCTATCTTAATAAACATCAAATTCCTTTTAAAGTTCACAAACAAGTTGCTGGGACCTCGGGTTCTGGCATTTCAATTGATGAACTCAATTATGATGGTTGGTTTAATGCAGGGTATGGACTTTGGGTTAAAAAAGGTACTAAGGTTAGTTCTTCTTCAATGACAGATTTGAATGTTTTGTTTGGTAGACAAAGTATTGATCCAAGAAATGGATGGCAAGCATTATTAGCACCTCTGTCTGTTACTGATATTTCCACTTCAATGGGTAAACTAGAAACTGAAATTGAAATGGATATCGCTAATATTGATTACCATCAATTTGATAACGAAGCATATCTATTTTACAAACCTAGGAAAACTAAAAAAATAAATGAAGTTGCTCCTAAGGTAAGGTCAGATGGTAAATTCAAAATTCTTCAATTGGCAGACTTACATTTTTCAACTGGTTACGGTTTTTGTCAAGAACCGTGGCCCATTTATGAAGGTGATTTGAATCACTGTTTAGCGGATAAAATTACATTAGAATTTATTAATAAAGTTTTAGACATAGAAAATCCTGATATGGTTGTTTTAACCGGAGATCAAATCTTTGGAGAAGCTTGTCCAGATTCTGAAACTGCTATGCTGAAAGTAGTTGCACCATTAATTCAGAGAAATATTCCATATGCAGCAGTCTTTGGTAATCATGATGATGAAGGTGGATCTTTAAATCGTGGAGAATTAATGGAACTACTTGAAAAATTACCATACTCACTTTCCAAAGCAGGACCTGCGGAAATGAATGGTGTTGGTAATTACATTGTTGACGTTGCTGGTACTTTTAAAACCTCACCTATTGTCATTTACTTTTTAGATTCACATTCTTATCCAAAGGGTAAAATTCGTGGATATGATTGGATTAAGGAAGATCAAATTGAAGCAGTCAAATCATATCATGAGGAGCAAAAAGAACATAATCCTATTGAGATTGCATTTTTTCACATTCCATTGCAAGAATATAATCCGGCCCAGGGTCAAAAACAAGATGCATCTAAGTTTATTGGTACTTATAAAGAAGGAGTTATGGCAGGTGCTGTGAATACTGGAATGTATTCTACTTTGAGAGATATTGGAGTTAAATTCGTTTCTGTTGGCCATGATCACTGTAATGATTATTGTCTTAAGGGAGAAGATGATATTGAGAACAATAAAGAAGGTGTTTGGATGTGTTATGGTGGTGGTGGAGGAGAAGGTGGTTATGCTGGCTATGGTGGTACTAACAGAAGAGTTAGATTGTTTGAAATTGATACAAAATTAGGGTCAATTCAAACATGGATGAGAAAACAATTAGAGCCAGAAGCTGTATTCAATGATTTACAAATTTCTTGAATATTTTATATACTTTTTTCATAATATCATCCTTTATTGTATACTCTTTTTTTTTGTATTTAATGATTTATTTTTCTATTATAAATTTTGTGTGTGTAGTTACGTAAGCCAATGTCTTCTGAAATTATAGAAATTGAAATTTTTCAATGAAATGAAAAATTTCATCATCACAAGAAGAAGAAAACATAACTTTGTTCTTAAGTGGTTATATAGGAGACAATGATGTTCAATAATATAATTACTAGGGCATTTGCCACTGCAGCTGCACCAGTTAGAAATACTTATAAGGCAGCCAGTTCCCGTAAGACATATCTTTTAGATATTTATACACATATGTGGAGAGAAAACTCAATTATTTTATTAGCACATCATAATAACCTGATTTCTAATGAAAATGAAACTGTTAGAAAGCAACTTATCAAAGTTTCTCCAGATATTCAATTTAGAAAGCTAAAAGGTTCTATTTTCAAGTATTTCCTTCGTGCTTCATCTCATCAAGATCCATCTTCAAAAGCAGCGCATAGAATGGTCAAAAGAAACAAAATTCATCATCCGTTAGAAGCTCTTCTTAAAGGACCAACAGCAGCTATTTTAATTCCAGATTTAGATCCTAAGAAGGTTAAGGAAGTTGCTAAGGTTCTTAAATCACAAAAGGAGAAGCTATTTGTTATGGGCGGTAAAGTCGGTGATGATTTCTTTAACTTTTCCGAAGTCAAGGACTTTTCTGAATTGAAGAGCTTGCCGGAACTGAGAGCCGAAATGATTGGTTTATTAACCATGGCAAGTGGTGCTGGTATTGTTCGTACATTAGAAGCTGCTTCTCAAAACTTAGTAATGACATTTGAAAGCAGGAAAAATGAATTAGAAAAAAAAGAAGAGGGTTCCAATGAAGAATCTAAGGATTAAACAAAAGTTGTTTTGAGTAATAAGATACATTTTTAGTGTAGAGCTAGATTTTCAATATAATTTGTGTTTTTTTGTATATAGTTATAACTAAAAGAATGAAAAATATCAAAAAAATAGTAATAATGGATGATGATAATAATAATAATAATAATAATAAATCTAAGAACTTATTTTATACGTATAAACAAGTATCGTATTTCAAAATCAATTTATTAGACATTAACTTCAATATCTGCTTACGTAACTAAATCTGATTCCTATTATGAAAAAAAAAAAATATGAAGAAAAAAAATTTCATGTTTTTTTTTCATATTGGTTATTCAAAAGTCACTGCTAAAAAAGGTATGTCTGGTGTAGAAAGTAAGGTTACAAAGCCAGATTCAAAGAGGCAAGTTTATCGTAAAGCACAAGCAGATGCTAAAAAAGTTGGGTTTTCAGAAACACCAACTCCAGGACCTGAATCAAATGTTGAAGATACACCATCTTTACCAAAGAAAAGATACTATCGTCAACGTGCACATTCCAATCCATTTTCAGATCATAAATTGCAATACCCAGTGTCTCCAGACCATATGAATTGGTCTACTTTATATCAACCATTGACAGAATCGGAGAAAGAAAAGATTCTAGAAAAGAATCAAGATATCAAAATTCAACCATTTCCTGAAAATGAACAAGTTACCATTGCTGATATTGGCTGTGGTTATGGTGGATTGACTGTCACACTTGCAGAAAGATTTCCTGAACGTCGAATCCTTGGTATGGAAATTAGAGTTCAAGTCACTGAATATGTTCAAGATAGACTTCGTGCATTACGTGCCTCAAATGGTGTTACAAATGCATCTGTTATCAGAGCCAATTCTATGAAATTTTTACCAAACTTTTTTCATAAGTCACAATTAGAAAAAATCTTCTTCTGTTTCCCAGATCCACATTTTAAGCAAAGAAAACATAAAGCTAGAATTGTTACACGTACGCTATTGAGTGAATATGCCTTCGTTTTGAAAGAAGGTGGTATTATTTATACAATCACTGATGTTCTTGATTTACATGAATGGATGAAATTACATTTAGAAGAACATCCTCTTTTTGAAAGGCTTACAGCAGATGAAGAAAAAGCAGATGAATGTGTTGAAATTATGACCCATGCCACCGAAGAAGGCAAAAAAGTTGCAAGAAACAACGGTAATAAGTACATTGCCTGTTTTAGAAGAATAGCAGATCCATCGGTTTAATCTATAGCATTCCCATTACTCTGCGTGTATATGTATATTGTTCTAAAATTAAAAATGACCCATTAAATGCTGAGCCACTGAGCTATTTTGTGTGAAAACACTTGCCTAATATGGTAGTCGAAGTTTATATAGTAAAATTTTAAAATAAGAAGTTAAGATTTGTCTGGGATACAGAAGGAGATAGGAAAAGCACCTGGGATCCTTTTAGCAGTGTGTTATAGAAGTTGCCAGATTTTTTTGTTCTTTACAGCTAAAGTCGTTGTCTTTGGTAGATGAAACCAGCAAAGAAAAAGAAACCTTACTCTTTAAATGGATGTGCTACATGTAAAAAGAGGAGGGCAAGATGTGATGAGACGAAGCCAAAGTGTGATAAGTGCACTACCACTGGTAGAGAGTGTTCTTATGTTAAAAGTATTAAATTTTCATCTACAAGGTCTCTAATCGTGCAATCAAACGGTACTTTGGGAGCTACAAAACTAGTTGATCAAGCGTCTAAAGATATAACATCTTCTTCAAATAACAATGGTGAATCTAAAGCCATCATTGATATGCAAAATAAGAAGTTGGAAATCAATCCATTTCTTCATACTCCTCCATTGATAATTCAAAATAACACACCAGAATTACTTCCACCTTATTATACAACAGATGTTCTTAATAATAATTCATCATCTTCTAATTCAAATATTAATAACCAAAATAGTAATCAAGATGAACTTGAAAGTTCGCTCTTAGATGGTGCAACTAATTTGATTTCGGACTTGAATGGATTTTTTGCTAATTTTGATATGGATAATTATGAACTTATTGATCATTTGAGTGAGTTGAATAACATTAATAAAAATTACAACTCTCCAAACTCAAGTATATATAATGGCAAGAATACAAATACCAAACAAAATCAAAATATAAAATCTCAATTTGACTCGAATGAACAATTGAATATGATAAACTTGAAAAAATTGCCTGATAAACTTGACAGTTATCACCAACATGGGCAATTCAATCAATTACAGTCGACTAATAACTCTTCAAAAGAAAGTAATCATGTTATTAATAACAATAGATATATTAACACAATCAAGATGACATTAACAGATTATGATTCATTGGAATCAAACGTTGAATCACGAGTTGCATCATCTGCTCCATATCAAAGTAGTACGGATGTGATTAGATCAGTCGGTTTGAAAGCATATCCTTGTCCACAAACAGCGCATGAATATAGTAATGATTTTGATTATATTAAAATTTTAAATACAACAGTTAATAATCATAGCAAGAAATCATTAGCCAACTATTTCAATTGGTCCTTGGAATCAACGCAATTTGCATATATGAAAATATTTTACACTAATATACATTTAAATTTTTTACCATTTGGCACTACATACATTAACAATGCTTATATTAATACATTTTTAAGCCAAGCTAAGAATGCACCACATTTGTTGTTTGCTGTGTTAGCTATTTCTGCAAGGTTTGAAATATATCAAGTGCAACAACGAATGGACGATTCAGCTCATAATTTGCAATCTGATCATCAAAGAGTTGAATATAATGAATCAAAGCGACGAGAAGATGAGGAAAGATTAGAATATCATAAAAATTCCAGAGCATTCTATCTTTCCTCCTGTCTTAGAGCACTTTCAGATATATTATTGTCAAAGGAAAAAACTCTTAATAACATTGAATCTTTACTTATGACGATTTTAGTCTTAGCATCTGATTTTTCGGGTTTAAAGGGTGGGCAATGGAGAGAGCATTTATATGGAGCTAGAGATTTGCTAATTAATTATGTTAAATGGGGAATCATAGAAAAAAGTAATGTTAAAAGGGAATCATGCTCGATTGAATTGGTGATCGTTTGGTTATGGTTTTATGCAATGGAAGTCCTTGCTGCAGTTTCATCACCCAACGGTGGTACAATTCATGATATAAATGAACTAAAGGAGTTTTTACCTGTATTATTAACCTCAACTGATTATTCAGAAGGCTCAATTAGCTCTGCAATGATTGAATTTGGATTTTCTTTCAAATGTGGTAGTCCAGATGATCCCAGGATTTTTATTTTGTATCTTGGATATGATGAGAGTGTTATTGAAGCCTTCAATGATTTAGTTTTGGGGTTGGAGTGTATTCGATCATTAAAAACAAATGAGGATGTAAGCTATAATGAAAATTTTCAAAAAATATTAGAGTCAACGATTAGTCCTAGTCAAGATGATAAATCTATTTTAGTCAATTTGAGCTCAAGCTTCATTTTAAAATTATTAAGTAAGATAGAAAGAGCCAGAAGTTTCCGATATATTTCAAATAATGTGCCATATCATATACCCACAAGTCATCCATTACATCCAAAACAAGCATTTAGTGATAATAATTTTGATAAAGTTTTTACCTCTTCCTATATCAAAACAATTACTGGAGATTACTATTCTTGGTTTGATCTATCACAACAACTATATGCCGATGCAATTCTATTAAGATTGCTGGTTCATAGAACAATGAGTATTAGATCATCGTTTATTAAAGACGTTGTTCAAAGAATGTTAGCAGGTTTAGCACCTATAGTGTCTTGGAAAAGTAAGTACACAAGTCATAATATGTGCGATATTGTTGAGTTACATAATAGATATGGCATTAGACCACAGGCTCCCCCTACCCAATCTTCTTCACAGAAATCCATTAAAGAATGGCCAATCTTTGAATTTGACAAATTTTTAAACTTTAGTATTGATAGTAGGCTGGTTATGATCCAGTGGCCACTATATGTTTGCGGTTTATGTTGTTTAACACCAGAACAAAAAATTATTATAGAATGTTGTTTTGATGGATTAATCAAACTTGGTGTTGGGAGTGGTGAGTTGTCTCTAAAAAAACTACAACGTGTTTGGTTCAAAGAAAGGGACAGTTTCTTTGATGTTGAAGATCCTCATTTTAATGTGTTCGGGCATAACTCCAAAAATAAAGCTACAAAACGGTTCAATGCGTCTGGCAAAAAAGCCATTTCTCCATTTGATACTATTGATGACAGTGATGACGACAGTGATTGTGTCCCATTCACGTAATGGTGTTAGTACAATGTGTTTTACTGCCTTTATATTACAAGGGAAATTTTCTATTTTTGTAAAATAATAAACAGAAAAACTTATCATCGTGAAAAAGTAAAACTCCCAAATATTATTTACTTGTTTGCCTATACTAACCAGGACAAATTTATCGGGAAATTGACCATTGCACTCAGAGTGATGGCCACGTCACAGCAAACTTATTTCCCTAACAGCCAGAGAGATACTGGCAGTTCTCCAAGTACTCGAACTCACCTGTATCATAACTTAACGGTCCCCAAAAGCAACCAGAATTCACCATCAAAACAGCATATTGATCAACAACAACAACAACAACAGCAGCAGCAGCAGCCTATGCAACACTACATTCAACAATACAATGACCAAAATTCTAACTCAAGATCTCCTTTGAAAGTAAACAATCAAATTAGCACCCAAAATCAGCTACAAGTATTTAATAATAATAACAACAACCAACCACGACAAAAGAAAATTAAAATCTGCAATAAATGTCAAACTCCAATTATAGGTACATTGGTCCGAGCGCTGGATAAAGTATATCATATTAAATGTTTCACGTGTTATGACTGTGGTAAACAATGTTCACAGAAGTTCTTTTCGGCAGATTTGCCTTCTATCGAAGACAAATCAATTTTAAAATCGTACCCTCTTTGTGAGTATGATTATTTTAAACGACTTGATGTGATATGTTATTCCTGTGATTCGGCTATTAGAGGTTCTTATATTACAGCATTAGGTAGAAAATATCATCCAGAACATTTTTATTGTGAAGTTTGTCATAAATTGTTTGACTCTGACGATTACTATGCAAATGAGGGTAAAATATATTGTCATTATCATTATTCTCAATTGCATGCTTTTAATTGTGCTGGGTGTCATTCCGCCATATTAAAACAATACGTTGAATTACATAGAGCTGGTAATGATCAACAATGGCATCCCGAATGTTTTATGGTTCATAAATTTTGGAATGTTGATGTAACTGTCGATTGTATTGGTATGAAACTTAATGATTTAAATGATGTTAAAAACTCTAACAATGCGGATACATTACTAAACGCTGAAAATTCATTAGAAAAGTTAACTGTTGATATTTGGTGCACATTATCGGAATTTGAAGAATCATGTGCATCATGCATATCTGAAATGCTACATTCTGCGACAATGTGTAATAAGCATCGTGGTTTATCGGTTGCTGCACATTTAGTGTTGCGGATTGAAACACTATTCAAAGCATTCGACTCATTAAACAAATTCGCCAAGAGGTCAAGATTATGTTTACCAAAGGATTCGCCAATAATTGAATTGTCAAAAGAGCCAAGATTATTGTCAGGTAAATTGTTATTTTACTTAACCTTTTTGAGAGATATAACTCCACAAAAGTTAACAAATACAAAATATTCACAGGATTTATTGTCATTAGTTTCAGGATTAGCACATTATGTTAAATTAATTTCTAGAACCGGGATTACCCTAGCGTTGGAGTATAATAAGTTATCAAAAACTACAAAAGCAACAGATTTATTTTTAAGGGAAATTTCATCAGCTAATAATAAAATTGATAAAAATTCATTGGGAATATTTCCCGAACTCACAAACGTCACTTCACGTTCCAATGATTTTTGTGAAGGATGTAAAAAAAGTATAGAAGATGCATGCGCTTTATGGTCTGGTAAACTTGACATGGAGTTTATCGATAGAAGATGGCATTTTGATTGCTTGAAATGTAACAAATGTCATAAAGGAATTCGTAATAATGATAACAATAATAGTAATACTAACAAAAAGAAAACAAATGGAGTTGAATCATTGGCTGAAACTACTTATAATCCAAGTGCTAAAACTGTTTTATGTGCATCATGTGCATCTCGGGATGTTGGTGCTAGAACTGGGTTTAAGGAAGTATCCAAGTTACTTCAGTTTGTTTTTTTGTTAAAAATTGCTCTTTTGAGATCTAGAGCAGCGTTGAACAAATTTGATAACAATAATGAAAACCATAATATAAAGCCAGAACCCACTGGTGTTAATACTAATGGAAAAGATGATGATTATGATAAATCCGTCAATGACATTACAAGAAGAAGATCAATGAGAGAAGGTAGAAAGCTTCAAAATGTTAATCAAGAGATCAAAAAATCAATTGTCGTCACTGCACCAGTTGCAGATGCAGCTGGAACTGAGGATGTTGAAGAGGATATTAATGCAAATGTTTCGGTATATAGTGAAGATAGTAAACTTGGTAGGTTAGACAGCGCAAAAAAATATTTAAAAAAACAATCATCTATTGGTAGAAAGGGATCTAAAAAGATAATCATTCAAGATCTACCTAATAATAAAATCAAGGCGCCAACGGTTAATGCGTCAATGACTTCAAAATTACTTCAAAATGAAAAATCTCTAACACTTGATGATATACCTAGAATCGTTTCAACAGAACAAGCTAGAGAATATAGGCCTAATGCATTCAGATTTCAGAAAAGAAATTTCTCACCGGCAATCGCCAATTTACCCCAATCAATTCCAGTTCAACGAGAAGAAAAGGTAAAAACAAATAACAGTGGTGTAATTAGTAAACCTCAAGCCCAAAATAATAGTCCACAATTAAACGAAGATCCAAAAACAGAAAGAAGGTATTCTGATCTAAATGAATTAGGACACGAATATATGAGGCATGTTGCAGTTTTTGTTTTGTGGCAAACACTAAATTCAGAATATCAAATTAGTTTAGAAGATTGTCTTGGCTTGATCGACGTTAAACGAAACTTATCATTTTGGGATAAATTATTTGGTAAAGACAATAGAGAGGATAACGAAATTAATTCAAACAGCAATGAAACTAAAAATGAGTTTAAATCAGGATCAGCGACAACGTCAGGAACTGGGAATGGAGTTTTTGGTGTTCCCCTATCTACTGTTGTTAATAAGTATGGGATTGATAGTGATTTGGGAGTAGGAGAATCAAGAGTTAGAATACCGATATTAGTTGATGAGTTGATTCATGCCATGAAAACGCAAGATTTAAGTGCTGAAGGAGTCTTTAGATTAAATGGTAATATAAAAAAGCTGCGTATATTAGTTGAAGAATTGGATGGTAAACATGATAAACCAGAAGAAGTTTTACAGAGAATAAATTTAAAAGAAGAAACACCTATTCAACTAGCAGCAATTTTAAAAAAATTTTTGAGGGATTTGCCTATTCCATTATTAACTTTCAAACTATATGACTTATTTTTGTTAAGTCAAAGGATAGAAGCAAAAGAAGATAACGAACATAAGTTTCAAATGAAAGAAACTATATTGAAGATAGGTTACGCATTATTACCAAAAATTAATAGAGATTTAGCAGAGGTTTTATTTGCATTCCTTTCATGGGTTTCAACCTTTGCCCATTTGGAGAGTAATACGGGTGAAATGGATGGAGGATCTAAAATGGATTCGCATAATTTAGCAACAGTTTTGACACCAAATATTCTTTATTCCAATACAAATGTTTCAAAAAATGATTCATCTATTAAATTAGGACCATTTGCATCAATTATTGATAATAGTAACAGTGAAAGTCAATTCTTATCAATTGAAGTCATTAATGAAATGATTGAAAATAATGACGAGTTAAGTATAATTCCAGAACCATTATTTAAGTTGTTTACATTGGCAGGATTTGATAAAATAAATGGAGTTAAAATAAATGGGTATAAGAATAACTCAAGATTATCAACAGTTGAATCAGTAAACAAAAAGGATAAAGAAAGTAATAATAATTTGAATACAAAAGATGTTATTGCTAAGTTGAAAATTGTTTATGAAAAAAATTGTAAAGTATTAAAGAATATATAACTTATTTTATAGCTTTCAAGAACTTTAGAGATTACAAAAAAGTACCAATTAAAAAGTTAAAAAAAATAATGTTAGTTATTAAAACTAAAAAAATGACAGCTGAGGGGTTCGAACCCTCGCCTCCGAAGAGATCAGGACCTTAACCTGACGCCTTAGACCACTCGGCCAAACTGCCACTTGTACAAAGATTAAAGAAGTAGAAACAACATATCAAAAGGGTAACATCTATTCCTGTTGAACAATGATTAGTTGTTAAATCAAATGAGAAATGAATACTAAGAATAATTGAAATATAGTTGCTTACAAATAATACATTGTCATCTATGCGTAAAAATTAATAATACCTATATTTGATAATTAAAGAAGTTATAAAAATTGTTAAATAAGAAGAAAAATTATCTGAAATAGCTATTAGCAACTAATATTGATATTTGTAACTAATATAACATTTTGCTTTAATATTACGTTTCAACATATTTGAGATTTCACTTATTTTATATGTAGCATCTGATATTAAAATATATGAAAAATTTATGTGGGAGCTCTTCTTTTTTTCAAAAAAAAATGATGTAACCATCAATTCTACGTTATTAATTTAATCTTTTGGTGTGGTACATCTTGCTGAGGAATACAATTTTTGAAGTTTTTTAGGCTAACTTTAATATATATATATCATTAACTACGATAGCCAAAAGCAATACATTTTCAATAAATTTACTAATAAACTAGGACTCAATTATAACCTGGATTCGAAGGCTACTTTGGAAAAATAACTATTGTATAAAAGTTTTATTTATATGTTAGTAAGTTAATTTTTAAATGATTCATGATTTTATGAAACTATACTATCCTTGCTTTTTGCTAGTCACTTAATATTTAAACTTGGATGTATTGGGGTTTTTAAGTTAGTAAAAAGTTTAATGTGTTTTGACAGGAATCTTTTCCACTTAGAAGACAATCCATTAGTTGCGTAAAAATTAAAGAACTCCTGAGCAAATATAAAGTTTGTTTTTGTAATGTATTGAAAATGTGGACGAGTTATAAAATAACATCTATAATAGACTAAAAATAATCTAGGTTGAGTGAAAAATGAGACACCATCATATAATGTTTATTCTAAAATAATTGGTTGTGAATATTAGAATTACAACCAGTCAGGTTGGTGATCCCGGCATGATATCTGTCTTACAATTTTGATAAAAAAAAGATTTAGTTTCTAGCTGTTTCTATTTTTTAAAACCGCATCAGGAACGAGGTAAACGAAAGACATTGAAAAATAAAAAATAGCCTCCACTAAGATCTCAAATATATCATTTGTTTTTCTTTTATTATTGTATTGAATATTGGTGAAATGAGTTCTAAAGTCAACACAAAGGCTAAAACTATTTCAAAGGGGTATGAGCCAACAACAGAATATGAATTTGGTGGACCAACAGGTGCCATTGGTATGATGATCGGATTTCCGTTGTTAATGTATTATATGTGGATCTCCCAAGAATTTTATGGTGGATCACCAGCATGGCCAGTAGCAGGAGAATCATGGGGACAATTCCTTTCAAAAATGAACGATTACTTTTGGGATTATGCATTTCCTTCAAAATTTTCATTTATTATCTTTACTGCCTTTATTTTAATTCAAGCAATTTTATATGTTACTTTACCAGGAATTTGGACTAAAGGCCAACCATTAAAACATTTGAACAACATACAATTACCTTATTTTTGTAATGCATATGCTTCACTCTACACCAATATTATTGGAATTTTTGTTTTGCATTTCACAGGTATTTTTAAACTTTATTATATCTTAGATCATTTTGCAGAGATAATGACTTGTGCAATCTTTTATGGGTTCCTATTCTCCATTTCTCTTTATATTTTTACATTGACTATTTCAAAGGATTATCAAAGAATGACCGGAAATCATATTTATGATCTCTTTATGGGTGCACCATTAAATCCAAGAATAGGTATCATTGACTTAAAAATGTTCTTTGAAGTTAGATTACCTTGGTATACACTTTTATTTTTGGGTTTAGCAGTTGCTTTTAAGCAATATGAAACTTATGGCTATATATCAAAAGAAGTGCTCTTTTTAACATTCTGTTATTATCTATATGCTAATGCTTGTTCTAAAGGTGAAGAGCTGATTGTGCCAACATGGGACATGGCTTATGAAAAGTTTGGTTTTATGCTAATTTTTTGGAATATTGCTGGTGTTCCATACTCTTATTGTCAAGGTGCTTTATATTTATATTATCATGAGCCAAGTGAATACCAAAAGTCAACAAACTATGTGCTTCTCTGCATTTTCCTTCTTTTGACCTCTTATTATTTCTTTGATACAACAAATGCTCAAAAAAATGCATTTAGAAAGATTATGTCTGGTGATACCAAAATTAGAAAGTCATTCCCATTTTTACCATATCAAATTCTGAAAAATCCAAAATACATTAAATGTAAAAATGGTTCAACATTATTGATTGATGGTTGGGTTAGATATGCAAGAAAGATCCATTATACTGCTGATTGGGTTCAATCATGTACTTGGGCTTTAATTTGTGGTTTCAATTCAATCTTCCCATGGTTTTTCCCAATTTTCTATTTCATTGTTCTAATTCATAGAACTCAAAGAGATGTTACCAAATGTAAAAAGAAATATGGTGAAGATTGGGATAGATATGAAAAAGAATGTCCATGGCTTTTCATTCCTTACGTTTATTAAAAGTAAAATTAGAGACACATTGCTAAAAAAAGTTAAGTTTTTCTAAAAAAGTTATTTTGTATATTTTATTTTTTGAAATCCCCAAGTTTATTATTATAAATTATATAATATGAAAGATAAAATTTAGTCTTGTTCAGCAATAGAGACTAATCTTTCATCGATTTCTTCAGGAGTTAAAATTTTAAACTCATCTTTTGTTGCCAATCCAATTTCTAAATCAGTTTTTCTAAATTCTGAACCTAATGATGTACTTAAGGTTGTAATTGCATATTCAACAACTTGCTTCCAATCACCTTGAACAACAACTTTAACTGTATCATCTTTCTTTTGTAATTTTTTGAAACTTCTTTCAACATTTGTTAACACTTCCGTTTGCTTTGGACCTGTTGAAACTGCCTTTGCCCTGAAATAATAACCAGCAGGATCAGTTTTAAGCAATGATGCACCAAATTCATCATCAACAGCAATGAATGTTAATGCAACACCCATTGGACGCATATAAGCTCTCTGGGTGTAAATTTGAGCTAAATTTGCCATTCTCTTTGTAAGAACATCAACTGGCATTTCATAACCATATTTGTACTTGTATTCAGCCGATTCAGATCTTGCTCTTGTAGCAAGTGATCTGGCATCTGCAATAGAACCTGTTGCCAACATCCCAACATGTTGTGATATATTAAATATATAAGAAACACTGGAGGCGTCAACTAATTTATCCGCCACCTTCTTTTGATTGACAAAAACAACAGAATCCTCCCCAACAACAGCAAGCGATGTTAAATTGGCAGCATTGATAGCTTTAAATGCATATTCAACTTGATAAAGACGTCCATCTGGTGAGAAGACGGTAATGTGACGATCAAAACCAGCAGACATTCCTTTTTTTTAAATTATAATAGAAGAAGGAATTTACAAGACAAGAAATGAAATATTTGAAAATCTTCATTTTATATATATTAAAGACTGTTATTTATCTCAAACTTTATAGAGGAATGTCGTGGATTGAAGAAGAAACGCCGACGTTTACAGTAGATAGTATCACAGCAAAACATACACCACTTGCCACACCAATGTCTAGTGGTGCGCCAAGAGTGTCTTACCATTTCAATCCTAACGTTTCTCAATATCATTATGGTGTAATGCATCCAATGAAACCATTCAGATTGATGTTAACAGATCATTTGGTGAGCTCGTATAACCTTCATGATCAAATGGACCTTTATGAGACTAGAAGAGCCACTAAAGAAGAACTATTAGATTTTCACTCAGAAGATTACATTGATTTCCTTCAAAGAATAACACCACAAAATTCATCAAAATTTGCCCAGGATATCAAGAAGTTTAATATTGGTGACGACTGTCCTGTCTTTGATGGTATGTATGATTATTGTCAGTATTATGCAGGGGCCTCATTAGATGCATCAAGAAAACTAATTTCAAATATGAGTGATATTGCAATTAATTGGTCTGGTGGTCTTCATCATGCAAAAAAATATGAACCAAGTGGATTTTGTTATGTCAATGATATTGTTATGGCTATATTGAATTTGTTAAGGGTACATGCAAGGGTTCTTTATATTGACATTGATCTTCATCATGGTGATGGAGTTCAAGAAGCATTTTATTTAACTGACAGAGTCATGACAGTTTCCTTTCATAAATATGATGGAAATTTCTTTCCAGGAACAGGTAATTATGATGAAATAGGTGTTGGAGAAGGGAAACATTTTGCATTGAATGTTCCTTTACAAGATGGTATTGACGATGATAATTACATCAGACTGTTCAAATCAGTGATGGAACCAGTTATAACGAAATTTAAGCCTTCAGCTATTATTCAGCAATGTGGTGCAGATTCTCTTGGACATGATAGATTAGGGTGTTTTAATTTAAATATCAAAGCTCATGGTGAATGTGTGAAATTTATCAAATCTTTTAATATACCGATGCTTTGTGTTGGTGGTGGTGGTTATACACCAAGAAATGTTAGTAGATTATGGTGTTATGAAACGAGTGTTTTGACTAATATGAATTTAACTTCAAAATTACCAGATACTTTACCGTTTAGATCATGGTTTGAGCCAGATTATTCCCTTCATCCCAATCTCGGAGATAGATTTGAGAACAAAAACTCCAAAAAGTATTTGGAAAATTTACATATTCAGTTAATGGAGAATTTAAGGTATCTAAATCAAGCACCAAGTGTTCAAATGCAAGAAATACCACCTGATTTACAAAATATATCGGATGATAAAGAAGCTGCATTATTTTCCAAATTGAAAAAAGAATCTACTATTCAAAAGTATATGGATAATCAAAGGTATTTTATAAATAAAAAGGATGAAAGTAGATTAAGTGAGTTAATGGGATAATAGAGTGATGTTTTCTATTCTGTGTATTATATATAATAGTTTAATAAACGAGTAATGTTTAAAGTTTCAAAATTTATAATCTGGTGGTTGAGTGAATTCTTGCTCCAATGTATAATTCGGTAATGTATCATTAACAATTGGTGTTTGCCCTTTATTTTCATAACTTGGAGGTAATCTTTCCTCAATAAGAAAATCAAATGTGCAACTTGTTGGAACCCAGATAATTTCATCTATATTTACAAATTTAACTCCAATTATAATTCGGCTAATCGTTTGTAATAAATCTAAAATTGAACAATCACATAAAATACTTCTATTCTTAAATGTTTGTACAATTGATTTAGTGATTTGATCATCGTTAAAATCAACACCTCCCAAGTTAATTGTATTATACGACATCGATTTTCTATGATTAACATTAACAACAATATCCGTCTCTAAATTAAAAAAAACCTTTTGAACTTGAAACTTTTCCAATACAAGCTGTATTTGTGTTGAAATTGGTGCATTCAAATTAAAATATTTTTTAACACCAATTTTACAACCACTAGTAGCAATTAAATCACTCCAAATGAAATCACTATCCATTTTCATATTATCCAAGTTTTTACCCTGATAAAGCAATTCCCAAGTTTTTTCTTCAACATATATTTCATATTTGATTCCAATGCTAAGCCTTATTCTTGTATCATTAAATTGAAAACTTGATGGTAAATACATTTCATGACAAGGAAATTCAAAATCAATAGATATATTACTCATCCCTGTACCCTTTAGTGGATAGTCAAAGAATAATATATTATCGAATTCTCCATTTCTATCAACATTTAAATATCCTCTAAATCCATAATTAACTTCACCATTTCTTGATCTAGAAAAGAATCCCTGTTTACTTTTCCCAATGTTTAGAGAACCTTGGACATGATTATTAGCGATCGAATAACACCCATTCAGTGGTTGATTCAATTCAAGTTGATGAGTTTTACACGCTTTTGGAATCGATTTATTCATTCTTTCGATACAAGAAAAAACATGTTACACTTTACAATAAATATGTGCAAATAGTAAGGCAAAAAAGTTTCAAACCTTTCTTTTTTTATTTTCGTTTAAACAGATTCATATATAATATACTATAATATAGTTTATAAGTTAATACAAGGAATTATCCATGTGTAATAACAATGTGTCATGCTTGCTTTTGAGATTGGAATATTTGTTATTTTGGCGACAATGGAGCCGATTTCATTCATTCATTTTGCTATAATACAATTATTTAAATTGAGTTTCGGTGACACCAGCACCCATAGCAGAAGTGGAAGAAACACCACCAGTAACTAACTTAACAATAGAGTCAACATATTCAGCACCAGACCATTTTTGATGTTTAACGACTTCAACACCGGATTCGATTTCCTTGGCTTGAACATTTTGACCATAAGCTCTCATACCAATCTGGGCAAAGTCTCTGGCAAAGTTATCAACAGCAAGAGCAGTTGTATGTAAACCAGCCAAAGTAATGAATTGCCAGACAAAACCAAGCTTGGCTAATCTTGGAATGTAAGTTTCTTGTTCTTGTGGAGTCATAGCAGAGTTCCAGTTGAAAGATGGAGATAAATTGTATGCAAGCCATTTGTTAGGGTAAAGAGCTTTAACACCTTCAGAAAATTCCTTAGCTTGTTCGTAAATTGGCAACTTTGTTTCCATCCAAACCATATCACAGTAAGGAGCAAATGCTCTTGCTCTATTGATAGCACATTGAGTTCCACCAAGGTATCTGTAGTAACCCTCTCTAACTCTTGGCTTATCCCAATTGAAGGAGATATCATAACCTAAAATTTCTCTGGCAAGAGCTCTAGCTTCGGAGTTGGAGTGACCAGACAATGGAGTGATAACATCAGAAAATTTCTTGATTGCAGCGGCTTTATCAGTGATTTTATCATCCTTGTTAATGGCATTTTCAACGGCTTCATGGAAAAGCATGACACCAGCATCTCTAATCCATTGACCCTCAATACCTTCTAATTCCGAACCATAAGCACCATTAGCTTCTGCTTTGTTCATAACATCAACCAAAGGTTCAATATCAGGGTTAGTTGCACCTTGAATAAAGTAATGATCCCTGTTATCAATAGTAGAAGTGATTAAAGTGGCAGCTTCAGAGTCACTTCTGGCAACAATCAAAAGAGATGATCTGAAAACATCAGCGGATGTTCTAATACAAATCAATCTGTTAATATGTTCTTGAATTGGAACTAAAACCTTACCACCCATGTGACCACATTTCTTAGTACCTGCAGCTTGATCTTCAATATGAATACCTGCAGCACCATTTTCAATAAACATCTTAGTTAATTTGAAAATTGCTGTGGTACCACCATGACCTGTGTCACCATCAGCAATAATTGGTCTTAAGAAATCAGTAAAATTTAATTTTGATCTCTCTTCTTTAGACAATGAGAATCTTTCTTGTCTTTGCTTTCTGTCATGAAACAATTGGGCGTAGAATAAATGTTGCACCTTGTTTGGAACAGTGTCCATTGGGTAATCTGCTAAATCTGGTGAAGGTTCATTTGATGTTGAAGCAGTAGATGAACATTGCCAACCAGAAACGTAAACTGTGTCAAGATACTTAGCCATTTGAGCAACATGAATTGGGTCAAGAGCACCAAAAGTGAAAGATGCAGTACCGTTTTTAGCATGTTCGGTGATTAAATCAAAAGCTTTTCTAGCCATTGCATCTGATGCATTAGGGTTAATAAGAGTTGATCTTCTCTTTACAATTTCTTCAGCAGTATATGGTCTTTTAATACCAGCCCATCTTGGTTCAGACCACCATTGGTTAACTTCGTCAACTTCTTGTTGAAATTTTTGTTCTTCTAAATCGATATCGATTGCAGTGTAAACCATCTTTAAGATTAGATTACTTCTTCTTTTTGTTTAGTTAATTAAGCATATAATCAATCATCAACAAAGATGGGGAATATTGGCTCCTTTTATACTGCATTTAGCAGATTAATGATGAGCTTCCGTTACTCCGCATGCGCCACATTTATCTCATACTTTCATGTCATTCAGTACATGCGCCACACGGCACAGCGGCCCGTGTTGATTTTAAAAAAAAGGAGAAACGGGACCTTATCTCCGAGACGTCTGTGGCTGTCAAATCCCATCCGTGCACCAGTGCGACAAAATCTTGGTTGTAAAAGATAATTAATTGTAAGGCAGTGCAAACCAGGCAGTGCAAGATCTGAAAAGTTTCATTTTATTTTTTCTTATTATTACTCAGTAGAATATCTTACTCTTTGTCAATACATTAAATAAACATAATATATATAAAGAACCTTAGAAAATGGAATTTGATCAAAAAAAGGCACATATTTTGAAAGAAATTACACTGAACTCTGAAGAAGCTCCAGACGCTTCTCCAAAGGGAACCATCGATATCCTTTGTTGGCCATTAATGAACTTAATCAATTCTCATGCAGATCTTATAACAACTTCATCTTGTTCAGGTCGTATTTCTGTTTTTGTTGAAGGCAACAAAAATTCCAAAGTTGATACTCAAATAGGAGCTAAAGGAAATGGTGGACATTGGCTTTTTGTTTCCCATGATAAAAATGATTTGAATAATTGGTGGCTGAATAGATTTGATACTAACGTTCCTAGCAGTTTACCAGAATTATCGATGGATACAAGATACATTTTATTTAAATATGAACCTGTTATTTATCATGTTAAATGTAGAAATTTTGAGACTGCATCCAAACTATACTCAACTGCGATGGGTTGTGGATTCAGAGAGTCTGGTATTGGGGCCAATAATAATGTTGCAATTAGAATTTCAATTAGGTTGGATATACCAATAGGTATTTTTACAAATGATGAACAAATTATACCATTGGTAGATGAAAAATATATTAAGACAATCACCAAATTAGCCAATGATAGATTCCTTGAAAATGAAAGAAAAATGCAACTACTATTTGACAGAATCAAAAGTGAAATTATTGACTTTAAACCTTTGATTCATGAAAAAAAAGAGACAAAGGAAGAAAGAAGGTTAAGAAAAATACAAGAAGGAATGGCAAGAAGAGGTGATGTTAGGAAGTTAAAGGAGGAGAAGAAAAAATCTAAGGAGTTACATGATCAACAACAAAAAACTATTTAGCTTTATATAAAATCAATCTCTGTTATATCTCTTGTACCATTGGTGATTCTCCAATTATTTTGCGCTGGATCAACCATTTTCAGGCCAATCCTAGTCTTCCATTTCCAATTTTCTTTCATTTCCTCATCGTTTAATTGATCTCTCATCCTCATAACAATATATTTACCAATATTAGGGAAAAATTTATATCCATGACCTGAATCACCTGTTGCAACAGTAACATTTACATATCCCGGTACTTTGTCAATAATAAAATGTCCCCCTATTGTATCCCCAATCCAACATACTTTTGAATCAAATATTTCATGATTTTGTAAATGTGGTACATATTGTTTTAATATAGCTCTAACTTCACAAAGCCTTTCTTTTGGAATTGTATCATTAGGATTTTCATCATGAAACCTTGGCAAAGAAACTTGTCCTTCTCCAAATGGATTACTTTGAACTCTCTTAATCCCACCACCATTCAAACAAATCTTCATACGTTTACTTTCTTTATCTGGTGGGAAAAAATATCCCATATTTCCATCAAATATTACTGGTAATCCTTTGTAAATTTCGTATTCTTCATCATTCAACTGAATGTGCGTAACAAATAATCCAGTTGCTGCTTGCTGATTTTCAAGATCTATAACTTTACCTGTATTTGCTCCCAAGCATAAAACAGTATTTTCAGATTTGAATACTTTGCCATTAGAATTTACAACATTACCATCTTTGTCAATCTTTTCTACTTTGCCATCTAATCCAAACTTAAAATTGACTCCTAAATCTTTCAAATATTTGTAAACGTCTTTCAGTGTATTTGATGATTCCCCTAACCCACACTCGGGATTCCATTTAACTTCCTTGTCTCCCGGCACTTGATTATCCCTCAGTCCTTCAAACAATTCACTCAATTCCCTCCCACCGAACCAATATTGATATTTACTTCCACCACCATGGCTTTGCAGTAATTTAATGCCTTGTCTCTCATATTCAATTCTACCTAAATGACTCATCGGTGTTACTAAAATTCGTCCACATTCATGATAGCTCTGTTTAAATAACGGATCCTTTCTCCATTGATCTAATGCTTCTAATGATAACTTTGTATATAACTCTTTATTATATTCACATCTAATGATCTTATTGAAATCATTACCTGCCGACCATTTTGACGGTGGTTCATAGACATCTAATACTAAAATTTCTTCTGGAGCTATTTCACCGCTTTTAATTACATGTAATGCTGTTGATAGTCCAAATACACCAGCGCCAACAATTAATACTTTACTATCCATATAAGAGGAACAATAACAATAAGAAGAAATGTAATGGTGAAAAAGTTAAAAAATTATGTAATACACTATATTTTATAACATCGAATTATACCGTAGATATATGTGTATAAAAAGCAACAACATTGTTTTTTTAATCTTGAGGTGTTGATTCCTTCTCTAAAAATTCTGTCCAAAGATTGATGAAACTTTGTGAAGTTTTTCTTTCAGCAGATGGTAATTCAAGGACTGAATTTGATTTTGCTCTATTCAGCAATGAATTTGATAATAGTCCAGCATGCCTCTTCTTTTCATCATCCCAATTGAGAAAATTAGAGATTAATCTTAAAACTTCAAATTTCTTTGTATCTCCTCTATCGATTTGTAAGAAGTTAATAAATAAATTAGAAATTAATTCTCTATCAACAGTTTCTGAATTTGAATTTCTCTTTAGCAACTTCATTGCTTTTGATAAATGCTCATTAGTTTTAATGTTTTCATGTCTTAATTTACCTATTTGTAGTTGCTTTTGTTTCAAATCTTCCTCTAATTCTTTCAATTCATTTATTTTTAAATCTTTTTCTATAACTTCCTTTCTCAAAATAGACATTTCTTCGTCTAATTTAGACATTTGTTCTAACTTAGAATTCAATGCGCTATCAAATTGTTCAGTTATAATCACACTTTCTTTTTTTAATGTTTGAATTTCATTTTTTAACTCGTTATTAGTCTTTTCAAAAGTTTCCCTATTCGACTGTAGCTCTTCTTTACTCTTAATGGCATAATCTAGCTTGGTTTTATAATCATTGATCTCCATTAAAAGAGTATTTTTGGACACTTTCTCTTCCTGTAATAGAATCAAGTATTCCTCAATTGTTTCTTTTGACTCTTTTAAATCGACTTCTAATTTTGAATTTGATATCTTTAGTTGTTCAATAGTACCTTCATATTCAATGTTTTTACTTTTACTGTTCTCCTTTGTAAACTTTTGTTCTTCTTTCAGTTTTTGACATTCATTATTGACATTGTTTAGTTCTTCCTTCAATAAAGTACTAGAATCGTTGACGCTTTTGATATCCCTTTTTAAATCATCATTATCATTCTTCAATTCTTCAATAGCTTTTTTAGCTTCTTCAAGTTCAATTTCTGTTGATTTCATTTTGCCGAAAAGTGTTTTCATTCCAGAAACTTTACTTAATAAACTATTGTAGTTTTCTTGAATACGATTAGCTTCTTCACTTTTAGCTTTTAACTGTTCGACAAGTTCCGTTTCTTTACTCGTTTTTAGTTTCAGTTTCAATTCTTCAATTTCAACCTTAAGCTTTTCTATTACACAATCATCTTGAAGATCTTTATCTTTTGAAATCAGTATTTCCACTGGTTTTTCAGCTAAAGCTTCTTCTTCATTTTTATCAACAACTACCGATATTAAATTTTCCTCAATTATACTACTATTTTTTTCATTCTCTTTTTCAGTATCTTCTGCTAGTTTATTAGTATTCTCAAGTATGTTCACCTTATTTCCTTTGTTCTTGTTTTTACCTTTTTTTGCCATATTCACTTAGTAATATTTCCTCTTCTCTGAAATTTCAACATTAATTAAAACGTCAACTTCTTTTCAAAACGCGCTAGCTCACAAAACATTCTTCTCCTAGACCAAAAACACTATGGATATATTGAGCTTGACGTTGATCTCCTTAGGCCTGGTGCTTCGAACAGTTGTACCAATATTTCTTCCGAGATTGACTTCTTTATTAGACCAGTTTGTTCTTTTTTCAACACCAATAAATTCATACAGATCATTAAATGAAGCTTTGTTTCTTCTTTCAAATGGTATGAACCCTTATACAGAACAAGGGCAAATTTTACATCACCCACCCCTTATTCTTCAATTATTCAAATTAATCAAAAGTTCATCAATTTCTGATAACTTGGAAACTAATTTATTTTTTGCTATAATTGACACTTTATTTGGATTACAACTAATTAAGTTAAATAAATCATTAAAAACTGGCTTTAAGTCTTATCAAATTGCTATTTTTTATATGTTTAATCCACTGTCAATTGTTTCAACTTTTGCCAAATCAACTTATTTAATCAATAATTTAATTATTATTACAACTTTAAATTCCATAATTAATGATAAATATACCATTGCGATGACATTATTAGCTCTTGCTACTTATTTAACGTATTATCCTGCATATTTAGCTGTTCCATTGATTTATTACATTTACAAAAATACCAGATCAAGCTCCCAAGCATTCAAATCATTCTTAGCTTATTTAAGTTCATTTGTCTTATTATTGTTAGCAAGTTATAAATTAACTGATTCGTGGACATTTATCGATCTTTGTTATGGATCCATTATTAAATTTGAAAAGATTACACCTAATATGGGTCTTTGGTGGTATTTTTTTACTGAAGTTTTTGAGTATTTCAGTTTATTTTTTATTGGCGTCTTCAATCTTTATTCATTAATATTTGTTATACCACTAAGCATTAGATTTATTAAAGCTAATGAACCTGTCTCAATTGTATTTGCAATTTGGTGTATTTACGCATTTTCTATTTTTTCAAGGGGTTATCCTTGTTTAGCTGATTACACATTAGTTTATACCATACTGATTACTTTTAAATCAATATTTAATAAACTAAAATTTTCAGTCTTGGTAATTTACGTTGCTTTATTAGTTACAATGGTTTTATCACCTATTTTTTATTTTGTTTGGATGGCTTTCAACTCTGGTAATGCTAATTTTTTTTATGCTATTGGTTTAGCTCTGAATATTCTACAATTAATGATAATTGGTGATTTTATTTGGGCTAAAATTCAAACGGAATACGGCGACGTTTCAAATAAAATTAAACTTACACAAATATAAGATCAAAATAATTAACTTTTATCTTAAAAGAAAAAAGAACTGATTTTTTTTTCCAATAATCAGAATATAGTTTTTAGTGCTTCATTAGACTCCACATCATGATGATAAATAATAAATGTTATAATATGGCCCATTACTCATGTGTGTTTTTAACAGACTTTCTACGAATCTAATACTATTTTTTACAAAATAAATTAAAAAAGAAACTATGTATTCATTTTAATAAAGGTTTATGTAAAATTGACATAATTTCCCTTTCAATACTTATTTCTAAAAGTTAAAAAAAATTCATAGTTTAAGGCCTTTCTATCTTTAAAATAAATAGCAATTGGCGTAATCAAGTAAAAGAATAATTGATATTTTTTCAACTACTAATCATCTTGCTATTATTTTAGTCCTATAAATTGATTTTTTAAAAAAGCTAAAAAATAACTAGCTAATCTGTCTCAATAAGTTCTTGCAGTACTAAAATAACTGATCAACGTTCTATTGTTATCATTCTATTGAAACTTTAGTTTTGAGTTGCAAACCAGTTCATTCATATTTCAAACAATTTTCTTTCTTGAGTAATTTAGAAATAGTATTACTGTAAATTATCAGCTTTTTTGGTTTTGTCATGAAATTCCCCTTATCATGCTTTTAAATAAGCGCTACTAGCTCATTTTGCATTTCTTTTTCTAAAATTAAAAATATTACAACGGCTATGATATTAAATTCTACTTTATTCATTTTTTGAAATTTCTTGTTGCTGCTGTCCTTTGTCTTATATTTGGATTATTAATATCTTCTAACAATTTTGAAATTTGCGCTTTAAACTGAGCATTTTTTTGTTTTGCGTTTGAATATTCAGTTGCAGCTTTTGAATGAGAAATAACCTTGTTAGATTTTTCAATTATTTCCTTGACCTTTAATTGTAAATCCCTATTTTTTTCTTTTGATTTTAAAATTTCAGTCTTAGATTCATCTATAGATTTTGCAGCTCTTGATATTTCTTCTTGCATATACTTTGATTCATTTTGGCCTGCCTCTAATTTAGTTTCTAACTTTGCTATTTCCAATAACAATTCATTGATCTTTTCATCCTTCGCAACTAATTTATTCGCCCTAGCTTCTTGGGAAAGTGTTTCAAACTTTTGTTCAAATTTATTAATCTCTATTTTCACATTTTGAGAATCAGATTCAATTTTGGTGATTTCATCTTCAATGCTTTTTAATTTGGCTTCTTTTTCAATAACTGTATTGTGAAACTTTTGTAATTCAGTGTTATTTTCTTTCCAATTGTTAATTCTAATTGAATTAAATTCTTCGAACGCTTTAACGTCACAATTTATATTACCTAATTGACCAACAATAGTTCCATAATCAAATAATAGCGTATGGGTTAAAACTTCTCCACTGCTAACTTCTCTTGAAATACCTGTTACATGTGCATATCCACCAAGTAGTGGATTGGTTAAATATTTCTTTTCTAATCTTTTTTCAAGATAATAGCCACCATCAAAAAAAGTTTGATTCACTTCTGTACTAACACTAGTAGCTTTGCCTTCTTCTTTGTTTATTGGAGAAACGCTATCAAATCCAAATTTAACTTCACTCAAAAGTGATCTTTCAACATCATCACTTGTGTATTTTCTAATTGAAGTCATATCAGGTAGCGACCATTGAACCAATTTCGGATTACTTAAAAATGGTAATAAGTAAGTAAGTTGATCAGCATATGCAGGTTTAAGTCCACTAGATATATGTCCAACTTTTTCTCTTAAAACAACAATAGCTGCAACTATTTCATTTAAATGAGGATTCAAATTATCTAATGAAATATTATCCTTTAAAAAATGTCGACATATATGTTCAACTGAATTGGCCGTTAATAAATCAATAAAATACGTATTTTCTATTGAAACTCTTCTTTGCAACCATTCATTTTCAAAGTTTGTCATAATATTCATGTTTATAACGAAATCAAACACGTAATTCGAATTCAAATTGTCATTATCAATTTCATTATTGGATACAAAATCAGAACCAATAATATGAACGTTAACGCTGATATTGGAATTGTCAACGCCTTTTTTATTAGCACTTGAATCTCTCAGCTTAATCCCCTTATGTCTAATAATATTACACTTGTGACCCATACAGAGAGCATCAATTAAATCTAACATTTTTCCCGGTAATCCAACAACACAAACATTCACTAACCTACCAGAGTTAGCCAATTGTAATAATAAATCAGAAAGGATTTGAAATTTTCCACTAGTATCAACCAACCTTTTGGGGATATCTCTCGTGGTTAAAGATTTGGGAAAATAATGGTCAATTAAAAGGTACGGATGCTCACAAATAAGTAAAGAATTAGTAACCATTGTAACCAAAGATTCGTATACTATCGAAGGAACTTCTTCATTAGTACTAGAATTGTGAAAGCACTTTAAAATATCAGAATAATGCAAGGAAACAATTTGATCTTGAAGTTCCATTTGTAGTGGTCTTGCATAAGTTGCAAGGGCAAAACGTTGGCCCTCTATGTAATTTTTGGATGGAGGTGTCCAGTGTGCAGCTGTTAAAACAGGCGCTGGTAAAGTATCTAATATATGATGAAGGTTCATTAAAAGGACAAAAAGAACATAGACATAGAATATTGAAAAAATATATGTCAAGACTTTAATTATTATAAAATACTTTACTCCTTCGATAGACAAGTATTAATGACAGAACCGTTGGAGGAAGATGCCATTGCGCTTTATGATAGACAGATTCGTCTTTGGGGAGCTGCCGCTCAATCAAGATTAGGTGTTTCTAGCGTAGTTTTGCTTGGATGTGGTGGTTTAGGTTCAGAAATTGCCAAAAACCTTGTTTTGGGTGGTATTGGCAAACTTGTCATCCTTGATGACGGTGTTGCTAGTATAGAAGAACCTGGCTTTTTGTTAGATGTTAGGCAGGATGGAGGGAAGCCAAGAGTAAATGCTATTAGTCAAAGATTAAAAGACTTAAATCCTCGTGTTGAAATCGAAACGTTGAATGACAATTGGAAAACTATGGAGTTACATTTTTGGAACAGCTTTGATGTCATTATTGCAACACAGCTATGCTCTAGTGATATTCAAACTTTAAATGATATTTCAAGAAATATAAATAAACCACTCTTAGTTTCTTCTGGCCATGGATTGTTTGGAATGGTATTTATTGATGCAATCGATAGTGAATCATGGATTACAAAAGAAAAAATATCAACAAGGACATTGGGTAAAATGGATGCTTGGAATCTAAGAGAAGTTATTAAAATTGAAGAGTCTGAAGAAAATAACGTTCAGATAGATCGTTGCTTGATCAAATCAAACTTTAGAAAATGGAATGAAATTTCTTCTAAATTTATTCATAGTATGTATCCTAGTGAACGTAGATTAATTAAAAGAGTTTCACCTGTTTTAATTACCATTTTAGCGCTATTAGAAGTTCAAAAAGATGCAGAATTCAACTTGAGTTTATTAAAAACTAAAACATCAGAAATTGCACAGAGATTTGAGCTTCCAAATAAATTAGTTGATGATATAATTATTAAAAGAGTATTTGAACACATAGCTATTAATTTTCAACCAGTTTCAGCTATTCTTGGTGGACTTATTTCACAAACTACTATCAATTTAATTGTTCAAAGAGAAATGACACCTAATAACTTTATCATATTAGATGGTTATACAAACGAGATGCCAATTTATACACTTTAACATTAAACAAATAAAATTATATCCCTTCTATTTACACGTTCAAAAATCAATGGAGTTATTATCTGTTTACTAATCTTAGCACTATTATTTTAAACTGTATATTTTAACATCACCAGCCCAACCTACGCTAAAAATGTCATTCATTGAATTAATATTAACTCCCATAACTTTATCAACACTTTCAAATTTCTTAATTTGTCTCCAGCTATCACATTCGCTAACAACAACACTTCCATCATAAGAAGAAGTAATTAAAGTAAGATCATCTTTCGAAACATCGATGCAAGTAACTACGCTTGAATGAACAGGTATATCTGATAGCTTTTGATTCTTTCTTAAATCCCAAGCAATGACACTATGATCGGAACCACCACTAATAAATTGGTAACCATTAAATCTAAATTTCAAAGCATTGATTGAACCAACATGACCATCTTTAACAAAATCAGCAATTAATTGACCTGTTCTCAAATCCCATAATTTAATTACACTATCAGCACCACCTGATACTAATAATGATCCATCAGTATGTAAATCGATAGTATTAACAGATCCAATATGACCTTCCTGATAATATATTTCAGTTGATTTATTTAAATCCCACATTCTCCAAGTTTCATCCCAAGAAGCAGAAAAACAATAAGGGGAAAAGGAATGAATTTTGGTTTTTGTCACTCTGTTTAAATGACCATTTAACGTACTACTAGTGTTAGAATCAATATTGAAGATTTTTATCTTGGAATCAAAACCACCAGAAATAAATGTGTTCAACGATTCACTAGAGTCAATATCACTAATTTTATCACCATGCTCAAACCTATTGTTAATTTCAAAACTTACTGGATCTAACATATAACAAGAGCCGTCCCAAGAGCCAACGAGTAAGTTATTCAAATTTGAATTAACACATGAAGTAAACCTTGAAGATAAAAATTGCGACCCTACTAAAGACATATTTTCCTTAATATTAGAATAATAACTGCGTCTAAGTTTTAATTCTTCTTCTTCATTGAAATCTCTCGATTTAACATACTGAAAATCAAGTCTTTTTTTAGCTCTTTTTAATGATTCTCTAGCTAAATTACATCGTATCTCGTACAAAGACTCATCTCCAGGGGTATAAAAATCCTCGTTTTCAGAGTCAATATCAGAACTTATAGCATCAGGGGATTGTGACATAAAAAATTCAATCGATTTTAAAGTTTAACTCAAAAAAAGGGAAATATCAACACTAGATAAATAATAGATTATGTAAGCACTGCTATGAAAAATAATCATTTTGCGAAGCTAATGTCAAGAACTTGGTTCTAGAAAAAAGAATGAATGGATATTCCAGTAAGATTAACAGTACTATGATAAGCAAGCTATAAGATACGTTATTTGACTTTTTATAATGCAAAATTTGTACACAACTTCATTGTTGTAGTGTAAGTCAAATTGTATGAAAATCATGATACAAATATATATATTAAGCTTATGATGTTAAAATTAAAAGATAATTTAAGTGTATAAAAAGTCAAATATAAGAATGAATATATAAAAAAAGGAGCAAGTTAATAATTTAGCATACTGCACAGCAGTTATTATATATTAAATTAGGCCTTTAATTCAGATTCCAATTCATAAAAGGCTTCACTGATAGCCTTGACAATGATATCAGCATGGTCTTTAGTGAAAGTAAAAGCAGGACCAACGGTGATGTGATCACCAATACAGGTGACATCATTTAAACCTTGATGTTGGTGACCAACAGTACCAGTGAGACCCATAACAATAACACCCTTGTCAAAGATTTTATTGTGTAACAAAGGAGCAACAGCTAACTTAGGGTCAAAACTTTCCTTAGTAGACTTATCCTTGACTGCTTCAACTGAGATAAAGTTACCAGCACCTCTGACATCACCTGCAATGGAACAATCAGCCAATTTATCCTTCAATTGTTGCTTCATGTAAGCACCAGTTTCACGAACATTTTCAACTAAGTTGTCTCTAATGATCTTTTCTTGAACAGCAAGACCAACTCTACAGGTGAAAGCATGAGAGTGATAAGTTTGAGCACCCATGATGTAACCAGATCCCTCATTGAAAACTTTACAAACCTTTGGTGAGACAAGTAAACCAGCAAGAGTAACTAAACCAGAACCAATGGTTTTACCAACAGATAATAAATCTGGACCACCAGTTGTTAAACCAAAATCTGGGTGCATAAAAGTGTAATCGTAACCACAACGGCCTAAACCACACATGACTTCATCTAACATGAAAAGAATGCCATACTTTTCACATAGAGCTTTAATACCGTCCAAGTAACCCTTTGGTGGGGTTGGAGTACCAATAGTGGAGCCACCAACAGTTTCAATGATAAGACCCGCAATAGTTGAAGGGTCATTGTCAATCATAACCTTTTCACATTGTTCAAGAAGAAATTTAGTGTATTCTTCTTCGGTCATATCATCCTTCCAGTCTCTGTATGGATATAGTTGAGGCATCTTTGGAGTTTGCTCATCAGATAATAAAATTGGCTTGAAAGGTGGCTTTCTGGTACCATCACCAATAGAAAGAGCACCAATGGTAAAACCGTGATAAGATTGGCATCTTGAAAGGAATTTGAATCTTTTATCATCACCTCTTTCCAAATGGTATTGTCTAATAGTTTTCATTGCATTTTCAGTTGCTTCAGAACCAGACATAGTCCATAAAGCAGATTCAAAAGCACCCTTTGAACGTTCACACATCAATTTACCAAGTTGTTCAGCTGGATCATTACCATAGTATGCACCAAAAGTGTATGCATATTGGCTACCCCATTTGGAGAATTGAGAAGTAATCTCTTCATCACAGTGACCAAGAGAGCAAACTGCAGCACCAGAAACTGCATCAAGTAAAACATGTTGTTCACCGGTTTTTGAGTCTTCAAGAGTGATATACATACCATCATTCTTGGCACCGGTACAGATGAGACCTTTGTCTGCAATTTTCTTTTGGAAAACGTAGGATTTAGTGGCAGAAGTGTCGATTGTCATATATAGTTTAATGAAACAGTTATTTGTTAATTATAAAGAAGTAATATTACAGAAATAAACAAGTATATTTGTGCCCTTTTTATAGAATTTGTGTTGATTTGAAGTTTCTTATCTTTTAATGTTCAAATGAGTTGAAGTATTTATCAGTTGTCCCATTCGGGAAGTAGCCGTCGCCGTTGCGGAAGGCCATTTTTGGAATCTAAATGAGTTACTATCTTTTTGGAAATTCCCGCTTAAACTGTCAAAATTGTGACAATCGGATACCGGGTGACGGATATTACCCGATCCAAAAATATAGTTTTTTTCAAAGAAGAAATTGCCGCAAGGTTTTGGAAAAGAAAAAAGTAAATGGACGAGTTGGGAGTCGAACCCAAGACCTCCTGCATGCTAAGCAGGCGCGCTACCAACTACGCCACACGCCCAATTGTTTCTAAAAAAGATGCGTTTGTAAATACAAGTTAATGTGTTTTTAATTACTAGTTTTGTAACATATAGTTTATTTATTTCTAAAAGTATATTATTTAATGAAGCCTTTTTCACCTTTTCATTGTTTAAACAGTCCACACTATTGAATTCCCATATAGATAGGACTAGAAACTTGACTCAAAAGGGCAACTTAACATTTACATGTTGATTGATCACTAACAAGAAGTGAGTCTTATGTTTACTTTATTGCCAATATAATAATGTATTACTATTAAGCAACTTTATTTCAATAATTGTTAATTTTCATTTCTCATCTATTTATTGTCTTTAGGTTCTAAATGTAGTGATAGCAATATTAACTTTTCAAAAAACAAGAAATTTCTTGTCTTTTATTGTAATTAAGAGGGTTATTTTTGCTGGGTTGATCTTGCATACAAATAAACTCATCAAGGTCTTCAGATTTAATTAAAACTTAGATACTGTACTTTGCTATCTATTTTTTTTATACTTTTAAAGTAGAGAAGAAATAGCCCTAATGATCATAACTTACGGTGGAATAAAATGCAATTTTATAAAGACTTGAAATACATGCACAAAAATATATTTATGAATATTCAACTTGCTGAAATGAAATTCTTTGTTAATAAAGAAGAAAAAATTGGAAGTATCCAAAAAAAAAATTAGCTAATAATATTTGTAAGTGTTTTTGATCAAACGTAAACATTTTGATTAACGTTTCACAGAATAAAATCAAACGAAAATAATAATATACAGAGAAAAGCTTTTAAAATGAAAATTTTTTTCCAACATAACAAACACTTGCCAATTACCAATAATGACTTAATTAAGAAGAAAAGTTGTCTGTTAATGTTAAATAAAAAATCTTTTTAAAGAAAAAGAATTGAAAAGAGATACAAAAAATTTTCAAAATTTTCACATTTTCAGCAAAGACGAAGAAAAAACCAACATCATTTTACCTAACTTTAGTGTTCATTTTAAAAATAAACGTACAATGTTCAGACTAAATTTGAAGAAAACTGCACTAGAATTTTCACCAGCTGTTCAGCAAGTGCGTTATAAAAGAGAAAAAGCCCTTTCACCTCAAGTTGAAAGGGTTATTAACCAACTTTCAGTTTTATCTGCTGGTAGAAAACAGCCAAGATTACTCAAATTGTGTAATGAAGATTATATTAAACATAAAACAGTCATGAAGGCATGGTCACATGTTAGAAAGTTGAAGATTAAAGCACAAAATGAAGTATTAGTTAATCAATTTAATAAAATGTCATCAGCTATGGAAGATCTTAAAAATCAGAATAGTGACTTATTTAACATTGCAAACCAACATGGCTATGGTAAAAGATTTCCATTGGAGCTTAGAACCCCAACTGAATTTCCTCCAAGACAAGTATGGTTTTACGAATACTACCCAGCTGCTTCTAAGAAATAATAAAATTTTTAATATTTGTTCACCTTTATCATTTTGGGTGGGTATATAATTTTATCAAATTCTAAGCATCAAGAGTTATTATCAAGAAAATGGTTATGTTTCGTCCATTTACTCCCCTTCTCTACCTACTTTCTATCTGTTTATATATGTATGTACGAAATTAAATAAAACCTATAAATCAATTAAATTTTCACTATCATTAGTCGTTGTTGTTTTCATGTTTTCTGAAACACGGTTTTGTTTGTATAAACTTAAATTATCTTCTGTCTTTTGAAATGAAGTTATTGGAGATGGAACTGGACTTTCATTTGCAATTTCTTGTTGTTTTTCAGGTATGATGAAGTCATTAAAATCATCATCATTTTCCTCTTTTATATTATCACCAAGAACCGTATAACCATTGTTAGATATATCTTCTTCATCTCCACTATCACTATCATCACTATTCTTATTGTTTTCCTTTTTCTTATTCTTTTTTGATTTTGAACTTTTAAAATTTAATTCATCTTTGAAGGATAAGCCAACATCCTTTTCAACTTTGGAATTATCCGAACTAATATGATCCTTTGCTATTTGTATACTTTTCTTTGATTTCGTATTACCAAAAATCAACCATTTGGATTTTTTCTTTTCTTCAATTATTGATGTGTTATTATCATTTGATTGATCTTCTTCCACATTTGATTCACCATCTGATGTCCTATTCGTTTCTCGTTCTCTGTCCCTCTTCAATTGTAACTCTCTTTGTTCTAATTGTCTTTGTACTTGTATTTTATTACAGCTTTTACTTGCTTGATTTAGTAATATTTCACTTAGATTTCTTCCAGATGGATCAACGCCTGAATCCTGCTGACCTTTTTGCCTGCTATGATTCTCTTGAAAATCAACATCTTCTTCTAAACCATCTATACGCCACTGAAATATATTCAATTGTTTTTTATCTTTATTACCTATATGCCTGTTTTCTGAAGATATCCAATTATTTATTACATTTGAGGCTTTCTTGATAACATTTAATTGTTTTATTTGATTTTGCGTATTCACTACTAATATCGGTATATCAATTGCGAATTGTCTATTGTCTGAAGTCAGTCTATTGTACATTTTAAATGAATCTTTTGTTGAACCTAATAAATCAATCAAATTCACTTTTTCTTCTAGTTTTTGTTTTTCAATTGGAGTTATTATACGATCAAATAAAGCTTGGTTGAATTCTAATTGAACGTTGGTATCTTCAAAGTTCCCAAACTCATCGTCATCTTCATCTTGTAGACTCATTACCTAATTTTTAAGTCAATTAAATGTAGATAACTTAAAGAAAAGTGGGTTTAATGTATATAGAAAAGAAAAAAAATATCTTTAAATGGAATACTACTTTACACATAGGCGATTACCAAGCTATAAGAAGGTAACATGTGCTTCCTTGGATACCAGAAATAACTTCCTAAGCGATCTCTGAGTGTTTGGCTCTAACACTCGAACCACTCCAGAAACATCATTAGCTCTTCCTGTATTTAACTGATTCAATTCAATATTCAACTCTGAACAATGGATCAAATTTATCATCAACTTTGTATTATCATGAGAAGGCGAAGATGTAACTGTAACCCAGATATCCCTGTTCAAATTATTACTTTCTTCCAACTCTAATAACATGTTCACTAGATCTTGAACTGGACAATTGTATAGGACAGGTATTAGATGAATACCATCGATAATCAACCGAGAACAGTGAGAACTCCCTTCACCTGTTATCCAATGCTGAATTTTAAGTTTAAGCTGATTAATACTTTTTATATCTGGTTCCGCTAACAGTGTGTGGAACACTGTCGTGTTACTATATTTGCCAATCCAGCGTTGATAATGGTGGATATCATTAGACACTGAAACAAGAAGCGTTGATTCGTTGTTCTGAAGGGCTTTTTCGTCATTTAAAAACATTCCAATTTCCCCCATAACACCAGATCCTCCTACCAAACCCCCAATTACCCATGTTGGCTGTGTGGACTGTGAATAAACAATACTTTTCATCTCTTGTTTAAACTCTCCCGTTATAAAAATTTACATAATGAAAATTTTTTCTTTTCAACTTTCCAACACACTATTCTTTCTTTGAACTAGACTGAACAAATGTTAACCTTACCAGCCGCTTCCGAAGGCGTCAGCTCTGCAACAGTTACTAAATACACTGCTAGTGTCAAGAGACCTATTGAGCCAGTTGGTCCTTACTTCCTCGCTCACGCTACTCGTACTCTTAAAGGCCATTCTTGGTCTGAATACGAACAACACGTTGCATCACAAAACGTTGTTACCGTTGAAACCAGAGACACTGATGAAGACTTATTTGATGAAGAAATCAATGACAAAGAACTTCTTTCTCACGACCCAAGAGACTGGAAATCTGCTGATCTTTATGCTGTTCTAGGTATGTCCAAGTTAAGACATCGTGCTACTCCTGAACAGATTGTCAAAGCTCACAGAAGAGCAGTTCTGCAACATCACCCTGATAAGAAAGGTGTTAAGGGTGGTTTGGACCAAGATGGTTTTTTTAAAATTATTCAAAAGGCATATGAAACTCTTTTAGATCAAACTAAGAGAAGACAATTTGATTCTGTTGACGAAGAAGCTCACGTTGAACCACCTTCTGGTAAATTGGAAGGTGACGAATTTTTCAAGGCTTGGGGCCCAGTTTTTGAATCTGAAGCTAGATTTTCTAACAAGCAACCAGTTCCTTCTTTAGGTGATGCAACTGCATCAAAGACTGAAGTTGATGCATTCTACAAATTCTGGAATAACTTTGATTCATGGAGAAGTTTTGAATTTCTTGATGAAGATGTTCCTGATGATACATCTAACAGAGATCATAAACGTTACATTGAAAAGAAGAACAACAATGCTAGAAAGAAGAAGAAGACAGAAGATAACAAGAGATTATCTGATTTAGTCAAGAGAGCTCAAAAGGAAGATCCAAGAATTAATGCTTTCAAGGAAGCAGAAAAGGCAGAAAAGGCTAAGAAGAAGTGGGATAGAGAATCAGGCGCTAGAGAAGCCGCTGAACAAGCTAAGGCCAAGGAAGAAGCTGAAATTAAGGCTAAGCTAGAAGCTGAATCTAAGGCTAAGAACGATAAAGAAGCAGCCAAGAAGGCCAAAGAAGCAGCTAAGTCTGCTAAGAAGAAGAATAAGAGAGCTGTTAGAGGTGCTGCGAAGGACAATGAATACTTCGGTGATGCTGCTCAATCTGCTGTCATTGATTCTGATATTGACGCCCTTTTAGAAGCCTTTGATGACTTAAAGTTAGGTGAAGTTGCTGCTAAGTTAAAGGGTGCTGATGCTGCTGCTGCTAAGACTGTTTTCTCAGAAGTTGCTGAAGAATTTAGATCCAAGGTTACTTTAAAGTACTTTTAAATATTATTATTTATTTTAGAACTTGAATTTGATATTTTATGTACTTGAGTTTATGTTTCTTTTGATAAATTGTTTACAGTAAAATTCGTGTTAAAATGTTAATTAGTATACAAACATCTGTGTGATAACTACTAATCTAAAATATTTATTCACCTTATTAAGATTTGAAGGTGTTTTTTTTGATTGGGTAGGGGAAAATAATTAGCAGCAATTTTACAAGGTGATCAAAGCTTTCTAAAATCGCTATATATCCAAAGCCATGTTTCAAAGCTGGCCGTGTCTGTGCATCAATATAAAGGTATTTTGGTGAAACACCACAAACTATATTTCTAGATAAAAAAGCTTTTACCTATTTCCAAGATGTAATCTTTAGATATCAATCAATAAGTTTGTTACGTTATTATAGGTTTTATTTGCATCTGTTTCATGTTAATTTATTGGATAAATAATCATAGATATCAAAAAGTTGAAAAAGTTGAAAAATTTTGAAAACCGTGAATAAACAATTGTTAAGTTCACTAAATAACTAAAAAATAATAAGGAAATAATGATTCAACTCCCTGAATCAATATTGAAAGAACATGAAAAGGTGACGTCTTCTCTTTACCAGCCGAAAAATCCACTTGAAATGAAGTCAAAGAGTGGAGAGATTGAGGAAAGATTGAAAAGAATCCAGAGTAAACTTGCTAGAGTGGAGGCGTTAGAAAGAGAACGTGCATCAAATCATATGAGAAAGCAATGGGAACAATATGAAATGAAGAGAGTGGCGTCTATCAGTGAATATAAAAGGCCTATAACAACTGCTATTTTATTAGCCAGTGCAGTTTGTGTTTCATGCCATGCACTTTGGTGGTTTTTAGAAAGAGAAAAAAGAGTTGAAGAACTACAGACTCAACAAAAGGCTTTAGTTACGCAATTAGAAGATGCGTTTACACAACAACAGATACGAGTTCAACAAAAGCAAACCAAAAGGGGATTTTGGTTTGGTTTATTTTAGCAACTTTGATACATGTTACTGTAACATATTAAAAAGCAAAACTTATTCATTAGAAACTAATAATAAATAATAACGATGATAAAAAAGTATATATTAAATAGTACGTGTACATATAACATAGATAGGTGACAAAAACACAACAATATCAACTAAAACAAAAAAATGATTTCATTATACAGATTGTATACTTGAATGCAATCCCATTTTTCTATTTTAATTGTCATGACAAGGGTAAGGGTAGTAGAATATGATGGAAGAAAAAGGTCTTTTGATTAGACAATAGGGGTTCCTTCTCCTATTTTAATAAAAAATAATATTAATAATAATAAAGAAGTTTATATTTCTGAGTTTCAAACTCATATTCCCCTGTGTTTGTTTGAGTCGTATTCTTATTGATTTTACCATTCAGAATCACCAGATGCCTTTGCAAATACATAATCTCGACCTTGTAAGGTAGCCATACCTTCCCTGAGTTGGCATTTCCATCTATTCCGCACACGTTGCACTCTTTCATAAAGACATAAAATAACATCACCTTCATCTTCATCTTCATCTTCATCTTCTTCGTCCTCATCTTCGTCGTCACTTTCATGAATCTCTTCATCGTCCATATCAACCTGTCGATTTGTACGTGAAGAGTTTGCTGTTGATGAATTTGTTCCATCTTTCTCTTCATTCTTAATGTTATCTGCTATATTATTATTCTTACTCTTATTATTATTAGTGTTATTATTGTTTTGTTTGTTTTTTGTTTCTTCATTGTTATCATGAACTAGTTCATCCAATTGGCTTTGATGTTGTGATTGTTTGAACCTCTGTGTTTGCTGTAACTTTTCACGCCAAAGAACACCTAAATCTGCCAGTGTTGCTTCGTCAACACCAGAATCATCGAAGTCTTGTCTGCTTTCTTCAATAACGGCGCTGATGATCCGTTCATAAAGCTCCAATGCTGCTTCGTTTGACATCAACCTTCTCAATTAACACACTAACGTGAGTTGCCTTCCTTTCTAAACAGAGAAAAAAGGAGTAAAAAAATTATCACCAACTTTAAAATTCGAAAAACATCAACTACAAAAAAAATGTCAACATTCTTTTTTTCCTTGTTTTAACTTTGAAATGAGTGTAACCTATGATTGCGATTCTGATGTTTCCATACCTAATTTAAGCCAACCTAATACTTCAATTCAGAATCAAAATGAACCTCTTCAGGCTATATTAAACGCGTCTTGTGACCCATATTCAAACCCCGAGCCTAAAACACCAAATTTATTAGACTCAATAGATTCTATTCATTCTAACTACAAAAATCTATTATCAGACTTACAATTACAAATAGACTCGTTATCAAACTCCAATTTGAAAGTCAATAATTGCTTGAATGATGCTCAACTTAGAATAAATAATTCAAATGTTAAAATTGAAGAACTACAACTACAAATTAAGATACTCTTAAATGAAAACTTTATTTATAAAGAACAAATTGATACTTTAAATAAAAATATAGTTGAATTAGAAAAGTCTTACTTAGAACAAGTAGAATTTTCAAATGACTATAAAAATCGCCAATCAAAATTAATTGATTATTCAAATCAGTTAAACAATCAGTTGAACGCAGTAGAATTAATTAATTCAAATATAAAAGATCAATTTGAAAAGGAAATTGAAAATTTAAAGTCTCAGATAAATATTCTAAATACAACAAATAATAATTTGGAGTTTAAATCACAAGCTGAAATTGATAGACTTTCAAATTATCTTTATATTCAATATGCTCAAAAGCATGAATCTAAAGTTCAAGAATTAAAAGCACTTTATAAATCAAAGCTAGATTCAAGAGATACTCATTATAATAATATTATAAATTCTCTGAAAAATCAATTACAATCATCAAGTAAAGAAATTGATTCACTAAAGCAAAAATTAGTTTTAGAATCAACAGAAAAACAAAAATTGATCAAGCTTTGGGATGATTATTCTTCTAATTCTAATGGTGACAAAGAAAATAGTGTTGATATTCAATCTTTTCTAAAGTCTATTAAATAACCTTTATAATTATTCTTAGATGGTTGTTTATATAATTTATTGAATACTTTCAATTCTATCTTTTGCAACTTGCATAACTTTTTCCCAATCGATCTCCCTAATAAAAATCATCTCCATTAATCCAATTGAAACTAGACCAACAAAGTTACCAATCCAAAGTCCCTCTAAATTCCAATCTAAATGAAAACTTAAAAAAAACGCCAGCGGCACTGAAATCAAATAATAACCAACTAAACTGAATATACCACCAATTGATTGAAGTCCAAGTGCCCTTAATATACCATTTTCCATACAAACTATAGAGTCAAAGGTAACAAATATGGAAATTAGCCAGCTCAAATTACTGATCATCTTTAAAACTTCTTCATCCTTAGTGAATAACAGTCCGATATAATCACCAAGTATAAATATCATTCCTCCATTAATTAAACCTATTGATAAAGAAGCCATTAACCCAACTTTAATACCAGTCTGTCCTCCTTTAATATTACCACCCCCCACAAAATTAGCAATTCTAGTTGATGATGCCACTGATAATGCAAAAGGAATCATATATAATAAGGAAACTAGTGATGATAAAGCTGATTGTGTTGCTAAAGCTGAAGTACCAAAATATGATGCTAACAAAGTTAAAACTTCATACGCTAGTGATTCGGCTAACATCATAATAACACCAGGAACTGCCAAATGAATTAAATCCCACCATTGAGTAAAAGCCTTTGCACTGAATCCATCCCAACATTCCTCACCTTCTATAAATACAACATATAATACTAACAACCCAAACAATGTCCAAAAACTAATAACTGATGCAACGGGAGCACCCACATACCCCCAATTTAAATAATAGACAAAAAGCCAATTCAAAAAAACGTTCAATGGAGCTGTGATAAAAAGGATATAAGTACATGCATCAAATATACCCTGTGCTTGTAAAAACCTTTTACCATTTTCAAATAAAATGTATGGAGGGCCACCTAAAATCAAAATTCTTAAAAATGTTTGTGTTAGATGGATAACCTTTTCATCTTCTAAAATGTAACTTAAAAAAAATCCACTAAACCACCAAAATATTGCTGCTGGTATGAATATAACTAATGAAAATAAACTACATCTTTGTACATGAATTCCAACATGTTCGATTTGGCCACTACCATAAGCTTGCGGACAAAGTGTATCTAATGCTGTTGCAATACCTTCAAAAACCGCAAAAACAATAGTTGATGTCATAGAAGCCATGCTGACTGCTGCTAATTCTTCCTTTCCTAAATGACCAACAAAGATAACACAAATTAAAGAAAATATTTGTTCTAAAAAAAACGTTATCATTAGTGGGATTGAATATCTAGCTAACTTTTTCATTTCTTTCTCTGAGGTTACAACTTCATTAGAAAAGTCTTCATCATTTTCATCTTCAATAATGCCTTCTAGACTAATAATTGATTTTCTTGGACTCAAGCGACCACCATCAATTTGGTTATTGGTTGCAGTAATATTATTATTTTCATTGTAGTCATTATAATAATTATCAACATCAGCATCTATAGACCCATAATTATTATCGTGATCACTCATTAAACTTCTTCTTTCCCGTTCTTCTTCAAGCCATGCATTAATACTTTGTATTTCATCATCTGTGGCATCAATAGTACTAGGCAATGATCGAAAAGTACTTGTACTGTTTTCACTATTATTACTTTCAGCTAAACTAAGAAATGACCTTTGATCATATTCATTATTATAGACAAATAATGGTGACTTAGTACTTGGCGGTAAAAACATTAATTGAATAGGTTTTTTTGAATTGATACCAACAGTAGTATGTAGAAGTGGAAACATGTTAAACTGTTTCCTCTTTGGACCAACTGGTCTCTTATTGGGAACATTAAAAGTCATTTAATATTTTTAATGCTTATGCTACTACTAATTACTTTAGTTGGAAAGGTTAATGTAGGTAGATATTATATATAATTAAAATTTGCTAACAAAAAAAAAACTGAGAAACCAAAAAAAAAAAAGTAATAAAAATGCCGCTCCCAGGAATCGAACTTGGGTCTAGTCGGCCACAACGACTTGTACTAACCACTATACTAGAACGGCCTATTTACCAAAAAAGCATACCTTTTTTAACTTAAACTTCATATATTTAGAATATATATAAACATACATTCTTTTTTTTGTAGTTTTTTAATAATAAATCCTAAGTTAGATACTTAGACCGTTGAATTATAAATACAAGTATTATATAATAATTCTTATATCTGATGATTAAAGAAGTTATAAAAATTGTAAATAAGAAGAGAATTTATCTTCATTTTATACGTAAAATATTCATTATAATTATGGGTTAAATGAAACCATTTTGACTCTGTTTTATTAATAAAATGGTCTGATAGTATTGTATTCTTATATACATAGGAGTGGTAACTTATATTAGGAAAACAGTTTCATATTTGCATTAATGCATAAATATAAGACACAAATATGATATTAAATTTGAGTAAAATATTTAATATTGCATATAGGACAATATCTTACTAATGAGCAACTCTATTTTTAATAAATATTAATATTCATTTCTCATTTAATTTAACATAATCAAAATATTATTATTTCACTATTCAACAACTCATGGATAAATCAAAATAACGTTCCTTTTTATAAACAAAGTGTTTGCTTTTTTTGTATATGCATAATTGTGTCTCTTTTTAGTTGTTGTTGATAAGGGCAACATTTTGATTTTTAATATTATTTTAGACAAAGCTAATATTGCCCTCAATGTATAGATTATATGATAAGATTGTTTTTGAACAATAGCAATCGGATAAGAGTTATTTTTGATTACTAATGATTATTACATTTTATCATAACAAAAATATCTTTTACTTATATCATAATCTAAATTATAATTTAAATTGTATAGAAGAGTTTAAGAAAAAACTTATCTTTTATTATGATTCTTAATTATAATCTAACGGTTTAAATCTCTAACTCAAGATTTGTTATTAATTTTGTGTTTTTTATGCGACAAATTGATGAATGGTCTTTTATGCTAGCGCATATTACCGTCAAATGATCTTTGCCTGTCAACCTTATTGCTTAACTTTACTCCTGTAGACTCTAAATTCTTACATATATAAAGTTACAAGTCAGTTTAACTTGTTTTCTAAAATTATTACTTAATTTCAAATAGGAAAATGTAGGAATTTATGAAGGAATAAAATTCATTTATTTGTGCCGCAGGTGTTGAGGCGGCAAAATTGATATTTATATTCAATGTAATAATTCAATTAATAATACACTATTTGGCAATCATTAATCTGATAAGAATAATGAATATAGTAACATATAAATAATAATAATAATTAGTCGTCTCTTTTCTCTGAAAAATTGGTTAATCTTTTGTAATAACAAAAACAAAGCCTTTAATTGTAGCAACCTACAACTACTGATTTCTCTTGATATGAACTCTAAAATCTATCATAAAAAGTCTGTAAGTAAAGCATGCATTTTAGTTTTATTCTCCGCTAATGGTATTACAAACGTTGCAACTATTTTAGTAATATAACCAGCCTATAATAGCAAAAAAACCTGGGTTATATACCTAAAATGTTAAATTATGATTACACAATTAATAGTTCCGATATCTATTATGCAAAGAAACTATAAAATGTTGTTAATAAAGAAGAAAATATTTTCATTTTATATATAAATATTAATTATAATTACATATTAGTAGAACTAGTTGAACTCGGTTTTATTAACAAAATGGCATGATATTACTGCATTGCCTCTGTAAACAGAAATGTTGGAAATTAATTAGAACAGTGATGATAAAATTAGTTAGTTTCATTATGTATACTTATAAATTAGTTTTAGTATTAACATTAGAATTGCATTTTATTTTAAAAATTAAATTAGATAATGTTTCACCATATGAATGATAATTTTGATTACATTAATGAAGTTTTGTTTCATGTTTTTAAGTCAAAAAATTACCATGGAACCATCCTTATGTTTACTTTAATCCATATTTATAAGACTAGAATGCAATATTAAGTTTGAGTATAATATTTGATATTAGATATGAAACAATATAATACTAATGGGCAACTTTAATTCAATAATTACCACTGCTCTTTTTTTCTTAATATAACAACAATTGAACTAGACGATGTGAGTTCTTTAAACTTTTTTTAGAACAATAAATTTGTGCATTTAGATTATAATATTAGAAATAGATAGAGTGTTATCATTATCCATGAAACACAATTTTTATTTTTAAAGTTTTATATATAACAATTTTATCATGTTATCTATGAGCTGATATCAGTATTATTATATTATAGATTAGCAAATATCTAACGTTGTTATATATAACTAATATAATTCTATTTTGACAATACGTTTATTAATAACAGATTACTTTATAAAATGATTTAGAGTCTATTATCTTTTTTATAAATAAAAGGCCAATCACTTTTAAAGCTCTATCTATATATTATATATTTAATTATGCAAAGCTTATAATTATTACCACCCCACAAAATTTATAAAAATTAATTGTACATGAATTATGTTAGACATTGTCATTCATCTTGTTATATAACAAGAAAAAATATTAAGCAATAGCTATTTGTGTAGACGATTAAAAAAGCAAGAAATTTAGTTTGAAACTTTCAAGTTTTTCTATTATGAAAGTTGTTACTTGGGGTGTAACTCTCCTGAACAGTTAATTAACCAAAATTCTATATTGGGGTCACTAGCACATAAAATAAATACGTCTAATCAAATATATATTACATTGTCTAAAATTTTGTTATGTTCCGATAAGAAGATAATGATTGCAATTTTTCAGTATACAAACAATGATATTAGCTAGTGTCTTTTTCATATTGGATCTAAGCAATTTGCATGCTGTTTGAAAACCAAACTTTTATGAAGGTATACTTTATTACCTATTTTTAATTATTGGGCGTGTTCCTTCAAAAAGCTATTATCCAGAGAATATGAAATTTAATTACTAACTTATTATTAACCTGTTATGGTAATGATATTTTTATAATTAATATGTTCTTTGTAAAAGCGGTTTACTATACTTCAGTTTTGCTACTCTAAAAGACTTTTTCAATTGATTTAGAAGTTTTAGGTTTTTCATATCTCTGTTTTATAATAATTGATTATGATAAATTACTAGGAAATTAAAAAATACTTTGGGTAATGGTCATACTCTATTTTTTTTAGCTTGGATATTATATCATATTTTATTAACACATATTTTGTAATCTTTTAATGAAATACGTTAAAATACTAAAACTTTATTAAGCAACATAAAATTATTTGGTAAATAATATGTTTAAAATAAGTATCCAACTATATACAAAGTATTAAATGAGCTACAATGTAGATTTAAACAAATAAGAATAAAAAAAGTTTTACAAAATATTTTATGAATTATCTTATTTCGTTTAAATGAGGTTAAATAAAAGTTTACTATTTAATTTTATAATAAAACTTGTAGAACTATCAAAAACCACCTAATAAGTACTATTAAGTTTTGGACATTTTTCTTAAGGCTAAGAAAATGTAAAATACACTGAGTTCATTTAATTTGTAAATATTTTACATACGCTTATAGTACAGGCAAAAAAATTAGCCTTAAAATTCTCAGTGCGCATGTTTTTTTGAAACTTTAATTAGCGTAAGAATTTTTTTAAAAAATTTAAGTAGTTAAGCAAGCACAAGATAATAAATAGTATACATGTTCTTTGAAATCTGGAATAAAACCTAAAACATTTTTTCATTCTGAAACTTTTGGACACTATGGTGTTTTAAATATTGGCTCTTTTTATTGCTTACTAATTAAATTAATCACTTAGTAGTTAAACTTAGTTTCAACATAAAAAAGTAAGGTTAAATAGGTTTTATGTAAAACGGCATTTGAACTTCTACCTTACTTTATATTGTTACGTTGGTTATCAGAAATAAAATTACTGGTCAACTTTTACACAGTTTTTGATGTAACATCATTTTAATTTAATCCACATTTATTTGAAGTTTAATAGTTTTTGAATACTTAATCCAACTCAATTTTATAGAACATTTTGTCTGCTAAATATATTGCACTTTCTAAATATTTCAATATCAAAGTCTATGTTGATAAATTTTTGAAATGAGAGCCGATTTTCAATATATCTTATACTTGTTCACAAAGTTCTTAGTAGTTATATTTTGCTATTCTCACTTTAATATTTATTTCAATATTTTTACATATGGAAACTTTTCCTTGGGTTTTTATAACAAAATAAATAGACATATCAATTGTTTACTTTGAAAACCAAGACATATTGTTTAACTTATAATGTTATATTATTGTCAAACAATAAAACGATGCTTTTTCGGTAGATATTATAATTATATTGTTCGCATTTTTTTGAATTTTGAGCTTTTAAATAACCTATTGTAAACAGAAAAATGTGTAAATCATAGAAAAAGAATATTAGTATAGATAATTCTAGATAAAAGTGACTGACTACTATCATTAATAAGATAACATCTTACAAGATTTATTCTCTCAACAGGTGTAACTCGGTTCATAAAAATAAAGTATTGTCTGCATCATGATAGGTTGTTTTTTTGGAGAGAATTGCTTTATAGTATTATTCTTTGAGGCGTATACACTAGCGATGCTCTATTAAACCCTAACTACGTTTGGTAAATTCTTTTGCAAACTTTTTAATATGGTTAGCCAATATTCACTTTCTTATGAGTGCCCTGCTAGTTTCTAATTTATTAAGTTTAAATATCTCTTCACCATAAAGGATTTGTTTGCTATTTTTTAGCGTTAATTCAAAGTCTTAAAATTAAACAAGTTAGTTTTTTAAACTATAGTGCAACTGCATAAATAAGTTGGTGAATATTTTATAGGGCTTTGTTTTTTAAATTTGCTTTTTTGTTCAAACGATGTTTGTCAAGT